>CP092879.1:29217392-29258526 GCA_030710605.1 Cordylochernes scorpioides
AATATAAATGCACGTATTATATATATAATAACCGTGTTTTTTCCATTTATTTACTTTATTTTTATCTCTTAGTTTTCCTTGGACTCAGCGCGCGCATACCAATAATGTCTTAATTAGACTTTCCTCTAAATAATTTTTGTAACGAAGTATTTATTATTTTTAATTAGCAGAATATTCTTTCTATATTTATATTTTCCCCCTACTATGTAAACTTCCCTCATTGCTTTTATTTATCATTCTTAGTTTGTTCTTGCCTTAAATAAATTGCTGTCTCATCCTGAAGTTGTCTTCCCTAATTTTCTGCGTGGCAATATTATCTGCATTATATTATCATTAAATGCAAATAGAACTCACTTTTTAAAAACTTCTTTTTCTTGAAAGACTTCGTAATGATGAAACCCACGTATAAGCTATGCTTTAATGAAATATTCAGTGCATTTATGTATTATATATACATATCAAAAAGTTTTTCTACTTATTGCAATGGGGAAAATATTCTGAAGGGAGCACAGCCATCAGCAACTTTGTATGATCAGGCATAGTTCTTTTGTTTAAAAAAAGTGTTTAATTTTATAATATTTCTTAGTTTTATCAAGTATATAATATACATTCAAATATGTTTGAAAATTGAGCAATCCATATATTCATTTATTTTTTTTAAATGCTTATTTTGGATCATATATTTTATTTTCGAATATTTCGTATGGCAATACGCCAAACTTCTTCGGGGAACAAGATTTTTTGAGATGCTCACGCATCAATTCACGAGTATGTACAAACTGCTGTATAAGTTAACATTCATATTGTAAGTGTGTGTTTTAGATATTATAAATTCACAGCAGTTTTACATACTCGTGAATTGATACGCGAACATCTCAGAGCAATCTTGTTCCCCGAAGAGGTTTGGCATGTTGCTATACGAAATTTTAGAAAATAAAATATATGATCCAAAATAAACTAAAAGTTTCACGATCAGGAAATGCCCTTTTTCTCAATATATCCACCTGATCCAAGTACAAATTCAATTTTGTACTATTTTTCACATTTAAATATATCTGAAAATAGAGCAATCCATATTTAAATCATTAGATAGTAAAAAGGCATATATTGGATTAAATAAAAGATTTATTTGCCAATATTTCGGCTGGCTGAACGCTAACGAGGCTGTGTTTGTGCATACAAAAATGTAATGCCTCGATAAAGGTTGACGTTCAGCCAACCGAAATATTGGAAAATAAATATTTTATTCAATCCAATATATGCCTTTTTATTATCTAATGATTTAAATATATATTAAATATGACATAAATGAGTATATAAAGACCAATCATGAAGGCTGTGGAAAGCCATGACTGTCTCAATTCTACAACAGGAGGATATTGGAAAGATGAAAGAGAGGAAGAGTTCGATATTCAATTTCTACACCCTCTCTCCCATTTAATTTTAGACCCAATTGGAAGAAATTTTGACTCTATTGAAGGGATAAAAGGAACATTTCGGCTTTTCACCTCTTTCCCCATCAGGAAGTTTCTGTGTGAGAATTGAAATTAAACCCGTTTCTGCCCTCAGGTCTTTGCCATTGTCCTGGACATATTGACTCAGCACCAGCGGAGTACTTCCTGAACTTTGTGGAACTCTTGACTGCCACTCTCTTTCTAGAGTAAAATCTGTGACTTTGGGATATCTCTGTTGTCTGTCTTCTCAACCTGAGTTTTCTCGATTGTTATGTATGCTTGTGGTGTACTCCTAGATTTGACGGAATTCCAATATTCTCGAGTAGCTTTTCTCTCTTTCATTCTCTCTTTCAAAGCCCCCTTACTGTCTGGAGGAGGACTCTTTGTCGTTGGGGGAGTCTCCTGTACTTTACCTAACTGTATATAGTTTACTCTTTTATTGTATTTTTAATTATCTCTTTATATATATATATATTCTACCATTGACTTGTGTATCATGTCAATAAAGTATTTTAAAATCTCAAATCTCTTTCATTCTTCAGAAACTCCCTTATATCTTTGATAAATTACCTCTCTCGGTATTTTATCTATTTATATCGATTAGCTATTTCAGTCGTCTAAATGGAAGCTAGTAGAATATTACTAGAATACCTTCTATCCATTTATATTACATTTTTACAAATGCTGTATGGAACAATTATCAAAACCCATTCCGCATTGGTGTCTATTGAGATATTTCTATCAACTTTTGTGACAAAGATTTTTAAACAGTTTAATATTATTTATAAATATTCTTTGTGCTGCGGTGGCTTATCACCAACCATGCGACGCCATTGCCCATCTACTGTAGATATTCAATTGATTGTTTTCCTTTAAACTGTTTCGGTATTGTAAAAAAAGTATTTGTTATTTTATTAGCAGAGTATTATTCAAAATGCCACGTGAAAAATTAGGGAAGACGTGATGAGACAGCAATTTATTTCAGGCAAGAACAAACTATGAAGGATAAACAAAAGATAATCAAAATAGGGAAGTGTACAGAGTAGAGCAAAATATAAACATAAAAAAAATAATACTCTGCTAATAAAATAATAAATACTTTGTTACAATATATTATACCGACTAAGATTAATCTTGTAGGATATGATTGTTGCCACTTACAGCACAGCTATGGATCCATTAAACAGTCGATACAAAGCTATCTTCACATAACGGTGCAATATTCTTAGCAAGAACAAATAAAACTATTCGCTTTTATAAAGAAAAATAGTACAAAAAGGAAATCGGGTTGAAAAATTAGAAAAAAAGAACATTCTCTAATCGTGAAACTGAAAGCATCAACAACTTTCAGTTGTGCATCAATAGAAGTTTTTTTCATATTTTAAATTTAATTTTTTTGGTTCCGTGTATATTATTCACTATAGTTTATATAGTTTTTTTTGTTGCTTATCCCTAGTACACGTGGTACAGGCCATGATAATCATGGTGGGTAGAAGTTGGCGACTGCTATTACTGTAAGTGCACTACATGTCTACAAAGGTGAAAAGCAGTTCGACTTTGAACATACAAATAGGCCAGAGCCCCGTTTGGTTACTTGCACTCGCTGGTGGGGTTGGACTTTTGCAAGATTCGGGGGCCATTGGAGCATTTTTTTAATCAGAAAAAAATCCTAATGCGAGATTTGATCTTTGGTCGTAGCGGTCGAAAACCAACGGTTTAGACCATCCTACCACCAATCCCCTTTATATAGTTTATATAGTTGTTGTTATAACTATGTGGGGTGGGTGGCAATGTCTCATTTCGTTATCATTTTTTTGGTTGACATTTTTAGAATATTTCAAATACTTTTTATTTATGTTTGATTTGATATCCTATTTCAATACTTTTTTGAAATCCTCTAATGAAATATAAGTTACCGTATTATATATATATTGAAAGATTGTTTAGTGAGTTGGAAAAAGGTACAAATTTCCGAAATAAAGATCAAGTTCAATAATCAGATTGAACAGTTTGTGAAACTGAGTTTCAAGGGAGTTTCACCAATGATTTAAGATAAGTTAAAGGAAACCCCTGGTTGTTGTGTCGAGGTTTGGAAGGACGTGAGACAATGAGGCTCTGACAGACTCAGAATTAAGGTAGGTGGGGTGTCGGAATAAAATGTTAAAGAATCAGTCAGTCAGGCTGTGGAGTAATTGGACGCAGAAGTGGCGCTCCCACCTGACTCCCACTAAAACCATTATCTTGTCCCTCTAATTGAATCTCTAGGGTCACCTGTCGCTCGTAATGAGTCATCTGGAGTGGCAGCCGCGTGGTTCCTCTGAACACCTCTCCATCCACTCTGTGCCATCCTCTTTACAAGCTGGGTTGATATGTCGTTCCATATTTGACAGGGACTTTCCTGTTACTTGATAGCCATATCTAATATTCCAGGATCATATCTTAGATTTTTATGGCTATATCTATAAATTGGATTATCATATCTGCAACTTGCACCTGGGCTCAGCTGGCCCGGCTGATAGTACCCTGTAAGGGCTCCTAATCCAGGGATACAGGATGAGCAGCGTTTGTACTCCATGTTAGGAGCGGCTGCACATGGTGTCTGTTCCTCATGTCAGAGGCAGCCATTTCTTTTGGAGCTAAGTCGGCCTGCCACTGAGTAGTGCTCCCAGTCTTAATGACAAAGACAGACGCATTCTACTTCACCCAGTCATGATCTCAAGCTTTACAAGCTTGATACCCTAATATGATTGAGTGGAGATAAGAAAGAAGAAGAAGAGAACTTTGAATAATTGCCGCTACCTTTACTGTTCTCATACCTTGAACGGTTGACACTATCATTGAAATTAAGGCGTACAGACTTCGGTCTAGGTAGCCCACTATCCAATGGTATCATTGGAATCACTGTTCCTACACCTTGAACAATTCTCATTACTCCATGAATCGCTGTCCTTGAACTCTGTTATTGATACACTTTCAATCATAACCCTGAACTACAACATATATTGCCATTAAACAATTATCTCCATACATATTTCCATAAAACATTACTTAATGCATCCAAAATTTGAAAAGCGTTTAGAATGAAGTAAAACACGCACAAAACGTCTCTCTCTCTCTCTGTTGGCGGTGTCTTTCCCGCAGTGGGCACCACCAATGACGACACATTGTATATATATATGTATATTTATTAATTATTATTTTATATATGTGTTATAAAGGTATTATTTAAAATGTTATTTTATTTTAAATATATTTCATAGATTCAAATATTTTGTTAAGTCGACCGCCAGAGGTCGCGCTTTCTGTTTATATATATCCATTTGTTGTTGTTTCCCGATGGCCGGCTAACACCCTTGTAATTATGTAAATAATCTTTTGTTTTCCTTGTTCTACTCGCCTTAAGACAGGCAGTACTTTTCTCAAATTATGTTTATATATTTTTTAATCAGCTAAATTAAAGCAATAATAATCTGAACTATTTTTAGTATTATTGCCACGACAGTGTCACATGCTCATGGAATCCGGGATCAAGCAAATGATCAATAATTCCTCTACAAGCAATAAATCTCATTATTTAAACAGCAATGGTGCCATCCGAGGTTGGATATCTCCAGCCATCACATCTTCCGCCCAACACCAGCCATCTCCAATCAAACATAGTTTCCTCAATCAAAAATAGCCCAATTCATCCATAGTCCATTTCAACCATAGCATTCTACAATAATCTTGTACAATCAACATATATATATTTACATCTATTTATTAATATATTTATCATTAAATATTCTTATTTATTCTATATATTTCATATTAAGTAATCTCAATCTCTTTCTACATTTTCTACTTTGTAAGATCCTGATAAAAGGAGAGGGGGAATTGATCCTGTACAACAGCTATGACAGCGTTAACATTCTGAAGAATTTCCCATCGAGCAGCTGATCCTTGTTATCAAGATTCAGGATGGTGGGGATTCTTTGAAACGTGATAATTACTTTGATCTGTCTCTCTAGATTTTTTTTTTCACAACTATCTCCAAAACTTTAGACTTAAATCATACAATGTACATACCGTTAATTACGCTTCATATAATTATATTAACAAAATATACAGCTTAGTATACTCTACAGACATGCATATCAGAAGAGAAAGTACGAGGGCTCATTGATAAAAATTTAGGGATTTTAATTGATTATCTCCACAAATATTCATTATTTTTCTTTGTTTATTCAGAATTTTTTCACCCATTAGAGAATGATCAAATTGATTGGTTTACTAATCAAATCAAAATATAAAAAATAAACGATAAATATACTCTCACAAATTTTATTTCTAAATAGAATGGCACGATATAATAGGTTATAGCTTAAAAAAAAGAAAGAGTAGTTAATGTAGGGAATGGTTTAAAGTTCAATAAGGAGGGTAGAGGTGATAAATGTGCCTCGATGGCACCTCGACCAACTTTGCTGAGAAAACGACGATATTGCGGAGATTAATATTCCGTCGTGCCGACGGGGGGAAAAGGGGGGCGTTCGATAGGGTGGCGAGAACTTTGAAGGAGAGAAAGAGAGAAAAAAATATTTTTAAAAAGATTATAAAAACCGCATAAGAGGAGAAAGGAAAAACGACGAGAGGGGACGATGGGAAAAAAAATGAAGAGGACATCAGGGTGGAAAACTATTTCATCTTCCACGTAGATTATTTAGGAAATTCCCCCATTTAGTTGGTGACATCAATTTATTGGCTGGGAGACTTAATAAGTCCGTGAGACACACACTTGACAAACGGTTGGAGGTTATTGGGGGCTGGAGATTCTTTGGCTGACTCAGATGATGGCACAAGCTTTGACTTGGTGTGGTTACCTATCTCTTGGATACTGCTTGGTTCTGACGGTGGTACAAGTTTTGATACCAACGTTGACTAGATGGGGCCTGTTCGACATTGTCTGCCCTGTACCAGATGATACAAGTTGTAATAACAACGTTGACTAGATGGTCTAGTTCGACATTGACTGTCCTGTACCCGATGGAACAAGCTGACTTGACTAGATATGCTCTAGTAATGTATGGCACTAGTCCATTTATATATCCCACCCCCATAAGCATCGTCCAAGATACCCGTTCCTTGATTCATCAGGAAGCCTCTGTAACCAGATTTTTGGTCTTTAAGGAACAGAAGCTTGCCTCACGCTGACGGAGCCAACAGCCTGAAACGCGTACGTGGTTGGCTTTTATTGATCAAAAAAGTTGTTGTCTAATATTTTGGAATAAAAACAACGATTAACTAATGTTTATTACGATTCTTAATTATAAATAATATTCTCTATATTTATTTTATGAGGTGAATTTTAAACTTCACATATGTGTGTGACAGAAGAAAAAAAATTCTTAAAAAAAAAAAAGCATCGGAAAATTTTTCAATGTTTGATGTCGCAGGTGAATAATCATGTTTTTGGTGTCTCATTAAGTTTTTATAGTGGCGAAAATGAAACAAACACGGGGTGTGTGACTTCTAAGACTTAAATTCTTTAAGGGAGGAAATATTCGGCATTTAACTTCCGTGTAGCGTTCATTTTAACTGCAAATACTTTACTGATATTTAAAATATCATTTTAAAGTAAATTTTAGTTTTTATAAAAAGGGATCGTTCTCACGAAGCCTGTGAGAAGAAGAATCGGAACACAATCCAGTTCATTTTTCAAACTCTCGAGTAATTTTAATGGTGGTGCGAAGATAGCGGTCAATCACCGTTATAAGTTGAAGTGTAATTTGGAAGAGGTCTTCTGTGTGACGGGGGAATAACGACCGCTCGGTAAATACAGATGTGACCCTGAGGGTGGTGATATATCATCTCCCTGACAGTGGCCGGGGGACTGAGAGCGGTACTGTACATCCCGTTATGTACTGTGTTATGTAAGTACGCTATGTTTGGTACTAAGACCCGCTATGTACTGTGTTATGTGAGTACGCCATGTTGGTACTTCACATTCCGCTATGTGCCGGGTGAATAGGCCATGTTGGTACTGAAAGACCCGCTATATACTGTGTTATGTGAGTACATAATGTTGGTACTGCACATCCTGCTATGTGCCGTGTGGATAGGCCCTTTTTGGTACTACATATTCCGTTATGTTCCGGGTGGATAGGCCATGTTGGTACTTGCACATTCCGCTATGTGATGTGTATAGACGCTAAGGTGGTACTACACATTACGCTATGTGTAAAGTATGGATATGTAACTATCTTCAAGATAACATTAATGCTATACATACTTCTAAATATACTGTACCGTATGAAACACCATATTGGGCAGAGAGAGCTTGTATCAAATAAGGCAACAAGGAAACTACGCCAAGTTGAATATGTATTGATTGATGATGGGAACGGTGATAAATGGACTGGTGACTTTAAATCAGTTCTTGTTTAATTAAAATATTTGTCTCCGCTACTGTACTCCATCTGTCATCGCCCTCCTTGGATGCTATCAGATCGGAGAGAAATTCAGCCAGCTTGTAAAGATATTTCACAGAGTCGTAATGGAGCCTTTTTTTCAGGTCTTATAGAAATATTCAAGTCATAGCAAAACATAACCAGTTTATAGTGAAAGTTGTACCAAGTATAATAGCAAACTTTTACACACGCAGTCTTGTGAAAACATTTATTTTCTTGATATTTTTCAAAAAACAACAATACATTTTTAAAAATTGACGGTCATGTGAAATAATCGTCAAAATTGGCCAAAAATACGTCAAGGAAGCTGCCCCAAGTTGAAGAGCTGGTAGCTATACAAAATAGGAGATGGCTATAAAAGAGTAAACTTTCGTTTTCACTATTAGTTTTACGTTCATGACAAGTAGCAAGGAATCATAAACCGTCTAAAATACATTGCAGAAAAAGCTCTGAATCATAGAAAATTTTGTTTATAAAAATATATTTATAAAAAACCTTCAAATTATTATTATAGAATTTAGGAATTCGAACTTGTTCATGTAAAGTGTCAAAATTAATCTTGACATTATGTTCTTCTTACCATTCTTTCCCAAAATACTTCTTCATTATCCTAGATAAAGTTATGTGCTAACAGACATAATGTGGTTGAAAAGAACGAGTAAAAGTCATGATCTCCTTACAAACTTGAAAAAAAAAAGTGTTGAACACACCAAAAAGTTAGAAGACATTGAGAAAATAAAAAGTGAGATTTTCCAACGGCCATTAAAACAGGATGGCATTGGTGATCGCCGGCACGTGACGTCACGCCGTGAATACAATATTGAAGGTAATACCCAGTAAAGCCAACCACGCTGAAATCCGCTTGGTGGAAAGACTTTAAAGACGTGAGCCAAACTGGTTGACCACACATTTTTTACAAAATTTAGTATAGTTCTTAAAATTAAAGATACTTCGGCCAATAATTCTTTTTTTTATTACCTCGACGTTTCGGCAAAAATCTTTTGTCCTCGTCAGGAGCAAACAAAAATTAAAACATTTGGCAAGTGGTTAAAAATATTCTAAGGCTCCAAGGGCGTTCTCTAACTTCCCGATAACATTCGGTATGTCAAAGATGTTTTGGATCATTTACCTTGTAGATAAAGGAATATTATCCCTAACTCTTGGTAGATAACACATATGTGTGTGCCATAACATGATAATTATAACCATCTGGCACAACACACACACACTTAATATATCGTTTTTATATATTTAAAACAATCATCCACTGTCTAAAATTCAACCTGAAATACGAATATTTTAGATATACAGGTATAAATACAGATTGGCCTTTGTCTAAATTTTATGAAGATCGGGTTGTAGTACATTATTTTATCTACACATTTGCGTTTTGTATAAATGTAATAAACAAAATTCATTATTCTTATGTCTTTTTAAACAGGATGGGTACCCTCTTTGAACATGAACATTATGCCTGTGTCTTAGAAGTAGAACAAAACATAAGGAAGTGGAGAAAGTATGTTTTTTAAGGAGACAGAGGCAATTTTGTTCGTACTTGGTTATCTAATGTCTTCAATAAAGGTCACTGTGTATCAAATATCTTTCCAAGTTATTGTCTGAATCCCGATATACATGCTAAAAGGGACAACTTCCTTAAATTCTGTCCATGAGTGTATTTGAGCTTCCTAATTATCATTGTAGATGCTAGTGGAATATCTTTGATATCACATGTCATCTGTTTTATCGAAGGAGAAAGGCAAGGTTATTCATACTTGATCCCGTGTGTCTTCAATAAAAGTTATTGTCTGAATCCCGATATATATATGATAAAAGTTACAGTTTTCTTGAGTTTTGTCCACGAGTGTAATTCAGGTCTCTTCATACGAGGAAATCGCTAGATATATGGGTTGAAGAAGGAAATGTTTACATGTTAGGAATCCAAATTCCACCTCTGGTAGTCAATAAGATTGCCCTAGAGCTGAAGTCGTCCATCCCCGGCTGATGGTAAAGGAGGAGGAGGAGGCCACGTCGCGTGAGCCCCACAATACCATTTTAATCAATGATACCCGTTTTGTTTTTTTACAGAACTCCGTTTTTTTCTCCCATGTCCTCTAATGGATTCCTTTAATTAGGCTAATCTCTAAATTATTATAAAATCAATATTGCTCGCTGGATGCGAACCTATATTTTGTTGTTTAAACATCATACTCTATTCCAGAGTAATCCTTGTACAAACTCTAGATCCTGCGACAGAAAGTCGAAACATAAGTTTAAATTCACGTATATCACAAGATATCCAGCATAGATCTCTTTGTTAGCTGCAATTAAGAAAGATGGTTCTTTTTATGCAGTCTTCTAAAAATACGTCATTTCTTTACAGAGAAATTTTTATTTGGCTAAATATGCAATTCCTCTCTTTCTTTTAAATACATTTTCTAATATTATAATATATAAAATTTAATATATTTCTCACAATTATATATATAATATATATATAAGTAAATATAATTGCGTGAGAAATATAACCATCAAAAGCACGAATGTTTCTCTTATGCATAAAACAAACTTCTACTGTCCTTTACTGCAGTATTTATGTTCGAAGGTTAATTTTCAGAACGTGATTTTTGCTCCCTCTTTTAATCCTCTTTGTTGAAGAGAACTCGCATATCTGATCACGAATCTGTCAGTACAACAGGTTTAGAAATTTCCTAACAAGATAATCTGTCTATTATCTATGAGCCTCATTAGTATAATAATCTAAAACACCTCTTTAGTAGATATTTGGACGGTTTCAATTATCCTTTCGTGAGATTTCATAAAAATCAAAACTAATGGGATCCTTAGCTCTATATACAGAAAGACATTTGTTCCAATGATATTTATAAGCTTTTTTTTTTTAAATATATTTTTGCACATATACATAACGTGACCTTAATCAGCCAATCGGCGTTGAGTTCATAAGCCAATCAACGTGAAATGTGTTTTTACTCAGAGCATTGAACAACAGAGTACTATATTAAATACAAGAGACCGTGGGTTCGATTCTAGGAAGTTCTCTCTCTCTTTTTTTAATTGAAACCTTTTAAAAATATTTTTATATATAGTACTCTCTATATATCTCTGACCATTATTTAAAAACTAATTCAGAGTAGTATTAATAAATCATATTAATAGTTAGCTTTATAAAATATTTGTATCATATACATATAGCGCTTGATCTTATTCTGCAACGGTAAATTTCAACGGTTTGGGAGCAGCTCGATTTGAAGGTCCTGACACATTTTTATGTTTAATTATTCTTGCAATATTTGGTCGCATGTGTGACTATGGGTTAATGCTCTAGTAACAATAAAATGTCATATTTGACTTTGAGATCTTAGTAGGATACCCTGGCTATATTATAATTAAACAATAGTCGAGGGAGCTGCTACAAGGTTCTGTATAACAAATCCCTTTCCTTCAATGCCTTCCTCTACTCAGGATGGGCCAAATGGTCTCTCCATACTTCCTCCTTCAATGCCCTTCCCTACTGAGGGTGGGCCACATGGCCTCTCCATACTTCCTCCTTCAGTGCCTTCCTCTACTGAGGGTGGGCCACATGGCCTCTCCATACTTCCTCCTTCAATGCTTTCCTCTACTAAGGGTGGGCCACATGGCCCTCTCCATACTTCCTCCTTCAATGCCTTCCTCTACTGAAGGTAGGCCACATAGTCTCTCCATACTTCTTCCGCCATCCTCTTCATCTCCTCGTAGGTGTGTCGTCCAGTCCATTGTTTTATTCAGCAAGTACCTCTAGTTAAATGGCAGGTTAAAAGAACAACTTCCTCTCTCCAAGTAACACGAGAAGGTTGCCAATCGATGAGATAATCCCGGAGCTAATGAGGCCTTGCATAAATCCCTAAATTATATGATGATAAGCCAATTTTGTTTGCCCTCCCGTTAATTGCGGTTGTCCTCTCTCGTATCAACATGCTTTAACCCATTCTCTTCAAAACGGAAACATTTTAATGATAAGATAAAATTGATAATTCCAAACTGTGGAAACACTCTTTCTCTCTATTTACACCATGTTACATTGGTATTCATGTACCAATCGAAGGTACCTCTCCCTTCACTGATAAGGGTCGTAGCCCGAAACAATGTTATACAGATTGTCGAATTTTCTAAAACTTGTGTTGTTGTTTATTTTTTATATGATTGCGCGCCTTCTGAGCAGATATGATAGAGAAATGAAATGCATTTTTAAAAGAGAGGTGTCATCTCTTGGTATATATTTATAATTATGGATAAAAATTAAGGAAGTGGAAAGTATTTGAAATTGTCGGTCATTTTTTCTTTCTTTTTTTTTTTTTTGAAAGATACCTTTTAGATTAGAAAATTTTGTAAGATATTTTCTTTTTAGTATAAAACAATCTGCACAATCAGAGAACTTTATGAAATTTGAAAATAGTACAAAAGGCATCTCCTGATCGTACAACTAAAAGTTTCTGATGACTTGCGCCATCTGTCGGTTAAATATTAACTAAACATTGAATTTTAATTATTCCAGAATTAGCTAAATACCGTACTGAGTCCTCTTGAAACAGGCTCTACTCGAGACAGAGTCTGTTTAGAACAGGACCAGCTATGTAGTTCACGGATTGAAACAAGGGTCCGCAAAAGACAGGATCCGCTTAAGACTGGGTCCTTTTGAAACAAGGTCCACTTGAGAGAGAGTCTGCTTAGAACAGTACCATCTCAAGACAAGATCCTCATAAGACAGGATTCACTTAAGGCAGGGACCGCTTAAAGCAGGACCTATTTAAGACAGGGTTCGTTTAAGATAGGATCCGCTTAAGATACGGTCCTCTAAAACTGGACCCGTTGAAGATATAATTTAGTGTATTTGTGAATCTTTGTCATTCTATCAACAGCGGTACCTTATTATATTTAATGTTTTGTGGATTGATACAACATTGTTGACAGTGTTGGAGGGAAAGCTCCGGGGGAAGAGATTGAGGGGAAGGAGACGACGGGGATGCACAGACGATCTTAAACAATGGACTGGACGACACGAGGAGATGATGGAGAGATCATGTGGCCCACCCTCAGTAGAGGAAGACACTGAAGGAGGGAAGTATGGAGTGACCATGTGGCCCACCCTGAGTAGAGGAAGACACTGAAGGAGGGAAGTATGGAGTGACCATGTGGCCCACCCTGAGTAGAGGAAGACACTGAAGGAGGTAAGTATGGAGAGACCATGTGGCCCACCCTGAGTAGAGGAAGACACTGAAGGAGGGAAGTATGGAGAGACCATGTGGCCCACCCTGAGTAGAGAAAGACACTGAAGGAGGGAAGTATGGAGAGACCATGTGGCCCATCCTGAGTAGAGAAAGACACTGAAGGAGGGAAGTATGGAGAGACCATGTGGCCCATCCTCAGTAAAAGAAGGCATTGAAATAGGAGGAGGATTGATACTACCTGTCCTCTAGTAAACTGTCCGGGTAACGTGGGGTTTAAGAAGAATATTAAATTGCCGTTAGAGTTGCGTGTTAGAAGGTGGCAAATAGATCTTATTTCACTTAGCTGTCACGGAATGTAATATTTAGGACCGGGAAGTATTTAAGGCTATATACTTAGGTTTTATCACTTTCTAACTTTGGCGTCGAGTTGAGAAGTCGTACATTTGACGGATTTAAGTATCGTCACACACGCTATTATATCAATTTGAGCTTTTACAAACAAAATTATTATTTTTCAACAACCCTATTTACAAAAAATAGTCTTTGGAATGAGTCTATATAAGGCGAGATGTTTAATAAAAGGGCTTTCACTGTTGTTGAATGAGATCATTTTCAGTATATAAACATATTTAGGCTTACTATGATTGATTCTGTAAGGTTGGCATGTACCTTTCTCGACAAGCTACGCATTCAGTGTTCCCGCCAGTGTAACAAGGAGTTGCCAGCAGACTCAAGAGTCTTGACTGACAAATTGGAACTGTTGAAGTGACAACTTCACACTAATTGGCTGCCTGTGGGCACGTTTTCTCCCCTCAACACCATGCTAAAACTTCCTTTCTACAATAGTTGATTAGATCTATGCTCACACAACCTTCTTCTAAGACACTTTTTTATTTAAGAAGCCGATTTTTTTAATTTTAAAAAATTAAATTATTGGGCATATCGCGCAAGCTTTTAAAGAAATCCTAAGTAACATATAAAATTGCTACTTTCGTTTAGGAAAATGTTCTTTAATCAAAAGATCTTCTGCACATATTTCAAACAGAAAACGGAAAACCAGAAATAGTAAAATTAAGATTATGAACCGTTGAGCAAATATTTAATGGCCGCAAGCGTTAGAGAGGTCTCTCTTGTAGTTTTCTTCCCTATATGAGGCACATGACAGGTGAAAATTTGATATAAATATTTCTAATTTAGCCCCCTTCTCAATATGAAGGAGTGAAAACATTTTACAACCAAGACATCAATGCCATAATTTCAGAAATTATTTTAGTACGAGCTGTTAATAGGATATTCCTATTGCTTTTTCACGATGATCAGTGTAGTTTTATTATTTTAAAGTATGAACTTATTATGAAGATGGGAGTCTTTAAGAGAATGGAAATCTAAATTATAGAAGAAAGTATCGGACATTAGTGTCACTGGTTGACCCTTCTTGATAAACAAAAGGGATAATTTTGATAGATAGAATTACGAACACAGAAATTCTAATAGCCTCATTATATATTAGAGATATACTCATTTGTAACAAATAAATTTCCTGGCAATGTGTTTCTTTTCAATAATATCATCAAATATTATCTCTACAGACCGTACTGCAATGATAAAAGATATTGAATGAAAGGGCTTGGCTTATCAGTAGTGAACCCTCTCATTGAATAACTTATATCATTGCAGTAAGGTCTGTAGAGGTAATATTTTATGATATTATTGAAAAGAAACACATTGCCAGGAAATTTATTTGTTACTAATTTTATCGATAGATGGCAATTGAATTTATAAATAGTCATTTATATATATAATTGGTCAAAATATGTAATACAATGTCAACGGTATGCAAAGAGGACGTTGAATAGCATCTAAATTAACGTTATTTTTGCTCTCAAAGTTGGAAAGAGGGGTAAACTCTGAAGATTGAGATATTGACGAGTGAGTGAGTGAGGCCTTTTCACGAGCCAAGAAGATGTGGAGGGGGAGAGAGACAATAACGAGGCAGAAGACAAATCGATGGAGTGCAGAAGAAAAGTCGAAAAGCATGAGTCATCCCCCCCCTTCTGACAGAGATCTATATAATGAGTGAAGCAGAATCGAAGGCATTAGGGGGCCAACCATCTCTCTCCGCCCACTGCCGATACCACCCCGGTCAGCAACTGCCATATTTGCATAATTCCTCCATTTGAAGGCTTCTCTGCACAACAGCAGATTCTCAAGACGCACCACACAATTAGCGCGAGATTCTCAATCTGGCCACGCTGGTTGAATATTTATTCTGTGATAGATGTAGGTATATATTTAACCTGGATCTAGATAAGATCAGATTGACCGCATTGTATTCGGATGAAACAATGTGGTTTTATGTATTTTGATATATTAGTGTAGTGCGAAGAGCAGATATTGATTAGTAAAGCTGGCAGTAACATGTTGGTTGAATTCAACAGTCAATTTAGTGTATGTAGCCAATTTTATAGAATTTTTATATAGAACTTAAAAATATCTTACTAAAACATTTTGCTTTCTTTTTTATATTCATCGGCAAGTCCCCTGTCAATAATACCATCTATATATATTGTGTTGACTTTGCTTAGAATTATTAATGAAACTGATTCCAATAATTATTAATTATACATTATATTTATTGATTTACAAGAGAGAGAACAAAATATAAAAAGGAAACTAATATTAAACAACGGAACTTTTTTTTTTTTTGGTTAGCGCCTATTTACCTGTGAGCTTACACACACTCTGTGGTAACAATTAATTAATATATATATATGGTAATTTAAGCCAACAACCCCATGTATATAACTTATAACAAGATTTTAATGTTGTATAATAGAACACAGCTGTTAATGATTATACGTATTATTGACATGTGTCTTTACATCATCATATGTAATGTAATTTGTACAAAGTGGATAAATAAATAAATACAAATCTGTAATAGATTAAAGAGTTGAGCTAAGCAAGAGATGGAAGTCATAACGTCAAGGTCGAGATAGATTTAGGATGCCCACAACAAGACCACCCACACTTCATATGTGGTGGAACGCAGGGCCCCCTCTCACACCTGGTGCAAAGCCCCCTTTCTCAGGAACGGCCCCTGTCACATAAGGCCCCCCGTCTTTAACCTATAAATACAGTCCCTTTACAGTCACTTGACAGTTAGTTCACCCTTAGCGCAAGCTCACGTCGGTTGTCACCAAGGTCCTTCTCGTTCATCATGTAGACGAGTAAGAAACTTCTATGTCTCCATCTTTCGCTCCTAGCTCAACTTTTATCTGTTAACGGAACTTTCTTAGTGCAATTGTGTCTTCGTTTTTTGTGTGGACATTCCCAAACTTTCCACTCTGCCTCGACCACGACTGCCTGTATTTTGTGAGAACTTTTAAAGGTCTTCCAAGGTGCAGAGAGGTACTGGAAATCTCTACACATGGCTTACCAGAACTTCAACTTATTTCAGTAGTCGACATCAAACTCAACAAATCATTACAGTGAGTCGACAGGACACCAATTATTACATATATACAACATACGCTCCCCTGTGTGTAAGCCCTAATCAGCAAGTCCAAGGCTATCTGCACATTTCCGTAGTTTGTCCTTAGGTAGACTCTTCGTTAGTATATCCGCCTCCATGTCTTCACTTTTAGTGTATTCCAGCTTGATTCCATTTTGAATTTCCTCTTTCACAAAATAATACTTTCGGTTTATGTGCTTTGTTCGTGAAGTAATCTTGTCAGATTGTATCCAGTTTATTGCAGCCTTGGCTGTCACTTTTCAAGGTAATTGGGAAAGTTAAATTTTCACAAAGTTCTTCTAGTAATCCCTTTAGCCATAATACTTCTGAAATGCCTTCACATATTGAAATAAGTTCTGCTTCACATGTAGACAAGGCTACTAAATTTTGCTTTCTACTTCTCCAGTTTATTAAGTTGTTGCCAAGTTTGACTGTATAGCCTGAATAGGATTTTGCGTCTCGGGTTGTGCACCAGCTCGCATCAGTACTTATGCGTTGCAATTTTTTTCTTCCTTTCATTAATTGAATATCTAATTGCAATTATTTAGGATTTTATTGTGTACTTATTGTGATGTTGTTGTCTTTTTATTTATATGCCAACATTTTATTTCTTGTTCCCTTCAGATATCTATAAATCCTTTTAACTCCAGTTAAGTGTATTTCCCTTGGATAATTACTATACTGTAATAAATTGCTGACGTTGAAGGATATGTCCGGTCGAGTACCCGTAGAAAGGTACATAAGTGATCCAATCATTTCCTGGTATTAATTAATATATATACAACATATTGTAACAAAGTATTTATTATTTTATTAACAGAGTATCATTTTTGATGTTTATATTTTACTAAACTGTAAACTTCCCTCTTTGCTTATCTTTTGTTTATCATTCATAGTTTGTTCTTGCCTTAAATAAATTGCTGTCTCATTCTTAAATTTGTCTTCCCTAATTTTCCACGTGGCAATATTGTCCAAATCTACCTGTTCTGTTGCTTGTATCAATATACACTAACCAATTTCTTTAAATTGAATTAGCAAAGTTCAACGAAATATAATTTGTTAACAAAATATGCTATTCTATTCTAAAGCTTAAGAAATAATGACTTAAAGAAATTCTATGTACGTTTCCAAATCAATATTAAACAACAACAACGATGCAAAAAAGTAACAAAAAAATGAATTCTTGTAACACGGAAATATATTGAAAAGACAATAAGTTGAAGACATATGATTTTAAATTACGTCATATATTTTCTTAAAGAGATCCATTATTTGAGGCCGTACAAAAAAAAAGTTACGTTTAAAAAAAAAAAGTTGACAATAAACATTTGTTAGGCTTAGCTCAATCACTTGGAAGTTTTGGCGGGAATTTGTCTTCATTGGTGCCGCCAATAAACATGTTATGGAAAGTCGTTTGGACCAAACAAAGTTTTGCAACACTGCTTAACTTTATTCGGAGAACTTCTACCTCGCTAACTTCAATCAATTCGAAGCCATATAAAACTACTCTTCTCGTACCTGAAATATATTAGTACAATTTGTAATAATATATCGTTTGTTCTTTAAAAACATGGTGTGTTTTTAGTATACAAATTATATGAGGCACTTGTGAAAAATTCCTTACATAAAATTTTAAAACAAAATCATTATTTTATTTTAAGAAAAATATAAATTTACACAATTTATAATTTGTATTCTTATTTTTTTGTACATTTAATTAACTTTTTTAAAAATATTATTGGTCTTACGTTAATTAAACAAATTACAAAAAAATGCAGTAAATAATTGTGAATTAGAATTTACAGTGTTTTTTGATTATTATATATAAAAACAGCTACATATTTATTTAAAATATTTCTAAAGTTTTTATATTTTAAAAATGATTAAGGTTGAATTTTTCAAAAAGAAAGAATAAAGGAAGGGTATTGTATTTAATCAATATTTCCAATTAAAAATTATGATACAATTAACTTCATAAAAATATTAAAATATTGCGCATATTATATATATATATTATTTTTACAATGACTAAATAATTTCTTATAGTTCTATAATATATATTTTGTTTTGCGAGTAAATGTTCTTTTAAAATGATCTATTATCCATTATTATAATTTTGGCAGTCAAGGTTTATTCCGCATTAAAATATAAATGTAAGGTCAACTCTCCAAAATGTATGGCCTTTAAAATTCGAGTTGTTTTCTTATTTGCTAGGGAGATGTCTTTTCTTCTATTTATCTTGTGTAAATTAATATTAATGCAGAAGACCATGTTTAATGCATTTCCTTGACTCTCATAGAGGAATAGTTGATTTTTAAAACCCAAGTTTTGTGCTCTAGGCATGTTTTGATTTTTCTTACATGCTCGCTTAGATAATAGAATCGCTTTATTTTTAATATAAAATAAATTATTTCTTTTGGTCGAAAACGTGAAATATTTAATGGAATATTGAAAAGAAAATTCAATTATGTTTGAATAAGAGAGAGATAGATATAAATACAAATATATATTTTCATTTTTATGGAGTTATTTATATTTTAATCAAGAGAGAATAATATACATTCATCTATATTATTTGTAAATAATATTATTTTTAAATAAATGACGCATTAATTTACTCTGTAGAATAAAAAAATAATTTTAAAAAATGGTAATTTTATCTCCGCTGATCATAGAATATTGTCTGTGGAATAAAAACATTTTTTTATAATATCAATATGATTTGGCTAATTTTTACCTAGAAATTTCTAGATTACATAAAAGTAAAACTTAAGGCCTTTGTATATTTAGGCTTATAAGAAAAGTATTGTAGTTATTATTATGCGGGGGTCTGTATATACATCAAATTATGTATATAGGTTTTTAACTTTTAATTAGACATTTTAAATTTATATTTAGACATTTTTCATTTCAATTTAGACATTTTTCATTTTAATTTATACATTTTACATTTTAATTTAGACACATGGACTTTTCTATAAATAGTCAATGTGTCTAAATTAAAATGAAAAATGTTTAAATTGAAATGAAAAATGTCTAAATTAAAATGAAAAATGTCTAATTAAAAGTTAAAAACCTATATATGGAGAAATATATATATATATTTTAATCGAGGTTATTTAGGATTAAATAAATGTTTTTTAAATAATAATATATATAAAATATGCCACACATTTATTATTGGTGTCACCATTCTAATAATATGACCATGGCATATCGATGAATCATGTTGGGTCAAATATTTTTAAAAGAGAAATGATTAAGGAATAGAACAAACCATATATTTCCTATATTTCATTAGACAATTTTTTTACATTATTATTGCATGTTTTAGATGAAATTATTGATGCTAATTCAAATCATTTTGTGCTTGAATATATACTAAAATAAATATTTGCCTTTTTCCAATATATTTCAGCATTGGCACTGATTTCTGTATATGATTTATCGATTTTAAGAACTACTCTCTCTAAATAAGAAATAATTATATTCAGAATATAACATTCTTTAAAAAGACTCTATATAAAACATTCTGATCAGTGATATTAAATTAGTTCTCCCCAACCTTAGTTTTGTAATTTAGTTAGTTCACTATAGCACATCTTTTGTGACTTATTCCATGATAAGTATGTTCTAAATAAGTTGTAGAATATATTATGTATGTTAAACAAATTCATGATAGATTTATAGAAATTTCCCAATTCGTGTATGAAAAAAAAAACGTAAAATGAAGTTTACTTTTCTTATTGAATGTATCAAGATATAAGCATAAACCTTTTATACAATATACAATCTATATTATACCTTTACATATTTATTTATGAAATGACTATAATTTCTTTTTATGTACGATGGCATAGTGGATACAATATATAGTTTATAAAACTATTCTAGAGGCGTAATATTCTTTTTTTTTTTAATAAAACAATTTCTACTGTCCTTACTGCGATGGAAAAATTAAAGGGAGGGCCTGGCTCATCAGTGGTGAACCCTCCCAGGGATGAGCCAGGCCCTCCCTTTAATTTTTCCATCGCAGTAAGGACAGTAGAAATTGTTTTATTTTAAAAAAAAAAAGAATATTACGCCTCTAGAATAGTTTTATAATTTGATAACAGATGGCGCTCTAGTACATCGTAAAATATATAGTTTATACAGTATTATCGTGCATATAAGTGTATTTTAACAAGAAACATGAACGTGGCTATAAATACATGGTTTCCTAGTTAACGCACCTGTGTTAAATGACAAACCATATTCCAATTCTTTTTCTTCAGGTCTCAGAGTGGCCGTTCACAAAAAAATTTCCTCTATCTCAGTAACTTTGTTAACGTTTCACTATACGACTTTAGATAGGGAACTTTCTCATTCTGTTACTACTGAGTCAACCAATAGGAAGCCGGAAAAAATTTGGCAACTTTCCATATTTGCACTTAAGCTTGTCTTCACTCTAAGCTAATCATAGCTTAATTTGTAGTTAGTGTAACGATTTTTTTTGAAGTAATTTACAATTAAGAGAAATTTCTTTGTCTCAAAAATTTAAACAACGGAGTTATTTTCCTTAGTGGAATATCAAATTAGTAGAAATGTAGCCGTTTTGCTTTATCTATTTGTCAGAGAAATCGTATCATATAGTTTATATGATATAATATTGAGCATCACATTTTGAAGCTATATAGATATTATATAGGAATCTTTAATGTATCTGACAATTGGTGTTGTCTTTCTCGGTTGAATCTTTCGGGTGTCATATAAATATATATATTGTTGTTGTCGTGTCCAATATATGTATATTAATAAAGTATTTTTTATATTCATATAATATTATTTGTAAAACGACATTTGATAAGTTTTACCGCAAATGTTTCTTTTGAACGAAAAATCGTAATTTATTTTTTAAGGAGAAATAACGACTATCTCCTTAAAATAAATTACGATATTTCGTTCAAAAGAAACATTTGAGGTAAAACAAATGTCGTTTTACAATCATAATACGCATTATATTGTATTATAATATTATTTATTCATAATTATTATATATATTTTAATTTAACTCTATTATATAGCTTTATAGGAACGTTGTAATAAAGTAGTTTCAATCTCAATCTCTCTTTCTCACACCCACAGATATTGGAGTTGCCGAGCCGTTCGACCCCTCTCCGGGAGGTGTTCCCCTCCTGCGAAGTGCCCCTGGATCTGCAGGCCTGGCTCTTCGGCGTCGGCCTCCATCCCGAGGCAATAAATATCACACAAGTGTGGCGAAAGATACCATCTATAAGTACCATCTTGGTCTTGAGTTGGGTAATGCCAGCCACATCACCTCGACCTGCCCACTCTACGGGAAAGAACTCTCGCAGTTCATCGGTGGCGGAGTCTTTCCCGCGGTGGGCGCCACCAATGAAGACCTTGTATATATTTTATATATATATATGTATATTTATCAAATATTTTTATCTATTTATATCTATTTTTCCTATATTTATCATTATATAACCATATTTATTCATATTTATTCTGTATTTAAACTTATATAATCTTATATGGACTTTGAAATAAAGTAGTTTCAATCTCTCTCTCTCTCGCTAGAGAACTTGCCAAGATCAAGAGTTTTCAAGTTTTGGTAGCTATCCTTTTGTAAATTGTGGCTAATTTCTGATAATACTTTTAATAGTGAGAGTATCTTTGGTTTTGCTGTGGATTTTCAGAGTCGATTCAATAAATTCCTTGTATTGTTCTCCTGTTGAAAAGCCTTTTAAGCGCAAAATCTAGATATAATAGATAAAATATGAAAAGAAACTCATTCTCGATAACTCGATTAGCATTCAAATTTGATAAAAGAGATTTATTCATTGAATTGTGAACACATATAGTTAGAATTAAAAATGAAATACGTTGCGCTATCAATGTGAATGGGTTTTAAAGTTATTTATTAAAGAATTTACTATATGCATTCTTTAAAAATATCGTTTTGAATATCAAATTGTATGTGAAACAATTCTTAATTTTTTTCTTTATATAACCTTTATAACTGCTTCATACACATCGTGTATATCAAATAAATATTTATATCACAAATGTGAGATAAAACTGTTTGCAAGTCCTAACAAATTTGAGCCTTTTTATTCTTTTGAAATAATTATCTTTTTATTTATATAAATCTTTATCCTATCTTCCATAACCACGGCAATAAAGTTATTTTCAAATTTAATAAAATGTTTTGGGATAAAAAAGAATATGGAATAAAAATAATTTCGTTAAAGAAATATATATATTTAGGGGTCTAACCATCAACTAATATATTTCACAAACATTAGAAGAAAAAAAAAAGTTTTTATTTTATTCGTTGAGTGAGAATTAATTTATTTTTCCAAGAGGAAGGAAGAAATAAGTCGGCTGCAACTTAAATCTCTCTCTCTAACTTTTCGAGAAGAGAAAAAATATTTTAAAATCCGACGACATTTTTCAAAGGTTAAAAACCTTCCACAATAGTTCTAAATGGAATTTTACTTCTTTCCTACCAAATAAGATCAAGGATTTCTGAAAATCTCCCGTGGTGAATTATTTAGATGAGGGCAAAATTTCAATTTCTCCCCGTGATAAATTCTTCACGAGGCGGCAAAATCAATTATATGTTTTTGTGAGCAGAAGATGGCATTTTAATATCAAATCTCACATACGAGGAATGTGTGCAAGTTTCCATTCCAAATATACCTTCTTCTCACTGTTCATCCCCTTTCCATAGCCTAAATTTACAGTTAAATACTATATATACATATATTAAGGAAAAAAAGGCATTTCCTGATCGTGCAACTGAAAGTTGCTGATGACTTGCGCCATCTATCGGAATAAATATAAACTAATCGTTGATTCCTAATTATTCCAGAATTGGCCAAATACCCTTTCTTGATTAATCAAGTAAAGCTAACCACGTACGCGTTTCTGGCTGTTGGCTCTCGTCAGCGTGGTGCAAGCTGTACCTCAGCGACCAAAAAGGCTGGTCTTTGGAGCATCCTGAAATTTGGCAAATTCTGGAATAATTAGAAATCAACGATTAGTTTATATTTATTCCAATAGATAGCGCAAGTCATCAGCAACTTTCAGTTGCATGATCAGGAAATTCCTTTTTTCTTAATTTATCCATCTGATCCAAGAACAAATTCACTTTTGTACTATTTTTAACATATAGATATATATGATATATACTGAGTGATAAGCTTAAAATAAAGTTGCATATCTTTCACCTCTATGTTTTTTGTATTCTCAAGTGTATATGACTGATCTCAGATAACTACCAAATCATTCTTTAAAAGTTGTTATGAAATCGGCATAATTTGCCAAAATAGTGTTTAAGCTGATGAATTGAGATGAAGTTTGATAAACACTGGTGTTGTGGCTCAATCTTTACCATCAACTTTAAGTTGCTTAATGTATTGATGAACATAATAAATTGTTCTAATGCATATATATATAAAGGAATAGATTTCTTTTCGACATTTGTTCAGTGTATCTTATATCGCATTATAATGTTTTGTAACTTTGTCAAAAATTCTTTGAATCTAATTATATTAACACATTTTATATTTTAAAAATAATCTGTAAAATATACGTATTCACACATTTTAAAAAACTAATTTAAACATATTTTCAGTATATCAGAAAACAATAGACTTATATTTAAGGTTATATATTTCAACGTAATTATATATTCACAATTTGAGAATGCTCTTTTTAGGTGTCTTTCAAAAACAGACGAAATTTTGCGCACGAAAAATACGAACAATTTCTTAAAATAATCTAATAAGATACTATCAAATTAACCTAATTCTATTTTCTTAAATTAATTAAAATAATTATATTTTCCTCATTTAGCTACTAAGTTATATTTATATAAAAGAAGGAATGTATTAATTAATAATTATATGCGGCTGCTTTTAAAGCAAAATCTAATGAAAAATAATATAATGGAAAATATTATAAGACTAATTTTTGATGAGAGAGAGAGATTGTATATTATATTCAACATTTTTATAATATATATTCTAATATATTTATCTTTTTATTTTATTCTATATTTAGTTACAAAAGCACTAAGAGTATGTTGATGCTTGGCATATTTTAAACGAATATTAAATTAATTTTTCTCTAAAAGAAAAAAATATATATTTCTCAAAATTGAATATTAAAATTTTTCATAAATAGTTTAGGAAATAGTCATGTTTTTAAAGCAATTTCTTCCAAGATAAAATGATATTATGGATAATTTTATTTATTAAATTTATAATATTAAGTTAAGTCCTTTTGATGAAGTCAAGGATGGTTTTAAAACGAAATTTTTAATATTAAATTCTAAATATTATATATCTATTTTCTTATATATAAAATTAGTAAGCTATCTCATTTTAAATTTGATGCGAATTTTTCTTTTGATATATATTTTTTTATCATTATTTAATGTTAAGAGTTGAAAAATAGGAAAAATATGCATTTTAATATAATATATTATTCTGTGATTAAAAAATAATGCTTTTTTGTCTAGTATCTGTTCTCTGAAATATAATCTAGTATATAATATAGAATAAAAAGACTGACTCTCTCTGTGAAAAAAATAAAGCTATTATTTAGCTTTATTTTTGAATTTAAAGCAACTCTTTAGAGAATTCTCTTCATTCCTTATATTTTATTTATATATATATTTCGTAATTTAAATTTCTAATATGATATGAATATTTATACCATAAGAATATATTAGTTCTTAAAAAGTCTGTGTTATATTTAAATAGAAAACATTGACGCTATCTTCCTCAGTCTATGTTGATCAACTACAGAATGAAGGCCTTCCTTTAGTTTTCAATTTATCTTAGTATTATCTGGTTTTTCCACAGGTTCCATCTTCTCAGAAAATCTCATCTTCCCCCTTTTTAAAAGGTCTTTCCCTTATCTTAGAACCAGTTTCTGATCTCCGTGTCTAGATTTGTTTTGTCTCTTCATTTCAATACCATGTCACGTATTATCTTAATATATTGTCACTTAGAAATGAAAAATAGACCACGTCAGGATGGCAAAGCACTCTTTGTAAGAATAAATATCAGAGTAAATTATTCATTCGTTTTTCAAACGAGATATGTATAATTCTCTATGGATTATTAAATTAATAACAGCTCTTAAATTAGGAATACCCTAGGAAAATCTCGAGGCGTTTGTCTGATCCGTAACGAGTAATGATAATCTGTTTGACTGAATATGTGACATTAGGAATGGACGTTTATTTGAACGATAGCGCATTTATATTACAAGTTGTCTTTTAATCACAGTGTGTTTCAATCTTTTAGGATCAGGAAATGGGGGTAGGTGGAAAGATGTCTAAACCGTTGGTTTTCGACCGTTACTACCCGGGTTTGATTCCCGCATTGGCTACTTTTTTCTGATTAAAAAATGCTCCAATTGCCCCCGATTCTTGCAAAAGTCTAACCCCACCAGCGAGTGCAAGTAACCAAACGGGGTTGGCACATTTGTAAATGCAAAGTCGAACTGTTTTTCACATGTTTAGACATGTGGTGCACTTACAGTAAAAGCAGTCACCTACTTCTACCCACCATGATTATCAAGGCCTGTACTACTATACTAGGGATAAGCACAAAAATAAAGAATACAGAATTTTTTATTACAACAACGTGAGCGTTGCATTTTCAAAGAATACCACTATCTTCAAATTCCATTACCATTGGCATCACCTCTTATTTAGGAGGCAATCCAAATATGTCATTATACTCGAGTTCTCAGATATAAGTGAAGTAAGTCAACAACAAGAATGTCGAGTAGGGATGTGGGAACTCGACTCAAGATGGTGATCCATTTTGATCCATCGCCAGCTGGGAGGGAGCTAAAAACCTCCACTTGCACTCTCTCCCAATTAGTTCATGACAGCCGACTGTGTGGATACTAACCTACCGCCTGTATATACAAACAGCACTTCTCTTATTCAGTTAAACTTCGCATTAGTCACCGATCTGACTACCTCTGTCGAATCTAGTAAAATAACTTGACCTGGAATAACTTAAAATCAATGAGACCAATTCCAAGAAAGATTAGGAGTATATATTTTATGGTCTATGGTCTCTTATAGAAGGCCTTACTGTTTGATACCTACATGATGTGATCTTTCCAGCTCCCAAAGTGGGTATTGCCATAAACGTGTTTACGTTTTTGCTATATTGGTTAAGCATTTCGTTTATTACGTCTTTAATCCAAGATGGAATCTAAACTGATGGAACATATATTTTCCCCTATTTCAAAACATCATTTTTGTGGTAAAATAAACTTCAAGATAAAATGTACAGAGCATATTATTTTTTTTCTAGAATATTATAATATCAAGTGTGCGTGTACATTTCTTATAGCTAGTTACCTAAATAAATATTGGTGTTAACTCTGAATGAATTGGTAAGATGATTCAAGAATTAATCTTAAAAACTGATATTAGAGAGGGCCTGTAATGGCTGATTGTAAAGAAAATTTTGTAGTACTTTAGAACAAGCTTATAGAGAGATATAATGCACGTATATTTCTTTTTAAACATATTGGATTACAATTGAACATCCTCGCTTCTGAACAAGTTCGATATTGCGTATACTATATCTTACTAAATATATAACCCAACGAGATATACAATTGGAAATGATATGGTGAAACAAGCTGTAATGTAAACTCCCAGATAACTCGAATATTAGCAGATCTTCGTATTTGGCATCCTAAAATTTGAGCAGAGAGTGCAATGTTTTATTCGTACCTGAAGAATCAAGGTCTACCGTTTTCGAAAAATGTTCCATCGTGAAATTTAGTTTGTTCTATTCTCGTGCCCACTTGTACAGGGGCATTCCCCGAAATTGACAAAACGAACAGACGAGAGATCAATAAGAAGCCCTGACCACGAGATTAAATTCCGGCCCCAGCACTTCCGTTCTGAGGATGGAATCCTTTCAGGAAACCACCACTCAGCTCCATAACATTGGAGGGAGGGAGGATATATAGGGATGGTTAGCTCTATATCTTTCTCTTAAAAAAAAAAAAAAATATATATATATATATATCAATTGAAAAAGCCCTGTACGATTTATAAATTAATAAAACAAAGCATCAAGGGCTGCGTATCTTTATTAGAACAAATATATACGAGCTTTCGGGCACATACGCCCTTCTACAGGAATTTATTAAACAATAATCCAACTAGTTTGAAATAAGATTTATATATAAATTTAACGTGCATATCCACGATACACGTGCATATCAACTTGCAAGGTATCCCATCAGATTATAAATATGTATTAGTCAGGGGGGGGGGAAACATACTTGTACTCTAACTAGTTAATTCCTACTGAATAATTAATTAAATATAAATTAATGATCAATCAGGTCGTTATAAAATAATAATTAAAAAAACAGTAGCGATACAGAAGTAAATTTGGTTTTTAATTTGTCTTCATAATTAATAACGTCTGGTATGTGAAGGATAATAAAAACTATTAAAGAAAGATCATCGTGAAAGGTTATCGTAGAGTCAAGCAATGAATGGATCCTCAAGTCTTTTGAGAATTGATGGAAGTAAAATAAATATAGAAAATAGAAGATTTATATAGAAGAGTGGAGGGAGGGGGAAAGTTCCCACTTAAATAAATTAAATAAAAATAAAAGTATTCAGAAGTTAGAAAAGGATTTATTAAAACTTCAAAATTAACTTAGAAAACTCACTTCAAATTGGCTGGGGCTTGGAGAGAAATCGCGAGGAGAGAGGTTTATTAAAAAAATAAACTCTCAGCATTTCCATTTTCTAAACTGTGAAAGTGCAAAATTTTGAAAAATAACTTAGGAATATTTCTCCACGCTAGTAAATGAGTATTTTGAAACTTTTCACACACACGTTTCCATATATATATTTTTCATTCGAAATACCTATATTATTCTAACTTGCCATAGTAATGACTCCAAAGTTTATAAAATTACACATACACTCTATGTGAGTAATAGTTACCTAGAAATTATTCGAAAAAGAAAGAATAAACAATATTAAAAGGTAAAGGGTTTTAAACATTCAAAATGGGTCTTTTCTAACAGTTTCAATCATTCACTATCTTGCCTCAATAGATGTTTGATGAAATTTTTCACGTTATTAATTGAGTATTTTGGAACTTTTCGTACACACGTTTTCAAATATATATTTTTTTCATTCGAAATACTTATATTATTCCAACTTGACCCACATATAGCAAAGTAACGGCTCCAAAGTTTATAAAATTGCACATACACCCTATATTAAATGCGTTTCAAACATTCAAAATAGGCTTTTCTAACAGTTTCAATCATTCACTATCTTGCCACAATAGAAATTTGGTGAAGAATTTCTGAAATATTTCCGTATTCATGTTACTAAATGAATATTTCGGAAATTTTCACACACATTTCCAAATATATATTTTTCACTCAAAATACCTATATTCTTCCAACTTGACCCACATATAGCAAAGTAACGGCTCCAAAGTTGATAAAATTGCACATACACCCTATATTAAATGAGTTTCAAACATTCAAAATAGTCTTTTTTTCTAACAGTTTTAATCATTCACTATCTTTCCATGGGCCATGTTAGAGAGATGAAGAGTATTCTCTGAAATATTTCCATTGTGAAGCAGTAAAATAATTT
This sequence comes from Cordylochernes scorpioides, assembly GCA_030710605.1. Lineage (NCBI taxonomy): Eukaryota > Metazoa > Arthropoda > Arachnida > Pseudoscorpiones > Chernetidae > Cordylochernes > Cordylochernes scorpioides. Next base: position 29,246,720 of record CP092879.1, read on the forward strand.
GATACAAATAGAAACTAAGTCTTTTATTGTATAAGTGAAGCATCGTATATTGATTTATGTATGAAAAAGTTTTCCTTATCTAAGAACTGGATTTTTTTCTTTGCCATATATCAGGAAAAAAAGCCAACTAAATATTACCTTTTAAAAAAATATATTTTAATGAAATTAGTACACATATATTTAATTAAAAGATATATTCGATCAATATATATATTCACCAATATTTCAGTTGGCTGTACGCCAACCTTTTTCAAGGAATTACAACGTGTAATACCTTGCAAAATGTTGGCGTTCAGCCAACTAAAATATTAGTAAAATAAATTATATTTTGATTCAATATCTACCTTTTAATTAAAGACATATTTATCTGGATTGCTATATTTTCAATATATATATTGTTTTTTAAATCAACGCACACACAATCCAACCGTGTGCGCGTTTCGTCCAGTTAGTCTTCGTCAAAGCGGAGAAGATTTTATCTCAGCGACCCAGCAAGGAGATCCCCTTAAACACATATTTTAAGGAGACAGAGGTAATTTTATCCAATAATTTCTTCAATAAAGGTCACTGTGTATCAAATATCTTTCAGAGTTCTTATCTGAATCCCGATATACATGCTAAAAGGTACAACTTCCTTAAGTTTTGTCCATGAGTGTATTTTTCATAGTTATTGTCTGAATTCTGATATACATACTAAAAGGCACAACTTCCTCATTTTTTGTCCATGAGTGTATCTTTCAGAGTTATTGTCTGAATTCTGATATACATACTAAAAGGCACAACTTCCTCATTTTTTGTCCATGAGTGTATCTTTCAGAGTTATTGTCTGAATCCTGATATACATACTAAAAGGTAAAACTTCCTTAAGTTTTGTCCATGAGTGTATCCTTCAGAGTCTGAATCCCGATATACATGCTAAAAGGTACAACTTCCTTAAGTTTTGGGTGTATATACAAAATCTAGAAAAAAAAAAAAACATTACAGAATTATAAAAATCTATTCGCAACAAATTAAATAAGTATCGTGATCAATCTCTTTTGAATCTTAAAAAATGAAAACATGAATTAAGTTGGTGAGGGGGGGAATCCAGTTGTAATTAGGATTTTAATTTTGCGGGAATTGCTGTTAATTATTTGGGATTTATATTCCGTGATTAGGGATAATTTGGGGAACTTGTGTGATTAGAAATCTTGAGATGATGGCAATTAGTGTTGATTAGAATTGGAAAGTTCTTATTTTGGCAACCACATACATAGAATAATGTTCTGATGATTTTAATTTACAAGCCTACTGAATTCACAAACAAGATTTGTTTTGAAGACACGTAATCTTAATGTACCAAACAACATGGGCCAAGAACTACACTCTTTATGCATCAGAATATGTTATCTAACAAGTTGTATTGCAGTAATGGAGGAACTGACCTTCTTCGTGAGATGTGGCCGCCATGTTTGCAGCAGGTAGAGCTCCATCAGAATGCTCCTTGGCAACTGAACACATGGTTGAGTTTAGCCGAAGGATAGGGAAGAAATTTTGGCATGAAAGAATTGAGGTTGTCAATGGTTTGGTTTATAATAGGAACTTGAAAAAGCACAAAGAGAGAGAGAGAGAGAGAGATGTCTCACTCAAGTCTCACGGCTGAAGTTCTTAAAGAACCAAGTTCAAATCAGAAGTTCCCATTATCAACCAAATAAAAGAACATTACCGTTTTTTAGCTATCAAAATGACAATTAATCCTTCCTTAACATTAATTCGTCATGCATGTTAATCTATTCTTTTAAAAAGTAAAATTTGAATATATTCAAAAGTTTACTCTCCTTTTTATATGTTTATATGACAATTTCGCTCAGCCAAGAGAAGTAGGAGACAAATTTGGATTTTAGATTTGTGGTGTCTTTGGCATCATACTACCTGTTGGGGAAAAATTATAGATTCGTAGAAGAAGAAAGATACTTTATTACCTAAAGGTATAAAACTATAAAAGAAGGACAAAGAGATAAAATTATATATACATCAGCAGCTCACGCCGGCCTGCCCTATCAATTAACCGCTAGCCTACAAACAATCCAACAAGGCCACGATATATAGGCAGAAATGATAATTTGCATAGACAATACTAAAATTCTATGCAAACAAAAGAGTATTGTATCGTAGAAACATCCGGAATTGCTACTTTCAACAGTACCAATAGAGCGCTTGAAGTTATTGTAGAGGAATCATTGAATTTCTCAATATAGTCCAACTTGTGTATATGAGACCTTACACCACGAAGGACTTCTAAATCAGAGCAGCTAGATTACTATATTCAAAGAAAAGCCCTTTGACTTTGAAGCCGCAATCATTAAGGGAAAAAAAGAAGTGCCCAACATTCAAACTCATAGCTATAAAAAAAAAGCAGGAATATGATTCTATTAAACGCTTTTTTGATAATTTTATCATTTATTAACAAGGGTATATTTAAGTAAAATATATTATTATACAAATGTTAGCTCCACTTTTTAAATATAAACATTCACGATAAACCAATTACCGCATCGTATATGGATGAAGACAATCTGAACATTTCTTTCGCATCTTCTTCTCCAATTCCACTGTTCTTGAAGATATCCTGGTCTTCAATGGTTCCATTACCTATCTAGATTTGAATTTTCTCTTTATTTTTCATAGTTTATCTTTTGATCCAGTCCATCAGTCCAATTATATTTCTTCCCCTATCGTCCTCTTTCCATTCACTTTACCTTTCAGAAACTTCATTAGCAAAGCATTTCCAATTAATATATGCCTCATACAATTCTTTTTGTATTTATATTGTAGCACAAAGTATTTATTATTATTATGAACATATTATTAATCTGGATGTTTATATATTTTATTACTCTGTGTAAATTACCTCATTGATTCTCTTGTACCAGGTATTTTATCAGTTTAATTGTTTTTTAAATAAATTGCCCTGTTATTCTGAAATTTGATTTTCCTAATATTCTACGTGACAATATAATGATTTTCAACAGGGCCTTCTTCCTCTCTCAAATCTTCTCAAGAAAATTTCTCTTTAGGAAAAACAAATAGCATACATTTTTTAAATAACTATCCGAATGTCTATTTGCTACATATAGACTTTAAAAAAAGTTAATCATATTATTAAAAGGTAGAAATAATGTTATATAATATGTTATATCTAAATAGAAAGTGTCGCTTGCCTGTCATGGTATTCTCCCATAGAAAAGATGTTGTAACAGGTTAATAACCGGAGCGACCAGCAGTCCAGTTCCCACGGCTACCTCCTCCCCAGGGACTTTATCCCCTCCAACCAATCCCCATATTGAATCCCAGTCCTATGGATTGGCTCCAACAAATTATAAATCCACGTCTTCTAAGAGGGATTTGGCATTTATTGAACTCTCGGGAAGGTTTTGCCGTCACATCGTTTTTTTTACGTGTTCTTTTTTATTGGCTTAGATACAGCACAGATTTTTAACTAAAGAAGATGCTATCTCTTTTTCTTATTATTCGAAGTAACAATTCTATAAGTCTCTCTATTTATTTATTCGTATATTTATCATTTTATAATATTATTTATTTATATATATTCTGTATTTAACCTTATATAATCTTATATAAACGATTAATGAATCAGTTTCAATCTCAATCTCTCTCTCTCTTTGAATATCTACGCATGAAGTAATTAGAAAATTGCCAACAATTAAAATTATATAGAGTTACGGGTTTGGATTTGAGTTTATTTATTTGAAAAAAAGAAGGCGCGTTGAATTGTAAAAAATATAATAACACTCACACACACTTGTTTACTACAATTACAATTATTTAATCAAATATATTATTATAGGAATAATTAATCTAATATTTAATGTATATTTATTAAATAAACTGGCATTTTTCAAAAGTAATAGATGTTCTTCTACCAGAATTTCGACGATGTGGGTGACCATATTCTTCGGAGGAAAAACTAATGAAAATCGTTCCATCCAAGAGATACGCAAGAATTAACGCGTTTTTCAATAACTGCTATATTGATATATAATAAATAATAAACTAATTGTGTTACCAATAAACCATTTTAGATAAATATTTGTTTCTTTATTTAAACACTCATGGACGAAACTTAAGAAAGTGAAAAGTCTTTGGAGACGAGGCAATTTTGTTCCCCACTTGGTTATCTCGTGTGTCCTTCAATAAAGGTCACTGTGTATCAAATATTTCCAAAGGTATTGTCTGAATACCGATATACATGTTAAAAGGTAAAAACTTCCTTAAGTTTTGTCAATGGGTGTACACTTTTTATGTATATAGAGGACCAACAAAGCTATATTTAAGGCAAATATATAAGAACCAACAAAGTTAAATAAAGCGGATAAATTGAGAAAAAAAAAGGCTATATAGAGCAGACTTATAAAAAAAACAGTAAATCTATAGAGAGCAGTGATAGAGAGAACGAACACATCTATTTAAATCGGACACATAACAAAGCTATATAAAAAAGATATATATATATATATATATATATATTATAATGATAAATTGTTTGATATATTATTGAGCATTTGCTTAATTTTGGTATACATGAGTATTTAAATTGCAGTCGTGAACATAATATTAAAAAAATAGTTTAGATCAGAATTAGCTTTAATTTTGCTAATGAAGAATATAAAATACATAATTTGATAAAGTATTGCCAGATTCAAGGCGTAAGAATAAAAAAAAATGAAAGACTTATTTACATAATTACAAAAGGTTTGAGCCGGGCCAAAGGGAAACAATAATAATCGGTTTTATATAGGGAAAAACGTGACATCTTGCTGTGGACCTTAAAGAGTAATTTAATCTATAAATTATAATTTTGAAATTGAATCATTTTTATATAATATATATATATATAGAGATCAAACACAATACTATATTAAGACAGAGCTATAGAAACAAACACAAAGCTATATTTAAGACAGAGCTATAGAAAACAAACATAAAGCTATATTTAACACAGAGCTATAGAAAACAAACACAAAGCTATATTTAAGACAGAGCTATAGAAAACAAACACAAAGCTATATTTAAGACAGAGCTATTGATATCAAACACAATACTATATTAAGACAGAGCTATAGAAAACAAACACAAAGCTATATTAAACACAGAGCTATAGAAAACAAACACAAAGCTATATTTAAGATAGAGCTATAGAAAACAAACATAAAGCTATATTTAAGATAGAGCTATAGAAAATAAACATAAGCTATATTTAAGACAGAGCTATAGAGATCAAACACAATACTATATTAAGACAGAGCTATAGAAAAACAAACACAAAGCTATATTTAAGACAGAGCTGTAGAGAACAAACACAAAGCTCCATTTAAGATAGAGCTATAGAAAACAAACATAAAGCTATATTTAAGACAGAGCTATAGAGATCAAACACAATACTATATTAAGACAGAGCTATAGAAAACAAACACAAAGCTATATTTAAGACAGAGCTGTAGAGAACAAACACAAAGCTACATTTAAGATAGAGCTATAGAAAACAAACATAAAGCTATATTTAAGACAGAGCTATAGAGATCAAACACAATACTATATTAAGACAGAGCTATAGAAAACAAACACAAAGCTATATTTAAGACAGAGCTGTAGAGAACAAACACAAAGCTACATTTAAGATAGAGCTATAGAAAAAAAAACATAAAGCTATATTTAAGATTATATTTTCTCGTTATATAGTATATGTTTCTCCTGTAGAAGGGCGGACAAGCCCGAAAGCTTGAGAAGACCAGAATAAAAGATACTCATCTCCATAAACGTTTTACTTGGATATCACATAGAGCTATAGAGAACCAACATAAAGCTATATTTAAGATAGAGCTATAGAGAACGACACAGAACTATATTTAAGACAGAGCTATAGAAAACAAACACAAAGCTATATTTAAGATAGAGCTATAGAGAACCACATAAAGCTATATTTAAGATAGAGCTATAGAGAACCAACATAAAGCTATATTTAAGATAGAGCTATAGAGAACGACCACAGAACTATATAACACAGAGCTATAGAAACACAAACACAAAGCTATATTTAACACAGAGCTATAAAACAAACACAAAGCTATATTAAGACAGAGCTATAGAAACAAACATAAGCTATATTTAAGATAGAGCTATAGAGAACAAGCACAAAGTATATTTAACACAGAGATATAGAGAACAAAACAAAGCTATATTTAACACAGAGCTATAGAAAACAACACAAAGCTATATTTAAAGTTAGAGCTAATATAGAGAACAAGCACAAAGCTATATTTAACACAGAGCTATAGAAACAAACACAAAGCTATATTTAAGATAGGCTATAGAAAACAAACATAAAGCATATTTAACACAGAGCTATAGAGAACAAACACAAAGCTATATTTAACACAGGCTATAGAAAACAAACACAAAGCTATTTTTAACACAGAGCTATAGAAAACAAACACAAAGATATATTTAAGATAGAGCTATAGAAAACAAACATAAAGCTATAGAAAATAACATAAAGCTATATTTAAGATAGAGCTATAGAGAACAAGCACAAAGCTATATTTAACACAGAGCTATAGAAAACAAACACAAAGCTATATTTTAGATAGAGCTATAGAAAACAACATAAAGCTATATTTAAACACAGAGCTATAGAGAACAAAACAAAGCTATATTTAACACAGAGCTATAGAAAACAAAAATAAATCTATATTTAACACAGAGCTATAGAAAACAAACATAAAGCTATATTTAATCAGAGATATAGAGAACAGACAAACATATATTCAGACAGAGATATAGAGATAAACATAAAGCTATAGAGAACCAAAAAAACTATATTTAAGACAGAGATATAGAAACTAACAAAAGCTATATTTAAGACAGAGCTATAGAGAACCAACACAAAGCTATAGAGAACGACCACAGGGCTATATTCAAGACAGAGCTATATAGAACAACACAGAGCTATAGAGAACCAACACGAAGCTATAGAGAACGACCACAGGGATATATTCAAGATAGAGCTATAGAGAACCAACAAAGCTATATTTAAGACAGAGCTATAAAGAACCAACACAAAGCTATAGAGAACGACCACAGGGCCATATTCAAGACAGAGCTATAGAGAACCAACACAAGCTATAGAGAACCAACAAAGCTATATTTAGACAGAGCTATAGAGAACCAATACAAAGCTATAAGAGCAGCTAGAGCAAAGTGTCGAGGTCGCCCTGATGAGCTCATTAGCCGCCAAGGTGTGCCTGGAATGTCAGAGTGACCGCCCGCCCGCCCTCACTTACTTTCCACACAACTCCATCACAACCTGCCTATCCGCTCTGGTTTACAGAGACAAAACCGAGCATTTGAAACCCTTATATATTTTTTCGTCGGAATAAAGACAATAGTGGTTTGATTGCTTTGTAAAAGAAACATTCGGTCTTAATGTTTTTATTTGCTGTATATAGATGACGCGCTATTGCTTTATGTTAATTTTGCTAACTGGCCTTGTCCTTTTTGTTTGCAGAAGAGCATTGCTCGATGCAAACATTTAAATGTAGTTTCTACTGTCCTAAAAACCTATATTCATAGTTTGCTTGAATACCATTTCTAAGATTCCATCCTTCAGTGCAGCATATATAAGCAGAATCGTCCAATACAGTATTAGAGCTCCAAGAAGCGGTCTGACAGATTAAATTGCTAAAGCCGCTGGGAGGATTTACCACGGATAAACCAAGCCCTTCAATATTTTTTTCATCGAAGTAGAGACAGTAGAAGTTTGTTTTTATGTGTAAAATAAGCATTCGTGCTTCAGTGCTTTCATCTCCTATATATAGATGGCGCGTTATTGCTTTATATGTAAATAAAAATAGTAAACATACCTACATTTCCTATTCAGTACAATAATTCTGCAGACAATACAGGATGCGGTTGATATAGTTATTAGTATTTGGATAATTATCAATTTTACAGTACTTCCATTCTACTAGTGGGTGAATAAATGATGCTAGCATTCCAACAAGTTTAATGTCATAACTTTACCTTTCACCTCTTATGGTTGTTGATTATTTATTGATGTTTACATGTCCATTCTTTATGTGTTGTAATTTATGCGGAAGAATGATTATAAGGTGCCAAAAAGGCAGTTTTTGCTTTTAAAATATTGTTCATGGTTAATTTTATTAGCTCAATATATATTTTTAATATATATTGATTTGGTATTGATGAGTATTACAAAAGTTTGAGTAAAAAAAAATTATTGATTAGAATGAAAACTATTTAAAATTAATTTTACAAGTGATAATCTATAAGCATGGTAAGGGGTAATGACTAGGCAAATATTTATGATGATAAACAACAGAGTATTTACAATAATTATTCTGTGACAGTATATTTAAATTGTGTGTGTGTGTTTTTAAAAGGATAGTTCTCTGTTCTCATATTCCGCTGGCTTATGGATCGAAAGGTCTAGGAAGCCATTTTTGCTCCTAGGATGTTCTTATATTCAATTTATCTGCATGAGTATATATATCATCACGGTCATTATAAAGCCTAAGTTGGAAAGGCTATAAGTGTCAAATTCTGTAATGTATAAAACTATCCAATAATGTGGTAAATATATAATTTTATTCACACACACAAAGCTTTATTAAGACCACCGGTCTTATACAGATTCACCGCAGAAAGAAAGGAATCATAGATGGAGCTCCTATACTCCAGGCAGCGCAGCACCCAACAACAGGCTTCCAGGTCCGACGCATATCCGATGGCCACACGCTCCTTCGTGTATTATATCATTTTATTCGCGATTGAACGACCCACTGTACGTATTACATCCCAAACACGACGCCAGCCATCTCTGTCTTGAGCTCGATGTACCATCTCGGCGACCGTCAAGCCAGTGAGCTCCTTTAATTGGTCCACGAAGCGTATCGGCGGGCGTCCATGTATATATCCAATTGTGTAGCATATTTTCCTAAATGCAGGATCGTAACTCAATAATAATTAGAAGATATATACACTGGGTTAAATATAGTGGGGAAGAAGTTTTTCCCACCCTCTACACTCACTCTAGAGGGGAGTGGAGTGGAGAGGCGTCTCTGCGTGTTTGCCTTGCGCCGGAGTACCACTGGTTGATCCTCAGTGAAGCTGTAAGCTGGTGGTCCGCCCTTGGTTAGCTGGTCGCGGGGCGCACGTGTCTTGAAACTCTTGGGTCTTCGCTCTGTGTGTGCGCCATTGGGAGCGTCCTTGCCGTGCGTGCCATGGAAAACCAAGGGGTGCACACAGTAGTACCACCCCCCTGCCTTCACGGGGTTCCCCGCGTAAACCTCAGTACCTCAGAGGTCCTTGATTCGACGGCAGATTCAGGGAGTACTGGATAAGGGTTCGAGGGCCAAAGGGGGGAGTCCTATTGGAGCGTAGGACGGGTTTAACTAAGTCCGAACGAGAGGGCTCGGTCAGCAACCTTGCCAATGAACTCTCGGAGACGCCTGTGGGTGAATGGTCAACTTCATGGAGCCAGACCATAAAGGCGGGCGCGAGGGGCCTACCAATTCCCTTTTGGCTGTGTGACTTGGCTTTCAGCGAAAGCAGGGGATGCAAGGGCCTTTGATGCCTATATCATCCCTGACTCAGCTTTGAGCCAAATTTCTATTCTGTTCTTTCTGGGTTAAATATATACTTCATATACATACATTATATATACAAATAATTATAAGTGAATGAAAAATAAAGATAAAAGTATTTGCAAAGAGAGATTCTTATTTAAAAAAGGGATACAAGCTTTCACATGGTTGCGTTGATGAAGAGCCTGATGATAAGTGACCGCGTGAAAGTTTGATTCTCTTGGAAGAAATTCATTGAAAATATTTTATCTTTATTTTAATAAATTATATCCATTTATACAGAGATAAGAATGTTCTACATATTGTTTAAAAGGCAATAAACTTGGGTTTAATTTTATAAATCTATCGAGACACCTCTACCAATGATACAGTAGAACCTCCCTGTAAAGGAGACCTAATTGCAGAGCCAAAGTGTCATTTAGGGAGAAATGTCCTCTTACCGGAGAGTTGCTAAATTGTAAAAATGATAATTTTGCAAATGAAAACTATGCTTTGTAGAGAAGTGTCCTCTAGCGCGAGTGTTCTCTCATAGAGGTTCTACTGTACCTGAAAATGAAGAAAGAGGTAAAAAAGGAGGAGTTCAGAAAAAGATAGAAAAGAATCAGAAACTAATGGTCACGTCACGCTCTGGCCTCACGAAATTGAACATTATCTATTAACGAATCTATCTCTTCCATATGGGGTCAAATTTTTAAAGTTTGACCATTTTTTCATAGAATATTTCTCAGAGAGTATCATTAATATTACATTAAAATAATATTTGTTTCACAGATATCTCCGTAGAAACAAAGCTGGCACCACGGTAAACATATTCAATGATTTTTGTTATCTCTCTCAATTTGACCTAGTTCTCTTCAAGATAGTAGTTTTTACAATGATCTTACAGTGTTGAGAGATATCAGAATTTACATACAATTTCACATATTTTTTACCTATAAAATATTTTAAAACAGAATTCAGTCATATCTCAATAATAATGTATAAGATATGCGTGGTGTCGCTGAAGACTCGCTAGCGATATTCCATCAAACTCTGCAGCGGTGGCAGAGGCGCCATGTCCATAGTCATTCTATATATTTGCATATTTAATCATCAGCATCTTTGTATATTTCTTAATATCACTACCTAAATAGTGCGGACTACGCACCTTGTATTGACGAGATGTCAATAAAACTATGTGAATTGTCATTGTCTCTCTCATTGGCCTTCAAAACATCGACATCACATCTTCGGCCAAGTTAAGAAACAAATTCTTCATGACTCTGGAAATTATCTGTGAGGACCCTCTGATTTTATGGAGGAGGACTCTTCATCCTTGGAAGAGCTTCCTCGATGAAACATAATTGCATATTATTATTTTTTATTATCTACATTATTCTGAAATATATTATTTATTTTAACCCTTAAGTACTCGCGCGGGGTCTGATAGACCCCAGACAGACTTATTTCATTAAATATCTAGAATTCTATAAAACATTTGGAGATCAAAACTTTAGTAGCTCAATTTTATATGACAATGAATATGTAAACCTATATTAACTTAATTTTGTTGCCCTATAATAGACAATAAAATGGAGTTGGGGTCCACTGGACCCCGCGCGAGTGTAATAACGTAACTTTAATTTTCAAGTATGGTGAAATAGGTAAGCTAGCTTATAGCTCGGCAACACTTTATATCCTTCATATATGACTTTGACTTAGTTTTTGATGAACAATAAATAAAAATAAAACGGAAATTTCCCCAAAATTTTGCTACAAAAGCTACGTTCACTCTTCAATTTTTGGATTCAAGAAAAAAGAGAGTACACTGGTTTCATATGTACCAAAAAGTCCAAAGCAGTTATTTTAATTTCAATCATGGACTCCACAAAACAAATAGATTCTGATTCTGGTGGAAATCTAAATCAGAAAAAAATAAATGTAATGAAATGAATCAGGTGTTGATGTAGTTTATCAATTGTGTAAAAATTACACAGTAAGTAGGAGGACAGGGAAATGGCCATTGTGCCTCTTTTTTATCTCATCAATGTTTCAACAAAAGTTATAAATAAAAGGAACAAAAATTTGAAAATATTAAAATGAAGATCGTTGAAGGGATTGCATTTGGGATATTGACCCAACTACAAAACGAAAAATAATGTTTTT
>CP092879.1:29258626-29271054 GCA_030710605.1 Cordylochernes scorpioides
ATCAATGTGAATGGGTTTTAAAGTTATTTATTAAATAATTTACTATATGCACTCTTTAAAAATATCGTTTTGAATATCAAATTGTATGTGAAACAATTCTTAATTTTATTTCTTTATATAACCTTTATAACTGCTTCATACACATCGTGTATATCAAATAAATATTTATATCACAAATGTGAGATAAAACTGTTTGCAAGTCCTAACAAATTTGAGCCTTTTTATTCTTTTGAAATAATTATCTTTTTATTTATATAAATCTTTATCCTATCTTCCATAACCACGGCAATAAAGTTATTTTCAAATTTAATAAAATGTTTTGGGATAAAAAAGAATATGGAATAAAAATAATTTCGTTAAAGAAATATATATATTTAGGGGTCTAACCATCAACTAATATATTTCACAAACATTAGAAGAAAAAAAAAGTTTTTATTTTATTCGTTGAGTGAGAATTAATTTATTTTTCCAAGAGGAAGGAAGAAATAAGTCGGCTGCAACTTAAATCTCTCTCTCTAACTTTTCGAGAAGAGAAAAAAAAATATTTTAAAATCCGACGACATTTTTCAAAGGTTAAAAACCTTCCACAATAGTTCTAAATGGAATTTTACTTCTTTCCTACCAAATAAGATCAAGGATTTCTGAAAATCTCCCGTGGTGAATTATTTAGATGAGGGCAAAATTTCAATTTCTCCCCGTGATAAATTCTTCACGAGGCGGCAAAATCAATTATATGTTTTTGTGAGCAGAAGATGGCATTTTAATATCAAATCTCACATACGAGGAATGTGTGCAAGTTTCCATTCCAAATATACCTTCTTCTCACTGTTCATCCCCTTTCCATAGCCTAAATTTACAGTTAAATACTATATATACATATATTAAGAAAAAAAGGCATTTCCTGATCGTGCAACTGAAAGTTGCTGATGACTTGCGCCATCTATCGGAAAAAAATAGAAACTAATTGTTGATTCCTAATTATTCCAGAATTGGCCAAATACCCTTTCTGGATTAATCAAGTAAAGCTAACCACGTACGCGTTTCTGGCTGTTGGCTCTCGTCAGCGTGGTGCAAGCTGTACCTCAGCGACCAAAAAGGCTGGTCTTTGGGGCATCCTGAAATTTGGCAAATTCTGGAATAATTAGAAATCAACGAGAATAGTTTATATTTATTCCAATAGATGGCGCAAGTCATCAGCAACTTTCAGTTGCATGATCAGGAAATTCCTTTTTCTTAATTTATCCACCTGATCCAAGTACAAATTCACTTTTGTACTATTTTCACATATACATATATATGATATATACTGAGTGATAAGCTTAAAAAAAAGTTGCATATCTTTCACCTCTATGTTCTTTGCATTCTCAAGTGTATATGACTGATCTCAGATAACTACCAAATCATTCTTTAAAAGTTGTTATGAAATCGGTATAATTTGCCAAAATAGTGTTTAAGCTGATGAATTGAGATGAAGTTTGATAAACACTGGTGTTGTGGCTCAATCTTTACCATCAACTTTAAGTTGCTTAATGTATTGATGAACATAATAAATTGTTCTAATGCATATATATAAAGGAATAGATTTCTTTTCGACATTTGTTCAGTGTATCTTATATCGCATTATAATGTTTTGTAACTTTGTTAAAAATTCTTTGAATCTAATTATATTAACACATTTTATATTTTAAAAATAATCTGTAAAATATATTTACACATTTTAAAACTAATTTAAGCATATTTTCAGTATATCAGAAAACAATAGACTTATATTTAAGGTTATATATTTCAACGTAATTATATATTCACAATTTGAGAATGCTCTTTTTAGGTGTCTTTTAAAAACAGACGAAAATTTTGCGCACGAAAAATACGAACAATTTCGTAAAATAATCTAATAAGATACTGTTGTAAGATTTAGGTACTTACAGCTTGTAGGAAGGCATGAGGACGTTGAGGATTATATGATAATAATCTTTATTATCCATTTAGCAAGAAAAGACAAAGTTATGGTAGCGAACAGTTATTGAAGTATAGAGAAGAAGGTAAACAAACAGTTGTGATGATGATAGGTCCAGTGTGGCGCTAGCTGTCGTAGCATTCAGTTATCCAACAAATCCCCGGCATGAATGTGGAGACATCACGAGGTTGTAGCGTAACTTCTCAAATGTCGGCCTTGGTAGCGGTTTGGTCAGAATGTCCGCCTTCATGTCGCCAGTTGGGCAGTAGATCATTTTTATCACTGTCTTCTTCTGAAGATCCTTCAGGTGATGAATCTTGGTTGCGATGTGCTTGGTTCTAGAAGACACTTTTTCGGATGAACATATCTTGAGACATGATTGATTGTCTTGGTGGAAGTAGATTGGAGCTTTCTGTTCCAGTTCGAGATCCTTTAGCAAGTCGAGAAGCCATAACAGTTCTAGTGAGGCTTCGGCTGCGGAGATCAGTTCCGCTTCGGTGGATGAGAGAGATACGCAACCTTGTTTCCCAGTCATCCATGAGATGGGGTTTGATCCCAGTAGGAGCAAGTTTCCGCTTAGTGATTTTCTGTCGGTGTTGTCGCTTGCCCATGTGGCATCACTGTATGCTTCCAGTGTGGGAGGTTTTTGGTTAGATATGCGTAGCTCGAGTTCTTTAGTAGTTTTTAGATATCTTACGATCCTTTTTGCTGCATTCCAGTCACAATTTCTAGGATTCTGGTTTCTGCTGCTGAGTATGCAGACTGGAGCTGCGATATCTGGTCTGGATACTACGCTTAGGTACAATAGTGAGCCTATCAGTTGTTGGTATTGGACGTTGTTTGGTAGAAGTTTTTCATCAGATATACCGGGGTATCCGCTTTCCATGGGAGTGAAAGTAGGTTTCGCTTCTTGGAGATTGTACCTTTCAACTAATTCTTGGATTTTACTCTTTTGGCTCAGTAGGAGTTCACCTTCTCTGTTCCTGGAGATTTCTATACCAATGAATTGAGTGGGGTCTCCAAGGTTCTTTATTTCGAATTCTTTTTCGAGAGTCTTTACAGTGTTTTGGATGATTATTTCGGAATCGCTTGCAAGGAGCATGTCATCCACATATATAATCAAGTAGATGGAATGGTTTTCTTCATTCTTGGTGAATAGGCATGGGTCTACAATGCTCTGTTTGAAGTTATTTTTAATTAGAGTGCTTGCAATTTTAGTGTTCCAAGATCTTCCAGCTTGTTTTAGACCGTAAATTGCCTTCTTTAGTTTGCAGACTTCGTTTGTTTGTTTTGTATGGAGTCCTTCTGGGAGTTCCATGTAGAGTTCTTTATCTAGGTCGCCGTGTAGGAACGCTGTCTTGACATCGAGGTGGTTCACTTTCATCCCTTTGTAGACTGATGCAGCTAGGAAGGCTCTAATTGTAGAATGCTTTACAATTGGTGCAAAGGTTTCTTCGTAGTCTCGGCCAAATTTCTGATTGAACCCTTTTGCTACGAGTCTGGCTTTGTACCGCTCTATTTCTCCTTTGGAATTGAGTTTTTGTTTATAGGTCCATTTACATCCTATGATCTTTTTGTCCTTAGGTAGAGGCGTTAGTTCCCATACATTGTTCTTCTCAAGAGAATTTAGTTCTTCGTTCATTGCTTGTAGCCATTTTTCTCTTTCTATTTTTGGTAATTGTAGGACTTCCGAGTAGTTGGTAGGTGTCTGAATGTCTTGAGCTTCAGTTTTGTACAGCATGTAGTCATTCCTTATGGGAGGTATTCCCTTTGTTGGTCTCGTGGATCTTCTTTGTGTGACCACTTGTGTTCCTGTGCTTGTACCGGGTTGAAGGTAATCCTCGGTTTCTGAGTCCTCAAGGTTTTCGGATTGTGTTCCTGGTTCCTGACTTTCCTCTGCATTACCAATATGATTGGAGGAAGTTAGATCTGTACTTAGTACTTGTGGTGAAGTTGTTTTTGTGGAAGCGAGGTGAAAACCATTTTCTTTTTCTAGAAATTTTACGGATCTGCTGATTGTGATGTTGTCTGTATCGTGCAGGATTCTGTATCCTTTGCTTCGATCATCGTATCCAAGAAAGATCCCTTCGATAACTTTGCTATCCAACTTGTTTCTTTTTATCTTGGGAATATAGGCGAAGGCTTTACATCCGAATCTTTTTAGATGCTTCAGACTGGGCTTCCTGTTGGTCCATAGTTCAAATGGAGTCTTGTCTGTAGCTTTCGAGGGTATACGGTTGTGTAGGTAATTAGCTGTGGTAACCGCTTCCGCCCATAGAGACTGTGGGAGTCCTGAGTCAAACAGCATGCATCTTGTCATATCCATTAGTGATCGATTTTTCCGTTCTGCTACTCCGTTCTGGGCTGGTGAGTAGGGGACTGTTAGCTGATGTTTGATTCCGCTTTGGTTCAGGAAATCTTCGACTTGTCGGTTTACGTACTCACGACCGTTGTCTGTCCGTATGGTTTGGACATTTTTTCCAAATTCCGTGTGTGCTGAGGTGACGTAGTCTTTTATTTTTTCATAGGCTTCGTCTTTTCCTTTCAGGAGGTAGATCTTCGTGTATCTGCTGTAGTCATCAGTGAAGGTGATGAAGTATCTCTTACCGCTGAGAGAGTTAGTTGGTAATGGACCGCAGATATCACTGTGGACAAGTTGAAGCGTTTCAGTTGCTCTGTACTCTGTCTTCTTTGGAAATGGGGTTTCGGTGAGTTTTCCTTGAATGCACTGAACGCAGTCTGTGCTGTGCGAACAGTTATTTAGACTTAGTCCTCTTGCTAGGTTCTCATTTTGAATCTTCTTAATTGATTCTATATTTCTGTGTCCTAGTCTGTCGTGCCAGAGCATGAGGCAATTTTTGTTCTTGCAGTGGTTTTGTTTTGCAACATTTGCTTTGAATGTGCGAGTTTGGAGGTTGTCATCCAGGTGGAGTCGGTATATTCCATTGTCAAGTATACCGTTCGCGAGGGCTGTGTTGTCTCTTTCGATGGTACACCAATCTCTGTTGAACGTTACTTTACATCCGTTGGAGGTGGCCGCACTCACTGACAGAAGGTTGTCTGTTAGTTCCGGGATGTAGAGAACTTTTGTGAGAAGTAAGGTGTCAGTCTTTCCTTGGGGTGTGATGACTTTGATTTCTCCTTGTCCTATCCCTTTGACCTGCAGCTTATTGCCATTAGCAACCACAACATTTTGTGTTTGTTCTCTGTTAAGTTCAGTGAAGAAGCTTTCATCGTACGCCATATGAGATGTGGCTCCAGAGTCGACGAACCAGTTGTGTACACTTGCTTCTCGTTGAGTGCAATTGAGAGCTTTTGGGTTAGGTCCTTTTGTTGTTCTCTGATTTGTTGGTTGTTCTTGGGTGACACTCGACTGATTTGTGTACTTTGGTACGTTTCCTCTTCTGAAGTTTTCATATTTGTACTCTTTGTTGCTGTTGTTTCGCTTTTGATAGTGCCAACATTCTTCTTTGGAGTGGTTTGGTTTGTGGCAGAAAGAACAGAATTTCTTCTCTTTTTCTCTTCTTTGGCTTGAAGCTCTGTGGAGGCTTTTTAAGGCTTTTGATTCGGTGCTTTCGTCTTTCGAGCTTTCTACTCTGCGTGTGTGTTCATCAAGGAGTTTGTTCTTGGTGAATTCAAGCGTTAGCTCGTCATCAGGCCTTGATTCCAACATCGTGATGAGATTGGAGTAGCTCTTTGGAAGCGAGCAAAGCAGTATAGCCGTGATGTGAGAGTCCTTTAGTGTTTCGCCAATGGTTCGCAGTTTGTCAACTAGTTCCATCATGGTAGTGATATGCTGTTGCATGTCTTTGTCTTCTTCGAGTTTTAAGCTGTATAGCTTCCTTAGCAAATAAATTTTTCCTGAGAGTGTTTTTCTTTCATAGATATTTTTAAGAGTGTCCCAGGTAGCTTTGGCTGTTAGTAGGTTTTTGACATGCACTATTTGTGAGTCGGCGATGCTTAGATTAATGATAGCTCTAGCTTTTGAGTCTTTCTTTTTCCATTCGATTTTAGGTTCATCTGGAATATTTTCGGTGACAACTTCCCAAAGATCTTCCTTTTGCAAGAGCATTTCAATTTTGAAAGACCATAGTGAGTAGTTATAGCCGTCGAGCTTATTTAGGGTTACATCGTGGCTCGGGAGTGACGCCATTTTTGCTAAGCCTTTTTTCTTTGTCCTAACTCGTTAGTTGAATTTCATGCAATACTCAGTCTCATAATCTAATTGTTGTAAGATTTAGGTACTTACAGCTTGTAGGAAGGCATGAGGACGTTGAGGATTATATGATAATAATCTTTATTATCCATTTAGCAAGAAAAGACAAAGTTATGGTAGCGAACAGTTATTGAAGTATAGAGAAGAAGGTAAACAAACAGTTGTGATGATGATAGGTCCAGTGTGGCGCTAGCTGTCGTAGCATTCAGTTATCCAACAGATACTATCAAATTAACCTAATTCTATTTTCTTAAATTAATTAAAATAATTATATTTTCCTCATTTAGCTACTAAGTTATATTTATATAAAAGAAGGAATGTATTAATTAATAATTATATGCGGCTGCTTTTAAAGCAAAATCTAATGAAAAATAATATAATGGAAAATATTATAAGACTAATTTTTGATGAGAGAGAGTTTGTATATTATATTCAACATTTTATAATATATATTCTAATCTATTTATCTTTTTATTTTATTCTATATTTAGTTACAAAAGCACTAAGAGTATGTTGATGCTTGGCATATTTAAACGAATATTAAATTAATATTTCTCTAAAATTGAATATTAAAATTTTTCATAAATAGTTTAGGAAATAGTCATGTTTTTAAAGCAATTTCTTCCAAGATAAAATGATATTATGGATAATTTTATTTATTAAATTTATAATATTAAGTTAAGTCCTTTTGATGAAGTCAAGGATGGTTTTAAAACGAAATTTTTAATATTAAATTCTAAATATTATATATCTATTTTCTTATATATAAAATTAGTAAGCTATCTCATTTTAAAATTGATGCGAATTTTTCTTTTGATATATATTTTTTATCATTATTTAATGTTAAGAGTTGAAAAATAGGAAAAATATGCATTTTAATATAATATATTATTCTGTGATTAAAAAATAATGCTTTTTTGTCTAGTATCTGTTCTCTGAAATATAATCTAGTATATAATATAGAATAAAAAGACTGACTCTCTCTGTGAAAAAAATAAAGCTATTATTTAGCTTTATTTTTTGAATTTAAAGCAACTCTTTAGAGAATTCTCTTCATTCCTTATATTTTATTTATATATATATTTCGTAATTTAAATTTCTAATATGATATGAATATTTATACCATAAGAATATATTAGTTTTTAAAAAGTCTGTGTTATATTTAAATAGAAAACATTGACGCTATCTTCCTCAGTCTATGTTGATCAACTACAGAATGAAGGCCTTCCTTTAGTTTTCAATTTATCTTTGTATTCTCTGGTTCTTCCACAGGTTCCATTTTCTCAGAAAATCTCATCTTCCCCCTTTTTTAAAGGTCTTTCCCATATCTTAGAACCAGTTTCTGATCTCCGTGTCTAGATTTGTTTTGTCTCTTCATTTCAATACCATGTCACGTATTATCTTAATATAATGTCACTTAGAAATGAAAAAAAGACCAACGTCAGGATGGCAAAGCACTCTTTGTAAGAATGGAATATCAGAGTAAATTATTCATTTGTTTTTCAAACGAGATATGTATAATTATCTATGGATTATTAAATTAATAACAGCTCTTAAATTAGGAATACCCTAGGAAAATCTCGAGGCGTTTGTCTGATCCGTAACGAGGAATGATAATCTGTTTGACTGAATATGTGACATTAGGAATGGACGTTTATTTGAACGATAGCGCATTTATATTACAAGTTGTCTTTTAATCACAGTGTGTTTCAATCTCTTAGGATCAGGAAATGGGGGTAGGTGGAAAGATGTCTAAACCGTTGGTTTTCGACCGTTACTACCCGGGTTTGATTCCCGCATTGGCTACTTTTTCTGATTAAAAAATGCTCCAATTGCCCCCGATTCTTGCAAAAGTCTAACCCCACCAGCGAGTGCAAGTAACCAACCGGGGCTGGCACATTTGTAAATGCAAAGTCGAACTGTTTTTCACATGTTTAGACATGTGGTGCACTTACAGTAAAAGCAGTCACCTACTTCTACCCACCATGATTATCAAGGCCTGTACTACTATACTAGGGATAAGCACAAAAATAAAGAATACAGAATTTTTTATTACAACAACGTGTGCGTTGCATTTTCAAAGAATACCAGTATCTTCAAATTCCATTACTATTGACATCACCTCTTATTTAGGAGGCAATCCAAATATGTCATTATACTCGAGTTCTCAGATATAAGTGAAGTAAGTCAACAACAAGAATGTCGAGTAGGGATGTGGGAACTCGACTCAAGTTGGTGATCCATTTTGATCCATCGCCAGCTGGAGGGAGCTAAAAACCTCCACTTGCACTCTCTCCCAATTAGTTCATGACAGCCGACTGTGTGGATACTAACCTACCGCCTGTATATACAAACAGCACTTCTCTTATTCAGTTAAACTTCGCATTAGTCACCGATCTGACTACCTCTGTCGAATCTAGTAAAATAACTTGACCTGGAATAACTTAAAATCAATGAGACCAATTCCAAGAAAGATTAGGAGTATCTATTTTATGGTCTATGGTCTCTTATAGAAGGCCTTACTGTTTGATACCTACATGATGTGATCTTTCCAGCTCCCAAAGTGGGTATTGCCATAAACGTGTTTACGTTTTTGCTATATTGGTTAAGCATTTCGTTTATTACGTCTTTAATCCAAGATGGAATCTAAACTGATGGAACATATATTTTCCCCTATTTCAAAACATCATTTTTGTGGTAAAATAAACTTCAAGATAAAATGTACAGAGCATTTTTTTTTTTCGAATATTATAATATCAAGTGTGCGTGTACATTTCTTATAGCTAGTTACCTAAAAAAAATATTGGTGTTAACTCTGAATGAATTGGTAAGATAATTCAAGAATTAATCTTAAAAACTGATATTAGAGAGGGCCTCTAATGGCTGATTGTAAAGAAAATTTTGTAGTACTTTAGAACAAGCTTATAGAGAGATATAATGCACGTATATTTCTTTTTAAACATGTTGGATTACAATTGATACATCCTCGCTTCTGAACAAGTTCGATATTGCGTATACTATATCTTACTAAATATATAACCCAAAGAGATATACAATTGGAAATGATATGGTGAAACAAGCTGTAATGTAAACTCCCAGATAACTCGAATATTAGCAGATCTTCGTATTTGGAATCCTAAAATTTGAGCAGAGAGTGCAATGTTTTATTCGTACCTGAAGAATCAAGGTCTACCGTTTTCGAAAAATGTTCCATCGTGACATTTAGTTTGTTCTATTCTCGTGCCCACTTGTACAGGGGCATTCCCCGAAATTGACAAAACGAACAGACGAGAGATCAATAAGAAGCCCTGACCACGAGATTAAATTCCGGCCCCAGCACTTCCGTTCTGAGGATGGAATCCTTTCAGGAAACCACACCACTCAGCTCCATAACATTGGAGGGAGGGAGGATATATAGGGATGGTTAGCTCTATATATCTTTCTCTTTATGTATATACTAGCCGAATGACCCGGGCAACGCCCGTGTTTTACCCGATTGAATGTTTTTATTCAAATACTATTTGTTACAATTATAAATTGGCGCCTTAAATAAATGCATATATTAGTTAATAACTATAGCCTATGTGCTTTATCTGTCTATGTACTGTTGGCTTCCGTAGGCGTCTCATACTGGGAAAAAGAAAGAGAGGATTCCATTTAGTTATTAACTAATATATGAATTTATTTAAGGAGCGACCCGCTCCAACACAATAGTTACAAAAACGAAAAAGCGAGTGGGGGAGGCATCATGGGGGGGGGGGGGGGGGGGCAAAGGTGGCGTGATCGTAGCCAACCAATAGGAGGCGCCATTCCAAAAAAAAAAGCAAACGGTGACAGAGTTGATTGATTAGGAGATGAGGAATGACGCTCGTAACTGTATATAGAATATATATGTATTAGTCAGTCTGCGTAGTGAGCAAAATATTCAACTTTAAAAATCAATTCACATTCATATTTTAATGTGAAAACTATTGAAACATCTATTTTTGTGTGTGTTTTATATCTACAATCTCACACACACAACACAAAACATAGACAATAAACATATGTTTTAAATGTCAATATTTTGTGTAGGGTAAGTAGTTCTTAAACGAAAAACTTCACGCGCGAAGTTGCAAATCGATAATTCAGTATAAATATACACTCACGGACAAAACTTAAGGAAGTGAAAAGTCTGATCTCGCAGGTTGTTTATTATTATTTTTAATGAGACAGGGAAATTTTGTTCACACTTGGTTATCTCGTTGTGTCTTCAATAAAGCTCACTGTAATATCTTTCAGAGTTATTGTCTGAATCCAGATATACATGCTAAAAGGTACAGCTTCCTTAGGTTTTATCCATAAGTTTGTGTGTGTGTGTGTTGTTGTGTGGTTTTGTGTTGCTGTTGTTGTTATGTGTAAATTTGAATAGAAAGAAGAAAGAGTAAACAATTTTTTTTTTCAATTTCAGGATAAACCATATCTGAAAGAATCAAATTTTTCTTTTATTGATAATTTTGTTGGACAATCCATTTTGTGTTTATCTCAATCTAAAAAAAAAAGCATAGAGTATATATAAGTATCAACAGATTAATATTTAATAGAATAATTTAGTTTTGAACGCGACTAACTACATATTTTTACTAATGAATATCATTCAATAGAATTGTAAATATAAAAAAATCAAACTTAAAAACCATTTTTAAAATATCTTCATTAATTTAGCGCTATCTATGTTTCCTAACTTTGTGATTTTGAGGACGAACATTGCTCGAGGCATAAAATTACTTTAGATATTCATTTATAAATGTTAGAAGCATTTGTCCATAGTTTGTTCAAAACACCAATTCACTGTATTCAATAGACAATGAAGGGTGTATATGAACTCAGTTCAA
This sequence comes from Cordylochernes scorpioides, assembly GCA_030710605.1. Taxonomy (NCBI): domain Eukaryota; kingdom Metazoa; phylum Arthropoda; class Arachnida; order Pseudoscorpiones; family Chernetidae; genus Cordylochernes; species Cordylochernes scorpioides. Next base: position 29,269,674 of record CP092879.1, read on the forward strand.
TATAATATTGAAGCGGTCTGGAGATTGAAATGGCAAAACCGCAGGAAGAGTTTAGCACTGATGAGCGACTCTTTTTCAAATGTTTTAATCATCACAAGATAAGAAGGCTGTAGAAATAATTTTGGGTTGGCCAAATATCAGGGAACAGGCTAAATCAATGTTTAGTTGATTTCTGTTCCACCAGATGGCGCTCTGCCTTCTGTAAAGCACATGTGCTCCTGGTCAGGATATGCCATTTTTATTTTTGATTTCAACACCTGATCTTTTTATCTTTTATTTTTCTTTCATTTTTTCATATATAGTAATATGATATTATATGAAGACATAGATAGTTTATCCCAATTAATAGAGTTTTCTTTTTACTTTTCCTTTACTCTTCGCCAAGGTTCCTCATAAATATATCAATAAAAGCTTTCTGTGTATTTGTTATGTGGAAAAAACATACTTGTACTATAACTAGTTAATTCCTACTGAATAATTAATTAAATATAAATTAATGATCAATCAGGTCGTTATAAAATAATAATTAAAAAAACAGTAGCGATACAGAAGTAAATTTGGTTTTTAATTTGTCTTCATAATTAATAACGTCTGGTGTATGTGAAGGATAATAAAAACTATTAAAGAAAGATCATCGTGAAAGGTTATCGTAGAGTCAAGCAATGAATGGATCCTCAAGTCTTTTGAGAATTGATGGAAGTAAAATAAATATAGAAAATAGAAGATTTATATAGAAGAGTGGAGGGAGGGGGAAGTTCCCACTTAAATAAATTAAATAAAAATAAAAGTATTCAGAAGTTAGAAAAGGATTTATTAAAACTTCAAAATTAACTTAGAAAACTCGCTTCAAATTGGCTGGGGCTTGGCGAGAAATCGCGAGGAGAGAGGTTTATTAAAAAAATAAACTCTCAGCATTTCCATTTTCTAAACTGTGAAAGTGCAAAATCTTGAAAAATAACTTAGGAATATTTCTCCACGCTAGTAAATGAGTATTTTGAAACTTTTCACACACACGTTTCCATATATATATTTTTCATTCGAAATACCTATATTATTCTAACTTGACCCGCATATAGCATAGTAATGACTTCAAAGTTTATAAAATTACACATACACTCTATGTGAGTAATAGTTACCTAGAAATTATTCGAAAAAGAAAGAATAAACAATATTAAAAGGTAAAGGGTTTTAAACATTCAAAATGGGTCTTTTCTAACAGTTTTAATCATTCACTATCTTGCCACAATAGATGTTTGATGAAAATTTTCACGTTATTAATTGAGTATTTTGGAACTTTTCGTACACACGTTTCCAAATATATATATTTTCATTCGAAATACCTATATTATTCCAACTTTACCCACATATAGCAAAGTAACGG
>CP092879.1:29271154-29318343 GCA_030710605.1 Cordylochernes scorpioides
AAAATATCATTTGGCAAAAATAGACCTGTAAAAGCGATCAGTTAATGATCTTTAGCCAAGATATCTCTGAATGATTATCATTATTTAAATCATTAATATAGGTATGAAAAAATAATTTTAAAAAATTAGGTGTTTGTTATTAAAATAAAAAAAGCATATCCTAACCATGTTCACATGAACTTTTAGATGGCAGAGCGCCATCTAGGTATGTAAATGTTAAAATGGCAAATCCTGACCGCTCAAATTCTATATGACAAAGCTGGCGCTAAACCTTGATATTCCATAATATTTGTAGCCAACCCATTTCTTGATAAATTAATTTTTAAAAAACCACGTATGCGTTTATGGCTGTTGGCCCTCATAGATGATCGTTTTATTAAAAACTTGCCAGTTTAAAATATAGAATTCCTTCTCTTTTATAATCTGTTGTTATAATCTTTGGATTCATATATATATGTTATATTAAAATATTATTTTATTTAAAATTATATTTCGTAGATTCAAATACTCTGTTAAATCGACCGCCAGAGTTCACGCTTCCCCTATAAAAACTCATTGTTGTTGTTTCCCGATGGTCGGCTAAAACCTTTGTAATTATGTCAATAATCATTTTTCCCCTTGTTCTACTCGCCTTAAGACTCGCCATAAGCAAAATTAAAGCAATAATGATCTGAACTATTTTTAGCATTTAACCACGGCTGCATTACCATGGCATAATCCCAAGATAATCAAAAATCAACAGAAATCTCTTTTGTTTTTACAACATATATAGAGAGATTTAGGATAGATTATTAATATTTAATGTATAATCTATTGTTAATGGAATATAAATACGTCGTATATGAAGATCTAATTACACTCCAAACTTAATAAATATATATATAGCCCCACTTTCCCTCATGTTTTCCTCCGATCTGACAAGGAATGGTTTAATATGCAAAGGGAGCAAGTTAATTTGCACAGCCGCTGGAGCGGATTACTGGGTCTAGGCTTCGCATGGGGAGCATTCCTATTCAGACAGGGAGCTCACGCGGAAATACTCGGAGAGTAATTCTAGGCTTGTTTACACCGGGAATTACAGTCCTGAAACAAAGATTATCCGTCCAACCCCGAATTTGTAATTATAATGGATGGAACTTTCTTTGCAGATCGCTCCTCAAATTGTTTCATTATTTCTCCAGAAATTGGTCTTCGATCTAATTTTTCATCCCTACTTTCGATTACCAAACTTTCTGCTGATCCCAAAATGTCGATCTTACAGTCGGTTTTTTATTGGAGTTCTCTTCCCCCCCCCCCCCCCCTTTTTTTTTTTTTAAGATAACCAATGTCTCATTTATTTATTTATTGTTGTTTCCATGGGGAAATTCCTGCGAAATGTTCTCTTGAAGGATTTTCTTTATATTTTCATTTGAACTATTATGGTTCATATGTATTTCTCACATAGATTTTTTGAAAATAAATATTAAACATTAAATTATTTAGGGAAATGGTTACCACACATGTTTGTGTGGTAAATATTTATAAATATATTTTAATAATAAACTCTGTTTTTTTTGCAGAGAAGTAAAGAATCTAAACAAAAATTAATTAAACATGTTTTTAATTCCATTAAATTTGATCATTTTTGTGGGAAAATCACACACAGGTGGTGGAAGGGTGTTCTAAACCGTTAGTTTTCGACCGCTACGAGCCGGGATCGAATCCCGCACTGGGCACTTTTTTTTTCTGATTTAAGAAAAATGCCCCAATGGCCTCTGATTTTTGTAAAAGTCCAACCCCACCAGCGTGTGCAAGTAACCAAACGGGGCTCTGGCACATTTGTAAGTGCAAAGTCGAACTGCTTTTCACATGTGTAGACTTGTGGTGCACTTACAGTAAAAACAGTCGCCAACTTCTACCCACCATGATTATAATGGCCTGTACCAAGTGTACTAAGGGGAAGCAAAAAAAAGAGATAATTTTTGATCAATAATCGTGGAATCAGTTTCTTTGTAAAGTCTAAGTAAAGTCAACAGAATCACTAGTTGTTTCTAGCCTATACTGGTTGTTATATAGTGCAGTGGGTGTTAAAACGGAGGAATGATGTATTCCACAGGACTAAGAGTCCCGGGCAATATTCGTGGAGTCCACCAACCAACAAACAAAGTTGGGCTGTCGCCCCGAGGTCCAGCGAGTCCCAATATTGACCCTCAGTATTAGATCAATACCCCAACCTCGATAAAACGATAAACTCCACTTTCCTCCGTCACCCTCAATAGAACGCCTTGAAGAGATAGAATATTTTTTACCTGTAACTATTAGTACATCTCGAACGCCTTCTTATTTCTCACTGAATTCAATCCGTTGACTGGTTAGTTTCATTATTTGCTGATGATATACACTCATGGACAAAACTTAAGGAAGTGGAAAATATTTTATGTCGCTGATCGTCTTTTTTTTTTTTTGTTTTTCTTTTAAGGAGACTGAAGTCATTTTGTTTACACTTGGTTATCACGTGTGTCTTCAATAAAGATCGCTGTGTATCAAATATCTTTCAGAGTTATTGTTTGAATCCCGATATACATGCTAAAGGTACAACTTCCTTAAGTTCTGTTCATGAATGTAAATAGGTACAAAATCTATGCGCCATCTATTGACCACCCCTGAAATCTAGCAAGTCGGTGACAAAGCCACAACACTAGTTTTGGCAAATTCTGAACGTCCACCCGGAGGTTTCGGGTTAATGGCCCTCGTCATTCCAGAACAGGCTTTGGTTTTGTGAGATCTACAAAGGATTCGTGAAATCTTTAGAATTTGATGAAGAAATGTTTAGCTGGCAAAGTGTCTATACCGATTCTATGGCCGAAATATTGTTAGAAATTTTGTCGGGAGGAAGTACAACAGACGACAATTATACAAAAGATGGACAAGTAGTCCAAATGACGCAGAGGAAGAGAATGTGCCATGTTTCATACTTTCAAACACAGTATGTAAATATATATAGAAGTAAACGAAAAGTCTCTAGACAAGGGGTCGGCAACCTGCGGCTCGTGAGCCACATTCGACTCTTAGGATGTAAAGCTGCGTGTAGTATTCCATAAATAAAAACTTTATTTATGCGAGTACTATTTATTGTTGGCAAGACAAAATTTTGTGGCTCTTTAAAAACTTTGAAATTTTGTCAATTGTAGTTTTTGATTCTCTTCCGACTCTCAAAAGGTTGCCGATCCCTGCTCTAGGAGAATCCATCTCCTCTCATGGAGCGAAGCTCTTTGCTGAGTACAAAATGCCGTTTTCTTTTAGGAGATCGCTATATATTTTATTTTAATTAAAGATAAAATATCTATAGAAGATTTAGAATAGGCTTTCTTTATGTCGATTTCCTATAATAACAGATCATCCGCTATTTTTTTATTTACAAAAAAAAAAAAGGGGGAAAGAGGTTTTATTAAAATATCCAGAAAGATCAGTTGAAGAGAATGTAGGAAGGAATTCCCGACCCCGTTCTGACACGTGTCACTAAGCCAACAAGGCAAATATTGAGAGGCTCTCTGCTTATGAATTTTAATTAGCCTAAACAAAGGACGCTGATACCCTTTGAGATTTGTCGGGGCAACTGGTGATTGGAGTTGTCCGATTCCCCGCGTTTTTTCCTCTTTGCTCTTCTCTTTGAAATCAAAAAGTGTCCTAATTGAAGCTCTTCTCTTCAGGGAATTCTTCTCTGCACGCATACTTGTCCCTGACAAGATGGCTATCTTGTTTTCGCCGACTTCTTTCAGTTCTCTAGTTCAAAAGAAGCTGATTTAAGTGAGCTCTGAAAGATCCTAAGCATGTTCGGTCGTTATTTGAATGTTTTCACGTTAATTAAACACTCTAATTAATCTGTACAAATCTTTGTACTCTTTGCTGATCCTAAAAACAAATTTTGTGGACTTGGGTCAATTTATCTTAAATTTTCAACATGTAGGTAGAACGAAAGCTTTACCGATTTTAAATAGAAGTGTTTCGTTATGTTTGAAATTCTAAATATATATAGAATTTAGAGAAATATACATAATTATATCTTTGTATAAAAAGGAAACTATATTGTATCGATGATTTAATAATTTTTGAACCAATTATATGTCTTTATAGCGAATTGATGTCTAATTACGAAAGAGTAGAAGCAAACAATAATAATTCTACTTAATAGTTCTCAAGCTCTTCCGTCCTAAATACCAGTTTCTTGATTTTTCGTGATGCTCCAAAGACTAACTTTGTTTGTCGTTGAGGTACAGCTTGCACCACGCTGATGAGGGTCAACAGTCTGAAACGCGTACATGGTTATCTTTTCGTGATTAATCGAAAAATAGTATTTGTCCAATTCTGGAACAATCAAATATCAACGATTAGTTGATGTTAATTGCGATAGATGGCGCATGCATCAGAAACTTTTAGTTTCACGGTCAGAAGATGCCTTTTTCTTAATGTACCCAACTGATCCCAGTACAATTTCACTTTTGTACTAGTTTTTTCGAATAATAATTCAGTTTTGAAGTGTTTGTTCTGCAATGTTTGGAATGGTAGAAGGGAATGTAAGTACCACAGTCTATTTCCGCCTCCACCAAATCAATAGGAAGTCCACGGCCAGGTCGTAAAGTTGAAGTTCGGCGAGAACCTCGGCCAATTACCATAATGGTCCGGCTGACTTTACACTCCCTCTTCCGCCTCTCACATGTTACCGCCACGTGTAGCGATACATGGATCCACACGTCACACAGGTATCCATACATGTCCTACATCTAGTCCCACATACCCTGTGAGGTCTTGTCTTCCGCCTCTCACATGTTACTTTCACGTGTAGCGACACATGGATCTACACGTCACATAGGTATCTATAAACGTCCTACATCTAGCCACACTTTCCCTGTGTGGTCTTGTCTTCCGTCTCTTACATGTAACCGCCACACGTAGCGACACAAGTATCCACACGTCACACAGGTATCCATAACGTCCGCACATCTAGCCAGACATTCCCTGTGCGGCCTCGTCTTCCACCTCTCACATGTACAGTTATCTTCACGCCCATACATGTAGCAACGAAGGAATCACAGCACTCATACATCCACACACGACTCAACACTTATGTATCAACGCACGAAACAGCACACGCATTATCAACACATGAACACATATATCCGAACGTCACACCAGTCTCCATACAGGTCTACACATATAGCTACAACTTTTCCTGTGCAGCATTATCTTCCGCCTCTCTTCCCTGCAGTCACTATCCAGTTTACACCCATCCACACACGAATCAAAGCACATGTACCCACATTTGAAATGAGGCGCATAACAGTTAGGTTCGATACATTTTAAACAGCTGAACACATCTGCATTAAAACGAATCTATTTTCATCGTAAATGCGTATTTTAACGCGACAGAAATTCTGCAGTCTCGTCATCCTTTATATTGATGTGGTGAAGGTGTTCGTCACTTGACTTCGATACGACTACTAGCTAACACGTTGAGCTAACATGTAGCTCCTCTCTGTTGATATACACCAGCTTCAAGCCGTGTGTACGGACCTAACTGACCGACCAATGTATGTCTGCAGCCGGTGTGGTAGCTCCGCCTCCCGTGGACCTCACGCTTTACGTCGGACTCTTCGTGGCCATCGCCCTCTTTATCCTGGTGGCGGCCATCTTGCTGCTACTGGTACGGAGGATCAAGACCAGGGACACCTCGCCCTACTGCGGTGAGTCCTTCCTCACTCAATGATATCCTGTTGAATCGGTAGAAGCACCATGTAGGGTGTACAGAGGGCCGGGACATCATCAACGCGAGCTGATAACTCGCGCTTATTGGGAATATTTGGTCGAGGGAAATAATTACTATCCTTTATCTCCATCACGAAGAAGGTTTAGAGCAGTGATTCTCAACCTTTTTTTTTGTTGCGGCACTATTTTAAAGATTTGAAAATTTGGCGGCACAATTTTAGAATTTCGCGGCACACTTTTGCTAACTTGAATGCAAGAAAATTCAAATTATGTATCAATATTTCTATGCAAAATATAAGTAATATACATCTCTAACATTCAATTTGCTAATTTCGTTATTTTAAAAAGTAAAAAAATGAAAAAGAAAAAAAGAAAAACCAATACAAACGTGAACATAATCATATGACTAAAATTCGGCGGCACATTTTTAGAATTTCGCGGCACACAAAATTACCGCGGCACAGTGGTTGAGAATCACTGGTTTAGAGGGTTACCCGGTTCTTTCGGACAAGGAAAGACGCGTGCTAATTCCCTCAGTGTAGCGCGCGTGCAGCCCCAGATATGTAAGAACATCACATACCTGATTTTGCCTCTCATTTCCAATCTAAGAAGGCCAGCTAACGCCACAAAGGACCGTGAGTCATTTAACAGACTAGAGTTTCGCTTTAGCCTGTTAGTCAAAATTATCCAGTCAACGGTCATGCAGCAGTAGCAGTTGTAGATTTATGACTAGAGACTTTGATCTAGTAAGATTGATGGAGAAGAGAAAGTATTTCTAACTGGGGTTTTTATCATAGTCGCGGCATCAGCTGATGATTGGTTGGGAGGTAAATTCTCCGCCCCATTTACTGATGATAGAACTTCTAAACTCGTATCTTCCACTTATATTCCTTTCTGGCAGGCCGACGAGATAGGTTTACTAGAGATGTGCCATCAGCAAGTATCAATAGCGCTACTAGAGTAATCCATGTGACCATGGTAGAAAAGTACTATCACCCCAGGTATTTATAATCGAAGTTGGGAACATCATTCCATACTAATTTTTTGAGGTTTTCGATAGATTCGGCAGAGTCAGCATGTATGGATAGGCGTTACGAATTTGTAAAACGTTTGAGATTTAGGCTAACAACATAAAACTTTCAGTAAAATGACTACATTAACCAACGTTACATATTTGTAATGCTTGCTTCACCCTACGCATCGAATGCACTGTCACCTACAACGTTATTTTTTACTACTGTGTGTGATAGTATGATTTTAAATATATTAGTATGTTCGAAAAAAGAACAAAATAAAGTTTGAGAAAGAATACCATCCTCTATTTGCTGGTATTTAGACTCATAGGCAAAACTTAAGGAAGTTTTACCTTTTACAATGTATATCGGGATTGAGACAATAACTCTGAAAGGTATTTAATATACAGTGACCTTTATTGAAGACACACGAGAAACCCAGGTTGAATAAAATTGCTTCTTTCTTATACTTCTTCTTCTTAAAAAAAATAGACGATCGGAGACATTCCTAAAGTTATGTCCATGAGTGTGGCAAATGAATATGTGTTTGTGGAGCACAATTTCTCTCTACTGTTGTGAAGAGAACCTTTCGTGCACATCGAGGTAGATGGAAGAATGGAGAGATTTTCCAATTTTACCGAATCATGGTAAAAGCAGATCTTCATACTTTTTTTTCGCTTATCCCTAGTACACGTGGTACAAGCCATGATAACACTAGTACACACACTTTTTCCTTCTCAATATTTGAAAGTTTTTTCTAGTAAATTCCAATCCGTAGATCATGAATATAACCTTCATTTTTCAAAATTAGCTCAATTTTTTGAAAAATATTCGAAAATATTTAATTTTATAAAGAAGCTGATATCATCGCTGTCATCAAAATATTTTGAAGATATTGACTTTGTAAGCATAAAATTTAATCAACATTTAGATGAAATGCATATATATATACCATTGCAATTTTATATCAAGAAAATGTTTAAAAATACATTTATTTTCATGAATATTTTTAAATATATAAATAATGCCGCGTAAATGCAAAGCTAATCCAGAAATGTTCTGCTACATTTGTGAAAAATTTACAATTCCCAAACAGAGAAAACCTATCACCCCAAAGATAAAAGAATGCTATAAAGAATATTTTGGTGTGGCCTTAGGTGATCAAGACAAGTGGTGGTGCCCCTATAGTGCGTGCGGAACGTGCTATCAAGGGCTTTTGCAATGGAAATCGGGGTAATCAAAAGGTATGCCCTTTGGTGTACCAATGGTTTGGCGAGAACCAAAAAATCACCTAAACGATTGTTATTTCTGTGTCTGCAAAATCACAGGCCTTAATAGCAAAAATAAGAAAACTAACTTTTATCCTGATATACCATCAGCTAGGCAACCTATTCCTCACGACCTCGAGAATCCCATACCGATTCCTAAAACGGTTCAAGAATCCTATATCAAAAAGGATGATCAGCACACAGCATTTGCAGCTGATCATCAATTAGAAGACCCTGAATTTATTTCAAATGAAAGTTGCATTCCACATTTATTTGATCAGGCAACATTAAATGATCTAGTTAGGAATCTAGGGCTATCAAAAGAAGCAGCAGAAATCCTTAGATTAAGATTAAAGCAAAGGAACCTCTTGTTACCACAAACCAAAATCTCTGTCTATCGTAATAGGGAACAATAGGAATTTTACAGGGCTTGCAGAAAGTAGACACAAAGTATCCTTGCTTTTTATGCAAGTGGAACAGCAGAGACAGAAAGAATCACTATATACAAAAAATGTGGCCTGAAATAAGTATGTTTCGATTAGGTGAACAAAACGTTGAAAATCAACCACTTTTCCATAAACTAAAAATGACTCTTCCCCCTTTACATATCAAATTAGGGTTAAAGAAAAATTTTGTAAAGCCTTTAAAGAAAGATAGTGATGCTGTCAAATATTTAATGACTAAATTTCCAAAGATTAGTTGTTGTAAGATAATGGAAGGTAGTTTCATTGGACCTCAAATTCGTAAACTAAAAAATGACGAAGAGTTTATTGCAACATTGAAAGAAGATGAGAAAAATGCTTGGCTTGCACTCATCGACGTTGTCAAACACTTTTTAGGCAATAATAAGTCACCGAATTAAGCGAGAATCGAGGAAAATCTGATTTCCAAATTCCATAAGCTCGAGTGCATAACGAATCTAAAATTTCATTTTATGGATTCACATTTAAACTTATTCCCTGATAATCTCGGTGCATAGAGCGAAGAACAAGGTGAATGCTTCCACCAAGATATTAAAATCATTGAGCAACGATACACTGGTCTGTGGAATCAACATATGGTGGCGGATTATTGTTGGAATCTGATGCGTGATGACAAGCAAAATATAATAGACTTCACAGAAAAAATCTTTAAATCCACGAATATAATTTTTTATTACTTCCTAAATATTACTGCATCTTTATAAATAATGTTTATTAAACCAAATAAAATGTTTTTTCGCATACACAGCTTTTTGTTAAAACCTTATATAAAAATATCTGAGGGCAGTTATTGAAGTAAAATATATACACATGCATATATGTATAATATTGTTTCTTAATTTTCACTATCTTTGGCGCATTTATTTATATAGTAATAAGTTTAATGTCATAACTTTTCCTCCAATAGATGAATATCATGGGTAAAAGGCATTATATCCATAACTTGAGAAATTGAGCTAATCGAAAAAAGATATTGATACCACGTTAATCAGCACAAAAAGTTAACCCAGAAAATGTTTTGTTTATTTGAGGAGGAGAATTTTTTTTTTCATTTTGTGTACTAGTGTAATCATGGTGGGTAGAAGTAGACCACTGCTTTTACTGTAAGTGCGCCACATTATATACACATGCACTTCATACGTACCGTGCTTAACTTGAAAGTGGCTGGGTTCCCCCTACCTCAGTTAGAGCATCCAACTTCAGGTTGACATTTTAAAAAACTAATTGAGCAGACAATTTGACATCAACGGATCCTAAAGGCTGTTTGAATATAACAAATGAGAGAGAACCCTTCATAATTTGATTTGACGCGGGGTGAAATCCGCAGAGACTAGCCTACGTAAGTCCAGTAAATAATTTATTTGTAAATTAGATCCGTAATGCAAATCCAGCTAGAATTCCTTAGAGCACGATATGTCCTTCATAAATATCGGAAGTAATTGGTGGACGGTGTGATAATTATTCCAACCCGAATATGATTAGTGGCAACAGTCATGGTAATGAATTTACCAATAATTGCATACAAACTTGCTTCGATTTGAGTCTCCGTAGAAATTTACATCTTCACTTCTCTGGAGTCTTAGCCAGACTGAAGTCGCCTTTTCAGACTTTCTCAAACCATGTACTCGGGAGCTATAAAGGCAACTGAAGTACACTCACATGGGCAAAACTAAATATATATAACTATATAACAAAACTATTTATGGTGAAGATAGAGGCTACCTGGCCGGCATTCATAGTTCTTAAAATTAAAAATACTTCGGCCAGTAAATATTTTTTATTGTCTCGACGTTTCGACAAAAATCTTTTGTCCTCGTCAGGAGTGAACAAAAATTAAAACATTTGGCAAAGCGTTAGAAATTATTCTAAGGTTGCAAGGGCGTTATCACGCGATATTTTAAATTTTATACATTCACTGGCTGAAGTATCTTTAATTTGAAGAAAAAAAATATATATATAGTATTGTCCCTTCCTTTGTTCTTTATGTAAATAAAGTTAATCATTCTTTTTATCTAGATAAACAATATCTATATGTAGAGTGATGTTCGTGAGTAATATTCATACAAATAACTCAATATTTACTTAGATAATTCAGATGTGTGGTTTTGATAATAGCGTAATAAATATTTATAGAAAGGTGTTTAACTCTGTTAGAATCTAAGATAACACTTTATCTTTTGAGGAACTTATAAGATAATAACATTGGTGATGATAGATAACAATAATAATATTAATGCTATAATGAAAATATAATTAATATTAACGTAAAACTTTAGTGAAATTTAGGACTGGCTGTCTTCGTAGATACGTTTGTAGAATGGGTATTCACCGAGTCGTCTATAATTTTAATTTAAAAAAAATGTAATATAGAACCTGTTTGAGAGAAAGTTCCATATACTTTAAAAATGAAAAGAGATTCATCAAGTGGAAAACTTTAAAATTTCACTGTTTTACCAAAGGAATCCATCACACGAGAGATGGGGGGGGGGGGGGGGGGGGGGGCTGAGATATCTTCCCCCATAAAGAAAATAAAAAAGAGTAATCGGCTTAAATCTGGAGCTTACAATAGAAGAGTTTCCCCTAAAACTAATGAGCATGCATTTTTCCTGGAGGCAATAAATTGTCAGCGTCAACGACGTGACATAAATCAGTGATGTCACCCACTGAAGATGGTCTGTATCTGACCGTTGACAAAACTGACCATCAGGAAACTGACCAAGAAGCAAATCGATTGTGGAATTCGGCCAGAAAAGTGGCCTAACAATAAATCGGCGTGGACTTAATGGAAGAAGACAATAAGTCCCCCCAGATAAACTCACCCACCCCTTCCCCCTCTACAAGAAAGTAATAAATTAACCGATTCTTCCAGGCTTTTTAACGAGACGCCACATAAAAAGATAACTGCTTTGGTAGATGTTGGGGTTTTCTTCAAAGTGTCTTCCGCCGTTGGACCCCATCGCAAATGGTCCCTGGAAGTTCCTTTGATTAATTCTTCATTCAATCTCCCCTAGACTTACCTCCCTAATGATCTCATACCATTTCATCTTCTTAAAGAGCCATCATCCAAAAATCGATTTGAGTTCCACTTTTTCTCTCTTTTGAAATTCAAATAGGATCCCTCAACTGCCGGAACTTATGATATTCCATATATTTGGTGCCACTTTCCCCTCACATTATAAATTTCGACTTAATTTTCGAGCCCACTAATCTCTTTCTGATCATCCTTTCTCTATTCAAATTATTCCCATTTCTTTTATCGCTCCTTCTACCCCACATTAAGTACTTTTTTTTCTTCCCCAACGTGTTGATTATCTTCATGGAAACTATCTATCTAATAGACAGACCATTTGTTGCTTATTTGGTTATGTGTTCTGAATCGAATTTCTCTTTTGTTTAATGGTAATTTTCATTCATTACGCCGATATTGTATTCAGGCGTTTTCCTTCGATCATCTAGAAAGAAAGGGATAAACAATAATAAATGCAAAATAGTACATCAATTTTTACATAGAAAGCGCTTCTTGTTACAACTCTAAAAATTAAGTGTTATTTTATAAATTTTTTATTTGTAAGAGTTGTTTTTTTTTTCTGATCGTATTTTCAAATCATCTACAATTCGCTTTAAAATCACAATTATTTATTTATTTATATGACGAATTATAAATAAAAGGTAAAACCATATATATTTTATATAGATGATTTATTTTGGATTAAAGTGAGCGCAAAAAGTTCGATATGTTTTCAAGTTTTTAAATCAACGTGAATTTTTTAGTACCCTCTTCTATATCAATCAAAATTGTGAACTTGAGTGGTACAATAATAGTATATCGCTAAAGAAGTAGGTTTCAGAGTACATTTATTTAAAATTCCTAAAATTTTACAATGCTTAAAAGATACAATCATTAGAGGAAAAAAAACCTCTTTCGACTAAACACACCTGTTTATAATTTAAAGCATGATCCATTTCAACTTACTGCTTGGAAAGCCGCAACAGTGAATTGTCTCTTTTTAACTGCCTTACTTTCCTATGGTCTACGATACAAATATAGTTCTGTTTCTTCTCTTTCTCTCTTTATCATTAGATAATCTTATTTATTTATATATATTCTATGTAACCTTATATAATCTTATATGGACATAGTAATATAAAGTAGCTTCAATCTATCTTTCTCTCTACAAAGGTATCCGTTAACGAGGACACCCTGATTGACTGGAGGAAGACTCTGCGTCCTTGACTGTACATAATTGTAGAGTTTCTTTGTGTTTCCACCTCTTTACTATCTTTAGCGTGTTCATCGCTGACGGTTGTGTGTGTTAATATAATTGGTTATAAAAATAGATATCTCTCTCTCTCAGAGTACAGACTTCAACCCTCTTAGACTCTTTACCAGCTTGGAACTACTTGGTCAGCAAGTTATCCGCAGCAAGTTGCTCAACCTTTAAATATAACTTTCTGTTAGACTGTAGTTCAGTTCGAGTTTTTTGCCTACATCCCTCATCTCTCTCAGAGTACAGACTTTAACCCTCTCAGACTCTCTACCAGCTTGGAACTACTTGGTCAGCAAGTTATCGGCATCAAGCTGCTCAACCTTTAAATATAACTTTTTGTTAGATTGTAGTTCACAGTTCGGGTAGCTTGCTTACATCCCTACTCTCTCTCTCTCAGAGTACAGACTTCAACCCTCTTAGACTCTCTACCAGCTTGGAACTACCTGGTCAGCAAGTTATCCGCATCAAGCTGCTCGACCTTTAAATAGAACTTTCTGTTAGATTGTAGTTCATAGTTCGGGTTGTTTGCTTACATCCCTACTCTCTCTCTCTCAGAGTACAGATTTCAACACTCTTAGACTCTCTACCAGCTTGGAACTACCTGCCCAGCAAATTACCGCATCAAGCTGATCAACCTTTGAATAGAACTTTCTGTTAGCCTGTAGTTAAGTTCGAGTAGTTTACTTACATCCTTCCTCTCAGACTTGCTGCCACACAGACTGGGCACTACATGTTTAAGAGGTTTTCCGTAGCTAGCTGTTCAATTCATAACTTACTTCTAGCTGGCAGTACAGCACAGGTAGTTGACGATAAACGCTCCAAGGAGAAGGGACCCGCTTTAACTCTTTCTTCTTGTAGTTAAGGTGTCGACAACAATATTGTAGTATGCCGTTGATCACAACGTTGGACACCACCAGTCTCTCAAAGAAAATTCATGCTAAAAAAATAACAAAGAAAAAAGACACATTGTAAAGACAACTCCCTACAACGCAAATCTTTAAACGAAATGTTCCCTCTCATATATATATATATATTTACGCTTATGGACAAAACTTAAGGGAGTTGTACCTTTTAGCATATATATCAGTATTCAGACAATAATTCTGAAAGATATTTGATACAAAATGATTTTTTTGAAGACACATGAGATAACCAAGTGTGAACAAAATTTCCTCTGTCTCTTTCAAAAGAATAGACGCCCGGCGACTTCATCACTTCTTTAAGTTTTGTCTATGAGAGTGTATTAATATAATTATATTATTTCAAAGTAAAAGTTCCTTATATCGAAATTATTTGAAACACAAAACTCTATCAATTGAATAACAAGATATTATTAATGGATATTATATAGACTCCACTCACTCTCTATATAAATCAATAACGAAAATATAAGAATGTTGATATTTGCATTAAAAACGTCACCATAAATAACAAAAAGAAAGGTATCAGAAAAAAAAAGGCGTATTAAAATCAAGGAAGTTCTCTTAGAATTTTGAAAATAAACAGATTTTGATATTTTTCTTTTAAAATAAAAATGTATTTGTTTTCCCGAAGATAAAAATTTTATATTTGAAAATGAATAATAAGATAAAATATCAAAATATCCTTACGTAATACCTCCAAAATTTCTCAAACGATTGGTGTGTAAATAAATAAAATTTGTTTGGTCAAAAGAAAAAAAAGTTAAATATATTAAAGAATTTTTTTTTTTCAGAAAGAAATATTTATTTTATATTTAGTGTTTGGTTCTCTTCGATTACTTTTTTTTATTTTTATTTTTTTTATTATTGGATCAGAGAAGCTTGAACGCCCCTCGAAAAGGGAAATAACCGAAGGAAGCAAGTTGTTGCCTTATTTATTGGGTACGGCCAGCCTCTGGAGACGAGAGTAATTGGAAGGGTTTCCTAGCTCTAACTAAATCAACAGAAATAAACACACGTGGTTGTTAAAAGATTGCACGCAATGCTAATAAATACATTTCTCCAACTTACCTTACCTCTATTGACCGCCTTAGCTGATTACCTGAATGTGGTGCGAAGTTTAATTTTCAACCTGGCTGTTGTTTCTATCTCTCCTCTTATTTGGAATAACTTTATCTTATAATTATATAACACATCTGTTTTCATGATAAAATTGTGAAAAACGTTTAAAAATACAAAAAAAATTCTTACAATTTGTTTCTTTTTATTTTGAAATGCTAGCTTTCAAATGATAATCGCTCTTTTTTCAACGGGCGTAATAAAAACTTAGACTGATCTCACAAGAAATATTGCTTGTAAGAAATAGTCGATGTTTTTATTAAGCCCGTTGAAGAGCGATTATCACTTGAAAGCTAGCATTTCAAAATAAAAAGAAACTCATTGTGAAAAAATATTTTTATAACACATCTGGGAGGGTTTACCAGTGATGAGCCAGGCCCTCCCATTAATTCTTCATTGCAGTAAGGGCAGTAGAAAATTGTTTAATTTGTAATAGAATCATACGCGTCTATAATAGTTTCGAATTCTCATAACACATCTGTTTTAAATAAATGTATTTTTAGTGAATATAATGTTTGAATGTTATTTTTATTTATAGAGACTATGTGGTAAATTTGTGTATAAGACTATACGTCTCAATAAAGGTTTGTATGTGCGTTTCCCAAATACGGATTATAATAAAATATTGCTATAGCCATGGTTAACTCTATATATCATTAATAGGTTGGTTAAAGGGAAGGCTAACTATCTATATCCTGCGTTCGTTTTACTGTCTTTTCAATTTGTACTTACACTCATGGAAGTGGAAAGTCTTTGATTTCACCGGTTATCAATAGTTTTTAAGGAGAAAGAGGCAATTTTGTTCATACTTGGTTATCACTGTGTATCAAATATCTTTTAGAGTTATTGTCTGATTCCCAATATACATGCTGGCGGAGTTAATGCATCAAATTATAAGTTATAATGCCTCGGCTAAAATATATTTAACTTGGATGTTTTTATTGCGGAGGGGGGGGGGGGGGGAATTAGGGAACCGCTGGTGTAGAGTGTAGATTTGTACGTCTCTATACCTCGGCCTACCTATACCATCCTAACTTATGACATGTGACATGTGCAGAGGTGATCCCTGTCCAGCCCGACCTGACTCAGATCGCCAGGCCCCCGCCACCCCCGCCCCCCCAGCCGTGGGGCCACCGAGTATGTATCCCCGTCCCCCGCCCAGAGCAGGGCCCCCTTGCTAGACCCCCAGCAGCGTAGCACTACCCCTAGCTCTTCCGGCAAGCCTGCCCGTTCGGAGTCCTGCGCCTCGGTCCGCACCGAGTCCTCTTCATCCGGAGGTAGGATATACATACTGGACTCCGGGAAATATATAAATACAGAACTAGAATTGGTATCATAAGTTGGATAATCTCCTGGCGCAGTATACAGTTAAACCTGTCTATAGCGCCCCCCCCCCTCTAAATAGCGCCTCCCTCTCTATAGCGCCCAATTTTAAATACGTAGTACGATGCGATTTTACATTAAAGGTGACCTGTCTATAGCACCCCCTCTCTATAGCACCCTATTTTGGTGAGTCCCAAGAGGGGGAGCTATAGACAGGTTTAACTGTATTATCAAAAGTACAAAATCGTGAGGCGAAAAGTTTCTTGTAAGGTTTTTTATTTAGCCGAACTTTCGAGCATTTCTGCCCTTCTACAGGAGTACTCCTCGAACATCAACTATCTGATGGGAACTCTTGTATTGGAGGAAGATCTAGTAGATTGTGAAATGTATTGTTCGACGTGACGCTGCTGAAATACTATTAGAACGGGTTTATTACTCTACAGTATGGCAACCATTTGTAAGCATAGAATAGAGAAGATATTTGCCCAGGAGTACTCCTGTAGAAAGGCAGAAATGCTTGAAAGTTCGGCTAACTAAAAAAACTTTACAAGAAACTTTTCGCCTCACGACTTTGTACTTTTGATACTAATTAATACTAAAAACATCCACACCCTTAAAATACTTTATATGCTTTTAGGATCAAATTAATAATTACAAAATTTTAAACATTAATGTATTACTGAAAATTATAAACACTTAAAAAAGTATTCTATTCGAATACATTTTCGCTTTCTTTTTTTTTATTTCTGGACTTAACCGTATTGGTTTCTGAGCCATTCATATCTATAAAAATTGTGACTTTAGAGACCAAAGGTTGTCGCTGAGAGAATTTATGATGAGGTCGTTATTAAGGATATTAGTTTAAAAGAGAGGACCTGGTACTGTGTTCATAAGATGGTCGCTAATCTGACGTGGTCGCTAAAGTCTGCACCTCCCGCAGTACTGTAATAAACCTTTCTCACAGTCGATGTCCTGTGTTATCAGCTCAAGACCAGGACAGTTTATGTACCATATGTAAATAGGTTATAAAATTTTTATATCGAAACACATACCTGTATATCATATGATGAAATCGTTAGAGAAGCTATGGCCTCACTTCTCAGGATGCAAATACATTAATACCTACATCATATCCGGCTTTTAAAAACTCCCATTTCCAAGTTACACATATGTTTGAACTTTGCGCATATTAAAGAAAAACAAAAGCATTTTTATTAAGTTTATTAGAAGCATTGTCTCAAGATATACATTTGAATTTGCCGTGAAGAGGCTTTTAAAAAGAAATAACCTCGCTTTTGATTCAGTTTGGAGCTGTTGGCGAAAGTATGGGCCGCCGACTTAATTAAAATAACCTGATTTTGGAATCTCCGGCCAGTTGGGAAAATCTCGCTATTCTCTGTCTGAAAATGGCTACCATACTGTAGATAACTAGAATCAACAACAAGTCTCCAAGGATAAGTGACTTCTTTTATTACCAACACTTCAAGCTTTCGAGTATAACGAACCTTCTACAGGAATATCAAATATGAAATGAATCATAGCTGTTCAATAGATATATATGTGCAAGTGGTATTTACATAACTTCAAATGACAACTATTTAACATATATTTAACATACACTGTAGAGCAATAAACACGTTCTAATGGTATTCCAGCAGCGTCAAGTCAACCAATATATTGCACAATATACCAGATTTTCCTCCAATACTGGAGGTCCCATCAGATAGTTGATGTTCAAGAAATGCTTACATTACAGTAACTCTTGTAAGAAATGGAAGCATCAAACCATGAATGTTTCTTTAAACATAAAACAAACTTATTTACTCTACTTACTGCGATGAAAAAATATTGGGAGAGCTTCGCTCAACAGTATTCAGCTCTAAGAAGCGGTCTGGTAGATAAAATTGGCGAAATCGCTGAAAGGGTTCACCACTAATGAACCTAGCCCTCCCAATATGTTTTCATAGCAGTAAGGATAGTAGAAGTTGTTTTATATATAAACGAAACATCCGTGCTTTGAATATTCCATTTCGTATATATAGATGGCACGTTATCGCCTTATAATTAAGTAAATCTTACTATATTGTGGTAATATAAAATAACAAATAGGAGATTCTTGTGTGAACATGTTTATTCCGCTAGCTTTCGAACGACATCGTTCTTCAACGGGCGTGAAAATAAAGCATGACAATATTGTTGCACTGGGCTGCGGTTTGGCAGATTCTTCAGTCTTGAGTCTCTCCTCAGACGTGTCTTGCATCTTTCCAGAACGTGTCTCAACCATCCTACAAGGTTAAACCAGTCAATAATAAGAAAACTATATATTTAGGTAACACCTAGAATATCTCTTTATTTATCACATCAAAGTTTAAAGCAGGTGGAGTATTTTAGTGTATCAAAATACAAATGTTTTATAGTACATAATATTTTATAGTAATAATTTGTTTTATAAAAATAAATAAATGTATAATTTAAATTTTAAATATATTAAAAATAATACTAAAAATAATTTTAAAAATACGCGCATTAATCATGATGCAACAATATATAGAAGTACAATGAGAGACAAGTGATATGTGAATTTGTAACTAACACGATGGCAGATAGAAATACGAAGCGAGAAATTAAACCAGTTATGTAAGTCTATATATTTGGGTAAGAAAACAATCTAATCAAATAATTATATCAAACAAAATATATAGATTTACATAACTGGTTTAATTTCTCTCTTCGTAATTCTATCTGCCATCATGTTAATTACAAATTTACATATCACTTGTCTCTCATTGTACTTCTATATATTGTCATGCTTTATGTTTTATCTTCACGTCCATTGAAGAACGATGTCGTTCGAAAGCTAGCGGAATAAACATGTTCTACACAAGAATCTCCTTTTTGTTCTTTTATATTATCGCAATATAGTAATGGTAATCAAAAGGTTGTTCTCTACAAAGTAAATCTTATTAAAAACAAAGAAGGCATATCCTGACCAGGAGCACATTGGCTTTTCAGAAGGCAGAGCGCCATCCGGTGGAACAGAAATCAACTAAACATTGATTTAACCTTTTCCCTGATATTTGGCCAACCCAATTTCTTGATAAATCAAGAGAAGCCATCCACGAGGAAATCTTATGTTTAAAAGAATTTATACAAAATATGCCTCATCAACGAAAGTAACCACCCTTCATTTTTTCGAGAAGCGGAGAGGGAGAAAAAAACGCGTTCTTCCACCCAATTAGCCCAGTTTCCCGTTAATTGTTCTAAGAAGATGTCTAGAGGACCTTTGAGGACGGCGACCTCTTCGTCCATGGCACAAGTCTAGAGTATTCTTTAGTGATGTCTTAACTAACTACTTCACTTCCCTCGTTACTTTTTTAAACCCCTTCAGAAGATGACCATCATATGTTTTTTACGGATAGCAAGTAAAATCTGCCATTATATAGTCACTCAATTTTTCACATCACACAGAAAATTCCAGAAATACTTACATAAAATAGGTCTATCAGAAACACCAAATTGTTCCTGTGGAGAAACTGAAAAAACTGCTCTTCACCTTATCTATGACTGTCCGAACTTTGTAGAAGTGAGACATCGATTGTTCTCTGATCTAAATATTTAACTCTCTTACATCAGCCACTTTGTCTATATAAATTTTATGAACTATGTCGATTAATACATGTAAATTTGTAAATATTTAATTATAAGTTCTAATTTGTTTGTTGTTTTGTTTGTTTCCTCTGTAATAGGCGCAAATATTTCAATATCGTGCCTGGTTGATTAAGAAATAAAAAAGTAAAATATGTCACAAGCGACAACTGTAATAAAATAAAAAGTTACTTACTTTAATCTAATCCTACATCCATGAATGGTCTCAATGAAAGATCATACTTTTAACCATATAGGACGATTTTTTATTTTTTTTTTTGCAATATTTGGTGACCTGCCTGGTCGTATTCAACTCTCTCTTTCAGATATAACAAAGAACAATTTTAACTTTGTTCAATCTCAGATTGGGAATCAAGCACCAAACCCTTCCTATACATATCAAAGCCAGAGGTCCACTCAAGATAAAGGGCTGTACGGAAAAAAGCAAGAACATCATGTAAAACTACCGTTTGGCTCAAGTCAATGACTTATTGCGTTTATACTCATGGACAAAACTTAAGAACAATAACCCTGAAAGATATTTGATACACAGTGACTTTTATTGATGATACACGAGATAACCAAGTGTGAACAAAATTGCCTCTGTCTCCTTAAAAAAAAAAAAGATGACCGGCGACATCTTCCTTGAGTTTTGTCCTTCGGTGTAATTAGATAATAAACATATTATATATGAATATATAAAAATAAACCTACCCTCTGAATAACATTACATAGATATCGCTATACGCCATGTTTCAATAAAATGATAAATATATTGTTACAAGTATTGCTATATAAAACGTTTGTTAACCAGTCCGTATAATTCTGTAAATGCCATGTAGCAGTTTCCATTAGTATATCTTCAGCTTCAGACAAATCCAGGTTAGATTAAAAGCCCGTTGAGAGAGAATATATTTTAAATGTTTCTTCAAAAAAACACCCAATTAATATATAGTATATATAGTTAATAAAAAAGGCATCTCCTGATCGTGCAACTAAAAGTTACTGATGGCTTGCGCCATCAATCGGAATTGCACGATCAGGAAATGCCATTTTTCTTAATATATCTACCTGATCCAAGAATAATTTCACTTTTGTACTATTTTTAACAGATACTATAGTATCATTCCTTTTTAAAATATAATTACGTTTCTAACATTGATATTGTTTACATCTTGTTTATTTATTTTGGGAAAGAGGAGGGTGAAAAATAAACATTGAGTACATTTGGAGGAGATAGCTTTGTCAATTCCCTCATTTGTATTTATTAATGATTGAAACACGCTCTGGAAAGACACAGGTCATGTGTAAAGAGAAAGTTAAGACCAACGAACTTGAGAAACCACAATCTGGGGTAACAATATATATTCTAAACAATATGTATAGTCCTCCAAAAGTCCACATTGAACAGTGCAGACACCGAGATGTCTCCCAAGACAGCTACTACATGAAGAAAAACACTCACCATCCTATCAATCTACATTTTAACGCTCCAATGACTAGAGTACCTTGAGCTGCGAACAAACAAACAAACTAAAGCAGTTAATGGCCATGCAGTGTGAAATGGAACATGGGTATAATTTCTCACGACGGGCCATAACATCAATTTGGTCAGCGTTCCCATAGCGACCATGATTAAGAGTACGTAACTGCGGGAGATTGTTTAACCCACGCATAATTGCCTTGGGATCGCCACAAATTACCAACTTCCAGCATCAGCAGTATGCTTGCTCCATTAGCCTCACTGCTATCATTTGGTATCTCTATTGAAATATAAATGTTCTTTCTCATTTATCTGTTTGGTTTCGTTGGATTTTTACAACAGCTATTCAGACATATTGCTAGCAACAAGTTGCTCGAAACTTGGACCGAGCTGGGTATGTAAATGGTGGTGGTGGTGTCTTGTCCACTCCATGGAAAAGGGGGGTGCCATTGTCCCGTTAGTCAGCCACATTTCAGAGTTCCCTGTAGGCCTTCACGGTTACCGTAGCGGCTCGAGGCTCACGTATGTAAATGTTATGAGGAATTCCTCTCGGAAGCTATTACTAACCTCCTTGTAGCCTTTGTGATTGTGTGCCCGGAAATAAACATTATTATTATATATATATTTATAGATGGAAATTTTGTCGGGAAGAAATGGATCTATAAAGGCAAAGGGCGCCTCTCCCGTCAAATTAAACGGCAAAACTAAACGCCATCTATTGGCCGTCGCTGCAAACTAGCGGCCTCGGGTCGGTGACAATGCACATGTATTAGCCCGAAACCATAGTCTCAAGGTGGACGTGTGCAGCAATATGGCACATATAGGTATATAATGGGATATTGATAAAATCGTTTTAATTCAGTTAAAATTAAAAGACACATGCAACTTTGGGGGGATATCTAAAAAGGCTATAATCTATTCAACATTTTTTCAAGCTTCAAGTTTCTGGTATTCTACATTGGTGAAAAGACAAATTACAATGTGCTTCTTTATTAAATATTCGCCAAGCTTCTGAGCGTAACTCTTCCCCAGGCCTACTGAATCAGCGATGCTTTGAAAGAAATCACTGCTAATTAGCCTATTTATGCTGATTATTAATTGAATTATGTTAATTACATTGAGCTGCCTTTGCCCCGAGATTCAGTAGGCCTGAAGAATAGTTTTGCTTGAAAGCGCTTAGCGAATATTTCAGAAAGAAGCACATTACAAATCATATTTTTATTACGTTTTTGTAGGTATATTTATTGTTTATAATTATAAAAAGGTTATTGTTAGAATAAACATAGTTTATTTAAAACAATTAAAACAACAAAATATTTCTTCCGGTAGGGGGGGTCGGTGGAAGGATTGGGCACTTTTTATCTAATTTAATGGCCCCCAATTCTTGTAAAAGTCCAACCCCACAAGCGAGTGCAAGTAACCGAACGGGACTCTGGTACATTTGTAAGTGCAAAAGTCGAACTGCTTTTCACGTGTGTAGACATGTGGTGCACCAAAAGTAAAAGCAGTCGCCAACTTCTACCCACCATGATTAACATGGCTTGTACCACGTGTGCTAGAGGGATAATAAAAAAAAATTATTGTAGGTACACCATTCGCTTTATGCAAACTCTACACGTTACCTTACTCAGACTATCTGCAAAGGTTTATGATACAAGGTTGTTACATGGTTGTTCTATATGGTGTAAGATACAGATGCCATGGATAGAAACATATTAACTGGGACACAAGTGGAACAATTCCCTTACTTTAGGCAAAAATAATTTTATACTCCCTCTCTCTCTTGAGGTAGACTGTTATTCCTAGAGGGCACTAAAGTCACCAACTATACGAGTTGGTCTTTAGACATTTTATATACGAAGACAGGAAATTTATATCAGGACTGCTAGACAAATAAACAATTCCACCGTCAGTGGTCAAAAATAATAAAATCACAGATATATGCTAATAGTAATGATCCTATTGTAGCAAAGTATTTATTATATTTTATGTACAGATTATTATTTTTTTCAATATTAATATTATTTATATTTTGCTATTCTGGGAAAACTTCCCTCATTGCTTAACTTGTATCTTATAAATTTTGATTTTGTTCTTGTCTTAAATAAATTGCCGTGTCATCCTGAAGTTTGTCTTTCCTAATTTTCTACGTTACAATAAAGAGAGAGAGAAGAGAACAAATATTTGTTGTATTTGCTATAAAGAGTATAAGCAACACTTGGTGTAAATTTGAATGGTATTGTGTATATCCAAGACACAGACAGAGCTAGCTAGCACGAAGGAAAATAAAGGTCAGTCCACCGTGAAATCCCTGAAAGTCCCCAATTCCCGGATTATCGGTGAATTGTCGCGTCTTAACGACCTCGTTCACTTTAAATTGTCTCCCGAGACCTGTGTGGGAGACAAAAAAAAAAAAACCGCAGCGAGATTTCCATAGTCTTTCCTTTTGTTGACCATCTCATTATTGTAATATCGGAGATATGGAAATATTGTAGGTGACTTCTGTGGAAAGATTTTTTAAAAATATATTTGACTTGGTTACGTGCTCTTTGACGGAAGGGAGATTGATGCCTGAATTGATGTGTTAAAATCACAATGCTAGAAATGGTAAAATTCTGAAAAATATTATGAAGTGTAAAATCTTGATAATGTAATGCCTTCATAAAAAGGTATTGTGGGATTTTATGATTGAATTTTAATTCACCTTTACGATGTATTTCTGAAATAGTTTATGATATTACTCACATGTATAATTAGTATATTCTTATCTATGAATTATTTATTTATTTTATTTAAAGGCAATTAGAATACTTAAGAGATTTGGGTCGGTGGAAGGCTGGTTAAACCGTTTGGTTTTCGACCGCTACGACCCGAGTTCGATTCCCGCATTGGACACTTTTTTTCTGATTAAAAAAAAAAAAAAAAAGATCCAATGGCCCCTGATTCTTGCAAATGTCCAACCCCACTAAGTAACCAAACGGAGCTCTGGCACATTTATAAGTGCAAAGTCGAACTGCTTTTCACATGTGTAGACATGTGGTGCGCTTACAGTAAAAGCAGTCGCTAATTACCCACCATGATTATCATGGCCTGTACCACGTGTACTAGGAATAATAAAAAAAAAAAAAAGAGATTTGTGTTCCACCGAAGTACTATCTAAATCTCATCGGGGAGGGGGGATGTATATATATATATATTAAAATTATATTTTAAAAAAGATGCATATATTGGATTTATAATGAATTTATTGTTCCAATATTTCGAGGGGCAACTCGCCTCTCTTTATCGAGGATGTTTGTGTTTTCACTAAAGCATGCGCGCACGTGTACACCACTCTCGTTCTACAAGGCCAATGAAAGAATTGTATCTTTGATTTAAACATTACATTCAGTATATATATACAGCTAATAATTATATACATTATTACAGATAAATACCATTATTATTATTTTGTCTACACATTGTGCTTGAAATAGAGATTTATATATAACAGTGTAACCGTAAATAATTGTGTGCATACATATTAATTCTAAATTAATGATAAAATTTTAAGGGTAATAAATGAGTAAATTAAAAGTATATACATAGTTATTTACAATCAATTAGGATATGAATTCTTTATAAATTTCTGGAAAATCAATTTTTCTGTTTATACTGTGTTTGTCTTCGGCAGAAGCCCAACTTTCTAAAACATATATATATATGTATATACAATTTAAATTCAAAGTTTTTTAACATTGAGCACGCATAAAAATAATATAACTTTTAAACAATTTATTGCTATTTAGACTAATTAAAAACATATTATAAAGATATATACAAATAATATAACAATACTATCATTTCATAGGTTTTAGAGTTCTTTATATATATATATATATTTTTTTGCTCATCCCTGTGAAAACTTGCACTCGCTGGTGGGGTTGGACTTTTGCAAGAATCGGGGGCCATTGGAGCATTTTTTTTTAAGGGCCCAATGCTGGAATCGAACCCGTGTCGTGGCGGTTGAAAACCAACGGTTTAGACCATCCTTCCACTAACCCCCGGTTTATAATATAAATCTCTGTATCTCAATGAATTTCTATAAGTTATAATGAATCAATATTTTGTATTCAAAACTCCCAATATATTTCGACAAGGCTGAAAGTCCCATCTTAATCTGATAATCCACGCGATACACAAGAATTTAGTCAAATTTTAAATACGTAATCAGGGAATGCGCTTGACGTTCGTTATATTTCTTAAATTATCAAATTTGATAATAACTTTAAAAACAAGGTCTAAAACTTCTAAATATAATTCCAATTTCTTTGTAATTTCGCTTGTTTCAGTATATACACTAATGAACAAAATTTAAGGAAGTTGTACCTTTCAGCATGCATATTTTTGTATGATTTATATTTCAATGGATAATTTCATTTTGCAGGTCGGGTATAACTACGCTGAGTAGATAGACAAAACTTACCAAACAAGGTTGATGCATTAGCGTGCCACCTGTTGTTGGAAATGTGAACTATTTATGAGACGCGCGTATGTTTCTTTTTTTTTTTAACAATAAATAAATGTCTTATTATTCTTTCTGCAGCAACCAATAATTTATTTGATTCTAGACGTATCTGTGACAGCCAATCCCTGAAATGTCGAGAATTAACTATTGGTTAATGTAACTATCATTTTCCAAACCAACTTCCAATCAACAAATTATCTTCCAAATTCTTACTGCGATAATAAAAAAACAATGGGAGGGCCTGGCTCATCAGTGGTGAACCTTCCCAGTGAACTAAACTGACGAAACCGATAGGAGGATTTAAAACTGATGAGCCAAGGCCATCCATTATGTTTATCATTACAATAAAGACAGTAGAAAGTTGCTTTATTTTAAAAGAAACATACACGACATAAATAGTCCAAGTTGTTAGTTGATGAGTCCTTTCTTCTTACTGTAATTTTTATTAAGTCTTTGCCTTTTAGAAACTAGTTTATGCCTTTATATAGTATACACTTCAAGATTTTTCAAAAATATTTTTCAGTAATCTAGTTTAGAAAAATTTAGAATTATGTAGAATAAATCTCGAAGTGTATATAAACCCAATGGCCACACACGTGTCATTCTGTACCCTAGAAGGGCGTCTTTCCCGAAAACTTGTACGATCTACGTCTTGTATAAAGAAGCTCTTCTCACCGACCTGTGTTTCTTCTTTTATAGTTAACTAGACGAATGACCCGGCTTCGCCCGGGAATTCAGGAGTACATAAAAACGAATAAACGCCGTTAAGATGCTAATAATATGTACATTTAAATATTAGGAGAGATTTTGCATATTGCTTGATATTAGAATATTTTATTAAGTTAGTTTGTATTTTTTGCATATTGACTATTGTTTGTTTAATTTTAAGAATTATCATATTGACTGTAACTTTTATTTATTATATATAAAAAAAAACAAAGGCCAGAACAAAAATTAATAAAAAATACGAAAGTCATTGTTTACATACAGTAACGCTAATTTTGTAAAGTTTTTTTTTTAATTGCATTGTATGCACTTACCGTAACTTAGTAATATAAATTTCTCTCTCAATACTTTTGTAAAAAAAAGTGACACTCGTATAAAAAGATATTTTTAAAAAAGTACGCAGGCAACTTGAAAAGAAATGCAGAACGCTCATTGGTCGCTTAATTGGCCTCGTGTTGTTACTTCGCCTCGTATTTACTCCGCGTAAAAAAAAGTTCTTCAAATGAAAAAAAGAAATAGCCAAAAATACTAATCAAAATGTAGCCGAAAATTTTCCTCAGGTTTATAAAAAGCGACATGCAAAATTTGGTACCAATTGGTTCAGTAGTTTTTGAGTTTATCGCGAAACAGACAGACATTGACTTTTATATATATATAGAGATAGGGAGATTATAGTTGCATTACTAATTCTATGGGTTGAATTGCTTTACATAAAGAAGATATTTTCTTCAAATTAAAGATACTTCGGCTAGTAAATCTTTTTTATTGTCTCGACGTTTCGACAAAAATATTTTGTCCTCGTCAGGAGCGAACAAAAATTAAAACATTTTGCAAAGCGTTAAAAATTATTAAGAATAATTACCAAATGTTTTAATTTTTTGTTTTCTCCTGACGAGGACAAAAGATTTTTGTCGAAACGTCGAGACAATATAAAAGATTTACTGGCCGAAGTATCTTTAATTTGAAGAACTATGAATGCCGGCCAGGCAGCCTCTCTATCTTTACGATAAGACATTTTCCCTCAATCGTGATGATCTATCAATAAAAGAAACGTTTAATTAGGCAATTCCATTTTCTGTATTTATAGATTAAAGAGAAGCAGTAAGACTATGGGCAGACTGTCAGAATGTCAAAGTGATGCGGGGTGATTGATTATTTGAAAGCGCCACTTTTTTGTTTGTTCGTCGGCAGCTGGAGTTTATGGTCCGCAGCTGCTTGAAAAATTGACAGCTATTGTTTTGGAAGGCTGACAAAAAGTTCCGTTCATTTCCATTTAAAATTGTTTGGTTGATAAATTACGTCCCCAATAAAATCGTTTTATGTATAAACAAAATGATATTTTATGAGCTCTTTAAACTTGTTTTCTGGCTGATTGGGAAATGGTTTAGGACCGGCCTTTTGTTCTTTATGTTACAGTTTTGAATCGAAAGATAAAGTGTGGCAAACAGCATTCAAACTTTTTAGTGATGTATTCGATTTCCAACTATTTTCGTGCGACATTTCTCCCGAATTATTCTTAAGGGAACTCTTCTGACATGTCCCCTTCAAGTATTCCATCAACGACTACAGGAAAAGAGCCGTCATTTCATCAATGCTTCCCTGCAGTAACCATAGCTACCAAGAAACTTCGGCGTTTCTATGTATTCCTGCAAAGGCCATGGCAACAGAACTGCCGTATTCTCCAAGAATTCATATAATGGTCACATCAACAGAACTGCAGTCCAAGTAACCTCCTCAACAAGAGAGCTACACCTAATCCCTCCAAGTATTCCTACAACTGAACCATCAATAGAAATGCAGCCACCAGAGAGAGAGAGAGAGAGAGAGAGCTGTCGCAGCCTAAAGAGCGCGGTGCCTAATTAAATACTTGCCCCAATAAAGTCGATACTCAATTAATGATTGGCCGAGACTTACTTGTTAACGCCGCCCATTATCGTCGACGCTTTTTGCCACGGATCGATGTGACCCGCCCGCGGCCCCACTCCACAGGGGACCCCGGGCACAATTCTCTTAGACCGGCGCATTGGTCAATAAAACTTCTTGGTTCAAAAGTTAACAATACTCCTCTTAAATTACTGCATCCTTTATCTTTGTCTTTTCTCCTTAACATGAAACGAATGTCGATTGTGAGCAGTTGATGTTTTCATTATATATATAAAACGTTTTATTTGAATATAGGGTTATAAACGTTTACGCTTTATGTTTAGAACATTTACGTTTACATTCAGGGAATTAACATTTTATCCGGATTTAACATGCAAAATACATTATTGTATCATTGGTGTAAAATCCGAGCTTGTGCTTTCCAATAACCTTATCTCGAGAAATTGACAAAGTTGGGAATGTAGAAGTCTTATACTTGCTCGACAGCTATCCCGGTACATCCTTATCATGAGGTGGAAGGTCTGAGAAATGAGAATAAATAGTATAGATGTAATAACTATGTAATTATTTCAGTTACATAATTTACATACCTTGTGACCTATTCACCCCAGTTGGAGAAAGTCAAGGGGACGTGAAGTCACGAACAGCCCAAGTGAAAATAGAATTCTCCAAGAAAAAAAAGTATTTTTAACATATAAAAAATGTTGATTTAAAAACCAAAATTTTCTTTATAAAAAGCTTTATTTGGAGTGTGTGTATATTTCCTTTGAGACCTGGACTCTTAGAGAAGACAGAAGTTACTGGCTCTCGAGATTTGGTAATCTTTTCGAATGATGAGAGAATACCATGGACTGACGGTCTAAGCAGCGAAGATATCCTCAAAGTTCCGCCTTTTACAGTATCGCATTTATAAGCATAATTATTCAATACTGTATTAGAGTTCTAAAAAGCAGTCTGAGGGATTAAATTGGCGAAACTTCTAGGAGTGTTCACTACTGATGAACCAAGTCCTTCAATATCTTTTCTTTGCAGTAAGGATTATAGAAAGTTTGTTTTATTTGAAAATATGAAAATTTCGTGCATATTAGCTTTATTTCTTGAATATTAATTCTCTTAGAAATATTATTTTTAAAAAAGAAGGGCAAAGAAAGAGAGCGGCTCTATTTCAACCGACTAAACAACACATCCATCCCTGTTCTATAAGCCTAAATTAATTTAGCGCGCGCGGGGCCAAGATGGCGTGTTTACCTGCGAGGATTAAGTACTGCGGTGTGTCGTCTGATTAATAATACCTCGCTGGGGAAAAGAAAGCACAAGATGCCCTTAATTAAAGGTCAAATAATTAATCCTCGATATATTGGCATGGTTAGGTCAGTGATAGTTATGTGAAAACTCATGGTGATTTTTATTTCGGCTTAGAGCGCTAGGTCCCCCTAGTGACACTTGCATTTTAAAGGTAAACTAAACATATAAATATATATATACACTATCGCCACTCTCGTATAATTTTGTTCCCGTAGAAGAGGGCGTCTTGCCCGAAAGCTTGTACGATTATCCTCTTATAAAAGAAGCTCTACTCCCCGACTTGTGTTTCTTCTTTTATAGCGAGAATAAAAGGAGATTATCGATGTCTTAAATAGATATCATGTTTTGTTGTTCTGTAGAGATAAACCAGTGTAGATAGAGCTGTATATCTCGGTATATCTACTCCTGAACTTGTACACCACTTTTAGAATCTATAGTTTTAACACGAGAGTAGGAATCTACCAGACAGGATATAAGTCCTTAGTCGTAGGCGAAGGAGTATTGATCAATCCCTGTTGTTTTTTAGCGATTGTGACGCTATCTGCAGCGATCCTATCAGGTTTCTATGCCAACCCAGTTCAAACAAAGAATAAAAAGTTAGTTTAAATAAGTTTGATATCTCTCCGTTGTTTTTTTAAAGTTTTTATAAAAACATATTTTCTATGTAGGACGCACCTAAATAGGGCGAATTTAGAACCGTTGCACTTCACAATTTATCTTCGTTGGCCTCCACGGCCTAGCACGAGAGATTAGCAACAATTTTGGCGTTTGATACCGTAGCAGAGGGGCGAGAGAATCATCATTACCCTTTATAAATAAAGATAAAATCACTAAATTATATTGAAATAATTTGGCAGATCGAAGAGCCTTTTGCCTGTCACGATATATTAAAGTAATTAATCGCTATATTTGGTATTGTCCTTGTAATAATTTCAATAATTTAATAGAATGGTTCTGGAATTTGAAGATATAAAGATAATTGAGGGGGAAAATTATAAATAATTTATTATAATCTTGTCAATAAAAGTATGAATGCACAATCCGCATTAATTTATGAATTATAATGAGTAATTTGCAATGATTGATGGTGAAGATAGGAAGAGATGAAGAGAATCACTCAGAACAGGGTGAAATGATGTTCCATGATAGCCGACGTCAGTATCGGCTGTGAGACATGACTTTGAATCCACTTTCAACTCCTGGTGTCCAGGTACGAGGTCGGCCTACGAGACCGAGTCCCTGCGCCACTCCGTCACTTCCGCGGCCCTGCCCCCCAACCTGGACATCGAGTGTGTGTCCTGGGCCACCGTGGGCAAGTCTGGGGGCCGCATCACCCTGCCAGGATCAGGTAACCTCCTTTGAATCCTTGATATACATTCTCCGCCGACTGTTACTGTAGACTATACATTCCCAAGTCTGAAGTTCGATCAACCTGCTTTGTTGGTAAAAATAACTGTTATAGATATTTTGCCAAGCTGCAATCAATCATCATCCTTAATGCTTCTATAAATTATATTCCTTTCTAATTTATGTATTGCTATCCTTATAATTTCAACTTTGAAACGATTGCCATTTATTATCAAGGCCATCACAATCTACAATGGATACTATGAAAGCTAACTCCCGTATAAAATACGCTACATAATACGTATATGATATTTAAAGGGAGGCACGATACTTCCTTTTTGAGGAGTGTTATTAATATATGTTTGTATTTTAAGAACATAGTTATTATTTTTATTGTGCTGCAATGAATGGAGATATCGTTACTGGCCCCACAACAACCCCCGGGATGGTGCAGGCATCACGCTGACGGTACCCCAGGGCGCCCTCAAGAAGCGAGCCAGCGCCGAGCTGTACGCGGCCGTGCTGCGGGAGGACCGGGATGGACCCGGGCGGCTGGGCGAGCGGCAGACAGTGCTGGGGCCAGTGGTACAGTGCGGGCCGCCCGGCACTGCCCTCAGGAAGCCTGTGATCCTCAGTTTCCCGCACTGTGCCGCGGCCTGCTGGAGGCTGCACGTCTACCACGCCGAGGTGTCGGGCCGGCCTGAGGACGACCTCGAGTGGAAGGTACATCCTGTCCTTCCTCCTCAGATACCTTATTTCTAATTTATATCAATATACACAGACAGTAAAATTACAATTGTATTTAGGCCATCGAATTTACCTGAGTAATTTAACAGCTAAATTCTATAGAGTTCAAGAATTCCCTTGTGAATCTCTCATGAAATCAATGCCCGTCCTAGACTGATGAAGGCCAATAGCCCAAACCAATGGACTCCGGGTGGATGTTTGGAATTTGTCAAAGCTGAGGTTGTAGCTTGTTATTGACTCGAACTGATAGTTCACGGAGAGATGGTGCATAGATTTTGCATATATTTTGAAAGAGTAGGCGAACTTTTTTATATAGATCAACATCCTCCTGGTTAAATTCCCATCACATCTATTCAGGTTACCCATCACTTACCTTTATCTGGCCTATTCTAGTATATATTGGTTGGGAGAGCCACCGTACTTCTCCAAATGCTATAGCGCTGTATGTGCGACAGAACCTACTCACCTTGGGCCAGGAGACTCTCAACACCTCGGTGTACTGCCAAGTGGACCCGCAGCAGTGCCATCTAGTGTCGGACCAGATGGGACGGTACGTGCTGGTGGGAGAGTCCCTGCCGGGAAGTAAGGCGGTCAAGTCGCTCGCGCTAGCAGCCTACGCACCGGCACACCCTGCCGTGGATTACAGCGTGCGAGTCTACTGCGTCCCCAACACGCCATCGGCACTCGAAGGCGTGGCGCATACCGAGGCCAAGCTGGGCGGACGCCTGCTGGACTCACCCAAGGTCCTGCCGTTCGTGGACGGCGGCGCCAACCTGTGCCTCTGCATGGAAGACATCGCCCCGGGTTGGCGCTGCAAGCCGGGCGCCAACTACCAGGAGATCCCCTTCGCCCACGTCTGGCACGGCTCCCAGGGCAACCTCCACTGCTCCTTCACACTCGAGCATGTCGACCGCTCGCTCCAGCTCGTGCGCTGCCATGTCCTGGCCTACCAGCGGGGGTCGCAGGCACACCGGCAGCTCATCAAGATACACGCTGATCTCAGAGAGGTAGGTACTCACTCTGTGTGTGTCTCAGTTGTTGCACTTTTGTGATATTATTATTATTTATTTAGTTAACCCAGGTTCCTGGAGAGAGTATACAGAATTCGCCAACTACCCAGGCTGTTCTACTAACCTGAGTATTCTTGGTTCTATTCACAAATCTAGTGGAATTCCAATTCACGAGGTTGCGTTATTCTGTTGTATTTCTTGGAAGATTATCTATGGATTTTGGACTAAAGTTGGTGGTCCCTAAGACGGTGGCCGTCAGAAATCTTTGGTTTTGGAAGGTTGGACAGAGATGAAGAGATGGTGGGTTCCACAGTTTGGTCTTCGCCTTGGCAATGAGGACAAGCTGTGTTCTCTTTCCGTACCTCTGCGTATTCTGCTTGAATAAAACCATAGCCAGTCAAAATTATTGTTGAGGTGAATCCATGTTTGATGTTTTGAAGCATTGAGAGCAGTAGTTTTGGGATAGCAGCAAATCTTCGTAGATTTCTGGTGGAGTCGTCTTGGATGTATAATTTTAGCGTAAATGCATTACTTTGACAAAGTCCTTCTGTGGTGTGTGGCTCAAGAAACTCTGCTTTATACGAAGTATAGAAAGAGGGAAACAGTAAAGTAACAAATTAACTTTTGTACACCATTGTGTGAGATATTTATACTGTGTTAATTATGGTCATTATGTGATTGGTGCATTATATTCTATACTAGCGTGAATAGAAGCTAACAAATGCTAGAATTTTATCTTGAGACTTTCAAAAATTCTTATTAATTAAAAAATGCATCGGATAAAATATATTGAATATAATCCTTTAAAATACGTGATAATATATTTGTGCCCTAACTTGACATTTAAAGAGCTCCAAAAACGTTAAAACACAAACAGCTTTGTATAAAAAGTGTAAGTTATACAAATTAACAACTCACAGTAAGTATTCATAATGCTCGATGACACCTCCAATGTTTGCTCAATGGTAGCCGGCTGTATGTAGACGCTGGTGTGTGCAGAAGCTGCCTCCATCCAGTACCTGGGCTGGCGGACTGCCCACGGCGGTGGAGAGCGGCGGGCTGGTGACGGTAGTGGAGCAGCCTCCTGCGGGATTCCGGTGAGTTCCACCTGTTGTGACTGCCAGGGTTACAAAGCCAGGAGAGCAACCGGGCCGCCGAGTAATTTCTGACACGTTCGTGGGTTGTCTGGCCAACTCCACAGAAGCCAGGTCATAAAGGCGAGGGAGCTACCCTAGGTCACGCGGTGCACGAGCGTGCATCAATTCTCACAGGCTGGAAAACCATAGGGTTTTGCAGGGTGTAGCTTCGGCTACAGGCGTACGGCCTTCGAATTATGCAGTCCACCTTTATCGTGAAACTTCCACCGATGCCAGTGTGACATAGATTGAAGAGATTCCAATTGTCCATATCCAAGGAAAGGAATATCCTATACAGTTTCACTCTAGTCTGGCGTATAGAGAGGCGTAGTAGAATTTGGAGTTTCGGTGAAATGCCACTACTTTCATGGTATCTTTACTGACTTGGTGAGGCGGTCTCGGGCCGACATTTCAACCAGCGTGACACAATGCCATCCATCAGCCGGTGTAACAACGTCTCCGTGTGTCCAGACTCAGTCTCCTGGCCCGCAAGCAGCTCTGTGCCTGTCTAGACCCGCCCAAGACATCGGGGAACGACTGGCGAGGACTGGCCCGACAGCTTCACGTTGACAGGTATGCTCTTCTTGATTGAATCATCTTCTACATGGTAGAGAGTGCACAATGGTATGACAATAGTGGCCACTCCTGTGGAAATTTGAAAGTTATAGCACTGTTTTGATGATCTTGTGGAATAAAAATGCAAACATACGTTCCAAATATCCACTGTTCCTCTAAGGCGACTGTTTATTCCACAAGATCAGCAGAGCAATCAGAAATGTGATTCCTAACAAATAGCATCTAACTTGAAATGAATTCAAACAGAGGACATCTACATCAAATCTTTGGCGGTTCTTTAAAGAACTTAGAAGTGAACAAACTTCCAACTCCGGATCTACATGAACCGGAGATAAAGGGAAACAGAACAACGTGTAGCTACAGTAAAAACTTGTTCATTGATAACTCCAAGTCATAAGGGGTTTGTTAGCGAATTCTTTTCATTTACTGTAAGTGCATCACATGTCTACACATGTAGAAATCAGCTCGACTTTTGCATTTACAAGTATGCCATAGCTCCATTTACTTACTTTCAATCAAGAAACTTTACATAATGTATCTTAAATAGTAACCAGAAAATGTCAAAATTTTGATTAAAGATAGATAAAAAAAGGCTATATAACAATGTACGAAACAAATGACAATATAGTGATAAAGCATAATTTGTATCATAGATCGTAGATACAAGAAAATAAGACCTAATCCAAATAATTTAATAGTGTGTGACGTTTCGGTAACAATGCTCATACCGAATGTCAAATGACAATATACAATAATTTAGCAGCAGCATGGTCCAACATAACGCTGCCATCCAGAGACAGATAAGTAGATTCTAAAATTAAAAAGATAATTAAAACACCACAAAATTTTCTTTATTAATATCAGAAGCTTTTAGGCAATCCCATCTTCAGTAGTGAACTCTCCCTCAATACACCCAGATCCTTCCAAATATTTCAGTAAAGTTGATACAGTGGGAAATTATTTTAATTGTTATAGATAGAAGAGTGTGAAGCTCTCTTCAAGGTAATAAGACCAAATAAAACTACAAGGTGCGTTCATTAATTTCCAGGACTTGTAAAAAATAAATAAAAAAGCTAAAGAAAAAAATTTTATACAGAGTTAAATATTGGACATTCGACCACACCTGACTGAAAGCACGAGTCTCGTGGCGCACGCGCCGATCTAAAAATAGAACAAAACAACTTCCTTGTAAGGTTCGCATTTCTAATTTTAAAATGGCCATTTTCGAAGAGCAGAGAATCTGCATTTTTGTTTTAAATTGAAAAAAAAGTGCTACTGAGACGTATGAATTGATTAAAGAAGCTTTTGGCGATTCAGCTTTATCTCGTTCAAGAACTTTTGAATGGTTTTCACGCTTCCTAAAAGGTCAGGAAAAGGTAAACGATGATCAGCATACTGGGCGTCCAAGATCATTACGTTGCGAGGAAAACAAGCTAAAAATAAAGGAATTAATTAAATCTAACAGATGAATTTCTATTAAAGACTTATTTTCAGAGACTGGACTATCTGTAGGACTGTGTCATCAAATAGTAACAAAAGATTTGGGCATGATCCGGACGTCTTTAAAATTTGTTCCCCGGATTCTAACAGAGGAACAAAAGGAGGTTAGAATAGATGTCTACAAAAACATGGTTGAAATGACTCGGACCGATCCAGAATGGATGCAAAAAAATCATTACCGGGGATGAGACATGGGTGTATCAGTATGACCCGGAAACCAAACGTCAATCCAGCCAATGGATTGAAAGAGGGGAACCGAAACCCAAAAAGGCAAGATTTACAAAATCCAAAGTCAAGACATTGCTTGTTACATTTTTTGATATTAATGGTTTGGTTCACCATGAATTTATTCCTTTCGGACGTACAATTAATCAAGAGGTTTATTTGGGGATAATGAGGCGCTTAAGGGAGGCAGTGCGCCTTAAAAGACCTGAAAGATGGCAAAACAATGACTGGATACTTCACGTCGATAATGCGCGGCCGCACACAGCCCATGTTGTTTTGCAGTTCTTGGCCAAGCATTCAACCATACAGATCCCTCATCCACCCTATTCCCCCGACTTAGCCCCCAATGACTTTTTCCTCTATCCTAAATTGAAAATGAAGTTAAAAGGAAGAAAATTTGACAACGTTTATATGATACAAGCTGAATCGAAGGCAACCTTGAGGAACCTCTCAAAAAGTGATTTTATCTCCTGCTTCGACAATTGGAAAAAAAAGATGGAACAGGTGTATTGAGGCAGGAGGGGCCTATTTTGAAAAATATTAAATTAGTTTTTTTATTTGTTTTATTTTTTCAAAGATACAGAGCAGTCCTGGGCAGGGAATCGAACCCCGGTCGCCCGCGCGACAGGCGGGAATACTAACCACTATACTACCGAGGAACTGAAATCGTGACCCTCCTTCAGCATTATGAACAACTGCAGTAGAGTGACTATTCTATATACAGTTACGAGCATCATGCGTCATCTCCTAATCAACAATCAGTCATCAGTTTTCATCTCTGTCACCGTTTGCTTTTTTTTTTGGAATGGCGCCCTCCTATTGGTTGGCTACGGTCATGGCACCTTTGCCCCCCCTTTCCCCTCCCCTTGTCTTTTTTTTTGGAATGGCGCTCTCCTATTGGTTGGCTACGAACATGCCACCTTTGCCCCCCCCCCCCCCCCACTCGCTATTTCGTCTTTGTAACTATTGTGTTGGAGCGGGTCGCTCCCTAAATAAATGCATATATTAGATAATAACCAAATGGAATCCTCTCTTTCTTTTTCCCGGTAAAAGATGCCTACGGAAGCCAACAGTACATAGACAGATAAAGCACATAGGCTATAGTTATTAACTAACATATGCAATTATTTAAGGCTCCAATTTATAATTGTAACAAATAGTATTTGAATCAAAACATTCAATCGGGTAAAACACGGGCGTTGCCCGGGTCATTCGGCTAGTGTAATCTATGCACTACTTATTGGTCATCTCTGCACTCGAGCAGAATCTAGTCAGAGACATAGCTAGAACATTAGCTTTTTTAGAAACGTCCACATAGAGACCATTGTTTCTATTTATCCTCATCATTCCCTTAGGATTTGTTGACTCAGGAGCCTGGGTTAACGAAAAAAAAAAAAAAGGAATCCAGAGGATCAAATCTTGCATTGGTCACTTTTTCTAATGAAAATTTGCTTGAATGGTTCCCGAGTTTCTTCTCTTGTGAAAGTCCAACCACACCAATGAGTGAATGTAATCAAATGGAGCTCTGGTACATTTGTAAATGGAAAAGTCAAGGTGCTTTCTACATGTGTAGACATGCAGTGAACTTAACAGTTAAAAGCAGTCATTGACTATTCACCATTATTATTAAAGCCACGTGGGGGTCGGTGGAAGGATGTTCTAAACCATTGGTTTTCGACCGCTACAACCCAGGATCAAATCCTGCATTGAGCACTTTTTTCTGTGTAAAAAAAAATGCTCCAACGCCCCCAATTCTTGTAAAAGTCCAACCCCACCAGTGAGTGCAAGTAACCAAACGGGGCTCATGGCACATTTGTAAGTGCAAAAGTCAAACTTCTTTTCACATGTGGTTCACTTACAGTAAAAATAGTTGCCAACTTCTGCCCACCATGATTATCATGGCCTGTACCACGTGCACTAGGGATAATAAAAATATATATAGCCACATGTACTTAGGATAAGTAAAAATAATACTTTATATAAGCTGTCTAACAAGTCCTAATTCATTCCAGATGTATATAGCAAGTGTGTTTCCACAGGTATATCAACTACTTTGCCACCAAGCCCAGTCCAACAGACCACATCCTGGATCTATGGGAAGCCCGGCATAGAGAACCCAACGCTCTAACAGAACTGGTCGGTATCTTACGGATGATGAGCCGACCAGATGCAGCCTCAGTCCTGGAGAAAGACGTTGGATCCTGGATATAACATCAAGTCAAACCAGCATTATGAAAGGATGTGTTGCACACATGTACCATTATATATATATATTTGCCAAATTTTATATCTCAGCCGGAAGCTCCTACAACGACTTTTTGATACCTTGCCTCCTCTCAAAGGAAACTATATTTTCTATATTGTTATATTTTTGTAGAAACAGAGCTCATATAATGATGCAGTTTACAATCTTCACCCCTAGATTTTCTATCCCTCCAATTTAGCAAGGTTTTTGTACTTAATTTATACACACATTTTGTAATTTATATTTGTATATAGGTTATTATTTCCTCCCTTTATATTTCTTTACAAAAATCTCCCATTTTTCTCCTATCTATTTTATAAAAAATATAGTATTTTTGTTATATTTTTCTCACCACTTTTTTAAAAAATTAATATTTTCATTTTATTTCAAGTCTTTAGTAAGCCTTGGTCAGAAATTTATGTTGTACCACAATGCCTCTAGATTAAAAAAAAAACTGCATTGAGAAAGCAAAAAAAAAAAACATCTAAAAAAAAAGTATCGAAATTATAAAAACTTTGAAATTGGGGCTTTATAAAATTGGTAAAAATATGACAAAAACAATCTGAACAATTGACTTATAAAAAGGTAAAACTGAGTTAGTTTTACCAACTGTAAATAGAATTCCTGTGAAATTTCACTGTCCAGTGCCAAAAATCACCAATGATGCACACTTCACAGGATTTGTCTTGCACCTCAATGTAGAGTAGGGTAACCTATGCAGCCTAAAACGTCCAGCTCTCTCTATTAAACTAAAAAACCCTAAAATATATATTATATATATACACAAATTTATATATTACAAAATATCTCTATATATGTTCCAGAGTGCCAAGCATTATATGGGTCACCCTTTATGTTGATTTAATGCTTTGCATGTTTTTAAGTGCAATCAAAAACTATTAGTTGCTAATCAAAAAATTATTATTTTCTCTTCTTTTTAAAAAAAATAAATATAAATTAGGGTAAATGTGTGGTAAAACTTCCATATAAAGGACTTTTTTAATGAAGATTTTTGTTTCTGTATATAGAATAAGCAGCACCTCTCGCTTTAAAAAGTAAATGAAACTATTTTTTCTTGATCATTTCTCAATAAAGGGTAAGCGGATATTATAATTGTCACAACACCAGCATTGACAAATTAGAAAACCTGTCACATTGAGGCAGCTGTGATATCCTATGGAAAGTCATGAAAAAATCTTCCAAAAAGGTTAATTAAGCTTGTAAAGTGGTAACGCCGATTTCAGGCCAAAATACAATATTTTAATGGCACCATGATCCAGGCACACTTTGGTGAAAGTATGATTTTGCCTGTAATTTGAGGCCGTTCCTTACATTGAAGCCTTTTCTGCCAACTCTATCATAAGTACAGACACAGCTCCTCTGTAACCTGGAGAAGGACCTTTGCTGAGGTCTATCTACCAGGTCAGTTGAACTCAGGATTTTTAAAGAGGTCTTTTCTTCTTTCTAACAATGCTGCTGTTGGTCTGCGACTGTTCATTTGTGAGAGTTATTCTTCTTGTTTCAAAGCTGGCGTTCATATCTGAAGGTTGTTCCCCTATCTGCCACCTAGGAATGCATCCTGTAGCAGCCAGTTCTGCCATGGAAAATCCTTTTCCACAACATGAGACCAAATAATGGTATGTATTGGTAACAGCACCTTTCTTCCAAGACTTTAATGCAGATATACTAGTACTCCTGTCAGAGATAATAACAATGCTGTTACTAATATATATAAATGACTTATGTTCAGCCTTCACTATTCAGTCTTATTATTTACAGTTATAATCGAGATCGAGAATCGATATTAAAAACGATCTCTTTCAATATGAAAAAAAAAAAAAAACCTTTCAGTCAAAAAGTCCATCTATTATATTTGGAAGTTTCCTACCCACATTTTTCATTAAAAAAGTCCATTTTATAGTTTTAATCCCTGTTTCAACAGATCTATGTAAAGCTTATTAATTTTCCCAGTTGGTTTAGACCTCCTATGAGGATTAGTTAGAACTTGCTATTACATTTTTGATACCAGATTTTATACCAGAGTGATTGGTTTTGTGTCTTGTTGTCTTCCTTTATGTTACACCCCAACTGACCAAGGTTGTAATTATATTGTTGTACAGCTTTCTTTTTGAAATTAATATAAATTATAATAAAAAACAAAACAACCACGTGTGTGATGATTCAAATATGACACAACAACAACACACAACATAAAAAGAACACTACTAACAAATGTAGTATTGATTTATTTAAAGAGCGCTAGAAGAGAGAGAGAGAGAGAGAGATATGTAAAAAAGGTGGAATGTTGCGATATGTAGTTTTAAGTAGTATTGAAGTAATCTCTACGGCCCAACTGGCTCATCATTGGCTTGAAGGACAGCGGTTTCTTATCTCCT
Source organism: Cordylochernes scorpioides (assembly GCA_030710605.1). Lineage (NCBI taxonomy): Eukaryota > Metazoa > Arthropoda > Arachnida > Pseudoscorpiones > Chernetidae > Cordylochernes > Cordylochernes scorpioides. The sequence goes on from CP092879.1 coordinate 29,312,022, forward strand.
CTGGAACACCACTTAGTTAGAGTCTGTAACAAATAAATTTACTGGCAATATGTTTCTTTTCAATAAAATCATCTATTATTATCTCTACAGATCTTACTGCAATGATATAAACACAAGGTAATAAGACCAAATCCAAATAAATAAATAGTGTGTGACGTTTCGGTAACAGCGTTGTTACCATCTTCAGACAAAAGTACTGAATGGAAGATTCAGTACAAACGTCACACACTATTTATTTATTTATTTGGATTTGGTCTTATTACCTTGTGTTTATAATCTATAATTCAAATTGTGCCCTATCATGCAAAGATATAAGTTATTGAATGAGAGGGTTTGGCTCATCAATAGTGAACCCTCTCAGTGGTTTCCCCAAATTAATATATAGACAAGAGCAGTCTATAGATTAATTTGGGGAAACTTAGTTATAGTCATATTTATTTGGACTCGGGGAACATTTGTCCCCACTCAAAATAGATTTTACAGAGGGGAGAGAATCATCCAACAAGGTTTAGACAAAAGGGTCCAAGAGTGATGGAAATAGAAGCTTGTAGACTTTTTCACATTATAAATGTGGCATATTAGTGTTCTGCATTACATAGACTTCTTATTTGTTTTTCTAAATAAATCCATCCTCCGAGAATTTCCATCCTGTGTAAATTCTTCCTAAAGAGGAGTGTGCTAAATGTATTACTTGTAAGTATTTAAGAAAGTATAAATTTCTTTTCCTCAAATTTACCCAGACTAATCTATTTATTAGCTTGATTGTCTTTATATAATTTTTATTGAATATAAATATAATTTTAAAGGCGTAAGATTCTTTTTGATATTAAACAATTTTCTACTGCCCTTACTGCAATGCAAAAAAAAAAAAAAAAAAGCCAGGCCCTCTCATTAATTTTTTCATTGCAGTAAGGGCAGTAGAAATTGTTTAATATCAAAAAGAATCTTACGCCTTTAAAATAGTTTTGTATTTTGATAACAGATGGCGCGCTAGTGCATCATATTATAAATATAATTTTACCATTAAATACTACACACAGGTACTATCACTGTTTTTCCTGCAAGTATCCTACATTTCTGCTTGGAGAATTGGTATAAGACTAAAAGGTCTTAATAAAGCTTTTTGTTGTTGTATTTAAGAAAGTACTGATGAAGTTAAAAGGTAAGTAATGTAGTCTTAGTAACAATATGGCACTTCCTACAATCCCTGAGGAAAGCATTGACCACTGTCCACACCTGGACAAAGAGTATAAAATCTTCCACAATAAGGTAGAGTTTTAGAAGAAACTGTTGACCTGAGCTGCCAATATTGCCACAATATTGGCGTAGAAGGGTAAGGCTCTCAGAAAGATGCAAGAAACAAGATCAGTTTAGAAACACAAGGTAATAAGATCAAATCCAAATTAATAGTGTGACATTTCGGTAACAGCTTTGTTAACATCATCAGACAAAAATACTGAATGATGGTAACTGCTGATACTGAGATGTCACACACTATTTATTTGGATTTGGTCTTATTACCTTGTGTTTCTAATTTATAATCCAAATTGTGCCTTATCAAGATCAGCTAAAAAGAGGAAGGTGTAGCCATCAAAAGTAAGTAGGTCCTGCTTTTGATGGCAATATTGGCAGCTCAGATCAACAGCCTCTTCTCAAACTCCACCTTATAGTGGAAGATTTTATACTCTCTGTCCAGGTGTGGATGGTAGTGGTCAATGTCTTCCTCAGGGATTGTAGAAAGTACCATGTTGTTACTAAGCCTACTATCACATTATTACTTAAACAGTACTTTCTTAAATACTTATAAACCCCACTTATATATCCCCACCTCTCTTTAGGAAGAATTTACACAGGATGGAAATTCTTGGAGGGTGGATAGTAGTTTTGTTGTGAAACAAACAGAAGTCTGGATAATGCAGAGAACTCTAGAGAATGTACCATACTTTCAAATTGAGTATATAAATAAAAGTGACTCCAGGGAGAGGTCCCCACTGTCATGGTGTGTCATGGTGCGAGACATGATGCACCTTTTTCTTTGTTCATATCTTGTTCAATATTTAGAAGAACATGTCTTTTGAAATTGAAAAATTATCGGGTACAATTTGAATCATAAATATTCTTCCCCTGTGATGAAATCATAAAGCATCCAGGGCTAAGTTTCTTGTGTTGTAGAAGATACTTTGCCCTGGATTTTATTAAATTTGGATTATAGATTAAAAAGCACAAGGCTAAAAGACTAAAACCAAAAAAAATAAATAGTGTATGATGTTTGGGTAACAGCATTGCTACCAAAAGGTCACACACTATTTATTTATTTGGATTTGGTCTTATTACCTTGTGAAAATAAAATAAATACATTGTTAAAACATCTTGTGTTCCTTGTATGAGGAGGACCACCACCAAACAATATCAACTCACCGGGGTTGAGGCCCAGACAAGACCCCCACTCCACCAGAGAGATGCGATGGTCCCGGTTGACATCACAGCTGTCCAGGAAGGGAGCCACACAGTGCTCCATAGAGAGCAGGGGAGCCCGTAGAGGGAAGAGTTCGTGGCGGGACACCCACCTGTTGTAGCCATGGTAGAGCCAAAGTAGGACAGGACAGAGGTGTTGTTACCTGTCATGGGGGTGGACATCCAGCTGACAGAACTTCCAGATAACTGCGGCCACCCAGCGCCGGCTCGAGTGCTCAGCCTCCTCCTCCATCTGGAGGTAGGGCTGGGGCAGGTCCTGCTGCCGTGCCAGCGCCTGCATCACTGTGAACAGCCACTCCCGCAGCCGCCGGGGGAAGTCCGCCATCTCTGACTCCGTGCACTCCCCCAACTCTGCCCCACACATCTCCCTCCGGTCAACAAATGGCTCTAGTGTTACTTGGTTGGTGCAATTTGGATTATAGATAAGAACTACAAGGTAATAAGACCAATATCCAAATTAATTAATAGTGTGTGACATTTCAGTAACAACGTTGTTACCATCAGACAAACGACTAAATGAGAAAAATAAGCTATGATTTATTTTCTCATTCAGTCTTTTGTCTGATGATGGTAACAACGCTGTTACCAAAATGTCATTATTAATTTATATTGGATTTGGTGTTATTACCTGGCAGTTCAAATGGCTGTAGTGTTACTTGGAGCAATACATTAAATCCAATTAGAATCTAGTATCTTGTAAGTATGGTTAGGGAAGGGCCCGAGGAATAACCTGAGGCTTGAAAACTAGCCCAGGTGCCACTTTGTTGGATATATTTTGATTGAAAAATTATAGCTGTGATGTGTTAGTAAAAAAAAAATAAATCTAAAGATGCAATAAAAAGCCTTACTTATATAGATCTGCATTATAATATTTATAACTTGGTTATAACATCTTAATACTAATTTATTTATTTATTTATTTATGCTTATGAGGTGATACAGCAACATCTTTACAATTAGAGAGGAGACAAAATGAACCAAATCTAGAAAAAAGAAGTGAGGACCTCTTAATCTTAATACTAATCTTCCAAGTTTTAAGTTCCAATTGTTTAAACCAGCATTATACAGTAAAACCCTGCTAAAACAAACCTGTGAGATATAGCGAACCTTCTTTTATAACATACTTGAAATAATTCCCATTTTTATTTTATAGTACAGTGAACTATAGCTATAATGAACCATGGCTATAGTAAACCACAAATTCAGTCCCATTGGGGTTCGCTATAGAGGGGTTTCACTGTATGTAATAAAAACATGATCATACAATATAAAATATTGGTTTTAATTGATTTCATTATTACAAGGTTTTCAAATGTAAATAATAAAAAAAAAAAAAGGCAAAAAAGAATCGAAATAGTTAAGAGATTTTGCACCCTCAGTTCATTAATTAATTTTAAAAATGTAAACAAACTACATGCCTTGTGTAAACAGTATGTAACACACCGGTCAAACATAATTGCTATAAAATAAGTCAACTTAGCAGCACTAGAGTGCATAGAAGGTAGCAATGCTGCTGGAAAACATACAGTCCAACTTAATAAGTCTTATAAGTCTTTAATTCAACACCTAATAGAAGATCAGAATTTTTGGTTGAAAATTCAGTGTTGAATTATAGTGGGTTAAAGTAAATTGGCTAATTAGTAAGTAAAAAAAATATTTCGATTAAAGTAGGTGTTGAATTATAGTTGATTGAATTAAGGAGGTTATCTTGTAGTCTTATTGTTGGGTTGTCTGGTTAGATTTCATAATGTCATTCACAAATATCATTTCAAAGATATAGGAGAGTATACCATTGGGAAGGTTTCAAAAGCTTGCAATTATATTTAATAAAATAACTTGCTGGTTTCATTTCTTTTATCAAAAGGGCACATAGAAAAAAAATTAGTAGAAAGGCCTTCTTGTCAACCACGTCCTAACAAGAGCAACAACAACAAGGAACAAAAGAAAGCTTACTTGAAGAGTGATGGCCAGCAGCCCTAAGTGAAGCTGCCATAGGCACACCAGAGACCCATGGAACCCTGTCAAGTGGGGGACTGCAGCAAGACTCACCCTTGCAGGGTCCAAAGTAGTCCACGTGGGCATGCTTGTGCTTGGCATGGAGGCAGCGGCCGTAGTCTCCCTCCATGCAGAGGCAGCGCATGCGATGGAGGTGGCAGTCACTTTCCCAGGTCTCATTGTGGTTGCTGCACACCTGCGCAGGGTATGCTCTCTGAACACAGTTTGAAAGATACCAAAGCCCAACATCATGAAGCCAATCTCTACTAGACAAACACAAAATGACTAACATGGAGAGCTGTTGTTTTGAAAAAGATTTCCAAATAGTTGTCAGAGTAAGATCTCTGTGTATCTGAAGAGACATAAATAGATGAGGAAGTGGATACGAGCAACTTATCCCCATAAACTAGAGCACAAAAAAAAAAAGGAAGTTTATAAGAGAGAGTGGAATATACAGTGGAACCTCTCCTTCCTTCTTTACAGAAACTTGGTTATAACATCATAAAAAGTCCCTAGTTTTAAGACAATTATTTACACCTTGGTTATAACACACCAACAGGGAAACAAAAGTTAACAAGACCAAATCCAAATAAATAAATAGTGTGTAACTTTTCGGTAAAAGAATGAGAAAAAAATATCACAGCATACTTTTAAATACAGTAAAACCCCTCTATAGTGAACCCCAATGGGACAGAGCTTTTGGTTCACTATAGCCACGGTTTTACTATTTTTTTTTTTTACTTTCCAAAATTTTTAGACCATATAATTAAAGGAAAGTCATACACACTGGAAGAGGCTGCCTCTTAATAGTGGTCACTTTGTTTTAATTCCCTTAATTGACCAATTTCCTTATATTAATACTGAATAACAATAGAAATCATTAGATGATAGGTTCTTCTTATAATTAACATACATGTACCTGTATGTCTAATTTAAAAATCAAGACAAATCCTAGGCAAAGTTTTATTAAATATATATTCAAAGATATAAAAATGATTTTAAAAACATCTTTATCACATTATATAATACAATGTTTACTTGGAAAAATGACTCTAATACCTTATTGCTTCAAAGCCCTCTTCAAGCATGGCACCATTCAAATAAAGTTAGTGTTTTTCTTCCATTTCATGTTTCCACATATTCTTCAAGGTCTAGATTTCGTTTTTTAACGTGTCATGCAAAACATTGCTGACTTTAAAATCACCATAGTTAATGGCATAAAAATAATTTTTGTTTCATCAAGGGAACGTTTATTTGGACTTTTTTTTCCCCCCTAAAACGTACGATCGCGGCAAAAGTTGAGGTTGATTCCTCTTTGTAACAATTTTTAATAGCTTTATATTTTAACTTTTATAATAGAAAAGTTATATTCTCATATTTTATTATGTTCTTAACATTTTGCCTGTGTTGTTTCACTTTGAAAAGTTCTGATAATGGCCTTCTTTTTTTTAGAGAAATAACGTTTTTGTTTTTAAAATGCCTTTGTTTTCTTCATTTTGGAAGCCATTTTCATTTTTCATATTTCAAATTTAATGGAGGCAAAGATATTTTATTTAATAAAAAGTATAATGTGTAAAAATTTATAAAACATACAGCAAAAATAAAGTGCAAAAATCAAAACAAACAATGCCGCTAAATTCATTGTTTTGAAATCGCGATCCGCGAGCTGAAACATGCTTAAAATTTTGTTGTTTTAATTATTTTTAAAATTACAATTCTAAGTTCGTTATAAGCATAGTATTTTAAGTAGATTTTATTATTTTGGGACCGAAAATTGGTTCGTTATTCTAAAAATCGCAAAGTTCATTATAACGATGGTATTTTTAATGGAATGTACATGGATCGCCGTGGT
>CP092879.1:29318443-29381021 GCA_030710605.1 Cordylochernes scorpioides
TCTCCAATTCCACTGTTCTTGAAGATATCCTGGTCTTCAATGGTTCCATTACCTATCTAGATTTGAATTTTCTCTTTATTTTTCATAGTTTATCTTTTGATCCAGTCCATCAGTCCAATTATATTTCTTCCCTATCGTCCTCTTTCCATTCACTTTACCTTTCAGAAACTTCATTAGCAAAGCATTTCCAATTAATATATGCCTCATACAATTCTTTTTGTATTTATATTGTAGCACAAAGTATTTATTATTTTATGAACATATTATTAATCTGGATGTTTATATATTTTATTACTCTGTGTAAATTACCTCATTGATTCTCTTGTACCAGGTATTTTATCAAGTTTAATTGTTTTTAAATAAATTGCCCTGTTATTCTGAAATTTGATTTTCCTAATATTCTACGTGACAATATAATGATTTTCAACAGGCCTTCTTCCTCTCTCAAATCTTCTCAAGAAAATTTCTCTTTAGGAAAAACAAATAGCATACATTTTTTAAATAACTATCCGAATGTCTATTTGCTACATATAGACTTTAAAAAAGTTAATCATATTATTAAAAGGTAGAAATAATGTTATATAATATGTTATATCTAAATAGAAAGTGTCGCTTGCCTGTCATGGTATTCTCCCATAGAAAGATGTTGTAACAGGTTAATAACCGGAGCGACCAGCAGTCCAGTTCCCACGGCTACCTCCTCCCCAGGGACTTTATCCCCTCCAACCAATCCCCCAATTGAATCCCAGTCCTATGGATTGGCTCCAACAAATTATAAATCCCCGTCTTCTAAGAGGGATTTGGCATTTATTGAACTCTCGGAAGGTTTTTGCCGTCACATCGTTTTTTTTACGTGTTCTTTTTTATTGGCTTAGATACAGCACAGATTTTTAACTAAAGAAGATGCTATCTCTTTTTCTTATTATTCGAAGTAACAATTCTATAAGTCTCTCTATTTATTTATTCGTATATTTATCATTTTATAATATTATTTATTTATATATATTCTGTATTTAACCTTATATAATCTTATATAAACGATTAATGAATCAGTTTCAATCTCAATCTCTCTCTCTCTTTGAATATCTACGCATGAAGTAATTTAGAAAAATTGCCAACAATTAAAATTATATAGAGTTACGGGTTTTGGATTTGAGTTATTTATTTGAAAAAAAGAAGGCGCGTTGAATTGTAAAAAATAATAATAACACTCACACACACTTGTTTACTACAATTACAATTATTTAATCAAATATATTATTATAGGAATAATTAATCTAATATTTAATGTATATTTATTAAATAAACTGGCATTTTTCAAAAGTAATAGATGTTCTTCTACCAGAATTTCGACGATGTGGGTGACCATATTCTTCGGAGGAAAAACTAATGAAAATCGTTCCATCCAAGAGATACGCAAGAATTAACGCGTTTTTCAATAACTGCTATATTGATATATAATAAATAATAAACTAATTGTGTTACCAATAAACCATTTTAGATAAATATTTGTTTTCTTTATTTAAACACTCATGGACGAAACTTAAGAAAGTGAAAAGTCTTTGGAGACGAGGCAATTTTGTTCCCACTTGGTTATCTCGTGTGTCTTCAATAAAGGTCACTGTGTATCAAATATTTCCAAAGGTATTGTCTGAATACCGATATACATGTTAAAAGGTAAAAACTTCCTTAAGTTTTGTCAATGGGTGTACACTTTTTATGTATATAGAGGACCAACAAAGCTATATTTAAGGCAAATATATAAGAACCAACAAAGTTAAATAAAGCGGATAAATTGAGAAAAAAAAAGGCTATATAGAGCAGACTTATAAAAAAAAACAGTAAATCTATAGAGAGCAGTGATAGAGAGAACGAACACATCTATTTAAATCGGACACATAACAAAGCTATATAAAAAAGATATATATATATATATATATATATATTATAATGATAAATTTGTTTGATATATTATTGAGCATTTGCTTAATTTTGGTATACATGAGTATTTAAATTGCAGTCGTGAACATAATATTAAAAAAATAGTTTAGATCAGAATTAGCTTTAATTTTGCTAATGAAGAATATAAAATACATAATTTGATAAAGTATTGCCAGATTCAAGGCGTAAGAATAAAAAAAAATGAAAGACTTATTTACATAATTACAAAAGGTTTGAGCGGCCAAAGGGAAACAATAATAATCGGTTTTATATAGGGAAAACGTGACATCTTGCTGTGGACCTTAAAGAGTAATTTAATCTATAAATTATAATTTTGAAATTGAATCATTTTTATATAATATATATATATAGAGATCAAACACAATACTATATTAAGACAGAGCTATAGAAAACAAACACAAAGCTATATTTAAGACAGAGCTATAGAAAACAAACATAAAGCTATATTTAACACAGAGCTATAGAAAACAAACACAAAGCTATATTTAAGACAGAGCTATAGAAAACAAACACAAAGCTATATTTAAGACAGAGCTATTGATATCAAACACAATACTATATTAAGACAGAGCTATAGAAAACAAACACAAAGCTATATTAAACACAGAGCTATAGAAAACAAACACAAAGCTATATTTAAGATAGAGCTATAGAAAACAAACATAAAGCTATATTTAAGATAGAGCTATAGAAAATAAACATAAAGCTATATTTAAGACAGAGCTATAGAGATCAAACACAATACTATATTAAGACAGAGCTATAGAAAACAAACACAAAGCTATATTTAAGACAGAGCTGTAGAGAACAAACACAAAGCTACATTTAAGATAGAGCTATAGAAAACAAACATAAAGCTATATTTAAGACAGAGCTATAGAGATCAAACACAATACTATATTAAGACAGAGCTATAGAAAACAAACACAAAGCTATATTTAAGACAGAGCTGTAGAGAACAAACACAAAGCTACATTTAAGATAGAGCTATAGAAAACAAACATAAAGCTATATTTAAGACAGAGCTATAGAGATCAAACACAATACTATATTAAGACAGAGCTATAGAAAACAAACACAAAGCTATATTTAAGACAGAGCTGTAGAGAACAAACACAAAGCTACATTTAAGATAGAGCTATAGAAAAAAAAACATAAAGCTATATTTAAGATTATATTTTCTCGTTATATAGTATATGTTTCTCCTGTAGAAGGGCGGACAAGCCCGAAAGCTTGAGAAGACCAGAATAAAAGATACTCATCTCCATAAACGTTTTACTTGGATATCACATAGAGCTATAGAGAACCAACATAAAGCTATATTTAAGATAGAGCTATAGAGAACGACCACAGAACTATATTTAAGACAGAGCTATAGAAAACAAACACAAAGCTATATTTAAGATAGAGCTATAGAGAACCAACATAAAGCTATATTTAAGATAGAGCTATAGAGAACCAACATAAAGCTATATTTAAGATAGAGCTATAGAGAACGACCACAGAACTATATTTAACACAGAGCTATAGAAAACAAACACAAAGCTATATTTAACACAGAGCTATAGAAAACAAACACAAAGCTATATTTAAGACAGAGCTATAGAAAACAAACATAAAGCTATATTTAAGATAGAGCTATAGAGAACAAGCACAAAGCTATATTTAACACAGAGATATAGAGAACAAACACAAAGCTATATTTAACACAGAGCTATAGAAAACAAACACAAAGCTATATTTAAGATAGAGCTATAGAGAACAAGCACAAAGCTATATTTAACACAGAGCTATAGAAAACAAACACAAAGCTATATTTAAGATAGAGCTATAGAAAACAAACATAAAGCTATATTTAACACAGAGCTATAGAGAACAAACACAAAGCTATATTTAACACAGAGCTATAGAAAACAAACACAAAGCTATTTTTAACACAGAGCTATAGAAAACAAACACAAAGATATATTTAAGATAGAGCTATAGAAAACAAACATAAAGCTATAGAAAATAAACATAAAGCTATATTTAAGATAGAGCTATAGAGAACAAGCACAAAGCTATATTTAACACAGAGCTATAGAAAACAAACACAAAGCTATATTTTAGATAGAGCTATAGAAAACAAACATAAAGCTATATTTAACACAGAGCTATAGAGAACAAACACAAAGCTATATTTAACACAGAGCTATAGAAAACAAAAATAAATCTATATTTAACACAGAGCTATAGAAAACAAACATAAAGCTATATTTAATCAGAGATATAGAGAACAGACAAACATATATTCAAGACAGAGATATAGAGATAAACATAAAGCTATAGAGAACCAAAAAAACTATATTTAAGACAGAGCTATAGAAACTAACAAAGCTATATTTAAGACAGAGCTATAGAGAACCAACACAAAGCTATAGAGAACGACCACAGGGCTATATTCAAGACAGAGCTATATAGAACCAACACAGAGCTATAGAGAACCAACACGAAGCTATAGAGAACGACCACAGGGATATATTCAAGATAGAGCTATAGAGAACCAACAAAGCTATATTTAAGACAGAGCTATAAAGAACCAACACAAAGCTATAGAGAACGACCACAGGGCCATATTCAAGACAGAGCTATAGAGAACCAACACAAAGCTATAGAGAACCAACAAAGCTATATTTAAGACAGAGCTATAGAGAACCAATACAAAGCTATAGAGAGCAGCTAGAGCAAAGTGTCGAGGTCGCCCTGATGAGCTCATTAGCCGCCAAGGTGTGCCTGGAATGTCAGAGTGACCGCCCGCCCGCCCTCACTTACTTTCCACACAACTCCATCACAACCTGCCTATCCGCTCTGGTTTACAGAGACAAAACCGAGCATTTGAAACCCTTATATATTTTTTCGTCGGAATAAAGACAATAGTGGTTTGATTGCTTTGTAAAAGAAACATTCGCGTCTTAATGTTTTTATTTGCTGTATATAGATGACGCGCTATTGCTTTATGTTAATTTATGCCTAACTGGCCTTGTCCTTATTGTTTGCAGAAGAGCATTGCTCGATGCAAACATTTAAATGTAGTTCTACTGTCCTAAAAACCTATATTCATAGTTTGCTTGAATACCATTTCTAAGATTCCATCCTTCAGTGCAGCATATATAAGCAGAATCGTCCAATACAGTATTAGAGCTCCAAGAAGCGGTCTGACAGATTAAATTGCTAAAGCCGCTGGGAGGATTTACCACGGATAAACCAAGCCCTTCCAATATTTTTTTTCATCGAAGTAGAGACAGTAGAAGTTTGTTTTATGTGTAAAATAAGCATTCGTGCTTCAGTGCTTTCATCTCCTATATATATAGATGGCGCGTTATTGCTTTATATGTAAATAAAAATAGTAAACATACCTACATTTCCTCATTCAGTACAATAATTCTGCAGACAATACAGGATGCGGTTGATATAGTTATTAGTATTTGGATAATTATCAATTTTACAGTACTTCCATTCTACTAGTGGGTGAATAAATGATGCTAGCATTCCAACAAGTTTTAATGTCATAACTTTACCTTTCACCTCTTATGGTTGTTGATATTTATTGATGTTTACATGTCCATTCTTTCATGTGTTGTAATTATGCGGAAGAATGATATTAAGGTGCCAAAAAGGCAGTTTTTGCTTTTAAAATATTGTCATGGTATTGATGAGTATTACAAAAGTTTGAGTAAAAAAAAATTATTGATTAGAATGAAAACTATTTAAAATTAATTTTACAAGTGATAATCTATAAGCATGGTAAGGGGTAATGACTAGGCAAATATTTATGATGATAAACAACAGAGTATTTACAATAATTATTCTGTGACAGTATATTTAAATTGTGTGTGTGTGTCTTTTTAAAAGGATAGTTCTCTGCTCTCATATTCCGCTGGCTTATGGATCGAAAGGTCTAGGAAGCCATTTTTGCTCCTAGGATGTTCTTATATTCAATTTATCTGCATGAGTAATATATATCATCACGGTCATTATAAAGACTAAGTTGGAAAGGCTATAAGTGTCAAATTCTGTAATGTATAAAACTATCCAATAATGTGGTAAATATATAATTTTATTCACACACACAAAGCTTTATTAAGACCACCGGTCTTATACAGATTCACCGCAGAAAGAAAGGAATCATAGATGGAGCTCCTATACTCCAGGCAGCGCAGCACCCAACAACAGGCTTCCAGGTCCGACGCATATCCGATGGCCACACGCTCCTTCGTGTATTATATCATTTTATTCGCGATTGAACGACCCACTGTACGTATTACATCCCAAACACGACGCCAGCCATCTCTGTCTTGAGCTCGATGTACCATCTCGGCGACCGTCAAGCCAGTGAGCTCCTTTAATTGGTCCACGAAGCGTATCGGCGGGCGTCCATGTATATATCCAATTGTGTAGCATATTTTCCTAAATGCAGGATCGTAACTCAATAATAATTAGAAGATATATACACTGGGTTAAATATAGTGGGGAAGAAGTTTTTCCCACCCTCTACACTCACTCTAGAGGGGAGTGGAGTGGAGAGGCGTCTCTGCGTGTTTGCCTTGCGCCGGAGTACCACTGGTTGATCCTCAGTGAAGCTGTAAGCTGGTGGTCCGCCCTTGGTTAGCTGGTCGCGGGGCGCACGTGTCTTGAAACTCTTGGGTCTTCGCTCTGTGTGTGCGCTATTGGGAGCGTCCTTGCCGTGCGTGCCATGGAAAACCAAGGGGTGCACACAGTAGTACCACCCCCCTGCCTTCACGGGGTTCCCCGCGTAAACCTCAGTACCTCAGAGGTCCTTGATTCGACGGCAGATTCAGGGAGTACTGGATAAGGGTTCGAGGGCCAAAGGGGGGGAGTCCTATTGGAGCGTAGGACGGGTTTAACTAAGTCCGAACGAGAGGGCTCGGTCAGCAACCTTGCCAATGAACTCTCGGAGACGCCTGTGGGTGAATGGTCAACTTCATGGAGCCAGACCATAAAGGCGGGCGCGAGGGGCCTACCAATGGCCGCTCGGTGCATGGAGAATGCATCATTCCCTTTTGGCTGTGTGACTTGGCTTTCAGCGAAAGCAGGGGATGCAAGGGCCTTTGATGCCTATATCATCCCTGACTCAGCTTTGAGCCAAATTTCTATTCTGTTCTTTCTGGGTTAAATATATACTTCATATACATACATTATATATACAAATAATTATAAGTGAATGAAAAATAAAGATAAAAGTATTTGCAAAGAGAGATTCTTATTTAAAAAAGGGATACAAGCTTTCACATGGTCGCGTTGATGACGAGCCTGATGATAAGTGACCGCGTGAAAGTTTGATTCTCTTGGAAGAAAGTCATTGAAAATATTTTATCTTTATTTTAATCAATTATATCCATTTATACAGAGATAATAATGTTCTACATATTGTTTAAAAGGCAATAAACTTGGGTTTAATTTTATAAATCTATCGAGACACACTCTACCAATGATACAGTAGAACCTCCCTGTAAAGGAGACCTAATTGCATAGCCAAAGTGTCATTTAGGGAGAAATGTCCTCTTACCGGAGAGTTGCTAAATTGTAAAAATGATAATTTTGCAAATGAAAACTATGCTTTGTAGAGAAGTGTCCTCTAGCGCGAGTGTTCTCTCATAGAGGTTCTACTGTACCTGAAAATGAAGAAAGAGGTAAAAAAGGAGGAGTTCAGAAAAAGATAGAAAAGAATCAGAAACTAATGGTCACGTCACGCTCTGGCCTCACGAAATTGAACATTATCTATTAACGAATCTATCTCTTCCATATGGGGTCAAATTTTTAAAGTTTCACCATTTTTTCATAGAATATTTCTCAGAGAGTATCATTAATATTACATTAAAATAAATATTTGTTTCACAGATATCTCCGTAGAAACAAAGCTGGCACCACGGTAAACATATTCAATGATTTTTGTTATCTCTCTCAATTTGACCTAGTTCTCTTCAAGATAGTAGCTTTTACAATGATCTTACAGTGTTGAGAGATATCAGAATTTACATAAAATTTCACATATTTTTTACCTATAAAATATTTTAAAACAGAATTCAGTCATATCTCAATAATAATGTATAAGATATGCGTGGTGTCGCTGAAGACTCGCTAGCGATATTCCATCAAACTCTGCAGCGGTGGCAGAGGCGCCATGTCCATAGTCATTCTATATATTTGCATATTTAATCATCAGCATCTTTGTATATTTCTTAATATCACTACCTAAATAGTGCGGACTACGCACCTTGTATTGACGAGATGTCAATAAAACTATGTGAATTGTCATTGTCTCTCTCATTGGCCTTCAAAACATCGACATCACATCTTCGGCCAAGTTAAGAAACAAATTCTTCATGACTCTGGAAATTATCTGTGAGGACCCTCTGATTTTATGGAGGAGGACTCTTCATCCTTGGAAGAGCTTCCTCGATGAAACATAATTGCATATTATTATTTTTATTATCTACATTATTCTGAAATATATTATTTATTTTAACCCTTAAGTACTCGCGCGGGGTCTGATAGACCCCAGACAGACTTATTTCATTAAATATCTAGAATTCTATAAAACATTTGGAGATCAAAACTTTAGTATCTCAATTTTATATGACAATGAATATGTAAACCTATATTAACTTAATTTTGTTGCCCTATAATAGACAATAAAATGGAGTTGGGGTCCACTGGACCCCGCGCGAGTGTAATAACGTAACTTTAATTTTCAAGTATGGTGAAATAGGTAAGCTAGCTTATAGCTCGGCAACACTTTATATCCTTCATATATGACTTTGACTTAGTTTTTGATGAACAATAAATAAAAATAAAACGGAAATTTCCCCAAAATTTTGCTACAAAAGCTACGTTCAACTCACTCTTCAATTTTTGGATTCAAGAAAAAAGAGAGTACACTGGTTTCATATGTACCAAAAAGTCCAAAGCAGTTATTTTAATTTCAATCATGGACTCCACAAAACAAATAGATTCTGATTCTGGTGGAAAATCTAAATCAGAAATAAAATAAATGTAATGAAATGAATCAGGTGTTGATGTAGTTTATCAATTGTGTAAAAATTACACAGTAAGTAGGAGGACAGGGAAATGGCCATTGTGCCTCTTTTTTATCTCATCAATGTTTCAACAAAAGTTATAAATAAAAGGAACAAAAATTTGAAAATATTAAAATGAAGATCGTTGAAGGGATTGCATTTGGGATAATTGACCCAAACCTACAAAAACGGAAAAATAAATGTTTTCTGGCAAAAGAAATCAAAAAGATTATTTTTACACACGTTTCTACTAATAAGCCACAATAAGTAAAGTTTTAAAATGCTATAATTAATTGACAGATATAAAGTTCTTGTTTCTTTAGGTAGAAAATCGGCCAGGGTCACATCAAAGAAACGGAAGTGTTACCAATATTGTGATCGCTCCAAAGACCGAAAATCCAAAATTATATGTACTAAATGCGCTAAACACATTTATACTGGAAAATCAATAACACTTTTAAAGAAGTGTGCACAAGAATAATTTATATTTTCATTTATATTTTAAAGTAAATTGTTTTATATATCGATAGTTTAGAATTTTTGCCATATTACCAATTTTATCAAATAAAAATAATTAAAAAGGTAGGTTTTTATGATAAATTGATAAATTTGTAAACTAGAGACTTTATTCTTTTGGCTGCAAGCAAAAAATAATATCTATATTTTATTTTTAAAGTATTTTATTCATTGTAAAATATTGGGGTCTGCGAGACCCCGCGCGAGTACTAACGTCAGTAAAATTGGCGCGAGTAACTAAGGGTTAATCATTATCAAGTACCAAGCCAGCACTGTAACTTGGCAGTTTTTCTTCTTTTTTTTCTCTCCTCTTGCAATCGACATGCGTGGTCAATAAAATGTTTTCAAATCTCTCTCTCTCTCTTTTAAAAATCATATCATGAAATTGTTTCTTGAGTTTTTTTTCTGTGTCCAATGTCAGTTTTAAAACCTCTACATTTCCATAATTAAGAGGGTGAAGCCTACGAAACTGCTATGACTCAGAGGAATTACTCATATGTTACCTTCTCAAACGTCACCCTCTAGTTTTCCTTTGTTTCTTATTCACTCTCTTTGGTACCGCAAGGGTCATACTTAAAATAGAGATATTTTTATCTCTAATTTTATTTACACTTACTAGTGACACCATACGAAAATTATAATATGGAAGCGTATAACACTAATATATATTACGATGTACTAGAGCGCCATCTGTTATCAAATTATAAAACTATTTTAGAGGCGTAATATTCTTTTTAAAATAAAACAATTTCTACTGTCCTTACTGCGATGGAAAAATTAATATATATAACAATTGTGACAGTGTCTTTATACTTTTAAGACAAAATACCAAGTCATCAAGAACAAACACATCTGGAATTCAAAATACGCAATAAGAATCCTATCTTTGGTTTAAATTGTTTCGCTTTCCATATTTTTAAATAGAGAATATTATTTGAACTCAATTAGATATTATTGTGTCCATCACTACGTAAAAATAAGTTAGTTAAATAATTTTATATGAGTCAAATTAAGTTGAAAAAACATAGTTGAAAAAATAATGAGTTTACCGCTCGAATGTTACACTGTGTCATTTTTAAAAAATTGATCATCCCGATGAATTTTCCACATTAAACAGTGTATTCAATTAACGTTCACTTTTTTATATGAAGAAGGGCTTGTTCGAAAGCTATTTTAATATAATTTTTAATTTAAAAAGTTGCGCCTATTTATTCCTCTCTTCAATTGTCAATCAACCGAAAACCAAACCGAAAGTGTGTTTAATATGAGAAAATCGTGATTTAGCATATTTCTATATAATTAGGAAAACCATGTCAATTTGTTCTTTTATTTGTTTCCAGGTTCCGTTTTCAATGTGCATCACAATAGAAAGAAAGGAGTTTTTCTGAACCTAAAAAAGGAGACTCACAAAAAACCCTTGCATTGAATCCATCGAAAGTCATAAGAAAAACGCATACTGGGGGTAATTGGATTGGCTTCAGAAAAAAAGGCAATTGGTGGACAAAAGACGAACTTCCTTTGCGGGAAGTGAGCGTTGAATTAGCATGAGTCAGGGGTCTTTGTGCCTTAGTATTTCCCCTTAGTGACTGGAAAGCCATTTATCTTCTTTTACTTCGTCCATATCCTACAACATATAGAACAATTGGAGTAAAATCATCGTATTTTAAAATGGTATGTCTTGGGTGACATCCTCGTCTCAATCCGATAGTCAAATAATATATAATTGGATGAATACAATTATGTTTGATCAACGTCTTCTCTTTGGTTTATATAAATTCTACAAGACCACAGTCACCGTTCGGAGGAGATTAATAGAATCGCGGAATGTCATGGTTCATTTGGACGAGGAAAGCTGGAGATGCGTCGGACCTGGAGGCTGTTGGGCTCTGCGCTGCCTGGAGTAAAGGAGCTCCATCTATGCTTCCTTCCTGTGGTGAATCTGTATAAGCCCGGTGCTCCTAATAAAGCTGTATGTGTTTGTAAAATGGTATGTCTTAAAAGAACCATTTAATTTCTAGCTAAATGCAACAAAAAGTCAACACGACTTTAACCTGGACTTATGGAACAAGTTTAGAAATCTTTATACATATCCTATGTTTTACCTACAGGAGAACATGTGGCTAGATAACCCCATGGCAATCTAGCACGAATGAGATCAAGTTCAGCCACACGGCCTATGAGAATTAATGAGCAGCCGGACCGTGCGTGCCTAGAGCGTGCATGGAAAGCGTGCTGATCCATTGATAGGTAGGTAATCCGAGATGCAGAGTTTATCAGGAAACAGCTTTTTTTTTTTTGGAACAAAGTCTTCTGAATACATCTTTAATAATGACAGGCTATAGGTAAAATATATGAACAGGTTTTATTCTACAAAGTGCTTAAATATTGAATCTCAATTTACATCAATGTAAATAATTAATAAGTTACTTTAGAATATAACTCATTGTAAATAGCTCAACTTGATCAACTTTCTCTCTTCACGATACTAATTATTACAGATAACTTCATTAAATCTACTTCCATCATTGCTTGAAATACTGTAAATAACTACCATGCAATTTCTTTCATCTGCTTATGTTGTTGCTTATTTTTTTTAATGTAATGTTTATTCAATACTCTTTTTCTTAATTGTTTATTTTCTTTTTCATAACTACAATATTAATTATTGTAAATAGTTTCACGTGCAATTATCCAGATAGGATATAGCGTGTCTTATTTGCAACTGGTAATAAATAAATCTCAATATATAATACTAGCGGATGTGCCCAGCTTCGCCCGGGTTTTACCCGAGTGAATGTTTGTCTAACGAACATTTGTTAAAACAATTCTCTACAAACTTATAAAGAAAAAGATATATTTTGATAATTTGAAACTCGTAAATTTGAATTTCTCGATAAAGTGAACATTTTTTCCCGGTCCCTGTGTGCCGTGTCATCCTGAATTTTGTCTTCCATAATTTTCTACATTACAAAATCGTCGTTTTATCTAGTGAACATTTTTTCCCGGTCCCTTGAAAGATATTCGATAAGTTGAATAAAATCATGGTCGTGAATCTCTCGATAAAGTGATTATTTTTTCCCGGTCCCTGTGTGCCGTGTCATCCTGAATTTTGTCTTTCCTAATTTTCTACATTACAAAATCATCGTTTTACTACATATTTTCCCGGTCCCTTGAAAATTACTCGATAAGTTGAATAGAATCATGGTCGTTTATGGAAGATGGACGTAGTTCCCGGAGGTTACCCGCCCCCCCAGCGCCAGGACCTCTTGATCCCTCTGATTGGCCGGCGGCCGGACGGGGGTGGGGGGGGAGGGGGGGGAGGGGAGGGGGGGATCTTGATCCCTCTGATTGGTCGGTGGGAACTTGGACTGTCCAATGGCCGGCGGCCGGACGGGGGGGGGGGGGGCAGACCTAAGCCTAAGGTGGCGTTGCTTGCGAGTTAAAGCTACAAATCTGCAAATAACTCTAAGGATATTAAAGATATTCAAGAAATTATTTTTCGTAAACCTTTCCGGGGATACACCTAATAATATCCCAAAATTTCACGGCGATTGGATGTATGGTTTTTGAATCCATAGAGGACACACACACACAGAGACACACACACAGACACACACACAGACATTCAATTTTATATATATAGATTACATACACCGGGGAGATATGAGATTCAATAGAACTTGCATGTTGCAATAGACCGCACGAGTTAGTCAAACACAATAGTGAGTTTTTTTAAACATCTTTTTAATTTTTATATTTATATCTAAATTATATATTGGAAATATATGAATTTATTTATGATGGGTGTGCTTCTTTTAAATAAAGGCAGAAGCGCTATGTACATATTCATTGTATATAGTTGTTTATATCTAAATTAAAATAATAGTGCAGACTGTGTGCACTTTTGCATGTATTTAAAAGGTGTCAATACATTTATGTTAATTGTATTTAAATAAAACAATGTCTACTATTCTTATCAATGATCCTGTGTCATAGTTGATTTAATTGTCTCTGGATCTTCTTAGTTTCTCAGTGACATCCTTTTGAATGAAAGGGCTTAGTAGTTCTTTGCTATAGCCAAACTATTGTTTTTGTTTTTATTGAAAACTAGCCGAATGACCCGGGCAACGCCCAGGTTTCACCCGATTAAATGTTTTAATTCAAATACTATTCATTACAATTATAAATTGGCGCCGTGGATGTCACTCTTGTAAAACGTCCCGCTCCAAACTTTGTGTCAGAGAAGCGATATTTTTATAAAGAGATGATCTGGCTTTGTGTCTTCTGCTCGAATGAATATTTTTATGTTAGAATTTTGTTCCTGCACACTAAAAATGAACTGGCTTCACCCGTGGTCTCAGCTTTTCGGAATTTTTCCCGATATAATTTTGTATCTGATAATCAAACATGATACAGCAATATTGTCATCATCATTTTCTGACTAAAAAAACAACTATTTTTGCCCAGAACCTGTCAATTTTATTTTTTATTGGCTAAAAATCCGATAAATATCTTTTCCAGATTTTTCTCTATGTCCTGTCAAAACACGTTTTACATGTACATTAGGTCAGCTGATATTACCTCCCATCTTCACCGCTAGAGGCGCTGCTTGCGAGCGAAAAGGCAAATTTGCAACGCAATTTGCAAGTAACTGGAAGAATATTCGGGATAGAGACCTGAAATTTCACTATAAGTTTTCCAGATTCTAATCTATATACTGTTAAAATTTCAGTCAGATTAGTTACGTATTGTGGACGTGTATAGCCGACATTGATACCCACATACATACATACACTGACTTTTATATATATATGGATAGTCTCTGAGCTGGTGATCCCATGTCCTCTCTGGGAATGTTTCTGTAGTTGGGTAGTTCAATCTGGATATCATCTCAGCTTTGTTTGCTTTCCTGAGAAGGTTCTTTGATATCTGCACGGCTATTTCAGCCAGCCCATCTGATTTAGGTTAATTTGGGCATTAAGTTTGATGATTAAACTTATCGGAATTCCTTAAATTACACAGGTCTACAAAAAAAACCTTTTTTTTTGCACAAGAGAACCTGATGGTGTTTCTAGTGTAACTTTTCATGCTGAACTCAAATATCTAATCAGAAATTTCCCATCACCCATGGTTTTTGCCTGATGGTCTTTTTTTAGTTTTGGGATAAATACAGTAATAAATGCAACCAATGTTACGTAAGCATTTTTTAAGTTACATCATTAACTAAGCTAGCGCTTTATTTTTGACAAGAAGAGTTGGTATGTGGAGCCAAAAGCTTTATTTTATTTGTTATTAATTAAATTTTGCTCTTTAAGAATCATAAATGTTAATTTAAATAACAAATTATTGGAATTTTAATTGAATATATATAATTTATTATTATATAATATTATAATCTGTTTTGCTTTCAACTCAAAAATAACGACAAGCTCTGTAATGCTATTTGCTCATTAACAGTTTTAATATATATATTCAAATTGAACCTAACGATTTGTTTAATAGATTTGCAGCAGAAGTGACAGGTAAATTTGAAGTGATTAGTTTATTCTTCTCTATCGATTTGCTTTTATAAATCGTGTGCACTAGACTGTGTCAACATGCCGAGGCGTTGCATTAATATTCCTGATATTTTCTGTTATATTTGTGGGGAATTAACTTTCAAAGTTCAAAGGCGAAACTTTACACCGCTCATCAAAAAGTGCTATGAACTTTATTTTGGCTTTAAAGTCGGTGACCAAGATAAGACTTGGGCTCCTCACCATTGTTGTGTAATATGTGTTCGACATCTTACAGGGTGGATTAAAGGTGAACGTCATATGCCTTTTGCGGTTCGAATGATATGGAGGGAACCTAAAGACCATTCTTCAGACTGTTATTTTTGTTTGACAAAGACTACAGGTATTACATCCAAATCAAGACATACAGTTGAATATCCAGATTTGCCTTCTGCTATGAGACCGGTTCCTCATAGTGATATTTTACCTGTTCCACAGCCTCCTGGAAATGTAATATTTAGTGACGATGATTCAGATAGACGAGAGCAACAGTGGGATGACACAAATTTTGAAGCAGGTGCTTTATCTGAACCTCATTTATTAACCCAAGGAGATTTGAACGACCTCGTACGTGATTTAGATTTATCCAAAACAAAGAGTGAACTTTTGGCTCTAGGTTAAAAGGCTGGAATCTGCTGCATAAAGGCACAAAAGTATGCTTTTTTCGCAAGCGTCAAGATGAATTTCAAGACTTCTTTTCACAAGAGAATGATTTAGTATATTGCAATGATGTTGTTAGTCTAATGGAAGCGCTTGGTCATGACCATGATACAGAAGAGTGGCGTTTATATATTCATTGATTCTTCAAAAATTAGTATGAAAGCTGTTCTCCTTCACAATGGAAATAAGTTCTCACCAGTGCCAATAGCACATGCATCCAACATGAAAGAGACTTACGAAAACATGAAACTGCTTTTGAAAAAGATAGAATATGAAAGATACGGTTGGAAAATATGCAGCGATTTCAAAGTCGTTGCTCTCTTGCGTGGATTACAGCTTGGATATACAAAATTATGTTGTTTTCTGTCTGAGTGGGATAGCAGAGATAGGGAAAGGCATTACATTAAAAAAATCTAGCCAAACCGTAAAATCTTTACTCCAGGATATATAAAATATTGCAAATCTACCCCTGATCGATTCAGAAAATATTTACTTACCACCATTACATATTAAACTGGGATTAATGAAGAACTTTGTCAAGGCAATGGATCGAAATGCCAGTGGATTTGCCTACCTAAAACAAATATTTTCTAGTATAAGTGAAGCGAAGATTAAAGAAGGCATTTTCGTTGGACCTCAGATTCGAGAATTGCAGCAGGATGGAAATTTTCAAAATAGTTTGAATGAAGTTGAAGCAGCAGCATGGAATTCCTTTAGAAACGTTTGCAAAAACTTCTTAGGAAGTGTTCAGGTTGAAAATTACCGAGACATAGTTAATGATCTGTTGCTTTCCTACAAGGCACTGGGATGTAACATGTCCCTCAAGATCCATTTCCTGCATTCACATCTAGATTTCTTTCCAGACAATCTTGGCGCAGTTAGCGATGAGCATGGTGAGAAGTTTCATCAAGATATATCAAGCATGGAGAAGCGGTACCAATGTAAATGGAGTCCCGCTATGCTTGCCGACTACTGCTGGACACTCAAGAGGGATCTACCACAAGCAAAGTATAGAAAAAAATCCACTGTCACTGCTTTTCAATAAATAAATATGTTTCGTTCATATATGCCTATATATTAACAATATTTCCAAATTTCAAGTAGGTGTATCTCAGAAATATTGCGTAATAGAAAAAAACTAATGGTATATTTGGATTCAGGACATGTAGATAAGATGCTATTTCTTTGTGGACAAAGAAAAATATTTTTTGATAAACCAGTGTAATGTAATAAGGGTTATGCAAAACTGCTTACGTAACATTGTTTGCATTTTTTACTGTATTTATCCCAATACTAAAAAAAGACCGTCACGCAAAAACCATAGGTGATGGGAAATTTCTGATTAGATTTTTGAGTTCAGCATGAAAAGTAACACTAGAAACATAATCAGGTTCTCTTGTGCAAAATTATTGTTAACCAGTGTTATTTTAAATATAAATTATTTCATTAGATGTCTCCAAAATTCTTTGAATTGCATATATATTAACCTTTTTTTCAATAAATTCAATTATAATTTTCAAAACTTTTACCTTTAATGAGGGCGTAGGTTTGAATCCCACTTCAGACACCATGTGATATTATATGCGTTAAATAATAAACAATACTATTATAATAATTTGTTTATGATTCATTAGCGCGGCATCTGTTATGAAAATTCGAAATTATTATAGATATTTCCATTTCAGTAAGGGCAGTTCACATTGTTTAATTTTTAAAAGAACCATACACGTCTATAATGGCTTCGAATAATTTGTTCATTTACTTATTCAATTTTAAACATTTATAGTAGTTGTTAAGGCTTACTTTTGATAGTTTACTTCCATTATTAATTTTTTTCCGAATATATTCAACGAATTTATTTTTACTTATACCACAGTGTGTAGAAATACATTTGTAGAATTCTATAAATATAATTTCACAATAAGGTATGATATATAAATATTAAAAGATAAAACATATAAAGGTTAAAAACATAAGAATAAAAAAAAATAATCGCTGAAAGGTGTCAAGATATATTTGAGCGTCAATTGAAGGGAAGAAGGCAATAGTGACTGTGATTTCAATATGTTTGTAGGTAATGGCGTACATAGAAATGCTTCCAGGGTGGCCAGGTGACAGCTGAAGTTTCACAGAATCCCCAGGCAACCCGGCAATTTATTACACAGAAAATTCCTCCAGTATTTGTAAATATCCTATATATTCTTTGTATAGAGAGCATATTCCTGTATTATTTTATTTAATTTTTCTATTTTTTTAACGTAACATTTTTAAAATCATTACTATTTTTTCTCAAATCAAATATTCTCTTTTTTAAATAATTGATAATTACACAATAATTTGTTGAATATAATTAATATAATATATTAATAATTGAATATAATATATTAATAAACTATTACACTGATGTGTATAGCTTTTCTCATTAAATATTATTTTACTTTTCATCATTAACACAATAAAAGCAACATTTTGAAAATACTTAAAAGTTTAATTTTTAATTTCTTGATATTTAAGGAGTTAAAATACAATCAAAACAAAAAATAAAATGAAGTTAAATTTGAAATAGATTTACAAATAAATTGTTAAGAAGTTAAAAAGACGTATATATCAAAAAAGGTAAAAAAAAAACGAAGAAGTTCCAAATTAACAAGCCTCACATTATCCCTCGGAATCTAAAGAGATAAACGCCACGAAGCAACAATTATTTACCACAGAAGAGAGGGAAAAAAAGGGGAAAAAACAGAGCATGCAATCCGCATAATATCAAGCTTCCCTTCCAATTAAAGTAAAAACAACAACCTCAATTTCCCGGAAGGGCAAAAAGGAGCTAATTAATTCATTGATTAGGTTGGGAGCTCAGTAAGATAATATCTGTGGTGTGATAAATAACCCATCTCCCGGGGCCCATTTGACCATCTTTGCTCGACTTTCATTGCTGCTGGGGCATCCAATCAGAAAATGCATGAAGTGAATGAAGTTGATTAGGGGAAGAGCAGTAGCGTTCATCAGTAACGGGCAATTTTTCTTTGCTTGATTTATCATGACTTGTACATTTTCTGCAAGAGATATACGATAACATTATTTGGATTGTTTGATTAGGCTTAGCTATGATGTTGTGACCTAGATAGGCCAAGATAATCCTCTTCGAACAGTTCTTAGCTTTGCCATACATACGCTATAAACACAATTTTACATATTTCCCATATGTACTCTATTTATTTGACGTCTAACATAATTATGTATTATATTATTTGCGTATTAGCTCTCGATGTGTACGTAATTATTTTACATGCTCATCCCTGTCTTTACAAGCAATCTAGGGCTGGGTTAATTTAACTATTTTTATTTTTCGAGCTTTCGGGGGCTAACATGCTCTTCAACAGGAGAACTAATAGTATGATTTCTATTTCTCCTGTTGAAGGGAATGTTAGCCCCCGAAAGCTAGAGAAATAAAAATAGTTAAAGAAATCTAGCCCTGGATTACTTGTTGATTTTATTTTTTAATTATTTGTATTTGCATATATTTCTGCTGTCCTCAAAGCTTATTTACATACTTTATATAAATACATTTACTAATATATTTTTAAGGTGCCGTATATATAAGCAGAGCTACCCAATATAGTATTAGAGTGTTCAATAATATTGAACTGTCGAAATCATGGAAGGGTTTACCACTAATAAGCCAGGCCCTCAAATATTTTGATTTCGCCAATTTAATCTACCAGAACGCTTCTTAGAGCTGTAATACTGTATTGGATCATTCTGCTTATATATGCTACATTGGAGAGTGGAATCTTTTATTATTGTCATAGAGATGTGTTTTCACCAGAGAGAGGTTCGTGTCATAATAAAAAAAATATATATATATATATAGTCTATTTATACATTTACCTAAGGGATAGACAACGTATGGATAATACTTTGCATAATACTTCCTCCAATTTACAATTTCATAACTAAGTTTGTCAATAGAGCCGTTTGATTTTTACGAAACGAAACAGCCTAGAAAAAACTTTCTACACTTTGCACGCTTTAACCAGTTATCAGGAATAATATTCGGTTCAATTTATGATTGAAAAAATTCCAATAGGATTCATAAATTGTTGTGTCCATTATGGTTGATTCTTCTGTAACCAACCTTCCTAATAATGAGACTACTTATAGTGTGACTGAGCAAATCGACGCTGAAACAAATCAGCGTGAACGGAAAAATCCATGTGGAGGCATAGCTACACAAACATTCCGCCTGAACAGAATACAAAAATAAGCATCTCCTGCTGCTGAAGAGACTGCTAGAATGGACAATTTAATAAAATCAATAAAGCCTCCATGGCTAAGTTTCTTTTATAATTGTATTTATCTAGCTTTCGGGTTAACATACCCTTCAACAGGAGCTACTAGAAGTTATGCTACTAGTTGCTCCTGTTGAAAGACATGTTAGCCCGAAAAAGCTAGAGAGATAAAATAATACAAGAAACTAAAACCCTGGATGATTTATTAATTTTATTAAATTATAAGTCAGAGAAAGAACGTTGATTTCAATATGGAAAATGCACTCACAAACTCTTTCAATATCTGAGCATTACAAGGAAATTCGACAAAGTTTTATGGATGATATTCCAAAAATTCTAATTTTATTAAACAGTGATGTTAAAATCACAACATTTAATGTGTGTGTGCAAATTTATAAAATAGAAAGAATTAAATATTATCTGAATTTTACTCTTTTTATCTATGAATAGAGAAAAGAGGACAAGGAAAAATTGTAAATATTTTGAACAAACTTAGTTCCTGATGTCACATTCCGAGCACCAAACATTAAAAAAAAAAAACAGAAGATGAAGGGGGTGAGGGGCATACTTATAAATTAAACATCTAGACGATTGACATGTAAAGAAGTGAGCGATGATAATTTATGATCATCATCGCTGACAATGACATACGATGTGTAGTCACATCTCAATCGCCCACAGATAAGAGTTTTATTATTCAAATAAATGGCGGGAACTCTCAGCCAATCAGAGCTCAGAGAATCTTCCCTTATTAATTCGAACTGATAACATTGCGACGTAATAGAATATAATTAAACCTTCCAATGTTGACATCCTATTGATTTGTGATGCTACACGTGAGGTAGGGTATGCAAATTATTATCAGCTTTGCTTTATAATTAAAGCATGCATATATGTTTATAAATATCTTACATCATTTTGAGAATATATGTTAAGATTGTGAGATTTTCCAAAATATATTTTTTTTATATTCGATATAACTTAAATTTTCTATTGATTAATTGAAAGTGGGTGTCATGGTCAAAATTAATATTTTTTATGTTAATCATAGAGGGCTGGAATAAAATATCCACAACAAAATCCCTACGTTAAGACATCTTATTTATATATTGACTTGTCATGTAGTCAAAGAAGAACAAAGAAAATTGTAAGATATTAAAATAAAAGTAGATAATTAGTTATGCAGAATTCAGGTAGACTACCATCACGTTTTATCTAGTCATTTTTAGACAGTTCTGAATGATGAAACAGAGAAAAGCTTGTAAATATTCGACTTGTTAAGTTGATAGGATTAGGATTAAAATATCATGCTGCTGTATGGTTCAAATATCATAGATTCGAGCAATAGAGCAAACCCTTATCTGTGGATATACCAAAAATGTAGGTGCCATAAAACATGTCTACGAAACCTGAATTCATGGTATCATCACCCATGATAGCCCTTGTCTGTGGATAGACCAAAAAGAGGTCTACGAGACCTGTTTTCATGGGATCATCACCCATTATACTGTCCTTGTCTGTTGATAGATCAAAACCAAACATGTCTATGAGGCCTGTATTCATTGAATCATCGCTCGTGATAGAGTCCTTGTCTGTGGATAGACCAAAAAGAGGTCTACGAGGCCTGTATTCATGGAATCATCACCCATTATATTCTCCATGTGTTTGAATAGACCAGAGACATGTCTATGAGGCCTGTATTCATCGAATCATCCTCGGTATAGAGTCCTTGTCTGTGGAAAGACCAAAAATTAAGCCCAAAAAGAGATGTACGAGGCCTGTATTCATGGAATCATCACATATTATGCTGTTTTTGTCTGTGGATAGACCAAAACATGTCTATAAAGCCTGTATTCATTGAGTCTTTGCTCGGGATAGTGTCTTCTCCAGTGGAGGAGAATCGATGGCGAGAGGCCAGAAATGAGGCTAGTGGCCAATCAATATGTTTAGAGGAGCCGGCCGTGGAATCACTTCCTTCCTGGACTGTTGTTGTTTACCCACGCCAATCCACCATTAGCGGTCTATTTCCCTCTCAATTGGCCTTTAGTTCAATCTTTCTCTCATTTCTTCATTTATATATACACATACCAACGTTCATTAACCTGTTTAAAAGATACAAATATGTAAGCGATGTGCGGTATATTGTAGCAACGCGGCTGCAACAAAGGTTTTTACTATGACAAAAAAGTAATTCTAGTATACAAATCATTATTATTGTAGAGAAAAATACACAAGACAGAATATGGTGGGATAATTCGTGTTGTGTGTGAAACTCGCGGAATCCCATAAGAAACCTATATTTGAGAACTGGTATATCCGAAATTGTCTATATACGTTTATCAATCTGAGAGATACATTTTATAGAAGACCTTTATGGAATATTTTCATCTTGATCTAAATATGGAGAATAAACAAAGCTATCTATCATCATCAACATAGCACCATCTATCGCTGACATTTATAAATAATTTTTTAAACTTATATAAAAGGGCGTACCTGAAACTATATAAACTTTTATATACCTTATAACCTTTTGTATAAACTTAATTGATGGATCGCCTTTTGAATCAAAATTATTTTAAACGCTTAACCAAAATTTAGTCGTAGAGGTACAGTCTGAACCACACTGAAAAGGGCCAACAGCCTGAAACGCGTACGTGGTTGGCTTTTTCTTGATTTGTCAAGAAAATGGATTGGCCAACTATAATGGGACAACCCTGAATCAACGTTTCGTCGATTTTTGTTCCACTAGATGACGCTCTGCCATACAGAATTATACTGCACTGAATAAAATTTGAAAAAAATAGTGAGTGCATAGTTCACCAGTCTTGACCTCCTTCTTTAATTCGTCCACTTCATTCGTCTCAAAATTAAAAAAAAAGAAGAGTAAAATGAGGTCAACAACATATGTTCTTTCATAAAATCAATAAAAGTAATAACAAACACTTTCAAAATAAAAATGTAAAAACCTTTTTGTAACCGGAGAATTGCGATCAAATGACATCTTTTTAAAAGAGAGAGAACTCTACATCTAAATCTCTTATCTCGGAATTCCTTTTAAAATATCGTATTCAATAGAGAAGAGGGCCCACACAATTTCTACAATATAATTAGCTATTTAATTAACCTAATTAAATAAAATATTTAAATTCTTGAATTTTTTCTTTACACATTAAAGAGACTAATTAAACAAAAATGTTTAATAATAAAATATTAATTTTTATTGAAAAAAAAAAGGTCTAAGAAGACACAAATTCTTTAATGTTTCTTACTCCGTGGTTACCCAGGTATTTTCCATATTGGAAAAGACGTTCCATCCCCCTCCAATATAAAAGGATCTAGTTTCCTGGGAGACATCAAGTCAACTCTGCCAATTTTAACTCAAGATGAAATTTTTAAATCAGTTCTATGTTTTACGGTAAACAAAGACAATCGATGCCACGAATCTTCACAAATCCTTCTAAATATTGAACTGATCGATTTTCAGATACAGAGGATTTTTAGGCGTCTGCTTGGATTTATGTTACCGCTTTTTTTTTTTTTTTCGATTCAACTTTAGCTCTTTCATCGCTTGGCGATGAAACTGTTGAATATGCATTACTTAGTGGTGCATTACTTAGTGGAACTTCACCAACTACGTCCCAATTAATCAATAACTACTGTTAATTGCATAGGATTACTTGAATCTTCCTATTAGTGTGTTACAATCTATTCTTTTTATGGAGGTTTCTATGAAATTTTTAAAGATATTTATAAAAATACCTAATATATATATAGCGTTGTGTCTTTTAAAAAAGTTCAAGTGGTTTATATTGATTAAACTTCCAAATTTTATCTTATGAATATTAGTTTTTCTTGAGTTCGAGAGTGTTAAAAATGAAAAGAAGGAATTGATTAGTGTTTTTGTGTGTGCCATATTGAAATTTTATGTATTATCTGTATGTAGCATGCTTCTTTAATGTTTTATATTTTTTATATAACCTGAAGAAGGGCATTCTTGCCTGAAAGCTTGTTTTTTACCATTAAAAGAAAATCACCACGTTTTTATCGCCTTCATTTCTATCTCTGTGAGAATAGTTTTATACATCATTTAAAATATACATTTTATTTTTTTTACTTATGTCTGGATATTCAGATCATTTATCTTCGGTCATTTTAGCCATAAAAACCTCACTATATGCATGCTATATGATATTCTTATTAAGAAACTTTATTGAATTTGAAGTATCTCTGATATGATGAAAATTATATATGGATCTCCATCAGAAATTACAAAATTCTTATCATTTGGTTTTAAGTTAAGACGTATTAGAATATATCTATCTATTTTATTATATATTATTAGCTTCGACTTTTCTTATTAAGGTTCATTTATAACTTTACTAGAATCGAGTGTTCGACAGGCGCTAGCATCCTGCCGAGCAGCCCAACGCCATTACAGGCTAGGTTTCTTCAATACAGAAGTGGGCTCATCTCTGATGAACCATGCCCTCTCATTAATTTATCATTTCAGTAAGAGGGCAGTATAGAAAAGTATTTTACTTTAAAAATAATCATACGCGTCAAAAATAGTTTCAACTTCTTATAACAGATGGCGGGCTAATGCATCACAGAAGACTCAGCCCCGAAAAACGATAAATGTGCTTTACTCAATACAACAGGATTTGCTATTTTATTATAGAGTGAGGACCCTAACCCAATACAGATGACAAATTGATACTATTTTTGACACACACACCTATGATTCTTTTTAGAATAAAACATTTTTATTGCTCTTATTGAAATGATAAAAATATAATAGGAGGACCTGGCATTTTTATCATTGTAGTAATGGCCGAAGAAAATTGTTTTATTTTTCAAAAAATATTACGTGTCAATAATCGTTTCAATTTCTTATAACAGATGACGCGCGAATGCATCATACAGATGACAAAGCTTCATCCTACACAGAAGCCACGATTTTGCATAATATAGAAGGAAGGGTTTCACTCCAAAAGAACATAGGATTCACCCTATATAGAATCCAATTCAATCCATGGAAGATAGGATTCGCCCATATTTAAAGAAAAAGGCTTCGCTTCACTCAGGGCTTCGCTCAATATAGAAGGCAGGGCTTGACTCCATAGAAGATGGGATTCGTCCAATATAGAAGGCAGGGCTTCACTCCATTGAAGATAGAATTCGTCCAATATAGAAAGCAGGGCTTCACTCCATAGAAGATAGGATTCACCCAATATAGAAGGCAAGGCTTCACTCCATAGAAGATAGGATTCGTACAATATAGAAGGTAGGCTTCACTCCACAGAAGATAGGATTTACCCAACATAGAAGGCAGGGCTTCATTCCATAGAAGATAGGATTAACCCAATATAAAAAGCAGGGTTTCATTCCATAGAAGATAGGATTTACCCAACATAGAAGGAAGGGCTTCACTCCATAGAAGTTTCACCCAATATAGAAGGCAGAGCTTCACTCCATAGAAGATAAGAAGAAAGGTTTCAGCCTTGCTGTTTCTTCTTATTGAAATTTCTTTAGCATCACTTTTTAACCATTTTTCAAGAGATCTCGTATTTTAAGTTAATTTAGAAATTCAAATAATTTTAGAGCTATACGTTTAGAGCTATCCTTTTCGTTGAAATTGCTAATGTATGGGGGGAATCCAAGTAATAAATAATCGAAGTGAGGGACATATACATATTTAAAGATGCACGAAAGTCTTAAAATGGCTCTTTAACCGTTTTATCGTTTTTATTAGTGTTCAATTTTTGAGAATATTTCCCTCCAAGTTGATTACATTTCGAGGAAAACACAACCACATAAATAAAAATTTGCATAACCTACTGCGCACGCGCAGATTGTTATCTGTCAGTTTGACAGAAGATTGCGGCGACGTCGTCGTACACAGTTTTACTGCGCCGTTAGCATAGATCGATGTCATGGTTGGGCAGATGAATGGTAGCAAATTAAATCTTGAAATCTAGACTCCGGCGGGGGGCGGGGGAGGAGGACACTTTCAAATGGGGGGAGAGGAAGAGAAATAACTTGATTACGATCTCGAAGATGTCGACGATGAATCAGCTTTTCCCTGCGAATGACAAGCGGGGAGTGGTCATCGGAGCGTGCCGGCCATTGTGGAGTATGACACATGTCGAGATGGCTGACCATTCACTATCCTTCAGCCAACATCCGGTCAAATCTGGCTGTTTCTCTCCACCTGTTATTGAGAATTTGATGGGCGAAGATCCCCTGGAAAAGAGACTCTTCATTTCTCTATTGAAGAAAGAGCTTTCTCTCGACCGTAGATATTTGTACAATATTATTTTATGCAATTATCTGTTTTATTTTCTTTTGTTAATATTTTTATATTGTCCAAAGTACCACGAACCGGGTTTTAACATAGCGTTATTTTGGCCTATCGTTGACGGATGTCAATAAAATTGTTTTATATCTCAAATATCCCCCTGTTTTAATCTATGTATAGACGACAGAAAAGCAAATATTCGTTACATTTCCAAAGAATATGAAAATCGTTCTTCCCCCCCCCCCCTTTTTTTTTTTTTTACTTAGATTCGGCATAATTCCTCAATATAGTATATCTAGGAGTATTTAATTCATTCTCTCTCTCTCTCTCTCTGTTTCTCGTGTAAGGAAACTATATATTTTTCTACATGAGGTTTTATGTAGTATTATAAGTTGAGTATATGGAGATGTGTGATAGTGTCTCTTTTTTTTTGTAATCTGCGTTTGTCAACTGTAAAGAGTGGTATAACGCATCAATGAATAAATAGGTGCATGTGCAAGTATTACTGATTAGACCTAACAACCACTGAGTGTCTCTTCTAGTAATACATTTTTTCATTTTTTAAACGATATTCTTAATTTTTCTGCTGAACAGTAGAACTAGTAGCGCAAGAAAACAAAGCTCTCACACATATCAGCCAATAAATCAGAGAAAAGATTGTAAATCTCTGACTTGTTACATTAATAGACCTTTGATACTGCCAATTGTATTTTCCCCTGAAGCAGGAGACGAAAAAGAACACTATGGAACATCCTATCTTTAATTTCATTTCCGTATAAATCACATTTAAGGCAACATTCTTTCTTCCAATATTCTGAGCGCCTTTTGGAGAAAATAGCCAGAGAGAGTATCGCGTTAGCTATGCCTATTTATAATATTTTTGAAGAAGCGAATCTATAGGAAAGATATGGAACATCCTCTTGAATTTCATCTACAGATAAATCACATCTTAAGCAACAGTCTTTCTTCCAATATTCTAAACGTCTTTGGGAAAATAGCCAGAGAGAGTATCGTTAACTGGCCTATTCATAATATTTTTGAAGAAGCGAATCTATAGGAAATATATGAAGCTGTAATTTAGAAAACATCGAGATTACCGAAGAAGTTGCGTGCTGTTGTGAAAGTGTGTGAGGCAAGCGACCATAAACAGACCGGCATTGCAGTTCCAACTTCCCCATGTCAACAACCGCGATAAGAACGGGAGATTGATTAAAGTAATTTTCAATTCGATCGATAATTCAACACCACAAAATTTTATAGAAATCTGTTTAAATAAGTGATTACTTTTTTATAGCCAAACCGCTGAATATTAATAGCGTTAAATAGGTAGAGGCGACCTCATCTCAGGTTGGCATTATTCCAGGCAAGAATTCCCCAACTTCCTTCTCAACTCCCCTGCATTCTTGAAGGAAATAGACAACCTATGTAAATATGTTGTACATAAGTTGACTAAATTATCAAATATGTTCATATTATATATATCTTTTAAAATTAAAATAAAAACATTAAGCCTCCAGGGAAAAGTTTATTTTTAAACTATTTTTTTTTTATTTTAAAATCTCTCAAGCTTTCGGGAAAGAAAGCCCTTCTATGGGAGAAAATATTTTACATCATTAAAACGTCAATAAAATAAGATTTAAAATTGAATAAAGTGCTTTGGTTGTTTACATTTGTTTCAATGCAGAATCAACGCGGGCTTCTGTTGCGCGTGCTTTCGAGTTTTCTATTTCAATATATATCTTTTGTTTATGTTCATATGATTTTTATATAGTTGTATAAGAAAAAATAAACAAAAAAGAAAGCCAGGTGTTGATATTAAAAACAAAAAGGGCAGATTCTGATCGCTCAAATAAGCATTCAGAGTGCCATCATGAAATTTAAGAGAGGGAATATAATATTTAAGAATCACAAAGAAGACGAATGTGGTATTTGAATATAATACCCAAGAGCCGTCTATTTGTAAACAGTGTGAAATATCAGAACAAATTATCATCCTTTCATCTTTGAATATAAAAAGAATCAGCGCTAGATAATGAGGATAATTGACAGGCAAAAGAAATATCGTTCTCAATCAATTCTAGAAGTAAATAGATGATACGACCACCAATTTATTAAAGATCGACATGACGATTGTAGATTGAGCAGAGAGAGCATCGTTAGAAAAAAAGAATCTAGATAGGAAAAAAAAAACTTTTTTATTATCCCACATACACGTGGTACAGGGCAGGATAATCATGGTGGGTAGAAGTTGGCGACTGTTTTTACTGTAAGTGCACCACATGTCTACATATGTGAAAAGCAGTTTCGACATTGCGCTTACAAATGTGCCAGGAAAAAGAACTATAACTGTCTTTAATGAGAGGTGATCATCAAAGACCTCCCTCGAGAGATAGACAATTGTAAGCTCTAATGAAAATAAATTTATAAAAAGGAATCTATATATGGATAGAAAAGAACCGATCATCTTCAAGAATGCGCAAAATGACTTCAAAAATGATGAAATTAAGAACACTAGAAGCATAATTAATAATTAACTGTAATTAAAGATGCTAAAATATAGACGCGATGGAAGGATCGACAACAAAAAGTTAAGAAGAATTAGAAGCATAGAGAAAAACCAACTATAATGAAAGATGAAAACAAAAGATAGACTTGATGGGTTTATTGACAAAAAAAAATAAAAGTTAAAAACTGGTTTCATAGAGAAAAAAAGAACCAGATATGAGGTTTTAGTCTTTAAAGAGATGAGAATTACAAGAAATAGAAGCGCATAAAAAAGAACCAACTATAATGAAAGATTATAACAAACGATAGACGCGATGGGATTATTGACAAAAAAAAATTAAGAATAACTAGAAGCATAGAGAAGAATCAACTATAATGAAAGACGAATATATAAGACGAACACGAGAGATGCGGTTTTTGACTTTGAAGATATGAGAATTACAAGAACTAGAAGCGCATAAAGAAGAAACAATTATAACGAAAGATTATGGAATTATTGACAAAAAAAATGAGAAGAACTAAAGCCTAGAGAAGAACCAACTATAATGAAAGATGAATATATATAAGACGAACGCGAGAAATGAGGTTTTTGACTTTGAAGATATGAGAATTACAAGGACGAGAAGCGCATAAAGAAGAACTGACTATCTCTAATGAAAGGTGATGATGTAAGATCGACGAGATAATTATAGACTTTAAAGAGAGGAAGGAGCGCTGGAAGTATAGAGAAGAACCAACTGTCCTTAATGAAAGAGGATGATTGATATCAATGTATTTCCACCCATCCTGTATTTAGCTCTGGCTTCGGGAGAAAAGAGGTCGGGGGAGTGTAGAACAAATGGGGTGCGTCCATGACGAATAAATAAATAAATAAAGTTCCGGAAGGGAACAAAAGATAAAGATTGTCAGGAATGATGAGCCTTGAATAATGGTTTATTTAAAGTTTCTTTGCGAATGTCGGGTTGGGAAGGAACCCAAGAGCTCAGAGGAGAGAGAAAGAGAAAAAAAGAAGAGAATGGAGGGAGCCCTTCTTTTTATAGCGATTCCGTGGCGACAGGCACAAGGGAAGCGAAATCCAAAGAATTTCTCGAAGAATACGCACTGAAAAGTAGCACGGCTGAAAAAAAGAGGGGACTGAAATCGGCGGCATTTGAACCATCTCCCGAAAATAGCGACGAGGGTGCAAAGTCATTTACTGAGGGTGGAGAAACGGTGGATTCATCACAGAGGTCATTCCAAGCTTCTGTAGATTCCTTTACACGTTTTCCACCCTTCAACTCCAGCTATCACATTAGACACCATGGGGCAAAAGTGCATAAGTCTTATCTTTAAGATTCTTAATGGATGAACTGACGCAAGAAAAAGACTCTTAGAATCCACGCGTTTTAATATATTTTCTTAAATTGTTGCGTGTGTGGATAATTTATATGAAACTAGTAAGAAAACTAGAGAGAGATAGTAATAAACAAATTAAGACAAAAGTATTAGGCACTTCGAGGGGGATAAGTTTCTCTTTAAAAACTCTTAAAATAATAAACACTAATGCTAAAAAAGATTCGCATATATATTGATCATATATGGGTTATATATTGATTATTCGCATATATATAGATTGCTTCTTAACATACCTTTCGTGATATATTTACATAAAAGAGTTAAGCCATACATATTCATTACAAAAATATTTTCTTACTTTTTCACATATATCTATTTCTAAATCTATTTTTTGTATATATTTATACAGTTGCAAAATAATGCGTATAGGTAATATAATTCCTCTACCAAGAATTACTTTATAATTGCATCCATAGAAGCCATGTAGTTCAAAGCACCTATAGCGATTTGCTGATTAAATTGCTGAGACCATTTGAAGAGAAACAACACTGAGGAGATATATTTTTAATATTTAAATTGCAGTAGAAACTCTCTGAATAAATTATATAGAGTTCTTTATATAAATATGATTCAAAATAAATCTATAAAATTTTATTTTTTTGTAAATTTTGGGCATGCAAACATATCGCCTTTTCATAAATAGAAACATTTTAGCGCGAATGCTCCTTTTTACTTTTCAAATTGCCGAATATATACAAGCAAAAGAGATATTATATTATTTTATTCTATAAATTCATTTGTTTAAACTTAGTTTGGCCCCTTTTTTATTTTTTTGTTTTAAATCTGAAATTAGAAAAAAAGGTGCTATATATCTTTAAATTATAAACATAAACCTCTCCTTTAGTTAAATCAGAAAATCTACAAATTTAGAATAATTATTACACACTATATACTTTTTGAAAATAGAGCAATCTTTAAATAAAAAGGCATATATTGGATTAAAATATCATTTATTTTACCAATATTATATTTTACTAATATTTGATACTAATATTTTACTAATATTACCAAGGTATTATAACATTTTAAAGTTTGTTGTTGACACACTTTAAAATGTTATAATACTTTGATAAAGGTTGGCTTTCACCCAACTGAAAAATTGGTAAAATAAATTATATTTTGATCCAATATATGCCTTTTTAATTAAACACTATATACTATGCTGTGTGTGTGTTTTTATAAATTATTTTAATAAATTTAGATATTATATATACAATTTATATATTTCTTTTTATAAAAGAGAGAGAATTATACTATTTTTTCTTTTCTAATAAAAGGATGCCTCGGCGCTAGGCAGCATCCATTTTAATACAACTTTTCTTATTAAATTTTACAAATATTTTAAATTTCAAATGTATTTACAAAATATGAAGAATTATTTCATTAAAAAAGAAAAAAACATGCGTCATAAATATTTTAAATTCCCTATATTTGAAATATAAAATATTATTTTTTTCATCTACATATTTCACATTAAGTACTAGTAATACCAAAATATATATTAAAATTTTAGACATATTAACTTCAATAAATATAAACTTATCTAATATATATATATATATATAATGAAAAATGGCAATTATAAAGTATAACATAAAAGGAATAGTAAACGCAAAATCGAATCAAAAGAAAAGCTAACTTTAAATAACAAATATAATTTATGCCGAATGATTAAGTAGCAAAAGTAATTCAGTCAAACAACAATGGCGGCAAACAACAACAACAAAAACAAAATGGCTATTGACAGGTTATTAACGCTACAAAAACAACTTAAATAAACTGAGTTATTTACCTCACGAAGATTGTATTTTTAAATACGTCTTTAGAAAGATTAATATAAGAACAAAAACAAACGTAATTAAGTTTATTTATAGAGTTCCTTTTAGAGGGCAAACGATTTCGTCTGGTGGGCTTGTTTATTAGCATTCGGTCGTTTGATATTTTAAATAAATTGGCCCAGGACATACCAGCACATCCGCTTAATTGAGTTTATGCGAGAAAGATGATGACCAAGACGCCATTAATTATAACAACTCTCTTTAAAATTTATAAAATTTGAATTTAATAAATTAACTCATTCTGTGCGTACCAATTTATACAATTATTCTGAGTAGTAGCACATGGTTCATATTTCTTCTCTAATCTAATTTGTGTGTTTTTAAAATTGCTTTTCTTTTTAAATTATAATTAGACATTGTTTTTCTCTCTGTGTTGTCTCTTTCTTTTTATTATTTAAAAATAATTTATCTTTTGCATAATAAATTATTCGTAGAAATTAGAGTTATATAATTAAGAGAACATTTTATACAATAAAATAACCTTTTTTATATTCCTTGATATGAAATATACTTAAGTGATATAAGTTGTAAACATATTTTCTTTAAATAATGTACAAATTTATTAGTGTCTCTTAAAATATTTTCATATACTGCTTATACGATTTATCATGTATATATATCATAATTTTAGACCGCCTTCACTTTAAGGTGTTATTCTGAAGGTTTATTAAGACCACCGGTCTTATATAGATTTACCACATGAAGAAAGGAAGCATAGATGCAGCTCCTGTACTCCAGGCAGCGCAGCATATTTTTATTAATAATAAACTTAATATATTGATTAAAGATCCATGGAGTCCATGTAGAATGTTTTTAGATAGCCTGGGCTGTAATAAATGGTAAATAGTTATATGCTGTAAATAGCTCTACATTTCTGTTCTTAACTGTGATGTTCACTAATATCCACTATAGGGTAATTAAATCGTTAACTAACTGACAAATACGTTAATAATTTCTATTATAATAACTAAAATCATATTAATAATTACTGTAAAAGCTCCCAAACTTGTGCATGCATGCAAATATCCAAGACGGATATCGCGTGCTTTGTAAATGATAATAAATAAGAGGTTTTCGATTCACACACACAAAATAATTTTAAAATTTTTAATTGAAGGAACCCATATATTTTCGTAAGTGTAAAATAGGCTTTAACAGATGGTGTATGAATGTAGATTATTACCAGACAAATACTTGTGACAAGGAACATCAAATTATATGTAAATATTTACAAATAATTTGTTTAACCTTTGTTTTATTTTAATATTAGAACATAAATCATGTTTTTATAATAAAGAATAATATTCTACATTTGGGTACGGCGCTGCCTGGACTACAGGAGCTCCATCTATGATTCCTTTCTTCCTTTGGTGAATCTGTATAAGACCGGGGGTCTTAATAAAGCTTTGTGTGTGTGTGTGATAATATTCTACATTTAATTTAAATGAATAAAACAATTTACAATTATTCTTAATGAAGATTTGAAATTATAAATAATTATAAAAGGGCGAGGTGTTCTGTGACAGTTATTCAGATCGAAACTGTACTTTTATATATATTTTCAAATAATAGAATTTTACATAATTTTTATTAATAAAGAAGAATCAATCAGATTTTTTTTTCATTTGAAAAATTATTTTAAAATGTTGTTTAAGTAAATAAGTCAAAAACACCAGCCTTGACTAAATATATTCATATATCCAATAAATAAATTCGTATTCTTGCACATGAATCCTAACAGATATACATTATTTAATGAACATTTACAACCTTCTAAGAACTCTAGTTAATTCGAACTAGCATCTTAACTAGCTAACTAGATAAAATACTAAAAGAATAATATACGTATTTACAGTGTTTATTATGTTTGTTTATTACATATATTTGATTCTTTAAATATAAGCAACATATAAACCTATTTATGTATATTCATGAGATAGAATAAAAAATATATATTCTAAATTGGGAGTTTTAAATAATTAGAATTTTATACTTAAAACACGTTCTTTCCTCTTAAATAAATTATGGAATATTAGAGAGCAAAAATATATATTCCTTGAATATTATTAAAGAGAAAAATATCCTATTAGAGAGAAGGCCCCTTTAATAATTCATCAAAAAGGATATTAATCTAATTAACGATGACATTATATATTTTCAAATTATCCTTTGATCACATATTAATTTAAAAATATTATATATTACCTAATTATACACACGAAAATAGTTTGTTTAAACCCATAATATCAACAGACGAGCTTAAAAATTCAAAATTAATTTGAAAATATAGCCTAAATTTTAAATATATCGACATTTTTTTTCTAGCAGATTTTTTAAACAAAAGTTTAATATTCCATCACCCAAATTGATTTCATTTTTATAGAATTTTTCAACATTAGAGAATTAATATTGCATTTAAAATATGCACTTTTTTTCTATTTTTATCTCAAAGAAATAAATGCATTCAATTAAACTTTTGGGATATTTTTTTATCAGTATAAAAAAAGTTAAAACCAAGTTTAAATATATATTTTGAAATATGATATATCACACATTATATTATTAAAATTATTTATTGTATAATAGTTAAATTTTTATATATATTTAACATGAAATTAGAGTTTTTGAAGCTTTTATAGCACAATATTGAGAATATTAGCTGTTAATATAAACTTATTAGATTATAAAATATGCTAGATCTTTTCAAACCATATATGAAGAATCAAAATACGTGTTATTAGTGTCCGAAAATATTTTAAAATGCCTATACTCTATTAACTGTAATTCTAATATAGATTTGATTAACACAAACCCAGGTTCCTGGAGCGTACAAAAGATATAGCCATTTACCCAGGTTTTTTCTTCAGAAGATATAATTATAATGAGAAAATGATATAAAAAATAACATCTTCTATTTTAAAAATTCACACATGTTTGTAAAATTCAATGTATAAAATGCTGAATATTTAATGCAATTTTTAATTACAAATGAGATCTAAATACACGAATATATATCTCACATAATAAAAATAATTTAAAGATATATTTATTAATTATTAATACGCAAAATATTTTTTCATATTGTAATATAAATTGATTTTTAACATATCGATATTTTATAAAAGTTTATAATTATTCTATTTTAAAGTATATATAATAGTAAAGCCACACTAAAATAAAGAAAGTAAGTTTAAATAAAGTAAAATAGAATTTTTATTTAGATAGAATGGAATTGAAAACTTTCACTTCTGTTCCATTAGGGTAACCCACTTTCGTCTGCGACTTCCAACGTTGTCGAATAGAAAGTCGATTATCCACAAATTAGTCAGCCCCATCTATAGGCAATTTAGTCTACAGTACTCTATCAACATACAATATATGGAAGAATAAATTGATTTCTGACCATTTCCGTTCATCACCTCTACGAATCGATTTATATATTATTTTTTAATATAAAAAAAGCAATAATAACAATAGCATTTTTCATTTTTTTTAAATTATGTATTATGGTGCATTAACGATAAATTGATGTTAACTAATTCAAATAAAATAAAGTTTTTGAGCCAAATGTTTCTATATATTTTGAAGAGTAAATAATTTATCGTCTATAATTAGATCGAGAAATATTTTTGAATGGAAATAAATGACAATTTACTGGAAGAAAATATTTCTAGTCAATTCGATGACAAAACGTAATTGCAATCATGTTTAATTATGCATTATAGTTTGTTGACTTTGCTTAGAATTATTAATGAAACTGATTCCAATAATTATTAATTAAACATTATATTTATTGATTTACAAGAGAGAACAAAATATAAAAGGGAAACTAATATTGAAACAAGGAACTTTTTTATTGTTTTGGTTAGCGCCTATTTACCTGTGAGCTTACACACACTCTGTGGTAACAAATAATAAATATATGTAGAACATAGTTATAAATAGCTTTATAGGGCCTTTAATTAAGGAAAATATTATTCATTTACGATATAATAATTATTTAAATAAAGTTAATAGGATTCATAGACAAAGTTAAATGCTATTGCATTTAGAATTGTGCTGATGTTTTGTACTAATTTAAAATTATTGCCTCGAATTTATTTAAAATTTTAAAGACCTGACCTATGTTTTTAATAGCGATTAAATTCAATGACATTTTGCTCTTTACTTTTTAAATTGTTGTTATTTTTGTGATTTCCCTTATAATTTCACAAAGCTTTTTATTTGTTCAATAATTGTAATAATTTTGAGTTATATTAATAGGCGAATTAGATGGCGATCTATATAAAATGTTAATCTAATGTTGTTGTTGTGTCCAATGAAAAGCCTATGATAATCTTATCATCATATATTTTATTTTTTTTTAGAATGAGCATCTGTTTTTATAAATTTAAAACACAAATATTTTCAGACGAGAATCGATTTTCTTCAGGCTTATATCAAAGAGGACTATGGATATTTGCATAAGTACGCAAAAAACCTTTATAATGCTACTCTTATGCTAAATAGGCATGGGGAGTGGTTGTTTACAAATATTGTCTCATACAGCAAGTGCACCACATGTCTATGCATGTCGAATGACCTTTGTAATTAGAATTTATCATTTGATTACTTGTACTTGCCGATGGGTAACGTCAAGGTGAAATCACAGATTAACTGGTATGTTTAGAACAATAAAAAAAAACGGAGTTGGGGAGATTAACTAACATATTGTTGTACCATGGCTAATGCACCTATTTTATTTTAATTTGTAATATTATTTCTGATATATTTTTAATTCAAATTTATATTTATTTATTTTATTAAACAGAATATATATATTATATAATCTAAAAACTCAAATATTTTTATATTTAAAAATATATATATTTTATTTTTATTCATTGATAATTCTACTTTTGTTATCATCGTTTTTTAGAATAACTTTCAGTTTTGTTGTAAATATGCGTAGTTAACATATCTATCTTTTTGAATGACCAATATAGGATTAATTTTATAAATTCTATATAATGTGAAAATAACTAATGTGTAATATTTTCTCAAGTAATTAAAAATAAAAGCTACTTGATGATAAATATTTGTCTTTTTCTTATCACGACTGCACCTTCAACCCTTTATCTTATCGATCATTTGTTTTATCAATCCTTTATCTAACAAAAATTATTCATAACATATATATTATAAACAGATTTATGTATTATAAAATCACCATTTGTATTTTGGTACATTGTGTGACTTCATTGCTCTCTTTGATGTGAGAAATAAATAACTGATTCTGGAGGCTACTTGAAGTAGAGTTATCTCATTATTCCCTTATATAAATTTGTAGGATGGTTGAAACACGTTCTGGTAAGATGCAAGACCAGTCACAGGAGAGAATCAAGGTTGAAGAGTCTGCCAAGCTGCAACCTGGTGCAACAATATAGAGCAATTATCAACTTCAGGATTGAATTCC
Source organism: Cordylochernes scorpioides (assembly GCA_030710605.1). Lineage (NCBI taxonomy): Eukaryota > Metazoa > Arthropoda > Arachnida > Pseudoscorpiones > Chernetidae > Cordylochernes > Cordylochernes scorpioides. The sequence continues at coordinate 29,355,999 of CP092879.1, forward strand.
CCGCAAAGAGAACATAGCAATCAACATGTGGCATCAATATTGATGGTCTAGCCGTTGCTATTATTGATTCCAAGTGATTGTGTGATTGCGTGTGCATAGTTCGGTTGGCCCCAATTGCTTCATAATGATACGCTCCTCTCTCGGGATTTTCTTGCTCCCTCCGGAGTGGAATTTCTAACTTGAAGCCTCATTTCTTCATGACCCAGAGTCGAGTTAGTGAACGCTTTTTTTACCTATCGCAAGAAGTTTCACACTGCACCATGATATTGACTAATTATTGATAATCGGTTGATAAAAAAAGGGGGGGGGGGGGCGATTGCTGAGAGAGAAGAATTATTTGCTTGTTTTGAATACATAAGTATTTTGCCAATGCTATGCTGTGGTGACATCCTAGAAAATATAATTTAGGGAATTTTAAACCACTATTTGATTCAATTGAGTTGATTAAATAATTTTAGGAAATACTTGACTTGAGAGACGCGAAGAAGAATAAAATAAAAGACTTAATTACGTATTTACATATTTACACAATTTTTGTGCCGGCCAAAAGAAAACAACAATAAATTTACATAGTATAAAGCCTCACTATCTGGCGGTCGCGCGACTTCACAGAGTTTTTTCTAGAAAATATAATTCAAAATAAAATGATTTTTATATAACATATATATAGTTCTTATTCTATCTACTATTATATTAAAATTAGGAAGAAAGACAGGTTGCCTGAGCCGTGACATTTCAATTTCTTTAAACTCTTCGGTCAGGAACACTTTTTTTATTTCTTTCAACGTATAGAAAAAAAATAAAAATTCTCTAGCCGAATTGTCTATTATCTTGAAATACTATTTTAAAAGTAATAGTGAGAATTTTGAAATACAAAAGCCTAAACGAACTAAGAGATGATAAAAATATTAATTTAAAAATAATTCTTCTAAAATGAATCTGTATATGCAAATATGTAAATAAAATCAACGAATCAGTAGAATTCGAAATGGATTATGAAAATACTTGATGAAAAACATAAAACCTCTTTCACTCTATTATATATAACTAATATTAGAAACTTTAAATAGTAAAAAATAAATATATATCACATTTTATTTGTCGAAAAATAAAAAGAACAAAGCGGCATAAATTATCTATTTTATTTTTATGTCGATTGAATCGGTCAAATTGCGGGGCTCCTGTGGGATCCGCTGGAAAATGGCCTTTCAATCCTCAGCCATCTGATCCATGCTATAATCCTCGAAAGCTTTGCTTTAGTTGGTGGAGGATAGAATGTTGTTGGTATAGGTGATTATACAGACATATGTAAATAGGGTGTCTCGAGGTATCCATCTCTAAATATAGTGTTTCAATCTATCTTCACCTTTTCCAGAAACATGTGGTAACAGGTAATTTAAAATCATATTAAAAATTCAATTGCCATATATCGATAAAATTTGTACAAATAATTTTCGGGCAATAAGTTTCTTTTCAAATAAATCATCAAATTTTATCTCTACAGACTTTTATCATTGCAGTAAGGTCTGTAGAGATAAAAAGAAATTGTTGGTATATATGAAAAGAAACATATTGCCTAAAAATTTATTGTTAAAATTTTAAAAGCATGAGGGTTTGCTTGCGATGTCTTAAGACATTCTAGAAAATGACTCTAACTTGCATACATATATATAGGGTGAATATTAAATAGAAACTGCGCCCTCTATGTATGAAAATTGAAACTATTTAGCACGAATTTTTATTTTACAAAGAAAACAAGTTTTTATAATGTCTTTAATGCGATGAAAAATATTGATTGCTTTGGTTTATTCGTGGTGAACCCTACAATCGGTTCTGCTATACTGTTCTAATATTGTACTTGCTATTCTGTTGAAATTTCCGGCATTTTAGAGGAATTCTTAGTACAAGTATTTATAGGAATTATGGATATAGGCTTTAAGTACAGTATAAATAAATATACATACAATCACATATATCGAGTAATTCTATTCCGCAAATAATTCATGAAAGTAAACAGGGTAGACATCAATTAAATAAAACGCCATCTATATCTGTAGATTTAAACTATTTGGTGCGGATTTTTTTAATGAAGGCCTCATCAGTCGTTTATTTTTTGCGTCCATGATGTTGAAATTTCCAATAATATTTGTATGTGACTCGAATCCATACCCTTCAGCACTCTAATGACACATTGAAATATTAATACAAAGCAATAACGCGCTATCTATATATATAATGAAAGGATTTAAGCATGAATGTTTCTTTTATACACAATACAAACTTCTACTGTCCTTATTGCGATTAAAAATATATTGGAAGGGCTTGGCTCATCAGTGGTGAACCCTCCCAGCGGTTTCGCCAATTTAATCCACCAGACCGCTTTTTATAGCTCTAATTCTGTATTGGACGGTTCTGCTTATATACGCAGCACTGAAGGGTAGAATCTCAGAAATGGTGTTGAAATATAATGGTTGAAATATATGAAAACAATTTAACTTACATTCTATTTACTTCTGCAGTAATATAAATTAGTTTTACCATAGCATAGCAAGCCATATTTAAACATTAGCACCGATAAAAAAGAATATGTAAGCCATAGCAATATATACCAAACTAGTTGATCATCTGAACAACTAGACTGTTTATCAATGTCTTGAAGATAAGAGTTTGCCTGGCCGGCATTCATATTTCTGTAAAAATAGACACTTCGGCCAGTTAAAGTTTTATTTTCTCAACGTCTCAACATCTTTTGTCTTCGTCAGAAGAAATAAATAAAACTACAGCATTTGCCAAGGCGTTAAAAATTGTTCGCCTTGCCAAATGCTTTATTTTATTTATTTCTCCTGACGAAGACAAAAAAATTTTGTTTAAATATTAAGAAAATGAAACCCTAACTGGCCGAAGTGTCTATTTTTTACATAAATATGAATGCGGGCCGGGCTCAAGACATTGAGATCTACATTCTAGTTGTTCAGATGATCAACTAGTTTTAACTGGCCGAAGTGTATTTTTAGAGAAATGTAGATGAATCTGTACATTTAAGGAATCTGTGGGTATTGTTTAGTCGAGTTTAAAGGTTATTCTATTTAATATTTACGAACGGAAAAATATGTCCAGGGTAGCCTTGTGGACATGGCATCTGCCCGGTAAGCAGAAGACTGTGGGTTCGATTCCCATCCCTGGACACTTTATTTTTCCGTTTATCATTACTCTTCACAATTCATCCTTTCATACTTTATCCTTAAGGTTAGAAATAATCATTATTTCTCCTTAAAATAAATTTCGATTTTTCGTTCAAAAGAAACACATGCGGGATAATTTTCAAATGTCGTTCTACAATCATAAGCCGCATTATATTGTATTATAAAAGGTTTGTGTCAGTAGCCATGTGTACCTCGGCATAGTCCCCCGGTACAATTGGCCGTCACCACGTCCCGTCCAGTACAGTACCGTCCTCCTTGGGACGGCGCGGGATTGGAGCAGGTCCGCCGACGATGGTAGCGGCAGTCCTTGCCGCAGGTAGACCAGGCAGACCAGCTGGCCCATCTCCCATCCACCGCTAGACACACAGTTACATATTGGCTGACGTACTTGTTGTGTTTGGAGCCATTTTAAACTGCAAGACTAGAGTTAGCATGATTTACAAATATTGCTGCATCTTGTTTGAGGCATGGTGTTTCTCCATGATATTTAAAGATATATTTATTTTATATTAAAAATATTGCCACGTGGAAAATTAGGGAAGACAAACTTCAGGATAAGACAGCAATTTATTTAAGGCAAGAACAAACTATGAAGGATAAACAAAAGATAAGCAATGAGGGAAGTTTACAGAGTAGCAAAATATAAACATAAAATGTATACTCTGTTAATAAAATATAAAATACTTTGTTACAATAATATTTCACAAGTATAATTAGAAATATTTGTAATAATTATTTTTGGCACAATGTGTTTCTTTTCACATATCAAATATTATCTCTATGTGAAAAGAAATATTGCCAAAAATAATTATTGCAAATTTTAACGATAGATTGCAATTCTATTTTTTAAAAATTCAATACACATATATGTTTAATTAAAAAGGCATATATTGGATCAAAATATTATTTTTATTTTACCAATAAGATATTCTGATTCAATATATGCCTTTTTAATTAAAGATTTATTTATGGATTTCTCTATTTTCAATACATATATGTTTAATTAACTTTTTCTCAAAGTATTTTTTTTTAATTCGTATTTTTAATTGTAACACTATCACACCAGGTCTTATCACATAGCTTTAAATGTCGGCGAAGACATTAGAACAGATGATCATTGGACAACATCACTAATGAAGAGAAATGTAAATAGATTCTACCAGAATGAATGTAACCGTTTTGCTTGTTTAATATGATTTCAAATGACGGGAACACATCCTGGTAAAGGTTATTTTACTTATCAAGATATACGTGGTACAGGATATGTTAATTATAATTGGTAGTTAGCCACTGCCTTTACTGTAAATTGCATTCCACGTCCATACATGTAGAAATCAGCTCGACTTTTACAAGGTGCCAGAGCCCTGTTTGATTACTTGCACTCATTGGTGGGGTTGGGCTTATCCAAAAATCAGAAGGTATTAGAAAAAATAAGCTTAATGTAGGGATTTGATCCCAGGTCGTGATAATCATCCGTGTGAACCATTCCTTCACAAGCCCCTGTATTAAAATATATGCAAAAAGAGTCAAGAAGCTATTAAGGCTAATCAATCTTCAGAGCCTGTGATACCAACATGAGCTACCAAGATATTAGCATTTCGCTACAGTTTCCCCGTTTGATTGTATTTCCATTTTTTAAAATACTTTAGTACAAATGTAAAACCTTTAATTCTATACGCAGAGTTAGCTTTAATATTTATTTTATATTACGTTATAGCCAGTATATATAAATATCGATTTCTGTTAGATATATTAGCAGGAAAAGAGATAGGTAGTGTGTTAGTTTTGAAATTACAACTAGAAGACTTGCCTAATTCGACACAATGTAGCATTAAATTTTAGGCGCACTTCGAAAATCAAAATCATATCCTAATTTCAACAACGTTATATTCGAGTAATATAACCTTATTCAAAATATACAATCTAAGTAAACATTAGTATTTTAAACGACCATCAAACTCCCGGAAGAGGCCGCGGAGTCTGGAAACCACAAATTGTATTGCTCATTAGCAAAGCGTCGCACGTCGCGAACAAAAACGTATTACAACCCTAACAGCAGGAGCCGTTGCATTTAAATATTCAAATAAGGCTTAGCTAAATATTTAATTGTAGTTAACCACGCCGCCTAATTGTTTAGTAGCCCCTGGATACTGTCCTATTAAATCTTCGGCTGCTTCTTTTTTCTATATTTACTTTTAGCAGCAAACACAATGAACTAATTACAATACTAATAATAAATATTTTCCTTTTTTTTTAAATTCGGCTTTTTATATATATCTTATTAATGAATACACTAAATTATTTAATAATTTTCAAGTTAATTAATTTTTTTATGAAAATAATTTATTTATAAATTTATCGTTGAACTGGGTTTATTTTATTTTTTGTTATATGGTATATTTGAACTTTTTTTAACTCTTCTTTCTAAAAATAAATAAATAAATACTCTTAAAATTATTTGTAAATGACACTTTTAAAAATTTTACTTTGAAACACGCACTGTCATTAAAATAGAAGAGTTGTAAAAGAATTCCCATTATTTACAAACGATTTGAACTATTAAATATGCATATTAAAATAATGTAAATAAATTATGTGTAAATAAATTTCAAAGAGAACAAAACTAATAGAAATATTCGAATATGCAAGTTTAAATAGAAACGCGCTATAATACTTTCAACGGTAAGGAAAACTGCTTAAGAATAATGTATAATTTATATACAAAGAGAATATGATTTTTACAACCAAAACATCTACCTAACTGCTATTTTTATATAGGTGAAATTCAACAATTATTATGCAAATCATAATAGAGAAATATTTCGTATTTGTGATAATGATAAAGGATAAGCTCGATGCAATACCTTGAAATTATATTATGTTCCTCTACAGACCTAAAAGCCTATGTCCATAGTTCACTAAACACCCCTAAACTGCCTTCCATAGAAAATACAGGGTATATCCCAAACCAATCCAATACAATAGTAGAGCGGTCTAGAGATTTATTTGTGTAAAATTTTAAGGATAAACTGATTTTTAAAAAACAAGTCTCTGACAAAATAAAATAAAAAATGGAAAAGAGAAAATATTAAAATATATAAAAAGGTATATAAAATTTACACATAAAATATATTTTTCTATAAAGGTTTTCTAAAAAATACGATCTAAGAAAAAAAGTTATATAAATAAAAAACATTAAAAATAAATAGTTAAATATATAAATAATATAAAAACACATAAATAATTTATAAATAATGTAAATTCAATATTAATTCGATTATATTATTTTAAGTTATATTAGTTATTTTAAATATAAAAGGAGGGAAATAGTTAATATCTCACTTTACCTCTACCTACATATACTAATAGGAATAATAAAAAGCTTGCAATGAAGTGCTTATCTAGTTCCTCTATTCCGAGAAGACCACTTTCAAGATATAAACTTAGAAATAGTTTCCCGCCATTTTCCTTTCTACTTCCCTTCTAGAATATTTCCCAGACGTTTTATTTACCTCACCAGAAGAAAAGTGAACGTATAAAGTCTATGTATTTATGATTTAAAAAAAAAAAGGTTTTTAAAATCTTTAACGAATCATTTTATATATTTATTCTATCTCTCTGACATATATAAAGAAGATATGATATATTTAATATATATTAATAATATTATATATATATGTCATAATTTGTATATAATTAAATGCAACCCCGACCCACTATGTATGTACCATGTATGATTTTCAAGATTTTAATAAAAGAATAAGGTAACTGGAGGAAAGAAAGTAACAAAAGACATAGGAAGTAAATCTAGAGGAGAACATATTTCTTAATAACGTCGCAGTTAACCTTCTGACCCCGGGTCCCTGCGAGCTAAGTTTAAACCAACACTTCCTGGAAAAACAGGACGTATCTAGTGACCAGAAGTTATAAATGTTAAAGCTAACACCCAATATTTCCGGCAAAGACAGGACGTATCTAATATCCGTCGAAGTTATAAGCGTCAAGCTACCCGACACTTCCTATCAAGCAGACCATATCTTTCATCAAGGAGAGCCGCCGGCCAATCAGAAGATAGCATCTAAATAGGTCAACCAATAGGGAAAGATCAGGTGATCATCTCTCAACCAATCAGAGAGAAACTGAGTCTTGGTGTTAAATCGGAAAGCAAGAATGGGCAGTTACGCCTTCGCTATCATAGGAACAACACCTACAGTTGTGGAGTTGCTCCTTCGCTTCCAACAAGGTAACATCTACTCTAGAGATCTCTCTTCCTCCGCTCATTTCATCTAAATCCCATCATCGCCATGTGATCAACTAATTAATAAGTCAAATCGCTCAACTCTTCTCAAGCTTTCTTCCCTCCAAAACAATTGCCTTTTATTTTCAAAACAATCACGTGTCCTGATTATTCCTAACTGTGTGCTTCACTTACCACTCAACGACTGCGCTTCAACCCAATCTCACCATTCGCATCCAACAACAAGAAACCCCGCAACGATATTGCCACAGAACGGTTAAGTCGACAGGATTCTACAACAGTGTAATACATCAAATATTGCAGTGTAATAACATTTGCATCATATTACATATATATATGGTAATTTAAGCCAACAACCCCATATTGTATATAACATATAACAAGATTTTAATGTTGTATAATAGAAACACATCTGTAAATGATTATACGCATTATTGACATGTGTCATTACATCATCATATGTAATGTACTTTGTACAAACTGAGGATAAATAAATAAAACTCTGTAATAGATTAAGAGTTGAGCTGAAGCAAGAGATAGAAGTCAGAAACGTCTAAAATCGAGATAGATGGAAGTCACAAAACAACATCTAAAGATAGATTGGAAACTGTCAGGACGGCGCCAGTTTAGAATTTCACCAGACGATCCACCCTCTTCACATCTGGTGAAATGCAATACTCCTTTTCTCAGAATAGGTATATAAAGCCTCCGTCCTAGTAAAAAATACAGTAACTTCACCATCTGCGTGAGCCCTCGTCGGTTGTACCCCAGGTCCACCTCATCGACCATGTAGCCCAGTAAGAACTCTTCTATCTCCATCTTTCGTTCCTAGCTCAACTTTTATCTGTTCACGGAACTTTCTTAGTGCAACTGTGTCTTCGTTTTTGTGTGGACATTCCCAAGCTTTCCACTCTGCCTCGACCACGACTGCCTGTACTTTGTGAGAACTGTAAAAGGTCTTCCAAGGTGCAGAGAGGTACTGGAAAACTCCTTGTCCTGACTGTTCCTCTCAGTCAACACAGTATAGCGAGAGTCAACAGGATCTCATCACATTTATAGTCGACAGGATTCTACAAGAGGCTACCGGACTTCATCACATATATATATATATTTTTTAATGTAACGTTGCTGCTTTTCTTCATTTTTTCATATATTTATTTTTTATTTTCTCTTTATAACTATGTAAAAATAAATAATAAAATGAAACTATTTTTAGAATTAATGATGCCTTTATAAAGAGTTCATAATTTTATATGGACCTATCAATGAAAGAATTATTTAAAGGATATTTCTCTCTATATTTTTATATGAAATAAATATTAAAATTTTTAAGAGTGTAAATTTATTTAAAATAAATATCAATTTCTACGATTGTTAAAATTTTCTATAAAATAAATATGAAGCCGTTTTTTAAATATATATTCACTTGAGTCATATATTTCATATTCATGTTTTGAAATACTTCCAAATGTACACGTCATTTTCAATTTCAGTTGATCGAATGCTAAGATTTTTATACCTTCAATTCAAAGGAATAATTTATTTCTGATAGGTAGATATTTTTTGAATAAAATTTTAAATATTTTCAACGCTTTTGTTTCTTTTTTTAAAATGAATTCATTTTCTATAAAACTTACTGCAATGATAAAAAAAAAACGCATAGAAGTTTTGCCAGTTTAAACTCTATCAATTATTATATATACCTATTTGGCTGATATAAAGTGCAATTTTTAAATGATTCTGGGTGATATTACTGAAGTAAAGGTTTGGAAATATATAATTCTACTATTATAAAAATACCTATAAGTATTATACAGATAATTAGAGATTATGTGTTTTCATATATTTTAAAATAAAAAAAGAGTTAAAATACAGTAATTTTTTTAAATCGATATAATACGCTATTTTGAATGAGAAAAATTCGTAATATCCCAAAAATATTAATTACCAAAAGATTATTTAAATATGCTTCGGAAACAAAAAATCAATCATATTTATTGTTACTTTTTTCGATATCATAATATTTATTATTGTATAATAGATGTGTAGAGAAGGGACATTTCTCACATTTAAAATTAAAACTATATATTTTAAAAGAAAGATGTGCCTATTTTTCAAATAAATATTATTTTCCCACAAAATTATAAATTACCACACTTTTAAAATTGGCCTTGACCGTTCTCTATATTATTGTGCCATATAAGTTACTGCTTTTTAATGCTTTCTAGCTAAAATATTACCGTTTAACGAGTTTTAAAATTTTGTGTTTTGAATAGCTATATAGAGACTTCAAACAGGTTTAGCATTTTGGCTCAGATATCCTCGAATTTGTCAGTCGCATAGATCAATTATTCAAATTATCAAAGAAACTCTCCTTTATACGCCCTATTGGATTACCGGCCAGCTTCCAAGAGCGACTCATTTGACGAGCGACCCGCTTCCAAGAGCGACCCTCTCGGTAATCGACCACCTCTCTGAGATAAAGCCAATAATATTAAAAGTGATAGAAAAAATAAGATATCAAAGAATAATAAAGAAAGATGGTGAAAAAAAGAGTCTGAAATAATTAATTCAAGTATATTTGTCAAACTATACCACTCCGTCATCATTTTCTCCAATGGATCAACTCACAGAGAAGAAACTCTGTGGGAATTAAAAAGACTAACTTCATTAATCATTGACCGAGCCGCTGTCCAGATTAGCCTGGCAACGCTGCCCGAGGAATTCTCTCCATATAGTTACTTTCTTTCGTTATTCAAATATTTATGTTACACTTTGTTTGTTTATATTTTTGATGACAGAATTTCTTTTCATTAAGATTTATATTTCAAAAATTATTATTTTTAATATATATTCTATAATTTTAATAATGAACATAGCTCAAAACATAAAAAAAAAATTAAATGAGAAAAAATATATTTGATTATATTCAAACAGCATTATATACGAAAAGTTTTATATTTGCTTATATTTAAACGGGTTTTAATCTCTTTTGTAAAACAGAATATTGTTACACCAGGTTGCGGCTTGGCAGACTCATCAGCCTGGATTCTCTCCTGTGCTGGGTCTTGCATCTTACCAGAGCGTGTTTCAACCATCCTACAAATTTATAAAAGGGAATAACGAGATAAGTCTTCTTTAAGTAGCCACCAGAATCCTTTTTTTATTTTCTCACATCAAAGAGAGCAGTGAAGTCACAGTGTACCTAAATACAAATGATGATAAATTAATAATCTGTTTTAAATAAATATCATAGAATATTTTATATAAAAATAAATAAATATATAATTTAAATTTCAAATATATTAAAACTAATATAAGAAATACGCCATTAATCATGATGTAACACTTCCCCCTCTCCAGAGGTCGTCACGTCCTCGTGATTGACCTCATCAATTCTTTCAAAATAGGGTTTGATTCTTGAGACATGGACAATCAATGGGTCTTGGCCAGGATTATCTTTTGGTTCAATTAAGTAATTTACGTTGGACAGCTTCTTTAATATTCTATATGGGCCAAAATATTTTCTCAGTAGTTTCTCACACTTTCCTATTTTCCTAATTGGTGTCCAAACTGCTACTAATTCTCCTGGTTCGTAGCTTCTTTCCATGTGTTTCTTGTCATAGTTCTTTTTCATTCTTTCTTGAGTCTTTATTGTGTTGTTAATAACTAATTTTCTTGTTCTGTTTATTTTGTCTAAGTGATGTTTTATGTATTCATCATAATCATCTTTGTCAATGTCCACCGAGATATTCCTGTCGTCCAAAAGAGACGTGGGTTCTCTTCCAAACATCAGGAAAAAGGGAGAATATCCTGTGGTTTCCTGAATTGTAGTATTGTAAGCGTGAGTGATGAATGGGAGTATTTCGTCCCAATTTTTCTGATCAGTGTTCACATACATACTGAGCATATTGATCAATGTTCTATTTAACCGCTCTGTCAATCCATTAGTCTGGGGATGATAGCTCGTTGTGAAGCAATGTTTAATCTTGCACGTTTTCATCACCTCTTTCATTAAATTACTGGTAAATTGAGAGCCTCTGTCACTAATAAGATATTGTGGGGCTCCGTGCCGAAGAAAAATATCCTCTACTAGAAATTTAGAAACTTCTTTCACTGTTGCTTCCGAGACTGCTCTTGTTTCTGCATATCTAGTGTAGTAGTCCGACAGCACGATTATCCATTTTTTCCTGTTTTTCGTAGATGGTAGTGGACCAACAAAGTCAATTCCAATTCTTTCGAAAGGAAAGTTGGCTGGGGGGATGGGCTGTAGTAGTCCAGAAGGTAATTGGTTTGAGCCTTTCCTACTTTGGCAAAGGTGACACGTCCTAACGAATTCTGAGACATCCTTTAGCATGGATGGCCAAAAGTATTTACTCTTTATTCGGTACATGGTTCTGGCGACGCCCAGATGGCCATTCGACATATGATTGTGATATTCTTTCATAATTTCTCTCTTTTTATTCTCTGGAACCACAAGCAACCACGCCCTGCCTTCAGGGTTCGGGTTTTTCTTAAAGAGGCATCCATCTTCTTCTTTAAAGTTTTGCGCAATTGATCGCCTGCTTCCATTAAGGTTTTTCTTAACACTTTCGATAAATTTATCCTCTTCGTCTGTTATTTGATTTAAAAATAGCCTTTCAAAATCCTCATCCCAATCAGTTTCTGGTAAGGGCCCCCTAGATAAGCCATCGGCGTCCAGATGCTTCTTTCCCGATTTATGTATTATATCGAAGTCATATTCTTGAATTTTCAATGCCCATCTTGCCAATCGACCTGTTGGATCCTTCAAGTTTTTGAGCCAGCATAAGGCGTGATGGTCTGTTACTATTTTAAAGTGTCTTCCATAAAGGTAGGGTCGTAATTTTGACATTGACCAGACAACGGCCAGACATTCTTTTTCAGTGGTTGAATAATTTTGCTCCGCTTTACTTAGGGTACGACTCAAATATGAGATCACCTTCTCTTCACCACCGATGTCTTGGACAAGTGTTGCACCTATGCCGATGTTGGACGCATCAGTATGAACATAAGTAGGTGCATTTGGATTGAAGTGACCTAAAATTGGTGGACTTAATAGTGCTGTTTTTAGGGTTTGAAACGCTTCCTCTTGTCTTTCTGTCCAGGTAAATGATACACTTTTTTTTATAAGGTTGGTCAAAGGGTCAGCAATTTTTGAAAAGTCTTTGATAAATTTTCTATAATATGAACACATTCCCAAAAAGGATTGTACTTCTTTGACCTTTTTGGGTCGAGGAAAATTTCTGACAGCTTTGATGTTATGTTCCGCGGGTTTTATACCATGTTTGCTCGTTATATAGCCGAGAATCTCCAATTCTTCAAAAGCAAATCGGCATTTTTTGTCGTTTAACCTTAAATTAGATTCACGAAAACATCTAAAAACAGCTTCAAGTCTTTTGAGGTGCGTTGGAAAATCCGGGCTATATATGATAACATCATCCAGATAACACAAACAAATTTGCCATCTCAGATTTCCAAGCATATTCTCCATATTTCTCTCAAAGGTAGCAGGCGCGTTACAAAGTCCAAAAGGCATCACGTTGAATTCATATAATCCATGCGCTGTAGTGAAAGCTGTTTTCTCTTTGTCTCTTTCTTCGACTTCAACTTGCCAATATCCAGATCTGAGGTCTATTGCTGAGAAGTGTGTAGATCCTTGGAGAGTATCCATAACTTCGTCTATTCTAGGGATCGGATAGACATCTTTTACTGTCACATTATTCAGTTTTCTGTAGTCCACACAAAATCTGTATTTACCATCTCGCTTCTTGACCAATATTACTGGAAAAGACCAGGGGCTAGAAGATGGCCTAATTATGCCTTCTGTAAGCATCTCGTCAATTTGCTCTTTTATAATATCTCGTTCTTTAGCACTTACCCGGTAAGGCTTGTGTTTAATTGGCTTCGCGTCTTCTGTGTCTATCCGATGTTTTGCCAAATTGGTTCTCCCTAATCTCGATGAAAAAATATCTCCATACCTTTCTAAAACTTGTTTTAACTCCTTCTGTTCCTTTGGTGAAAGATTTTCGTTTATTTGGAATCTAGGTTCTTCGTTCTTTTCTACCTCTCTTTCTCGACTCACATTTATTTTCGCTGGACTACTTCCAAAAGCCAATGTTTGGTTTTTCATTATTTTTAACGGTCGAGGATACGGATTAGTTATCCAGATGTGTGTTTCCCTATTTATAACAGTGATCAAGCTTCTTGCTAGACGAAGTCCATTTGTTTGAAACATTTTGCTGCTCTCCTCGATAATATATTCTCCATCCTCTGTTTCTACCAATGCCTTGATCAATTTCATGGAACATTCCGGTACAATGGAATCCTTGGCACTCTTTATTTTCAACATTTCAAAATTGATTTCGTCATGATTATTCGTCAAATCATATTTTATAGTTTCTTGCTTACAATCTATTTTTGCGTTCATTTTCTTAAGGAAATCTCTCCCAAGAATTAATGTCCGTAAATGCGTTTTCAATATCACAAAGTTGTGTGATAATGTTTCGTCATCAATTTTTATATTTAAAAATATACTTCCTACCATGTCCAATTTTTTTCCATCGGGTCCTGCACAAATTTTTGCGAGTTTACTTATACCATGGCCTGTATCGAGGGCCGTTCTGAGGTCGACCACTGAGAGGTCAGCACCTGTATCAACCAAAGCTTCAAAAGTCCCTATCTTGTCCACATTAATTTTTAATTTGTATTTAGGGTCCAACTTCTTGATTCCGTTTATGGTCGACTTGCTTTGATTGACAGATTCAGGCGCGACGCTTAGTTTAAATCTTCCAACACGGAATATCTATTCCGGGTAGGAATATTTGTCTGTGTGCTATGACATACATCAGCATAAAGCCGAGGTCCTGATTTCTCTGATATTTCATTCATTTGGCATTTTTCTTCGACCTTCTCTTGGGTATCTGCTGGATCCTCTTCTAGGATTCTTATAAACTTGACCCTACAATAACGGGCCACGTGCCCTGGCTTGTTACATTTAAAGCAGATTGGTCTTCCATCTTCCGTCCTATTTTTGCTCACTTCTTGGCTTTTATTGCAAGTGTTTCTCTGAAGGTTTGGTTTCGGCACAAAGTTAGGATTATAAGGACGTCTAGGGGTAGAGGGCTGGGGAAAGTTGTTTCGATACTGTCTGGGGGTAGGATGGGAGTCGTTCTTGTAATTATTGGAAACAGGGGCTTGGGGCCTGGAAGTGGTCTGGTAGTTTCGTGCGGCAGTCGGCGGCACGTACCTCGATTGTTGTTGGGGTCTAGAATAGCGTGGACCGTTATATAGGTTTCTGGATTTCTCCACACGTTCCCGATACTTCTTTTCAAAAGAATCCATTTTCTTGCACACGACAAGAAGGTCATCGGTCGTTTTAGGAGGGTTCAGGTAGAGCGCGAATGAGTACTCTTTTTTCAGTCCTCCAATAACATGTTCAATTTTTGTTTCTTCTTCCATTGCGGGGTCAACCTTGTTGCACAACACTAGAATGTCTTCCGCGAACCTGATTGCTGGTTCATTCCAGTGTTGCATTCTGTTGAGCTTCATTCTAAGTTCTTCTTTATTCGCGTCCAAAGAAAAATCCTGAATGAGGCGGATTTTAATATTTTCCCAGCTCGTGAAACTAGCTTTGTGTAAATTCAACCAGGTTTTAGCGCTTCCCGTCATGTTCATGGCGGCATAACGAGATATAATGTAGTCTGCCCAATGGTACAAGAAGCCAATTTCTTCAAGAGATTCAATCCATGGGCGAGGGTCTTCCGTTCCATCATACTTGGGGATGTCGATGTTGGGATTCAGGACAATTGGGTCGGAACTAGCATCTCTACCAATTGTTACACCAGGTTGCGGCTTGGCAGACTCATCAGCCTGGATTCTCTCCTGTGCTGGGTCTTGCATCTTACCAGAGCGTGTTTCAACCATCCTACAAATTTATAAAAGGGAATAACGAGATAAGTCTTCTTTAAGTAGCCACCAGAATCCTTTTTTTATTTTCTCACATCAAAGAGAGCAGTGAAGTCACAGTGTACCTAAATACAAATGATGATAAATTAATAATCTGTTTTAAATAAATATCATAGAATATTTTATATAAAAATAAATAAATATATAATTTAAATTTCAAATATATTAAAACTAATATAAGAAATACGCCATTAATCATGATGTAACACTATATTACGACCAAAACATAATATATTGAGTAAATAATTTTGCTAACTGGATAAATTATCCTCAATTTTCAACGTTTGGCAGATCTTCATCATTAAAAAAAGTATGGTTCAATATACAAATCATAAAATTTTATCAAATAAATAATTACATTTGAATCATATACAAGAGATTGGAATGTAGAAAAATATATAGTCCAAAAAACATAACATTATAACAAAATAACTTTAGACCAACTATAAACATAAAATTCAAACAAAAAAAAAGTCAATTATAACTAGATCCAATAATATATCGGAAACAAATCTACTCCACAAAAAAGCATACCATTCTAACAAAAATAATCGACCACAAACATAAAATACAACTAGATAAGAAAGCTCAACAAACCAAATGCACTATTGTATCCAAAAAGAAGCAAAATTTTTATCAGATAAGAGAAGCAACCAAGCATAGCATGGTATGAAAGAACCAACAGCCAGAGTAACATTTATCAAGACGGAAGGCAGGGAAGAGTAAAATTTAAAATGTGTGCGACAGAGCTCCTCCACAAAAAAGGATCTAGCGGTGTCCCACCAAATCTGATTGGACGCTGACGTTACGAAGATGGATTCAGAGACCTCCTGCTAAATCCATTTCTCTTCCTCCCAGCGAAAAACAAATTTTTCTTGTTTTTATTGCGGATAAAAATATTTTTATAAAGTCTCGGGGATATGCCAAGATTTTTATTTTTATAAACCTACTTTGCCGCTCTATAAAGTCGAAACTAAAGGATTTGGGCCCAAATTCTGCCACGCTACAAAAGGAACTCGTCTCAAAAATCTTCATTTTACTTTGAAAAAAAAAATTAACTTTGAAATCCTTTATTTTTTCTAATGAAATATTCATTTTAAATATTAATATATCAAATATAATAAAATATAAAATGGTAAGATTATTCTTAGAGTGAATATTAAATTATTTGACCGTTTTAACAACGATAGAGATATACACAAATATATTCAGGACAAAAAACTTAAAGTAGTAATAAAGCTTAATGAATATTTCAGAACTACACTTAGTATGTCTAATTGAAGTTGTATTATAATAATAATAATTATTATTTTAGAAATCTCAATGTAATTCTGTACTGATGAAATAAAAAAGCCTATACACACAATAATAAATATAAAATTAGGTGAAATAAATATTTGAAATATTTTGACCATTGACCAACGCTATGGTTTTGGTCATCATTAAGGATAATTCCTACGCTCCATGGGTTATCAATATCTCTCTTTAATCTAAATATTCTTAAAATAATTACACAAGTATAAACACAATATACCAATTAAGATAATTGTAATATATTTCTTTATTAAGTTAAAATGGCAAGCTTCCATGCGTTAGCTTATTATCAGGCCAATTATTTCGCAAATACAATATAAGAGGTGCACAGAAGAAATTTACATACAAGGTTGTCCCAAAAGTTCATAAAAACTTGAAAAAAAATTGAAATACCAATATTATTCGCTGTTATGAATAATGTCTTTGTATTATGTATTATTAGGTATTTGCCGTAATAATATTATTATCCAAATAATAAGGAAAACAACGTTTGTTTAGCGCAATATGCAAAAAAAAAAGAAGAAACTTTGCTGTTTGTTATAGCAGTTTTAAAATGTTCTCTTGAAAAGTGTTAAAAATGTAAAATTCCCCATTGTCTCCAACACAAGTACATTCAATAAATATTTAAAAAAACAAAACAATTTTTACCTTTGACATACACCTTTTAAAAACTGATATTTAAAAATGTATATGAACTTTTTAACATGTCATTTATATAAAAACTATACGAGTATCAAATCTTAAAGGAGTTTTAACTTTTTAATTTCTATCAAATAAATCCATTTAATTTTAAAATTTATTTTAAAAATCTATTTAAAGAAAGAAATAATACGTTAAAAATTAATACAAAATTATCTTTTATTCTAAAATTATTTTTACATAAAAGAGAAATCTATATTTAATTTTTCTTCTATTTTTTTCTTCAATTGAATTCCAAACAGTAGTCTTTTGTTTCAAAACAAAAGCAAACAAAAATCCAATAAATTCTGTCTGATCAATTGATTTTTGCTCAATCCGTTTTTTTTTTATTCTTTTTCATTCTTGGACCTTCCTTTTATTGTAGCAATGTCTTGGCTATTGTCGGACAATCGATATACGATCATTGTCAAGCTGACTGTTAGAGGGCCAAATTATTTATAGTGGCTCTCCAATACTTTTCCAATAACTGCTTCTTTTCCTTCCCTCTAGAGACTTTCTTGCCATATTCCAAGAAGTTTCTCCCTATGGGAACCATTTACCATTTGATAATATAATTAACAATGTACTAAGATAGATATAAATATGACTATAAATACAACTTTCTTTACCTAAAATCATAAATAGAGCTATTATTGGAAATCGAAAAAATTTTCCTTTTTTTACCCAAACAATAACTTTTAGATCAATACCTTTTCACGATGGTAAAAAAAGGAAAGGTGATAAATAACAACTTTCTTATATACACTTTTAATACGTTGGTGTTTTTAGCGTGCAGAAGATAAATAGAGAAAACTTCCAAAGGATTTTGAACGCAATCTTTTATACTCATATTCATAAATTTATAAGTATTTAGATGGGAATTCATCTCCAAAGCAGTTTGTTGTTGTCTGAAGAAATATGTGTGGACCTTTTTTTAAACTAATGGGTTTTTAAAATTCAATGAGTTTTTTTCTTTCAGCTATGATTGATGTTATGCAAGTCCAAAAGCATTATGCCTGGCGTCCTAGTTTTTTTACGAATTAAAATTATTCTTAAAGTCAACTTTTTGTGTTTGAAATATAAATTATGGAGTTAGAAGTAATTTTTGATAAATTGGGAAGAAAATAATTTAGTGAATAGTAAATATAATTCTATTGGTGTGTTAATTTGTAATTAATAGTAAAGTGATATTTGATATGAATATGTAAATGTATTATATATATGTAATATGTAAATATATTTACTATTATTTTATTATTTATTCTATTTATAATGATTAAAAAGGGATATTTAAAAAATGAATAAACTGTGTGTGTCTCTTTTAAATGCTTATAACTTTTCTCTGTAGTTTAAAAATGCTCACATATGTTTTACCACGAATTTTAGTAAACTGTAGTATTGAAATAATCTTGAAGATACGCTGATGGATTTACTATTAATTTTTATCCATGAGTGTATTATTTAAATGTTTTAAGTTTGAGATTAAAAATTCTTGTGTGTGACAGCTATATATATATTATATAATCTAAAACCTCAAATATTTCTATATTTAAAAATAGATATATTTTATTTTATTCATTGATAATTTTATTTTTTGTTATCATCGTTTTTAGAAAGACTTTCAGTTTAGTTATATAGTTTTGTTGTAAATATGCGTAGTTAACATATCAATCCTTTTAAATCACTAATATAGGATTAACTTTATAAATTCTATATAATGTGAAAATAACTAATGTGTAATCTTTCCTCAAGTAATTTAAAATAAAAGCTACTTGACGGTAAATAATTATTTTTTTTTTATCACGACAGCACCTCAACCCTTTATCTTATCGATCCTTTGTCTTATCAACCCTTTATCAACAACAACAAAAATATTCATAACATATACATATATGTGTACATATTGTTTACGTGTTTCATTATATTATACACAAATCTTGTGTTAGTAGATATGCAATATCCTTTTTCTTCTTTGTATACATCATATCTATTTCTTTCTATCTTTTGTAAATATTGTAGAACCTGTCACATCAGAGACCAACCTACGCATCTAATGAAGCTGATTGATCATTGGAAGCTCTAAGTTAGTTTAACTCAGTACAATAAAACAATTATTTAGAATGGTAGTTACAGAGGGGGAGATGATCTTTCATTAGGTTTATTGGAGGTCTTGCTGTATTTATATCATGTACATGGGAGAGTTTTTACAAGTTTTTTTAAATTTTCAATAAATGAGATTAGAGATCATGTATTGAAGATGATTGATCATTGGAGGCTGAGTTAGTTTAACTCAATGCATTCAAACAATCATTTAGAATGGTAGTTACAGAGTGGGATGATATTTCATTAGGTTTATTGAAGGTCTTGTATTTATGTCATGTACATGGGAGAGAGAGATATTGAGATTGAAACCCCTTTTAATATATAATAAATATATTAAATATATAATAAATATGTATATGAAAAATAATATTAAATGAAGATAAATAGATAAATAATTGTAGAATATAAAAATGATATATATATATATATATAAAAAATGGCATATCCTGACCAGGAGCACATGTGCTTTACAGAAGGCAGAGCGCCATCTGGTGGAACAGAAATCAACTAAACATTGATTTAGCCTGTTCCCTGATATTTGGCCAACCCAATTTCTTGATAAATCAAGAAAAGCCATCCACGAACGCGTTTCGCGCTTTTTGGCGCTCGTCAGCGTGGAGTAGGCTGAACCATTGAGACCAAAAAAGATTTTTTGATCCCAATGGCTTCCCGAAAAACCAAGAAATGGGTATTTAAGGCCAAACTTGCGTAAATACGCTTAGCACATTAAAAAACGAAATAAAAAAAATAAAAGATAAAAAGATCAGGTGTTGAAATCAATATAAAAAATGGCATATCCTGACCAGGAGCACATGTGCTTTACAGAAGGCAGAGCGCCATCTGGTGGAACAGAAATCAACTAAACATTGATTTAGCCTGTTCCCTGATATTTGGCCAACCCAATTTCTTGATAAATCAAGAAAAGCCATCCACGAACGCGTTTCGCGCTTTTTGGCGCTCGTCAGCGTGGAGTAGGCTGAACCATTGAGACCAAAAAAGATTTTTTGATCCCAATGGCTTCCCGAAAAACCAAGAAATGGGTATTTAAGGCCAAACTTGCGTAAATACGCTTAGCACATTAAAAAACGAAATAAAAAAATAAAAGATAAAAAGATCAGGTGTTGAAATCAATATAAAAAATGGCATATCCTGACCAGGAGCACATGTGCTTTACAGAAGGCAGAGCGCCATCTGGTGGAACAGAAATCAACTAAACATTGATTTAGCCTGTTCCCTGATATTTGGCCAACCCAATTTCTTGATAAATCAAGAAAAGCCATCCACGAACGCGTTTCGCGCTTTTTGGCGCTCGTCAGCGTGGAGTAGGCTGAACCATTGAGACCAAAAAAGATTTTTTGATCCCAATGGCTTCCCGAAAAACCAAGAAATGGGTATTTAAGGCCAAACTTGCGTAAATACGCTTAGCACATTAAAAAACGAAATAAAAAAATAAAAGATAAAAAGATCAGGTGTTGAAATCAATATAAAAAATGGCATATCCTGACCAGGAGCACATGTGCTTTACAGAAGGCAGAGCGCCATCTGGTGGAACAGAAATCAACTAAACATTGATTTAGCCTGTTCCCTGATATTTGGCCAACCCAATTTCTTGATAAATCAAGAATCAAGATGGCTTTTCTTGATTTATCAAGAAATTGGGTTGGCCAAATATCAGGGAACAGGCTAAATCAATGTTTAGTTGATTTCTGTTCCACCAGATGGCGCTCTGCCTTCTGTAAAGCACATGTGCTCCTGGTCAGGATATGCCATTTTTTATATTGATTTCAACACCTGATCTTTTTATCTTTTATTTTTTTATTTCGTTTTTTAATGTGCTAAGCGTATTTACGCAAGTTTGGCCTTAAATACCCATTTCTTGGTTTTTCGGGAAGCCATTGGGATCAAAAAATCTTTTTTGGTCTCAATGGTTCAGCCTACTCCACGCTGACGAGCGCCAAAAAGCGCGAAACGCGTTCGTGGATGGCTTTTCTTGATTTATCAAGAAATTGGGTTGGCCAAATATCAGGGAACAGGCTAAATCAATGTTTAGTTGATTTCTGTTCCACCAGATGGCGCTCTGCCTTCTGTAAAGCACATGTGCTCCTGGTCAGGATATGCCATTTTTTATATTGATTTCAACACCTGATCTTTTTATCTTTTATTTTTTTATTTCGTTTTTTAATGTGCTAAGCGTATTTACGCAAGTTTGGCCTTAAATACCCATTTCTTGGTTTTTCGGGAAGCCATTGGGATCAAAAAATCTTTTTTGGTCTCAATGGTTCAGCCTACTCCACGCTGACGAGCGCCAAAAAGCGCGAAACGCGTTCGTGGATGGCTTTTCTTGATTTATCAAGAAATTGGGTTGGCCAAATATCAGGGAACAGGCTAAATCAATGTTTAGTTGATTTCTGTTCCACCAGATGGCGCTCTGCCTTCTGTAAAGCACATGTGCTCCTGGTCAGGATATGCCATTTTTTATATTGATTTCAACACCTGATCTTTTTATCTTTTATTTTTTTATTTCGTTTTTTAATGTGCTAAGCGTATTTACGCAAGTTTGGCCTTAAATACCCATTTCTTGGTTTTTCGGGAAGCCATTGGGATCAAAAAATCTTTTTTTGGTCTCAATGGTTCAGCCTACTCCACGCTGACGAGCGCCAAAAAGCGCGAAACGCGTTCGTGGATGGCTTTTCTTGATTTATCAAGAAATTGGGTTGGCCAAATATCAGGGAACAGGCTAAATCAATGTTTAGTTGATTTCTGTTCCACCAGATGGCGCTCTGCCTTCTGTAAAGCACATGTGCTCCTGGTCAGGATATGCCATTTTTTATATTGATTTCAACACCTGATCTTTTTATCTTTTATTTTTTTATTTCGTTTTTTAATGTGCTAAGCGTATTTACGCAAGTTTGGCCTTAAATACCCATTTCTTGGTTTTTCGGGAAGCCATTGGGATCAAAAAATCTTTTTTGGTCTCAATGGTTCAGCCTACTCCACGCTGACGAGCGCCAAAAAGCGCGAAACGCGTTCGTGGATGGCTTTTCTTGATTTATCAAGAAATTGGGTTGGCCAAATATCAGGGAACAGGCTAAATCAATGTTTAGTTGATTTCTGTTCCACCAGATGGCGCTCTGCCTTCTGTAAAGCACATGTGCTCCTGGTCAGGATATGCCATTTTTTATATTGATTTCAACACCTGATCTTTTTATCTTTTATTTTTTTATTTCGTTTTTTAATGTGCTAAGCGTATTTACGCAAGTTTGGCCTTAAATACCCATTTCTTGGTTTTTCGGGAAGCCATTGGGATCAAAAAATCTTTTTTGGTCTCAATGGTTCAGCCTACTCCACGCTGACGAGCGCCAAAAAGCGCGAAACGCGTTCGTGGATGGCTTTTCTTGATTTATCAAGAAATTGGGTTGGCCAAATATCAGGGAACAGGCTAAATCAATGTTTAGTTGATTTCTGTTCCACCAGATGGCGCTCTGCCTTCTGTAAAGCACATGTGCTCCTGGTCAGGATATGCCATTTTTTATATTGATTTCAACACCTGATCTTTTTATCTTTTATTTTTTTATTTCGTTTTTTAATATATATATATATATATATAATATATACAGTCTGATGGCGCCCAACGCGGACAATAAAAAAAGAATTCATGTTTTTTTTTATTTTAATAAATGAGATTAAATCACAATTTATAATCACCAATAAATCTATCATTAATCACCATGAGAGAATCTAAATATAAATTTAATGGGAAACATTCAGGTGTTTCTGTATCTCAGACGTAATATCGCACAGAAGAGATCTCCCCAGCACAATAGAAATGTACTAAACGAGGGCTATCAACACCCATGTGTTCAACACCAGAAATCACTACCTAAAAATGATCATCGTTCACAATATTCTTTAAACTAAAAACTATTTTCCAAGTTTCCTTGGTATAAAATAACGTCGATTCCTCTTTTTTACACGTTTGCTTCCAAATGGAGTCGGCTATCGGAAAGAACGACTTGGAGATTATTTGGGCTGAGTTGATATGGGGCGGAAAGGCGATATTGTGATGGCCAAATCATCCATAGAGCAGCCATTGTGTCGCTGATAAACCGTTAAATATTAATGCTGAGCTAATCCCTTGTTCTGTCTTCTTCCCGACTGTTTGACACTTTGAGAGATTGTTGAATCGATTGGTACGGACACAAACTGAGAAGTAAATATAATAGAGTCGCGCTATTGATTGCTTAAATCCAACACAATCTTAAATAAAGTAATTAAAACTAGATTAAACAAATGGGTGATTATATAGGTAAGACAATGTAAATAATGAATTAGTAATTACTCTTTATGTGTAACTACATATATATATATATACATCATTAATTATATATAACAATTTAAATATTTTCTTAGCAATTGTTTTATTTGTAACTATATCTCTCTCATTATAATTATAAATAACAATTTGAATAATCATTTAATTTTTTTTTATTTGTGTTGTGTAACTAATTTATTAAATATATTAATAACAATTTAAATAAGTACTTAGCAATTATTTTATGTGTAACTCACTATATATCTCATTATATATATACAACATATGTTGTATATGAAAAAAACAATATCAGGGAACAGGCTAAACCAATGTTAGTTGATTTCTGTTCCACCAGATGGCGCTCTGCCATCTGTAAAGCACATGTGCTCCTGGTCAGGATATGCTTTCTATATATATATATAATTAATGAAAGATATATTTATATAACAATATAAAAAGGGGTACTTAAAGTATGTATAGCTACATCTCATTAATTATGTATATTTTTTATATCTGTATATATAATATATAAAACAATGTGAATGTTTACTCTCTTAATAATTTTTTTATGTGTTTTACTTCATATAACTTATCAATTATTGTCTATACAGAACATTAGAATCTCCCATGATGACCATCTAGCTCTATATCGTAAAGCATTCCAAAAATATTTACGTAACTCTAACAAGTTTAGAAATTTTTCTGGAAGTGGATATTAATCTATATAAAAATAAAGGTCAGATCTCCCGTCAAAATAGGCGTCAAATCTAGACGCCATCTATTGACCGTTTCCGGAAACTAGCGGCCTCAGGTCGGTGACAAAGCCACAACACCAGCTTTGGTAAACTGAGAAGCGTCCAACTGGAGACAATGGTTTCGGGCTAAAGGCCCTCTTCAGCCCAGGGCGGACTTTATTCCATGAGATCCACAAGAAATGAAAAATCTTCGCAATCTGCCAATCTAGACTCCATCTATTGACCGTCGCCGCAAACTATATACTTCCGGAAAATTCTCCATTTATATTTTGACAATAGGTCTAGCCTAGCTACTTTACCAGCTAAACACCTCTTTGGCAGATTGTGAAGATTTCATTAGATCCCTTGTAGATCTCATGGAAAAAGGTCTGCTCCGGGCTGAAGAAGGAGATTAGTCCGAAACCATGGTCTCTA
>CP092879.1:29381121-29494926 GCA_030710605.1 Cordylochernes scorpioides
CTCCAAAGTTGATAAAACTGCACATACACCCTATATTAAATGCGTTTCAAACATTCAAAATAGGCTTTTCTAACAGTTTCAATTATTCACTATCTTGCCACAATAGAAATTTGGTGAAGAATTTCTGAAATATTTCCGTATTCATGTTACTAAATGAATATTTCGGAAATTTTCACACACATTTCCAAATATATATTTTTCACTCAAAATGCCTATATTCTTCCAACTTGACCCACATATAGCATAGTAATGGCTCCAAAGTTGATAAAATTGCACATGCACATATTAAATGCGTTTCAAACATTCAAAATAGTCTTTTTCTAACAGTTTTAATCATTCACTATCTTTCCATGGTCCATTTTAGAGAGATGAAGAGTATTCTCTGAAATATTTCCATTGTGAAGCAGTAAAAGAATTTGATACAAATAGAAACTAAGTCTTTTATTGTATAAGTGAAGCATCGTATATTGATTTATGTATGAAAGAGTTTTCCTTATCTAAGAACTGGATTTTGCTCTTTGCCATATATCAGGAAAAATAGCCAACTAAATATTACCTTTTAAAAAAATATTTAATGAAATTAGTACACATATATTTAATTAAAAGATATATTCGATCAATATATATATTCACCAATATTTCAGTTGGCTGTACGCCAACCTTTTTCAAGGAATTACAACGTGTAATACCTTGAGAAATGTTGGCGTTCAGCCAACTAAAATATTAGTAAAATAAATTATATTTTGATTCAATATCTACCTTTTTATTAAAGACATATTTATCTGGATTGCTATATTTTCAATATATATATATATATATATATGTTATATAATTTTTAAAAATTTATAGAAATGTCATAAATATAAATCTTTGTAAATATTATTTTATTTTAATCATCTTTCTAAAATAACTCTGTTATTCTTTGGCCACCAGATGGCGCCACCTTAAATATATAAATGAATTGTTTTTGTTTTTTTAAAAGTCCCCCAGGGACTTACAGCGGATGAGGATAATTTCTGATGTTTTTGTTTTTTAGAGTAGGTTTGGTTAAGTTAGATATAATTTTTATAAATATGTAAATTGTAATATAGGATTAATTGCTAAATTCTATATTTACTTTAAATTTAATGTATTCTTTTGCTCAAGAGTTCACAAAATAAACTTCTTGAGATTAATTTTCTTTTTTTAAAATTATATTCTTAACGACTGCACTTTTAACTTTAAAAAATCATTTTAAATTTACATAGTTTGTAACATATATATATATTGTTTTTTAAATCAACGCACACACAATCCAACCGTGTGCGCATTTCGTCAGTTAGTCTTCGTCAAAGCGGAGAAGATTTTATCTCAGCGACCAAGCAAGGAGATCCCCTTAAACACATTTTTTAAGGAGACAGAGATAATTTTATCCACACTAGATTATCTCGTATGTCTTCAATAAAGGTCACTGTGTATCAAATATCTTTCAGAGCTCTTATCTGAATCCCGATATACATGCTAAAAGGTACAACTTCCTTAAGTTTTGTCCATGAGTGTATTTTTAATAGTTATTCTCTGAATCCTGATAAACATGCTAAAAGGTACAACTTCCTTAAGCTTTGTCCATGAGTGTATCTTTCAGAGTCATTGTTTGAATTCTGATATACATACTAAAAGGTACAACCTTCTTAAGTTTTGTCCATGAGTGCATTTTTCATAGTTATTGTCTGAATCCTGATATACATGCTAAAAGGTAAACCTTTTAAAAGTTGTTTCCATAAGTGTATATACAAAATCTATAAAATTCTATAACCATTCCTGAATTATAAAATCTTTGCGCAACGAATTAAACAAGAATCGTGATCAATCTCTTTTGAATTTAAAAAAAATGAAAACATGAATTAAGTTGGCGAGGAGGGGGGGGGGGGAATCCAGTTGTAATTAGGATTTTAATTTTGCAGGAATTGCTGTTAATTATTTGGGATTTATATTCCGTGATTGGGGATAATTTGGGGAACTTGTGTGATTAGAAATCTTGAGATGATGGCAATTAGAGTGTTGATTAGAATTTAGAAAGTTCTTATTTTGGGAACCACATACATCTGATGATTTTAATTACAAGCCTACTGAATTCACAAACAAGATTCGTTTTGAAGACACGTAATCTTTATCTACCAAACAACATGGGCCAAGAACTACACTCCTTATGCATCATAATATGTTATCTAACAAGTTGTATTGTAGCAATGGAGGAACTGACCTTCTTCGTGAGATGTGGCCGCCATGTTAGCAGCAGGCAGAGCTCCATCAGAATGCTCCTTGGCAACTGCACACATGGTTGAGTTTAGCCAAAGGATAGGGAAGACATTTTGGCATGAAAGAATTGAGGTTATCAATGGTTTGGTTGATAATAGGAACTTGAAAAAACATAAAGAGATGTCTCATTCAAGTCTCACTGCTGAAATTATTAAAGAACCAAGTTCAAGGTTCAAAAAAGCAGAAGTTCCCATTATCAACCAAATAAAAGAACATTGCCGTTTTTTAG
Organism: Cordylochernes scorpioides; assembly: GCA_030710605.1. Lineage (NCBI taxonomy): Eukaryota > Metazoa > Arthropoda > Arachnida > Pseudoscorpiones > Chernetidae > Cordylochernes > Cordylochernes scorpioides. The sequence goes on from CP092879.1 coordinate 29,383,649, forward strand.
CCATCACAATGACAATTAATCCTTCCTTAACATTAATTAGTCATGCATGTAAATCTATTCTAAAAAAAAAAAAGTAAAATTTGAATATATTCAAAAGTTGACTCTACTTCTTTTTTATATGTTTATATGATAAATTTTCGCTCAGCCAAGAGAAGTAGGAGACAAATTTGGATTTTAGATTTGTGGTGTATTTGACATCATACTACCTGTTGGGGAAAAATTATAGATTCGCAGAAGAAGAAAGATTCTTTATTACTTAAAAGTATTAAAATATACAAGTATCAGAGTCATTAATCAATTCTGTCATCGTTTGCTTTTGTGAATGGAATAAATACCCAAATATGGCCATTTATTATAAGCATCGGTGGTTCCGTGGTAGAATGCTTGCCTGCCACGCGGGCGGCCCGGGTTCGATTCCCGGCCGATGCATTTTTTTTTTTTACAATTTTTAAAACTCATTTATATTATTATTATTAAAATATACAAGTATCAGAGTCATCAATTCTGTCATCGTTTGCTTTCGTGAATGTATGTAAATAATGGATTTAATATTTTTTATTAATTTTTGTTCTGGCCTTCATTTGTTTAAATCTCTTTTTAAAAATCGTTTAAAATGCAGTCGCAATCATTAGGGAACACATATGTTTGCCTAATATTTCCATATGCTCTTTTATTTTTTTACAGAAAAATATTTACATGCCAGTATTTTGGATTATTTTTTTTATAAACCTTTTTGTTTTAATTCTTACTGAGAAGATGGGCATCGCAGTCAGAATTCTTTACAGTCAGTCACTCAACTCAGGCAATTTCAAAGGTTAATGGGGGTTTGGTGGAAAAGCTGCCTTCTATTTAAACTATATTAATTTTGAAACAACTAAATGGATTGCAAAAAATAATTAAATCAAATACCTTAACACTAATATAATACAATTTTTGCCATTACACACTTTTTTTTTCCTGTAGTTTATGTGTTACTTCTGTATTGTTATTCTATGGCACTTCTACTATTTATTATTGATGTACTTTCAGTATGAAGGATACTTCACTCGGGGATTTCTCGGGCGAAGCCAGGTCATTCTTCTAGTAAAACTACATATACATACAGTTATCAGCGTCATACACAATTCTTTCTTAATTCTGTCACCGTTTGCTTTTGGTTCAGTGGTAGAATGCTCGCCTGCCACGCGGGCACCCCGGGTTCGATTCCCGGCCGATGCATCTTTTTTTTTTTTTACAATTTTTAAAACTCTCATTTATATTATTAGAATATATCTGCTTTTCCTGTCTATGTACAGATTTATGGTCTATGTACACAAGTATACAAGTATGTATACAAGTTATTTGCAAATTGCGTGGCAAATTTGCCCTTTCGCTCGCAAGCAGCGCCTCTAGCGGTGAAGATGGGAGGTAATATCAGCTGACCTAATGGACATGTAAAACGTGTTTTAACAGGACATAGAGAAAAATCCGGAAAATATCTTTTCCGGATTTTTCGTCAAGAAAAATAAATTGACAGGTTCTGGGGAAAAAGTAGTTGTTTTTTATTCAGAAAATGATGATGACAATATTGCTGTATCATTAATATATACGAGGTGTGTTCAAAAAGTATCGCGACTTTTGAATTTTCGCGGGTTACGTATATTCGAATTTCGATCTTTTTGTGGCTTTATGTTGGTACTCATGTCTCTCACTTATGCCGACAAGCTCGGCCATTTTGAATGTTCACTTAATTGTTGACAGCTGCTTTGCATACAGGTGTTTTGGATCGTCTTCGATTTTTACCTATTAAAAAAAAAGAAAGAACCTGTATCAAATTTTGTGTGAAAAACGAAATTAAGTGCGCGGAAGCATTCCGAATGTTGACTGTGGCATACGGAGAAGCTACCTTGGACCGAAGCAACGTTTATCGGTGGTACAAAATGTTATCAGAAGGCCGAGAAGATGTGAACGACGAAGAGCGTGCCGGACGCCCGAGCACTTCAACAACAGACGAAAAAATTAATGAAGTGGAGAAAATGATATTGGCCAATCGTCGAATCACCGTTAGAGAAGTTGCTGAGGACCTAAACATATCGATTGGCTCGTGCCATTCGATTTTTATCAATGATTTGGGCATGAGACGGGTCGCCGCGAAATTCGTACCAAAATTGCTCAATTGCGACCAAAAACAGCATCGCATGAACATTGCTAATGAGATGTTGGACTCTGTTCGCGACGACCCAAATTTGCTCCAGAGGGTCATAACTGGTGAGGAAGCGTGGGTTTATGGTTATGACGTGGAAAACAAAGCTCAATCATCTCAATGGAAGCTGCCGCACGAACCAAGACCGAAAAAAGCGCGCCAAGTTCGGTCGAATGTGAAAGTTTTGCTGACAGTTTTCTTCGATTGCAGGGGCGTGGTGCATAATGAGTTCTTGCCACAGGGTAGAACGGTCAATAAGGAATATTACCTGCAAGTTATGCGCAATTTGCGCGAAGCAATCCGCCAGAAACGCCCGGATTTGTGGAAGAACCAAAGAGTCATCAACAATCAATTCTGTCATCGTTTGCTTTTGTGAAAGGAATAAATACCCATATATGGCTATTTCTTATAAGCATCGGTGGTTCAGTGGTAGAATGCTCGCCTGCCACGCGGGCGGCCCGGGTTCGATTCCCGGCCGATGCATATTTTTTTCTTTTTACAATTTTTAAAACTCATTTATATTATTATCCCTATATATATAAAATTCAGCGTATGTATGTATGTATGTATGTATGTATGTATGTATGTGTGTCAACTATACACGTCCACAATACGTAACTAATCTGACTGAAATTGTAACAGTATATAAAGTAGAATCTGGAAAAACTCTTAGTGAAAATTTCAGGTCTCTATCCCGAATATCCGTCGTGTTATTTGCAAATTTACTCTCTCGCTCGCGCTTCTAGCGGTCAAAATGGAGGGTAATACCAGCTGACCTAATGTACATGTAAAGTTTGGAGCGGGACGTTTCACAAGAGTGACATCCACGGCTCCAATTTATAATTGTAACGAATAGTATTTGAATAAAAACATTTAATCGGGTAAAACCCGGGCGTTGCCCGGGTCATTCGGCTAGTAAAACTATAAAAGAAGGACAAAGAGATAAAATGATATGTACATCAGCAGCTCACGCCGGCCTGCCCTATCAATTAACCGCTAGCCTACTAACAATCCAACAAGGCCACGCTATATAGGCAGAGATGATAATTTGCATAGACAATACTAAAATTCTATACAAACATAAGAGTATTGTATCGTAGAAACATCCGGAATTGCTACTTCCAACAGTACCAATAGAGCGCTTGAAGTTATTGTAGAGGAATCAGTGAATTTCTCAATATAGTCCAAATTGTGTATATGAGACCTTACACCACGAAGGACTTCTAAATCAGAGCAGCTAGATTACTATATTCAAAGAAAAGCCCTTCGATTTTGAAGCCGCAATCACTAAGGGAAAAAAAGAAGTGCCCAACATTCAAACTCATAGCTATAAAAAAAAGCAGGAATATGATTCTATTAAACGCTTTTTGAGAATTTTATCATTTATTAACAAGGGTATATTTAAGTAAAATATATTATTATACATTTGGATGTTTTTTTATCTGGAAATGGCAAAAATGTTAGCTCTACTTTTTAAATAGGAACATTCACGATAAACCAATTACCGCATCGTATATGGATGAAGACAATCTGAACATTTCTTTCACATCTTCTTCTCAAATTCTTCTGTTCTTAAAGATATCCTGGTCTTCAATGGTGCCATTACCTATCTGCCTTTGGCTTTTCTCTTTATTTTTCATAGTTTATCTTTTGATCCAGTCCATCGGTCCAATTATATTTCTTCCTATCGTTCTATTTCCATTCGCTTTACCTTCCAGAAACTTCATTATAAAATCATTTCCAATATATGCCTCATCCAATTCTTTTTGTCTTTATATATTGTAGCGCAAAGTATTTATTATTTTATTAACATATTATTAATCTGGATGTTTATATATTTTATTACTCTGCATAAATTACCTCATTGCTCTCCTCTTGTATTTTATCAATTTTAACTTGTGCTTGTCTTAAATAAATTGTCTTGTTATCCTGAAGTTTGTCTTTCATAATATTCTACTTGACAATATAATGACTTTCAACAGGCCTTCTTCCTCTCTCAAATCTCAAGAAAATCCCTCTTTAGGTAAAACAAATAGCATACATTTAATAACCATCCGAATGTCTTTTTGCTACATATAGACTTTTAAAAAGTTAATTATAATATTAAAAGGTAGAAATAATGTTATATAATATGTTATATATCTAAATAGAAAGTGTCGCTTGCCTGTCATGGTATTCTCCCATAGAAAGATGTTGTAACAGGTTAATAACCGGAGCGACCAGCAGTCCAGTTCCCACGGCTACCTCCTCCCCAGGGACTTTATCCCCTCCAACCAATCCCCAAATTGAATCCCAGTCCTATGGATTGGCTCCAACAAATTATAAATCCCCGTCTTCTAAGAGGGATTTGGCATTTATTGAACTCTCGGGAAGGTTTTGCCGTCACATCGTTTTTTTTTTACGTGTTCTTTTTTATTGGCTTAGATACAGCACAGATTTTTAACTAAAGAAGATGCTATCTCTTTTTTTATTATTATTCGAAGTAACAATTCTATAAGTCTCTCTATTTATTCGTATATTTATCATTATATAATATTATTTATTTATATATATTCTGTATTTAACCTTATATAAACGATTAATGAATCAGTTTCAATCTCAATCTCTCTCTCTCTTTGAATATCTACGCATGAAGTAATTGAGAAAATTGCCAACAATTAAAATTATATAGAGTTACGGTTTTTGGATTTGAGTTTATTTATTTGAAAAAAAGAAGGCGCGTTGAATTGTAAAAAATAATAATAATAACACACACACTTGTTTACTACACAATTACAATTATTTAATCAAATATATTATTATAGGAATAATTAATCTAATATTTAATGTATATTTATTAAATAAACTGGCATTTTTCAAAAGTAATAGATGTTCATCTACCAGAATTTCGACGATGTGGGTGACCATATTCTTCGGAGGAAAAACTCATGAAAATCGTTCCATCCAAGAGATACGCAAGAATTAACGCGTTTTTCAATAACTGCTATATTGATATATAATAAATAATAAACTAATTGTGTTACCAATAAACCATTTTAGATAATTATTTGTTTCTTTATTTACACACTCATGGACAAAATTTAAGAAAGTGAAAAGTCTTTGGAGACGAGGTAATTTTGTTCCCACTTGGTTATCTCGTGTGTCTTCAATAAAGGTCAATGCGTATCAAATATTTCCAAAGGTATTGTCTGAATACCGATATACATGTTAAAAGGTAAAACTTCCTTAAGTTTTGTCAATGGGTGTACACCTTTTATGTATATAGAGGACCAACACAAAGCTATATTTAAGGCAGAGATATAGAGAACCAACAAAGTTAAATAAAGCGGATAAATTGAGAAAAAAAGAGGCTATATAGAGCAGACTTATAGAAAACCAGTAAATCTATAGAGAGCAGTGATAGAGAGAACAAACACATCTATTTAAATCGGACATAACAAAGCTATATAAATAATATATATATTATAATGATAAATTTGTTTGATATATTATTGAGCATTTGCTTGATTTTGGTATACATGAGTATTTAAATTGCAGTCGTGAACATAATATTAAAAAAATAGTTTAGATCAGAATTAGCTTTAATTTTGCTGATGAAGAATATAAAATACATAATTTGATAAAGTATTGCCTGATTCAAGGCGTAAGAATAAAATAAATGAAATACTTATTTACATAATTACAAAAGGTTTGAGCCGGCCAAAGGGAAACAATAATAATCGGTTTTATATAGGGAAAACGTGACATCTTGCTGTGGACCTTAAAGAGTAATTTGATCTATAAATTATTATTTTGAAATTGAATCATTTTTATAATACAGTAGAACTTGGATAATTCGAACTTCTTTAATTCGAAAACCTCTTTAATTCGAACATTTATCTTGGTCCCTAGAATTTCCTATATAAATAATGTTAAAAAATAGTGGTTAATTCGAATTATGTCTTGGATAATTCGAACTTTTACGAGTTAAAATAAGGACCTGATGCCGGTTCAAGGCGTGAAATTTTGCGAAATGACGTTGTAATATTGTAAACGAATTTGTTATTCTATTATTATTAATTATTTTCTTAACAGAGTTATCAATTTTTATGTTTATATTTTGCTACTCTGTAAACTTCCCTCATTGCTTATCTTTTATTTTATCAATTATAGTTTGTCCTTGCCTTAAATAAATTGCTGTGTCACGCCGAAGTTTGTCTTTCCTAATTTTCCACGTGGCAATATCTTGCCGCAAGAGAAGTACTATATATAATAAATTTATTTTTATTGGATTTTTGAGACTCCTTATTTATCAAGAAAGCTAAAAGGAGCGAATATGTCGGCGCTTCGAACATACAAAACTTTGACGTTGGCTGAAAAAATAGCGGCGATTAAAGAAGTAGAGATGGGGATGAAAAAAAATCCGATATTGCTAAGGACTTTGGGATTCCTCGAAACACGTTGTCGACGTACTTAAAAAATAAAGAAAAAATTCTCTGGAGTGAAAGTGAGTGTGATAAAGGCCGAAAAAGGTTAAGGGAGCCGGGAAATCCTGATTTGGACAAATGTGTTTTAAAATGGTTCAAGTAAGCAAGGGATAAGAAGATTCCCGTGAGTGGTCACCTTATAAGAAGCAAAGCTGAACAATTTGCTACTGAAATGGGGAAAACCGATTTTAAGGAGAGTTCTGGGTGGCTAGATGGCTTCAAAGAACGCAACAAAATTTCGTTCAAAACCATTTGTGGAGAAAGTGGGGCCGTTAATCTACAAGTAGCCGAACAATGGAAAAATAATTTACGGGAATTGATCCAGGATAAAGACGCTAGAGACGTCTTCAATGTTGATGAAACGGGTCTTTTTTTTAAATGCACCCCTGACAAAACGCTAGCTTTTAAGCATGAAAAATGTCACGGGGGAAAACTAAGCAAAGAGAGAGTCACTCTCCTGGTTGGTGCAAATATGGATGGATCTGAAAAGATTCCTCTATTGATGGTAGGCAAGGCAGCCAATCCACGTTGTTTCAAGAACGTCAAAACGAAGCCAGTGGACTATGCAAACAGCGCAAGAGCTTGGATGACTAGTTATCTTTTTGAGAAGTGGCTGTTGAACTTGGACAAAAAGTTCACAAAAGAAAAACGAAAAGTTATTTTATTTATCGATAACTGTACTGCACACAACTCAATCCCTCCAATGGAAAATGTGGAAGTAATTTTTTTTCCTGCCAACATGACTTCGGTTATCCAGCCCATGGACAAGGGAGTCATCAAAAATCTTAAGCATTTTTACAGACGGTTTCTAGTTGAGAACATATTGACAGGAGATTCTGAAGCCCTTAAAATCAAACTAGACGTTCTTCAAGCCTCTCGATTGTGTAAGAAAGCTTGGGACCAAGTAACGTCCGAAACGATCAAACACTGTTTTAAAAAAGCTGGTTTCGTAAAAAAGGAGGAGGATGAAGAAAATGCAGATAATATTATAGCGGAAACGATGCCTTCAGTTGACGGCTGGGAGGACGTCATTTCTAATCCTACCATCTCGTATGACGATTTCTTAAACGTGGATGACGATGTTGCAGTATGTGGTGAGATAACCGACGCAGATATCATCGCTGAAGTACTCAACCACAACATTGAAAAACAAGACGGCGACGAGGCATCGGGTGATGAAGACGAGTCATCAGTTGCCGGGGAAATGAACGTTCCAAGTGCGGCCGAAGCAACGAACTATATCATGCAACTTAGACGCTTTTTTGAAAGTAAAAATGACGTAAGTCCCTCTATTTTCCACTCGTTGAATATGTTAGAATCCTTTGTCCTTACTGAAAGACTTAATTCTAGAAAACAGGCTAAGATTTCTGACTTCTTTGGCAAAAATTAAATTTCAGAGTTCCAACGAAGCAGAATAATCTGTACATTTTTTTTAACCAGCAATCTGCCTTTTTTTTTTTTTTTGTACATTAATACATCAGTTTTGAATTTTTTTAATATGTATATAGTATATACATACAATTATTGCACATAATCTAAATATACGGTAAAAATGTAAATTTACAGCAACTAATGTTATTCTTAATAAAGGAATTGATCGAAATTGTGAGATTTTTATTGTTTTAAGCCTTTTTATTCAAAACATCTTTAATTCGAATTTTTGGATAATTCGAATTTTTTTATGGTCCCTTGGGGTTCGAATTATCCAAGTTCGACTGTATATATATATATAGAGAGAGAGAGAGAACCAATAAAGCTATATTTAAGACAGAGCTATAGAGATCAAACACAATACTATATTAAGACAGAGCTATAGAAAACAAACACAAAGCTATATTTAAGACAGAGCTGTAGAGAACAAACACAAAGCTACATTTAAGATAGAGCTATAGAAAACAAACATAAAGCTATATTTAAGATAGAGCTATAGAGAACCAACATAAAGCTATATTTAAGATAGAGCTATAGAGAACGACCACAGAACTATATTTAAGACAGAGCTATAGAAAACAAACACAAAGCTACATTTAAGATAGAGCTATAGAAAAAAAAACATAAAGCTATATTTAAGATAGAGCTATAGAGAACCAACATAAAGCTATATTTAAGATAGAGCTATAGAGAACGACCACAGAACTATATTTAAGACAGAGCTATAGAAAATAAACACAAAGCTATATTTAACACAGAGCTATAGAAAACAAACACAAAGCTATATTTAAGACAGAGCTATAGAAAACAAACATAAAGCTATATTTAAGACAGAGCTATAGAAAACAAACATAAAGCTATATTTAAGATAGAGCTATAGAGAACAAGCACAAAGCTATATTTAACACAGAGATATAGAGAACAAACACAAAGCTATATTTAACACAGAGCTATAGAAAACAAACACAAAGCTATATTTAAGATAGAGCTATAGAGAACAAGCACAAAGCTATATTTAACACAGAGCTATAGAAAACAAACACAAAGCTATATTTAAGATAGAGCTATAGAAAACAAACATAAAGCTATATTTAACACAGAGCTATAGAAAACAAACACAAAGCTATATTTAAGATAGAGCTATAGAGAACAAGCACAAAGCTATATTTAACACAGAGCTATAGAAAACAAACACAAAGCTATATTTAAGATAGAGCTATAGAAAACAAACATAAAGCTATATTTAACACAGAGCTATAGAGAACAAACACAAAGCTATATTTAACACAGAGCTATAGAAAACAAACACAAAGCTATTTTTAACACAGAGCTATAGAAAACAAACACAAAGATATATTTAAGATAGAGCTATAGAAAACAAACATAAAGCTATAGAAAATAAACATAAAGCTATATTTAAGATAGAGCTATAGAGAACAAGCACAAAGCTATATTTAACACAGAGCTATAGAAAACAAACATAAAGCTATATTTAACACAGAGCTATAGAGAACAAACACAAAGCTATATTTAACACAGAGCTATAGAAAACAAAAATAAATCTATATTTAACACAGAGCTATAGAAAACAAACATAAAGCTATATTTAATCAGAGATATAGAGAACAGACAAACATATATTCAAGACAGAGATATAGAGATAAACATAAAGCTATAGAGAACCAAAAAAACTATATTTAAGACAGAGCTATAGAGAACTAACAAAGCTATATTTAAGACAGAGCTATAGAGAACCAACACAAAGCTATAGAGAACGACCACAGGGCTATATTCAAGACAGAGCTATATAGAACCAACACAAAGCTATAGAGAACCAACAAAGCTATATTTAAGACAGAGCTATAGAGAACCAACACGAAGCTATAGAGAACGACCACAGGGCCATATTCAAGACAGAGCTATAGAGAACCAACACAAAGCTATAGAGAACCAACAAAGCTATATTTAAGACAGAGCTATAGAGAACCAATACAAAGCTATAGAGAGCAGCTAGATCAAAGTGTCGAGGTCGCCCTGATGAGCTCATTAGCCGCCGAGGTGTGCCTGGAATGTCAGAGTGACCGCCCGCCCTCACTTACTTTCCACACAACTCCATCACAACCTGCCTATCCGCTCTGGTTTACAGAGACAAAACCGAGCATTTGAAACCCTTATATATTTTTTCGTCGGAATAAAGACAATAGTGGTTTGATTGCTTTGTAAAAGAAACATTCGCGTCTTAATTTTTTTATTTGCTGTATATAGATGACGCGCTATTGCTTTATGTTAATTTATGCCTAACTGGCCTTGTCCTTATTGTTTGCAGAAGAGCATTGCTCGATGCAAACATTTAAATGTAGTTCTACTGTCCTAAAAACCTATATTCATAGTTTGCTTGAATACCATTTCTAAGATTCCATCCTTCAGTGCAGCATATATAAGCAGAATCGTCCAATACAGTATTAGAGCTCAAGAAGCGGTCTGACAGATTAAATTGCTAAAGCCGCTGGGAGGATTTACCACGGATAAACCAAGCCCTTCCAATATTTTTTTTCATCGAAGTAGAGACAGTAGAAGTTTGTTTTATGTGTAAAATAAGCATTCGTGCTTCAGTGCTTTCATCTCCTATATATATAGATGGCGCGTTATTGCTTTATATGTAAATAAAAATAGTAAACATACCTACATTTCCTCATTCAGTACAATAATTCTGCAGACAATACAGGATGCGGTTGATATAGTTATTAGTATTTGGATAATTATCAATTTTACAGTACTTCCATTCTACTAGTGGGTGAATAAATGATGCTAGCATTCCAACAAGTTTTAATGTCATAACTTTACCTTTCACCTCTTATGGTTGTTGATATTTATTGATGTTTACATGTCCATTCTTTTATGTGTTGTAATTATGCGGAAGAATGATATTAAGGTGCCAAAAAGGCAGTTTTTGCTTTTAAAATATTGTCATGGTATTGATGAGTATTACAAAAGTTTGAGTAAAAAAAAAATTATTGATTAGAATGCAAACTATTTAAAATTAATTTTACAAGTGATAATCTATAAGCATGGTAAGGGGTAATGACTAGGCAAATATTTATGATGATAAACAACAGAGTATTTACAATAATTATTCTGTGACAGTATATTTAAATTGTGTGTGTGTGTCTTTTTAAAAGGATAGTTCTCTGTTCTCATATTCCGCTGGCTTATGGATCGAAAGGTCTAGGAAGCCATTTTTGCTCCTAGGATGTTCTTATATTCAATTTATCTGCATGAGTAATATATATCATCACGGTCATTATAAAGCCTAAGTTGGAAAGGCTATAAGTGTCAAATTCTGTAATGTATAAAACTATCCAATAATGTGGTAAATATATAATTTTATTCACACACACAAAGCTTTATTAAGACCACCGGTCTTATACAGATTCACCGCAGAAAGAAAGGAATCATAGATGGAGCTCCTATACTCCAGGCAGCGCAGCACCCAACAACAGGCTTCCAGGTCCGACGCATATCCGATGGCCACACGCTCCTTCGTGTATTATATCATTTTATTCGCGATTGAACGACCCACTGTACGTATTACATCCCAAACACGACGCCAGCCATCTCTGTCTTGAGCTCGATGTACCATCTCGGCGACCGTCAAGCCAGTGAGCTCCTTTAATTGGTCCACGAAGCGTATCGGCGGGCGTCCATGTATATATCCAATTGTGTAGCATATTTTCCTAAATGCAGGATCGTAACTCAATAATAATTAGAAGATATATACACTGGGTTAAATATAGTGGGGAAGAAGTTTTTCCCACCCTCTACACTCACTCTAGAGGGGAGTGGAGTGGAGAGGCGTCTCTGCGTGTTTGCCTTGCGCCGGAGTACCACTGGTTGATCCTCAGTGAAGCTGTAAGCTGGTGGTCCGCCCTTGGTTAGCTGGTCGCGGGGCGCACGTGTCTTGAAACTCTTGGGTCTTCGCTCTGTGTGTGCGCCATTGGGAGCGTCCTTGCCGTGCGTGCCATGGAAAACCAAGGGGTGCACACAGTAGTACCACCCCCCTGCCTTCACGGGGTTCCCCGCGTAAACCTCAGTACCTCAGAGGTCCTTGATTCGACGGCAGATTCAGGGAGTACTGGATAAGGGTTCGAGGGCCAAAGGGGGGGAGTCCTATTGGAGCGTAGGACGGGTTTAACTAAGTCCGAACGAGAGGGCTCGGTCAGCAACCTTGCCAATGAACTCTCGGAGACGCCTGTGGGTGAATGGTCAACTTCATGGAGCCAGACCATAAAGGCGGGCGCGAGGGGCCTACCAATTCCCTTTTGGCTGTGTGACTTGGCTTTCAGCGAAAGCAGGGGATGCAAGGGCCTTTGATGCCTATATCATCCCTGACTCAGCTTTGAGCCAAATTTCTATTCTGTTCTTTCTGGGTTAAATATATACTTCATATACATACATTATATATACAAATAATTATAAGTGAATGAAAAATAAAGATAAAAGTATTTGCAAAGAGAGATTCTTATTTAAAAAAGGGATACAAGCTTTCACATGGTTGCGTTGATGAAGAGCCTGATGATAAGTGACCGCGTGAAAGTTTGATTCTCTTGGAAGAAATTCATTGAAAATATTTTATCTTTATTTTAATAAATTATATCCATTTATACAGAGATAAGAATGTTCTACATATTGTTTAAAAGGCAATAAACTTGGGTTTAATTTTATAAATCTATCGAGACACACTCTACCAATGATACAGTAGAACCTCCCTGTAAAGGAGACCTAATTGCAGAGCCAAAGTGTCATTTAGGGAGAAATGTCCTCTTACCGGAGAGTTGCTAAATTGTAAAAATGATAATTTTGCAAATGAAAACTATGCTTTGTAGAGAAGTGTCCTCTAGCGCGAGTGTTCTCTCATAGAGGTTCTACTGTACCTGAAAATGAAGAAAGAGGTAAAAAAGGAGGAGTTCAGAAAAAGATAGAAAAGAATCAGAAACTAATGGTCACGTCACGCTCTGGCCTCACGAAATTGAACATTATCTATTAACGAATCTATCTCTTCCATATGGGGTCAAATTTTTAAAGTTTGACCATTTTTTCATAGAATATTTCTCAGAGAGTATCATTAATATTACATTAAAATAAATATTTGTTTCACAGATATCTCCGTAGAAACAAAGCTGGCACCACGGTAAACATATTCAATGATTTTTGTTATCTCTCTCAATTTGACCTAGTTCTCTTCAAGATAGTAGTTTTTACAATGATCTTACAGTGTTGAGAGATATCAGAATTTACATACAATTTCACATATTTTTTACCTATAAAATATTTTAAAACAGAATTCAGTCATATCTCAATAATAATGTATAAGATATGCGTGGTGTCGCTGAAGACTCGCTAGCGATATTCCATCAAACTCTGCAGCGGTGGCAGAGGCGCCATGTCCATAGTCATTCTATATATTTGCATATTTAATCATCAGCATCTTTGTATATTTCTTAATATCACTACCTAAATAGTGCGGACTACGCACCTTGTATTGACGAGATGTCAATAAAACTATGTGAATTGTCATTGTCTCTCTCATTGGCCTTCAAAACATCGACATCACATCTTCGGCCAAGTTAAGAAACAAATTCTTCATGACTCTGGAAATTATCTGTGAGGACCCTCTGATTTTATGGAGGAGGACTCTTCATCCTTGGAAGAGCTTCCTCGATGAAACATAATTGCATATTATTATTTTTATTATCTACATTATTCTGAAATATATTATTTATTTTAACCCTTAAGTACTCGCGCGGGGTCTGATAGACCCCAGACAGACTTATTTCATTAAATATCTAGAATTCTATAAAACATTTGGAGATCAAAACTTTAGTAGCTCAATTTTATATGACAATGAATATGTAAACCTATATTAACTTAATTTTGTTGCCCTATAATAGACAATAAAATGGAGTTGGGGTCCACTGGACCCCGCGCGAGTGTAATAACGTAACTTTAATTTTCAAGTATGGTGAAATAGGTAAGCTAGCTTATAGCTCGGCAACACTTTATATCCTTCATATATGACTTTGACTTAGTTTTTGATGAACAATAAATAAAAATAAAACGGAAATTTCCCCAAAATTTTGCTACAAAAGCTACGTTCAACTCACTCTTCAATTTTTGGATTCAAGAAAAAAGAGAGTACACTGGTTTCATATGTACCAAAAAGTCCAAAGCAGTTATTTTAATTTCAATCATGGACTCCACAAAACAAATAGATTCTGATTCTGGTGGAAAATCTAAATCAGAAATAAAATAAATGTAATGAAATGAATCAGGTGTTGATGTAGTTTATCAATTGTGTAAAAATTACACAGTAAGTAGGAGGACAGGGAAATGGCCATTGTGCCTCTTTTTTATCTCATCAATGTTTCAACAAAAGTTATAAATAAAAGGAACAAAAATTTGAAAATATTAAAATGAAGATCGTTGAAGGGATTGCATTTGGGATAATTGACCCAAACCTACAAAAACGGAAAAATAAATGTTTTCTGGCAAAAGAAATCAAAAAGATTATTTTTACACACGTTTCTACTAATAAGCCACAATAAGTAAAGTTTTAAAATGCTATAATTAATTGACAGATATAAAGTTCTTGTTTCTTTAGGTAGAAAATCGGCCAGGGTCACATCAGCGAAACGGAAGTGTTGCCAATATTGTGATCGCTCCAAAGACCGAAAATCCAAAATTATATGTACTAAATGCGCTAAACACATTTATACTGGAAAATCAATAACACTTTTAAAGAAGTGTGCACAAGAATAATTTATATTTTCATTTATATTTTAAAGTAAATTGTTTTATATATCGATAGTTTAGAATTTTTGCCATATTACCAATTTTATCAAATAAAAATAATTAAAAAGGTAGGTTTTTATGATAAATTGATAAATTTGTAAACTAGAGACTTTATTCTTTTGGCTGCAAGCAAAAAATAATATCTATATTTTATTTTTAAAGTATTTTATTCATTGTAAAATATTGGGGTCTGCGAGACCCCGCGCGAGTACTAACGTCAGTAAAATTGGCGCGAGTAACTAAGGGTTAATCATTATCAAGTACCAAGCCAGCACTGTAACTTGGCAGTTTTTCTTCTTTTTTTTCTCTCCTCTTGCAATCGACATGCGTGGTCAATAAAATGTTTTCAAATCTCTCTCTCTCTCTCTTTTAAAAATCATATCATGAAATTGTTTCTTGAGTTTTTTTTCTGTGTCCAATGTCAGTTTTAAAACCTCTACATTTCCATAATTAAGAGGGTGAAGCCTACGAAACTGCTATGACTCAGAGGAATTACTCATATGTTACCTTCTCAAACGTCACCCTCTAGTTTTCCTTTGTTTCTTATTCACTCTCTTTGGTACCGCAAGGGTCATACTTAAAATAGAGATATTTTTATCTCTAATTTTATTTACACTTACTAGTGACACCATACGAAAATTATAATATGGAAGCGTATAACACTAATATATATTACGATGTACTAGAGCGCCATCTGTTATCAAATTATAAAACTATTTTAGAGGCGTAATATTCTTTTTAAAATAAAACAATTTCTACTGTCCTTACTGCGATGGAAAAATTAATATATATAACAATTGTGACAGTGTCTTTATACTTTTAAGACAAAATACCAAGTCATCAAGAACAAACACATCTGGAATTCAAAATACGCAATAAGAATCCTATCTTTGGTTTAAATTGTTTCGCTTTCCATATTTTTAAATAGAGAATATTATTTGAACTCAATTAGATATTATTGTGTCCATCACTACGTAAAAATAAGTTAGTTAAATAATTTTATATGAGTCAAATTAAGTTGAAAAAACATAGTTGAAAAAATAATGAGTTTACCGCTCGAATGTTACACTGTGTCATTTTTAAAAAATTGATCATCCCGATGAATTTTCCACATTAAACAGTGTATTCAATTAACGTTCACTTTTTTATATGAAGAAGGGCTTGTTCGAAAGCTATTTTAATATAATTTTTAATTTAAAAAGTTGCGCCCATTTATTCCTCTCTTCAATTGTCAATCAACCGAAAACCAAACCGAAAGTGTGTTTAATATGAGAAAATCGTGATTTAGCATATTTCTATATAATTAGGAAAACCATGTCAATTTGTTCTTTTATTTGTTTCCAGGTTCCGTTTTCAATGTGCATCACAATAGAAAGAAAGGAGTTTTTCTGAACCTAAAAAAGGAGACTCACAAAAAAACCCTTGCATTGAATCCATCGAAAGTCATAAGAAAAACGCATACTGGGGGTAATTGGATTGGCTTCAGAAAAAAAGGCAATTGGTGGACAAAAGACGAACTTCCTTTGCGGGAAGTGAGCGTTGAATTAGCATGAGTCAGGGGTCTTTGTGCCTTAGTATTTCCCCTTAGTGACTGGAAAGCCATTTATCTTCTTTTATTTCGTCCATATCCTACAACATATAGAACAATTGGAGTAAAATCATCGTATTTTAAAATGGTATGTCTTGGGTGACATCCTCGTCTCAATCCGATAGTCAAATAATATATAATTGGATGAATACAATTATGTTTGATCAACGTCTTCTCTTTGGTTTATATAAATTCTACAAGACCACAGTCACCGTTCGGAGGAGATTAATAGAATCGCGGAATGTCATGGTTCATTTGGACGAGGAAAGCTGGAGATGCGTCGGACCTGGAGGCTGTTGGGCTCTGCGCTGCCTGGAGTAAAGGAGCTCCATCTATGCTTCCTTCCTGTGGTGAATCTGTATAAGCCCGGTGCTCCTAATAAAGCTGTATGTGTTTGTAAAATGGTATGTCTTAAAAGAACCATTTAATTTCTAGCTAAATGCAACAAAAAGTCAACACGACTTTAACCTGGACTTATGGAACAAGTTTAGAAATCTTTATACATATCCTATGTTTTACCTACAGGAGAACATGTGGCTAGATAACCCCATGGCAATCTAGCACGAATGAGATCAAGTTCAGCCACACGGCCTATGAGAATTAATGAGCAGCCGGACCGTGCGTGCCTAGAGCGTGCATGGAAAGCGTGCTGATCCATTGATAGGTAGGTAATCCGAGATGCAGAGTTTATCAGGAAACAGCTTTTTTTTTTTTTGGAACAAAGTCTTCTGAATACATCTTTAATAATGACAGGCTATAGGTAAAATATATGAACAGGTTTTATTCTACAAAGTGCTTAAATATTGAATCTCAATTTACATCAATGTAAATAATTAATAAGTTACTTTAGAATATAACTCATTGTAAATAGCTCAACTTGATCAACTTTCTCTCTTCACGATACTAATTATTACAGATAACTTCATTAAATCTACTTCCATCATTGCTTGAAATACTGTAAATAACTACCATGCAATTTCTTTCATCTGCTTATGTTGTTGCTTATTTTTTTTAATGTAATGTTTATTCAATACTCTTTTTCTTAATTGTTTATTTTCTTTTTCATAACTACAATATTAATTATTGTAAATAGTTTCACGTGCAATTATCCAGATAGGATATAGCGTGTCTTATTTGCAACTGGTAATAAATAAATCTCAATATATAATACTAGCGGATGTGCCCAGCTTCGCCCGGGTTTTACCCGAGTGAATGTTTGTCTAACGAACATTTGTTAAAACAATTCTCTACAAACTTATAAAGAAAAAGATATATTTTGATAATTTGAAACTCGTAAATTTGAATTTCTCGATAAAGTGAACATTTTTTCCCGGTCCCTGTGTGCCGTGTCATCCTGAATTTTGTCTTCCATAATTTTCTACATTACAAAATCGTCGTTTTATCTAGTGAACATTTTTTCCCGGTCCCTTGAAAGATATTCGATAAGTTGAATAAAATCATGGTCGTGAATCTCTCGATAAAGTGATTATTTTTTCCCGGTCCCTGTGTGCCGTGTCATCCTGAATTTTGTCTTTCCTAATTTTCTACATTACAAAATCATCGTTTTACTACATATTTTCCCGGTCCCTTGAAAATTACTCGATAAGTTGAATAGAATCATGGTCGTTTATGGAAGATGGACGTAGTTCCCGGAGGTTACCCGCCCCCCCAGCGCCAGGACCTCTTGATCCCTCTGATTGGCCGGCGGCCGGACGGGGGTGGGGGGGAGGGGGGGAGGGGAGGGGGGATCTTGATCCCTCTGATTGGTCGGTGGGAACTTGGACTGTCCAATGGCCGGCGGCCGGACGGGGGGGGGGGGGCAGACCTAAGCCTAAGGTGGCGTTGCTTGCGAGTTAAAGCTACAAATCTGCAAATAACTCTAAGGATATTAAAGATATTCAAGAAATTATTTTTCGTAAACCTTTCCGGGGATACACCTAATAATATCCCAAAATTTCACGGCGATTGGATGTATGGTTTTTGAATCCATAGAGGACACACACACACAGAGACACACACACAGACACACACACAGACATTCAATTTTATATATATAGATTACATACACCGGGGAGATATGAGATTCAATAGAACTTGCATGTTGCAATAGACCGCACGAGTTAGTCAAACACAATAGTGAGTTTTTTTAAACATCTTTTTAATTTTTATATTTATATCTAAATTATATATTGGAAATATATGAATTTATTTATGATGGGTGTGCTTCTTTTAAATAAAGGCAGAAGCGCTATGTACATATTCATTGTATATAGTTGTTTATATCTAAATTAAAATAATAGTGCAGACTGTGTGCACTTTTGCATGTATTTAAAAGGTGTCAATACATTTATGTTAATTGTATTTAAATAAAACAATGTCTACTATTCTTATCAATGATCCTGTGTCATAGTTGATTTAATTGTCTCTGGATCTTCTTAGTTTCTCAGTGACATCCTTTTGAATGAAAGGGCTTAGTAGTTCTTTGCTATAGCCAAACTATTGTTTTTGTTTTTATTGAAAACTAGCCGAATGACCCGGGCAACGCCCAGGTTTCACCCGATTAAATGTTTTAATTCAAATACTATTCATTACAATTATAAATTGGCGCCGTGGATGTCACTCTTGTAAAACGTCCCGCTCCAAACTTTGTGTCAGAGAAGCGATATTTTTATAAAGAGATGATCTGGCTTTGTGTCTTCTGCTCGAATGAATATTTTTATGTTAGAATTTTGTTCCTGCACACTAAAAATGAACTGGCTTCACCCGTGGTCTCAGCTTTTCGGAATTTTTCCCGATATAATTTTGTATCTGATAATCAAACATGATACAGCAATATTGTCATCATCATTTTCTGACTAAAAAAACAACTATTTTTGCCCAGAACCTGTCAATTTTATTTTTTATTGGCTAAAAATCCGATAAATATCTTTTCCAGATTTTTCTCTATGTCCTGTCAAAACACGTTTTACATGTACATTAGGTCAGCTGATATTACCTCCCATCTTCACCGCTAGAGGCGCTGCTTGCGAGCGAAAAGGCAAATTTGCAACGCAATTTGCAAGTAACTCGAAGAATATTCGGGATAGAGACCTGAAATTTCACTATAAGTTTTCCAGATTCTAATCTATATACTGTTAAAATTTCAGTCGGATTAGTTACGTATTGTGGACGTGTATAGCCGACATTGATACCCACATACATACATACACTGACTTTTATATATATATGGATAGTCTCTGAGCTGGTGATCCCATGTCCTCTCTGGGAATGTTTCTGTAGTTGGGTAGTTCAATCTGGATATCATCTCAGCTTTGTTTGCTTTCCTGAGAAGGTTCTTTGATATCTGCACGGCTATTTCAGCCAGCCCATCTGATTTAGGTTAATTTGGGCATTAAGTTTGATGATTAAACTTATCGGAATTCCTTAAATTACACAGGTCTACAAAAAAAACCTTTTTTTTTGCACAAGAGAACCTGATGGTGTTTCTAGTGTAACTTTTCATGCTGAACTCAAATATCTAATCAGAAATTTCCCATCACCCATGGTTTTTGCCTGATGGTCTTTTTTTAGTTTTGGGATAAATACAGTAATAAATGCAACCAATGTTACGTAAGCATTTTTTAAGTTACATCATTAACTAAGCTAGCGCTTTATTTTTGACAAGAAGAGTTGGTATGTGGAGCCAAAAGCTTTATTTTATTTGTTATTAATTAAATTTTGCTCTTTAAGAATCATAAATGTTAATTTAAATAACAAATTATTGGAATTTTAATTGAATATATATAATTTATTATTATATAATATTATAATCTGTTTTGCTTTCAACTCAAAAATAACGACAAGCTCTGTAATGCTATTTGCTCATTAACAGTTTTAATATATATATTCAAATTGAACCTAACGATTTGTTTAATAGATTTGCAGCAGAAGTGACAGGTAAATTTGAAGTGATTAGTTTATTCTTCTCTATCGATTTGTTTTTATAAATCGTGTGCACTAGACTGTGTCAATATGCCGAGGCGTTGCATTAATATTCCTGATATTTTCTGTTATATTTGTGGGGAATTAACTTTCAAAGTTCAAAGGCGAAACTTTACACCGCTCATCAAAAAGTGCTATGAACTTTATTTTGGCTTTAAAGTCGGTGACCAAGATAAGACTTGGGCTCCTCACCATTGTTGTGTAATATGTGTTCGACATCTTACAGGGTGGATTAAAGGTGAACGTCATATGCCTTTTGCGGTTCGAATGATATGGAGGGAACCTAAAGACCATTCTTCAGACTGTTATTTTTGTTTGACAAAGACTACAGGTATTTACATCCAAATCAAGACATACAGTTGAATATCCAGATTTGCCTTCTGCTATGAGACCGGTTCCTCATAGTGATATTTTACCTGTTCCACAGCCTCCTGGAAATGTAATATTTAGTGACGATGATTCAGATAGACGAGAGCAACAGTGGGATGACACAAATTTTGAAGCAGGTGCTTTATCTGAACCTCATTTATTAACCCAAGGAGATTTGAACGACCTCGTACGTGATTTAGATTTATCCAAAACAAAGAGTGAACTTTTGGCTCTAGGTTAAAAGGCTGGAATCTGCTGCATAAAGGCACAAAAGTATGCTTTTTTCGCAAGCGTCAAGATGAATTTCAAGACTTCTTTTCACAAGAGAATGATTTAGTATATTGCAATGATGTTGTTAGTCTAATGGAAGCGCTTGGTCATGACCATGATACAGAAGAGTGGCGTTTATATATTCATTGATTCTTCAAAAATTAGTATGAAAGCTGTTCTCCTTCACAATGGAAATAAGTTCTCACCAGTGCCAATAGCACATGCATCCAACATGAAAGAGACTTACGAAAACATGAAACTGCTTTTGAAAAAGATAGAATATGAAAGATACGGTTGGAAAATATGCAGCGATTTCAAAGTCGTTGCTCTCTTGCGTGGATTACAGCTTGGATATACAAAATTATGTTGTTTTCTGTCTGAGTGGGATAGCAGAGATAGGGAAAGGCATTACATTAAAAAAATCTAGCCAAACCGTAAAATCTTTACTCCAGGATATATAAAATATTGCAAATCTACCCCTGATCGATTCAGAAAATATTTACTTACCACCATTACATATTAAACTGGGATTAATGAAGAACTTTGTCAAGGCAATGGATCGAAATGCCAGTGGATTTGCCTACCTAAAACAAATATTTTCTAGTATAAGTGAAGCGAAGATTAAAGAAGGCATTTTCGTTGGACCTCAGATTCGAGAATTGCAGCAGGATGGAAATTTTCAAAATAGTTTGAATGAAGTTGAAGCAGCAGCATGGAATTCCTTTAGAAACGTTTGCAAAAACTTCTTAGGAAGTGTTCAGGTTGAAAATTACCGAGACATAGTTAATGATCTGTTGCTTTCCTACAAGGCACTGGGATGTAACATGTCCCTCAAGATCCATTTCCTGCATTCACATCTAGATTTCTTTCCAGACAATCTTGGCGCAGTTAGCGATGAGCATGGTGAGAGGTTTCATCAAGATATATCAAGCATGGAGAAGCGGTACCAATGTAAATGGAGTCCCGCTATGCTTGCCGACTACTGCTGGACACTCAAGAGGGATCTACCACAAGCAAAGTATAGAAAAAAATCCACTGTCACTGCTTTTCAATAAATAAATATGTTTCGTTCATATATGCCTATATATTAACAATATTTCCAAATTTCAAGTAGGTGTATCTCAGAAATATTGCGTAATAGAAAAAAACTAATGGTATATTTGGATTCAGGACATGTAGATAAGATGCTATTTCTTTGTGGACAAAGAAAAATATTTTTTGATAAACCAGTGTAATGTAATAAGGGTTATGCAAAACTGCTTACGTAACATTGTTTGCATTTTTTACTGTATTTATCCCAATACTAAAAAAAGACCGTCACGCAAAAACCATAGGTGATGGGAAATTTCTGATTAGATTTTTGAGTTCAGCATGAAAAGTAACACTAGAAACATAATCAGGTTCTCTTGTGCAAAATTATTGTTAACCAGTGTTATTTTAAATATAAATTATTTCATTAGATGTCTCCAAAATTCTTTGAATTGCATATATATTAACCTTTTTTTCAATAAATTCAATTATAATTTTCAAAACTTTTACCTTTAATGAGGGCGTAGGTTTGAATCCCACTTCAGACACCATGTGATATTATATGCGTTAAATAATAAACAATACTATTATAATAATTTGTTTATGATTCATTAGCGCGGCATCTGTTATGAAAATTCGAAATTATTATAGATATTTCCATTTCAGTAAGGGCAGTTCACATTGTTTAATTTTTAAAAGAACCATACACGTCTATAATGGCTTCGAATAATTTGTTCATTTACTTATTCAATTTTAAACATTTATAGTAGTTGTTAAGGCTTACTTTTGATAGTTTACTTCCATTATTAATTTTTTTCCGAATATATTCAACGAATTTATTTTTACTTATACCACAGTGTGTAGAATACATTTGTAGAATTCTATAAATATAATTTCACAATAAGGTATGATATATAAATATTAAAAGATAAAACATATAAAGGTTAAAAACATAAGAATAAAAAAAAATAATCGCTGAAAGGTGTCAAGATATATTTGAGCGTCAATTGAAGGGAAGAAGGCAATAGTGACTGTGATTTCAATATGTTTGTAGGTAATGGCGTACATAGAAATGCTTCCAGGGTGGCCAGGTGACAGCTGAAGTTTCACAGAATCCCCAGGCAACCCGGCAATTTATTACACAGAAAATTCCTCCAGTATTTGTAAATATCCTATATATTCTTTGTATAGAGAGCATATTCCTGTATTATTTTATTTAATTTTTCTATTTTTTTAACGTAACATTTTTAAAATCATTACTATTTTTTCTCAAATCAAATATTCTCTTTTTTAAATAATTGATAATTACACAATAATTTGTTGAATATAATTAATATAATATATTAATAATTGAATATAATATATTAATAAACTATTACACTGATGTGTATAGCTTTTCTCATTAAATATTATTTTACTTTTCATCATTAACACAATAAAAGCAACATTTTGAAAATACTTAAAAGTTTAATTTTTAATTTCTTGATATTTAAGGAGTTAAAATACAATCAAAACAAAAAATAAAATGAAGTTAAATTTGAAATAGATTTACAAATAAATTGTAAAGAAGTTAAAAAGACGTATATATCAAAAAAGGTAAAAAAAAAACGAAGAAGTTCCAAATTAACAAGCCTCACATTATCCCTCGGAATCTAAAGAGATAAACGCCACGAAGCAACAATTATTTACCACAGAAGAGAGGGAAAAAAGGGGAAAAAACAGAGCATGCAATCCGCATAATATCAAGCTTCCCTTCCAATTAAAGTAAAAACAACAACCTCAATTTCCCGGAAGGGCAAAAAGGAGCTAATTAATTCATTGATTAGGTTGGGAGCTCAGTAAGATAATATCTGTGGTGTGATAAATAACCCATCTCCCGGGGCCCATTTGACCATCTTTGCTCGACTTTCATTGCTGCTGGGGCATCCAATCAGAAAATGCATGAAGTGAATGAAGTTGATTAGGGGAAGAGCAGTAGCGTTCATCAGTAACGGGCAATTTTTCTTTGCTTGATTTATCATGACTTGTACATTTTCTGCAAGAGATATACGATAACATTATTTGGATTGTTTGATTAGGCTTAGCTATGATGTTGTGACCTAGATAGGCCAAGATAATCCTCTTCGAACAGTTCTTAGCTTTGCCATACATACGCTATAAACACAATTTTACATATTTCCCATATGTACTCTATTTATTTGACGTCTAACATAATTATGTATTATATTATTTGCGTATTAGCTCTCGATGTGTACGTAATTATTTTACATGCTCATCCCTGTCTTTACAAGCAATCTAGGGCTGGGTTAATTTAACTATTTTTATTTTTCGAGCTTTCGGGGGCTAACATGCTCTTCAACAGGAGAACTAATAGTATGATTTCTATTTCTCCTGTTGAAGGGAATGTTAGCCCCCGAAAGCTAGAGAAATAAAAATAGTTAAAGAAATCTAGCCCTGGATTACTTGTTGATTTTATTTTTTAATTATTTGTATTTGCATATATTTCTGCTGTCCTCAAAGCTTATTTACATACTTTATATAAATACATTTACTAATACAACAACAACAACAAAAAAGCCTTTATTTAGGGTCACTGACCCTATACAGGATTCACCAGAGGTATGCATAGGAACAAAGCAGTGAGACAACGGAAATAGCGATATATACAGAGTAAAAAGAGAAAGAAAAAAAAAAAAAAAAAACAAGAAAAGGAAAAAAAAATAATAATAATAAGAAAGAGGGAAGCAAGAAATCAACACAAAAAGAGTAGCAGTAAGAAAGTGAGGAGTGAGTATCACTTGGCCTTCTTCTGAGATATGGACTTGTGGAAACCATAAAACGCCGTAGCAATATACTTATTCTGGGTCATATTGTCAATTATTGATGGAAGTGAAGCACAGAGTTGCCCAGTTTTGAGCATAAGGGTTCTTCTTTCTTCTTTCAGAGCAGAGCAATCAAAAATATAGTGAGTGATTTCATTTTGTAGTTTTGAATTACAGAAGGTACAAGTCGGGTCCTCACCGCAGAGCATCTTGGTGTGGTTTTCTCTAAAAAAACTTGAAAGTATTCTAACTTGTGCGAGTAGTCTTACAACCGGGAAAGGAAAATCCCCTAAAAGGTATCCCTCCGTCATGAAAGATATGTGAATCTCTTTGTAGTGAGAGTATAGCTTAGATTTATCCATTCTTGTAAGGTCGTTTTGTATAGATTGGTCTGCCGCTGTTTTTAAGAGCCCTGTAATCGCGCTCCTCAGCGTTTCAGGGTCATCACAGGAAACAAGTGCAGGGGATCCATTATCGTTAAGCAGATTAGTGAGCTTTTTAATGAAACCGATGGGTGTGCCCGAAGCATTAGAGAGTTCCCGTGTTCTATTAAAACATATACGTGGCAATCTGTCACTGCTCATATTCAACACCCGCAGCCAATACTTCAGGGTTAATTTTAAGGCTGTTACACTCAATGAGATACGACCGGTTTCTAATCTGATTAGGTAACCTGGAGTGTATCTGGGCAGATTCAGGAACCTACGGATAAATATGTCTTGTATATTGTCCAGTAAGTCTTTATGCTCTGTTGCCCATAATGGAGCGGCATACATCAGGACAGCTCTCACTATTGTATCAAAGAGTTTGATTGATAAATTTATTGACTTTGCTTTTGATTTTATTAATATTGGGTGTGTGGCGTTAATTGCTGTAAGTGCTTTTCCTTTAAAGTAATTTGCCGGGTGAGTAGTTGTTATTGTTGGTGTCAGAGGGAATCCCAAGTATGTATATCTTGAAGTTATTGCTATGGGTTTATCATTCCAGAACCATCTATCCTTATTTGAGGGTTTACCTCCATTACGGAACACCATAATCTTTGACTTGGACTCATTTAGTGTCATTAAGTTCTCATCGAGATATTCTTTCAGTATTACATTTACTAATATATTTTTAAGGTGCCGTATATATAAGCAGAGCTACCCAATATAGTATTAGAGTGTTCAATAATATTGAACTGTCGAAATCATGGAAGGGTTTACCACTAATAAGCCAGGCCCTCAAATATTTTGATTTCGCCAATTTAATCTACCAGAACGCTTCTTAGAGCTGTAATACTGTATTGGATCATTCTGCTTATATATGCTACATTGGAGAGTGGAATCTTTTATTATTGTCATAGAGATGTGTTTTCACCAGAGAGAGGTTCGTGTCATAATAAAAAAAAAATATATATATATATATATAGTCTATTTATACATTTACCTAAGGGATAGACAACGTATGGATAATACTTTGCATAATACTTCCTCCAATTTACAATTTCATAACTAAGTTTGTCAATAGAGCCGTTTGATTTTTACGAAACGAAACAGCCTAGAAAAAACTTTCTACACTTTGCACGCTTTAACCAGTTATCAGGAATAATATTCGGTTCAATTTATGATTGAAAAAATTCCAATAGGATTCATAAATTGTTGTGTCCATTATGGTTGATTCTTCTGTAACCAACCTTCCTAATAATGAGACTACTTATAGTGTGACTGAGCAAATCGACGCTGAAACAAATCAGCGTGAACGGAAAAATCCATGTGGAGGCATAGCTACACAAACATTCCGCCTGAACAGAATACAAAAATAAGCATCTCCTGCTGCTGAAGAGACTGCTAGAATGGACAATTTAATAAAATCAATAAAGCCTCCATGGCTAAGTTTCTTTTATAATTGTATTTATCTAGCTTTCGGGTTAACATACCCTTCAACAGGAGCTACTAGAAGTTATGCTACTAGTTGCTCCTGTTGAAAGACATGTTAGCCCGAAAAAGCTAGAGAGATAAAATAATACAAGAAACTAAAACCCTGGATGATTTATTAATTTTATTAAATTATAAGTCAGAGAAAGAACGTTGATTTCAATATGGAAAATGCACTCACAAACTCTTTCAATATCTGAGCATTACAAGGAAATTCGACAAAGTTTTATGGATGATATTCCAAAAATTCTAATTTTATTAAACAGTGATGTTAAAATCACAACATTTAATGTGTGTGTGCAAATTTATAAAATAGAAAGAATTAAATATTATCTGAATTTTACTCTTTTTATCTATGAATAGAGAAAAGAGGACAAGGAAAAATTGTAAATATTTTGAACAAACTTAGTTCCTGATGTCACATTCCGAGCACCAAACATTAAAAAAAAAAAACAGAAGATGAAGGGGGTGAGGGGCATACTTATAAATTAAACATCTAGACGATTGACATGTAAAGAAGTGAGCGATGATAATTTATGATCATCATCGCTGACAATGACATACGATGTGTAGTCACATCTCAATCGCCCACAGATAAGAGTTTTATTATTCAAATAAATGGCGGGAACTCTCAGCCAATCAGAGCTCAGAGAATCTTCCCTTATTAATTCGAACTGATAACATTGCGACGTAATAGAATATAATTAAACCTTCCAATGTTGACATCCTATTGATTTGTGATGCTACACGTGAGGTAGGGTATGCAAATTATTATCAGCTTTGCTTTATAATTAAAGCATGCATATATGTTTATAAATATCTTACATCATTTTGAGAATATATGTTAAGATTGTGAGATTTTCCAAAATATAATTTTTTTATATTCGATATAACTTAAATTTTCTATTGATTAATTGAAAGTGGGTGTCATGGTCAAAATTAATATTTTTTATGTTAATCATAGAGGGCTGGAATAAAATATCCACAACAAAATCCCTACGTTAAGACATCTTATTTATATATTGACTTGTCATGTAGTCAAAGAAGAACAAAGAAAATTGTAAGATATTAAAATAAAAGTAGATAATTAGTTATGCAGAATTCAGGTAGACTACCATCACGTTTTATCTAGTCATTTTTAGACAGTTCTGAATGATGAAACAGAGAAAAGCTTGTAAATATTCGACTTGTTAAGTTGATAGGATTAGGATTAAAATATCATGCTGCTGTATGGTTCAAATATCATAGATTCGAGCAATAGAGCAAACCCTTATCTGTGGATATACCAAAAATGTAGGTGCCATAAAACATGTCTACGAAACCTGAATTCATGGTATCATCACCCATGATAGCCCTTGTCTGTGGATAGACCAAAAAGAGGTCTACGAGACCTGTTTTCATGGGATCATCACCCATTATACTGTCCTTGTCTGTTGATAGATCAAAACCAAACATGTCTATGAGGCCTGTATTCATTGAATCATCGCTCGTGATAGAGTCCTTGTCTGTGGATAGACCAAAAAGAGGTCTACGAGGCCTGTATTCATGGAATCATCACCCATTATATTCTCCATGTGTTTGAATAGACCAGAGACATGTCTATGAGGCCTGTATTCATCGAATCATCCTCGGTATAGAGTCCTTGTCTGTGGAAAGACCAAAAATTAAGCCCAAAAAGAGATGTACGAGGCCTGTATTCATGGAATCATCACATATTATGCTGTTTTTGTCTGTGGATAGACCAAAACATGTCTATAAAGCCTGTATTCATTGAGTCTTTGCTCGGGATAGTGTCTTCTCCAGTGGAGGAGAATCGATGGCGAGAGGCCAGAAATGAGGCTAGTGGCCAATCAATATGTTTAGAGGAGCCGGCCGTGGAATCACTTCCTTCCTGGACTGTTGTTGTTTACCCACGCCAATCCACCATTAGCGGTCTATTTCCCTCTCAATTGGCCTTTAGTTCAATCTTTCTCTCATTTCTTCATTTATATATACACATACCAACGTTCATTAACCTGTTTAAAAGATACAAATATGTAAGCGATGTGCGGTATATTGTAGCAACGAGGCTGCAACAAAGGTTTTTACTATGACGAAAAAGTAATTCTAGTATACAAATCATTATTATTGTAGAGAAAAAGTACACAAGACAGAATATGGTGGGATAATTCGTGTTGTGTGTGAAACTCGCGGAATCCCATAAGAAACCTATATTTGAGAACTGGTATATCCGAAATTGTCTATATACGTTTATCAATCTGAGAGATACATTTTATAGAAGACCTTTATGGAATATTTTCATCTTGATCTAAATATGGAGAATAAACAAAGCTATCTATCATCATCAACATAGCACCATCTATCGCTGACATTTATAAATAATTTTTTAAACTTATATAAAAGGGCGTACCTGAAACTATATAAACTTTTATATACCTTATAACCTTTTGTATAAACTTAATTGATGGATCGCCTTTTGAATCAAAATTATTTTAAACGCTTAACCAAAATTTAGTCGTAGAGGTACAGTCTGAACCACACTGAAAAGGGCCAACAGCCTGAAACGCGTACGTGGTTGGCTTTTTCTTGATTTGTCAAGAAAATGGATTGGCCAACTATAATGGGACAACCCTGAATCAACGTTTCGTCGATTTTT
Source organism: Cordylochernes scorpioides (assembly GCA_030710605.1). NCBI lineage: Eukaryota > Metazoa > Arthropoda > Arachnida > Pseudoscorpiones > Chernetidae > Cordylochernes > Cordylochernes scorpioides. The sequence goes on from CP092879.1 coordinate 29,413,205, forward strand.
GTTCCACTAGATGACGCTCTGCCATACAGAATTATACTGCACTGAATAAAATTTGAAAAAAATAGTGAGTGCATAGTTCACCAGTCTTGACCTCCTTCTTTAATTCGTCCACTTCATTCGTCTCAAAATTAAAAAAAAAGAAGAGTAAAATGAGGTCAACAACATATGTTCTTTCATAAAATCAATAAAAGTAATAACAAAACTTTCAAAATAAAAATGTAAAAACCTTTTTGTAACCGGAGAATTGCGATCAAATGGCATCTTTTTAAAAGAGAGAGAACTCTACATCTAAATCTCTTATCTCTTAATTCCTTTTAAAATATCGTATTCAATAGAGAAGAGGGCCCACACAATTTCTACAATATAATTAGCTATTTAATTAACCTAATTAAATAAAATATTTAAATTCTTGAATTCTTTCTTTACACATTAAAGAGACTAATTAAACAAAAATGTTTAATAATAAAATATTAATTTTTATTGAAAAAAAAAGGTCTAAGAAGACACAAATTCTTTAATGTTTCTTACTCCGTGGTTACCCAGGTATTTTCCATATTGGAAAAGACGTTCCATCCCCCTCCAATATAAAAGGATCTAGTTTCCTGGGAGACATCAAGTCAACTCTGCCAATTTTAACTCAAGATGAAATTTTTAAATCAGTTCTATGTTTTACGGTAAACAAAGACAATCGATGCCACGAATCTTCACAAATCCTTCTAAATATTGAACTGATCGATTTTCAGATACAGAGGATTTTTAGGCGTCTGCTTGGATTTATGTTACCGCTTTTTTTTCCGATTCAACTTTAGCTCTTTCATCGCTTGGCGATGAAACTGTTGAATATGCATTACTTAGTGGTGCATTACTTAGTGGAACTTCACCAACTACGTCCCAATTAATCAATAACTACTGTTAATTGCATAGAATTACTTGAATCTTCCTATTAGTGTGTTACAATATATTCTTTTTATGAAGGTTTCTATGAAATTTTTAAAGATATTTATAAAAAATACCTAATATATATATAGCGTTGTGTCTTTTAAAAAAGTTCAAGTGGTTTATTGATTAAACTTCCAAATTTTATCTTATGAATATTAGTTTTTCTTGAGTTCGAGAGTGTTAAAAATGAAAAGAAGGAATTGAGTAGTGTTTTTGTGTGTGCCATATTGAAATTTTATGTATTATCTGTATGTAGCATGCTTCTTTAATGTTTTATATTTTTTATATAACCTGAAGAAGGGCATTCTTGCCTGAAAGCTTGTTTTTTTACCATTAAAAGAAAATCACCACGTTTTTATCGCCTTCATTTCTATCTCTGTGAGAATAGTTTTATAAATCATTTAAAATATACCTTTTATTTATTTTTACTTATGCCTGGATATTCAGATCATTTATCTTCGGTCATTTTAGCCATAAAAATCTCACTATATGCATGCTATATGATATTCTTATTAAGAAACTTTATTGAATTTGAAGTATCTCTGATATGATGAAAATTATATATGGATCTCCATCAGAAATTACAAAATTCTTATCATTTGGTTTTAAGACGTATTAGAATCTATCTATCTATTTTATTATATATTATTAGCTTCGACTTTTCTTATTAAGGTTCATTTACAACTTTAATAGAATCGAGTGTTTGACAGGCGCTAGCATCCTGCCGAGCAGCCCAACGCCATTACAAGCTAGGTTTCTTCAATACAGAAGTGGGCTCATCTCTGATGAGCCATGCCCTCTCATTAATTTTTCATTTCAGTAAGAGGGCAGTATAGAAAAGTATTTTACTTTAAAAATAATCATAAGCGTCAAAATAGATTCAACTTCTTATAACAGATGGCGGGCTAATGCATCACAGAAGACTCAGCCCCGAAAAACGATAAATGTGCTTTACTCAATACAACAGGATTTGCTATTTTTATTATAGAGTGAGGACCCTAACCCAATACAGATGACAAATTGATACTATTTTTGACACACTCACCTATGATTCTTTTTAGAATAAAACATTTTTATTGCTCTTATTGAAATGATAAAAATATAATAGGAGGACCTGGCATTTTTATCATTGTAGTAATGGCCGAAGAAAATTGTTTTATTTTTTAAAAAATATTACGTGTCAATAATCGTTTCAATTTCTTATAACAGATGACGCGCGAATGCATCATACAGATGACAATGCTTCATCCTACACAGAAGCCACGATTTTGCATAATATAGAAGGAAGGGTTTCACTCCAAAAGAACATAGGATTCACCCTATATAGAATCCAATTCAATCCATGGAAGATAGGATTCGCCCATATTTAAATAAAAAGGCTTCGCTTCACTCAGGGCTTCGCTCAATATAGAAGGCAGGGCTTGACTCCATAGAAGATGGGATTCGTCCAATATAGAAGGCAGGGCTTGACTCCATAGAAGATAGGATTCGTCCAATATAGAAGGCAGGGCTTCACTCCATAGAAGATAGGATTCACCCAATATAGAAGGCAAGGCTTCACTCCATAGAAGATAGGATTCGTACAATATAGAAGGTAGGGCTTCACTCCACAGAAGATAGGATTCGTCCAATATAGAAAGCAGGGCTTCACTCCACAGAAGATAGGATTTACCCAACATAGAAGGCAGGGCTTCATTCCATAGAAAATAGGATTAACCCAATATAAAAAGCAGGGTTTCATTCCATAGAAGATAGGATTTACCCAACATAGAAGGAAGGGCTTCACTCCATAGAAGATTCACCCAATATAGAAGGCAGAGCTTCACTCCATAGAAGATAAGAAGAAAGGTTTCAGCCTTGCTGTTTCTTCTTATTGAAATTTCTTTAGCATCACTTTTTAACCATTTTTCAAGAGATCTCGTATTTTAAGTTAATTTAGAAATTCAAATAATTTTAGAGCTATCCTTTTCGTTGAAATTGCTAATGTATGGGGGAATCCAAGTAATAAATAATCGAAGTGAGGGACATATACATATTTAAAGATGCACGAAAGTCTTAAAATGGCTCTTTAACTGTTTTATCGTTTTTATTAGTGTTCAATTTTTGAGAATATTTCCCTCCAAGTTGATTACATTTCGAGGAAAACACTACCACATAAATAAAAATTTGCATAACCTACTGCGCACGCGCAGATTGTTATCTGTCAGTTTGACAGAAGATTGCGGCGACGTCGTCGTACACAGTTTTACTGCGCCGTTAGCATAGATCGATGTCATGGTTGGGCAGATGAATGGTAGCAAATTAAATCTTGAAATCTAGACTCCGGCGGGGGGCGGGGGAGGAGGACACTTTCAAATGGGGGGAGAGGAAGAGAAATAACTTGATTACGATCTCGAAGATGTCGACGATGAATCAGCTTTTCCCTGCGAATGACAAGCGGGGAGTGGTCATCGGAGCGTGCCGGCCATTGTGGAGTATGACACATGTCGAGATGGCTGACCATTCACTATCCTTCAGCCAACATCCGGTCAAATCTGGCTGTTTCTCTCCACCTGTTATTGACGATTTGATGGGCGATGATCCCCTGGAAAAGAAACTCTTCATTTCTTTATTGAAGAAAGAGCCACTTCGACCGTACATATTTGTACAATATAAAGTTGATCCAAAAGTTCATTTTTGTCTTAAAATGATGTACTTGGCGATTAATATTATTACGGCGAATAAATAATAATACACTTAATACAATTAATTTATACATAATACAAACATTGATGGAAAATTTGCCGGGAGGAAATTAATCCATGGAAGCAATGGTCGCCTCTCCCGTCAAAATAAACGTCAGAATCTGACGCCATCTATTAAACCAACAACCCCATATTGTATATAACTTGTAACAAGATTTTCATGTTGTATAATAGGAACACATCTGTAAATGATTATACGCATGATTGACATGTGTCATTACATCACCATATGTAATGTACTTTGTACAAACTGAGGATAAATAAATGACTCTGTAATAGATTAAGAGTTGAGCTGAAGCAAGAGATAGAAGTCAGAAACGTCTAAAATCGAGATAGATGGAAGTCACAAAATAACATCTAAAGATAGATTGGAAATTGTCAGGCCAGTTTAGAATTTCACCAGACGATCCACACTCTTCGCATCTGTTGAAATGCAATACCCCTTTTCTCGGGAAATATATATATGAGGCCCCCGTCTTAACCTATAAATACAGTCACTTTACAGTCACTTGATAGTTACTTCACCATCTGCGTGAGCCCTAGTCGGTTGTACCCCAGGTACACCTCATCCACCATGTAGTCAGTAAGAACTCTACTATCTCCATCTTTCGCTGCTTAGCTCGACTCCTATCTGTTCACGGAACTTTCTTAGTGCAACTGTTTCTTCGTTTTTTGTGTATGGACATTCCCAAGCTTTCCACTCTGCCTCGACCACGACTGCCTGTACTTTGTGAGAACTGTAAAAGGTCTTCCAAGGTGCAGAGAGGTACTGGAAAACTCCTTGTCCTGACTGTTCCTCTCAGTCAACACAGTATAGCGAGAGTTGACAAGGACTCACACCATAGATTAAGTCGACTGGATACCTCATCACATATTTAGTCGACAGGATTCTACAAGAGGCTACAGGACTTCACCACATATTGGTGTTTCCATTTTTGCAAGTTTTTACGAACCTTTGGGACAGCCTTGTATTATTTTATGCAATTATCTGTTTATTTTCTTTTGTTAATATTATTTATATTGTCCAAAGTACCACGAACCGGGTTTTAACATAGCGTTTTTTGGCCTGTCGTTGACGGATGTCAATATAATTGTTTTTAATCTCAAATATTCCCCTATAATAATCTATATAGACGACAGAAAAGCAAATATTCCTTACATTTCCAAAGATTATGAGAACCGTTCTCCCCCCCACACTTTTTTTTTTTTTTTTTTTTTAACACTTAGATTCGGCATAATTTTCTCAATATAGTATATCTAGGAGGATTTAATTTATTCTCTCTCTCTCAGTTTCTCGTGTAAGGAGGCTATATATTTTTTCTACGTGAGGTTTTAAGTAGTATTATAAGTTGAGTATATGGAGCACGTGTGATAGTGCCTCTCTCTCTTTATTATTATTTTTTTATTTTTTGTAATCTGCGTTTTTTAACTGTAAAGAGTGGTATAACACATCAATGAATAAATAGGTGATCATTTATATGCAGTCTTGCTGATAAGACCTAACAACCACTGGGTGTCTTTTAATAATTCTCTTTTTCATTTTTAAACGATATTCTTAATTTTTCTGCTGAACTGTAGAACTCGTAGCGCAAGGATCAAAGCTCTCACACATATCAGCCAATAAATCAGAGAAAATATTGTAAATCTTTGACTTGTTACATTAATAGACATTTGATACTGCCAATTGTATTTTCCCCTGAAGCAGGAGACGAAAAAGAACACTATGGAACATCCTATCTTTAATTTCATCTCCGTATAAATCACATTTAAGGCAACATTCTTTCTTCCAATATTCTGAGCGCCTTTTGGAGAAAATAGCCAGAGAGAGTATCGTTAGCTATGCCTATTTATAATATTTTTGAAGAAGCGAATCTATAGGAAAGATATGGAACATTCTCTTGAATTTCATCTACAGATAAATCACATCTTAAGCAACAGTCTTTCTTCCAATATTCTAAACGTCTTTGGGAAAATAGCCAGAGTATCGTTAACTGGCCTATTCATAATATTTTTGAAGAAGCGAATCTATAGGAAAGATATGGAACATTCTCTTGAATTTCATCTACAGATAAATCACATCTTAAGCAACAGTCTTTCTTCCAATATTCTAAACGTCTTTGGGAAAATAGCCAGAGTATCGTTAACTGGCCTATTCATAATATTTTTGAAGAAGCGAATCTATAGGAAAGATATGGAACATTCTCTTGAATTTCATCTACAGATAAATCACATCTTAAGCAACAGTCTTTCTTCCAATATTCTAAACGTCTTTGGGAAAATAGCCAGAGTATCGTTAACTGGCCTATTCATAATATTTTGAAGAAGCGAATCTATAGGAAAGATATGGAACATCCTCTTGAATTTCATCTACAGATAAATCACATCTTAAGCAACAGTCTTTCTTCCAATATTCTAAACGTCTTTGGGAAAATAGCCAGAGTATCGTTAACTTGGCCTATTCATAATATTTTTGAAGAAGCGAATCTATAGGAAAGATATGGAACATCCTCTTGAATTTCATCTACAGATAAATCACATCTTAAGCAACAGTCTTTCTTCCAATATTCTAAACGTCTTTGGGAAAATAGCCAGAGTATCGTTAACTTGGCCTATTCATAATATTTTTGAAGAAGTGAATCTATAGGAAAGATATGAAGCTGTAATTTAGAAAACATCGAGATAACCGAAGAAGTTGCGTGCTGTTGTGAAAGTGTGTGAGGCAAGCGACCATAAACAGACCAGCATTGCAGTTCCACCTTCCCCATGTCAACAACCGCGATAAGAGCGGGAGATTGATTAAAGTAATTTTCAATTCGATCGATAATTCAACACCACAAAATTTTATAGAAATCTGTTTAAATAAGTGATTACTTTTTTATAGCCAAACCGCTGAATATTAATAGCGTTAAATAGGTAGAGGCGACCTCATCTCAGGTTGGCATTATTCCAGGCAAGAATTCCCCAACTTCCTTCTCAACTCCCCTGCATTCTTGAAGGAAATAGACAACCTATGTAAATATGTTGTACATAAGTTGACTAAATTATCAAATATGTTCATATTATATATATCTTTTAAAATTAAAATAAAAACATTAAGCCTCCAGGGAAAAGTTTATTTTTAAACTATTTTTTTTTATTTTAAAATCTCTCAAGCTTTCGGGAAAGAAAGCCCTTCTGTGGGAGAAAATATTTTACATCATTAAAACGTCAATAAAATAAGATTTAAAATTGAATAAAGTGCTTTGGTTGTTTACATTTGTTTCAATGCAGAATCAACGCGGGCTTCTGTTGCGCGTGCTTTCGAGTTTTCTATTTCAATATACCAGGTCTATTAGTATGAAACGCGAAAATGGGCGCCAGAGGCCGCTGTGCAACTTTATTTGAGCCGACGGTGGCGCTGTTGTAGGCGTTTTGTTCTTTGACTCACGTGGCATCAGCATGCCTGCAGTTTTAGAAAAAATCAAATCGTGAAAAATTTCTGGAGCCTGTGGAAAATGGCGTTTTCCGAGCCAAAAAGTGCCCATTTGCGGGAAGTTTTGTTGTTCGCCTTCAACTGGAAGAAAGGTGCCACTGAAGCCCACCGAATGCTCGAGGAAGTTTACAGCGACCACGCTCTGAGCAAATCGCAGTGTTACAGGTGGTTTAAAAAATTCCAAAAGGCGATTTTGAACTTGATAATGAACCACATGGAAAACCGCCCCAGAAGTTCGAGGACGCTGAACTGCAAGCTTTGTTGGATGAGGACAGTACCCAAATGCAGGAGAAACTCGCAAAACAGCTCCAGGTGTCTCAAGGTGCTGTTTCTCTACGTTTAAACAGCCTCGGAATGACCCATAAGCTTTCCAGATGGGTCCCCCACGAGTTGAGCGAAAGGCAGCAATAACGGCGTCTGGTAACCTGCGAAGGGCTGCTCGCCAGGCATGAAAAAAAGTCATTTTTGCACCGAATCGTAACTTCTGATGAGAAATGGATCCACTTCAGCAATCCTACGCGCCAAAAGTCGTGGGGCCTGCCCGGCCAATTTCCAAAACAGACGCCTAGGCCCAATCGCTTCGGAAAAAAAGGCAATGCTTTGCATATGGTGGGACCAGACCGGCGTAGTATATTTCGAGCTCCTGAAACCTGGCAAAATGGTCAATACTAGTCGCTACGAACAACAAATGCACAGTTTGAGAGAGGCGTTGAATGAAAAAAGACCGGAATTGCGTGAAAAGCACAACAAGCTGATACTGCAGCATGACAACGCTCCAGCCCACAACGCTACAGTGGTCAAAAACACCATAAAAGACTTGGGCTGGGAACTCTTACCCCACCCGCCGTACTCACCAGACTTAGCGCCGTCGGACTACCACCTTTTCACATCTTTAGGACACGCCCTAAAAAACAAGGAATTTTCGAACTCAGACCTACTCCTAAAATGACTTGTTGACTGGTTCGACTCAAAAGGAATAGAAATTTTCAGACAAGGAATTCGAAAATTGCCTGAAAAGTTGTTCGAGTGTATAGCTAATCAGGGCAGTTACTTTGAATAAAAAATCTTTTGTTGTATGGAATTGGTGAACTTTTGAATTCACTGAAAATTTTCGCGTTTCATACTAATAGACCTGGTATATCTTTTGTTTATGTTCATATGATTTTTATATAGTTGTACGAGAAAAAATAAACAAAAAAGAAAGCCAGGTGTTGATATTAAAAACAAAAAGGGCAGATTCTGATCGTTCAAATAAGCATTTAGAGTGCCATCATGAAATTTAAGAGAGGGAATATAATATTTAAGAATCACAAAGAAGACGAATGTGGTATTTGAATATAATACCCAAGAGCCGTCTATTTGTAAACAGTGTGAAATATCATAACAAATTATCATCATTTCATCTTTGAATATAAAAAGAATCAGCGCTAGATAATGAGGATAATTGACAGGCAAAAGAAATATCGTTCTCAATCAATTCTAGAGGTAAATAGATGATACGACCACCAATTGATTAAAGATCGACATGACGATTGTAGATTCAGCAGAGAGAGCATCGTTAGAAAAAAAGAATCTAGATAGAAAGAAAAAACTTTTTTTATTATCCCACATACACGTGGTACAGGCCAGGATAATCATGGTGGGTAGAAGTTGGCGACTGTTTTTACTGTAAGTGCACCACATGTCTACATATGTGAAAAGCAGTTCGACATTGCGCTTACAAATGTGCCAGGAAAAAGAACTATAACTGACTTTAATGAGAGGTGATCATCAAAGACCTCCCTCGAGAGATAGACAATTGTAAGCTTTAATGAAAATAAATTTATAAAAAGGAATCTATATATGGATAGAAAAGAACCGATCATCTTCAAGAATGCGCAAAATGACTTCAAAAATGATGAAATTAAGAACACTAGAAGCATAATCAATAATTAACTGTAATTAAAGATGCTAAAATATATATATAGACGCGATGGAATGATCGACAACAAAAAGTTAAGAAGAATTAGAAGCATAGAGAAAAACCAACTATAATGAAAGATGAAAACAAAAGATAGACTTGATGGGGTTATTGACAAAAAAATAAAAGTTAAAAACTGGATTCATATAGAAAAAAAGAACCAGATATGAGGTTTTAGTCTTTAAAGAGATGAGAATTACAAGAACTAGAAGCGCATAAAAAAGAACCAACTATAATGAAAGATTATAACAAACGATAGACGCGATGGGATTATTGGCAAAAAATTAAGAATAACTAGAAGCATAGAGAAGAATCAACTATAATGAAAGATGAATATATAAGACGAACACGAGAGATGCGGTTTTTGACTTTGAAGATATGAGAATTACAAGAACTAGAAGCGCATAAAGAAGAAGCAATTATAACGAAAGATTATGGAATTATTGACAAAAAAATTAAGAAGAACTAAAGCCTAGAGAAGAACCAACTATAATGAAAGATGAATATATAAGACGAACGCGAGAAATGAGGTTTTTGACTTTGAAGATATGAGAATTACAAGGACGAGAAGCGCATAAAGAAGAACCGACTATCTCTAATGAAAGGTGATGATGTAAGATCGACGAGATAATTATAGACTTTAAAGAGAGGAAGGAGCGCTGGAAGTATAGAGAAGAACCAACTGTCCTTAATGAAAGAGGATGATTGATATCAATGTATTTCCACCCATCCTGTATTTAGCTCTGGCTTCGGGAGAAAAGAGGTCGGGGGAGTGTAGAACAAATGGGGTGCGTCCATGACGAATAAATAAATAAATAAAGTTCCGGAAGGGAACAAAAGATGAAGATTGTCAGGAATGATGAGCCTTGAATAATGGTTTATTTAAAGTTTCTTTGCGAATGTCGGGTTGGGAAGGAACCCAAGAGCTCAGAGGAGAGAGAAAGAGAAAAAAAGAAGAGAATGGAGGGAGCCCTTCTTTTTATAGCGATTCCGTGGCGACAGGCACAAGGGAAGCGAAATCCAAAGAATTTCTCGAAGAATACGCACTGAAAAGTAGCACGGCTGAAAAAAAGAGGGGACTGAAATCGGCGGCATTTGAACCATCTCCCGAAAATAGCGACGAGGGTGCAAAGTCATTTACTGAGGGTGGAGAAACGGTGGATTCATCACAGAGGTCATTCCAAGCTTCTGTAGATTCCTTTACACGTTTTCCACTCTTCAACTCCAGCTATCACATTAGACACCATGGGACAAAAGTGCATAAGTCTTATCTTTAAGATTCTTAATGGATGAACTGACGAAAGAAAAATACTCTTAGAATCCACGCGTTTTAATATATTTTCTTAAATTGTTGCGTGTGTGGATAATTTATATGAAACTAGTAAGAAAACTAGAGAGAGATAGTAATAAACAAATTAAGACAAAAGTATTAGGCACTTCAAGGGATAAGTTTCTCTTTAAAAACTCTTAAAATAATAAACACTAATGCTAAAAAAGATTCGCATATATATTGATTATATATGGGTTATATATTGATTATTCGCATATATATATAGATTGCTTCCTAACATACCTTTCGTGATATATTTACATAAGAGTTAAGCCATACATATTCATTACAAAAATATTTTCTTACTTTTTCACATATATCTATTTCTAACTCTATTTTTTGTATATATTTATACAGTTACAAAATAATGCGTATATGTAATATAATTCCTCTACCAAGAATTACTTTATAATTGCATCCATAGAAGCCATGTAGTTCAAAGCACCTATAGCGATTTGCTGATTTAATTGCTGAGACCATTTGAAGAGAAACAACACTGAGGAGATATATTTTTAATATTTAAATTGCAGTAGAAACTCTCTGAAGAAATTATATAGAGTTCTTTATATAAATATGATTCAAAATAAAGCTATAAAATTTTATTTTTTATGTAAATTTTGGGCATGCAAACATATCGCCTTTTCATAAATAGAAACATTTTAGCGCGAATGCTCCTTTTTACTTTTCAAATTGCCGAATATATACAAGCAAAAGAGATATTATATTATTTTATTCTATAAATTCATTTGTTTAAACTTAGTTTGGCCCCTTTTTTATTTTTTTTAAATCTGAAATTAGAAAAAAAGGTGCTATATATCTTTAAATTATAAACATAAACCTCTCCTTTAGTTAAATCAGAAAATCCACAAATTTAGAATAATTATTACACACTGTATACTTTTTGAAAATAGAGTAATCTTTAAATAAAAAGGCATATATTGGATCAAAATATCATTTATTTTACCAATATTTCAGTTGGCTGAACGCCAACCTTTATCAAGGTATTATAACATTTTAAAGTTTGTTGTTGACACACTTTAAAATGTTATAATACTTTGATAAAGGTTGGCTTTCACCCAACTGAAATATTGGTAAAATAAATTATATTTTGATCCAATATATGCCTTTTTAAATGACACTATATACTATGCTGTGTTGTGTGTGTGTTTTGTATAATTTATTTTAATAAATTTAGATATTATATATACAATTTATATATTTTTTATAAAAGAGAGAGAATTATACTATTTTTCTTTTCCAATAAAAGGATGCCTCGGCGCTAGGCAGCATCCATTTTAATACAACTTTTCTTATTAAATTTTACAAATATTTTAAATTTCAAATGTATTTACAAAATATGAAGAATTATTTCATTAAAAAAGAAAAAAAAAACATGCGTCATAAATATTTTAAATTCCCTATATTTGAAATATAAAAATATTATTTTTTTCATCTACATATTTCACATTAAGTACTAGTAATACCAAAATATATATTAAAATTTTAGACATATTAACTTCAATAAATATAAACTTATCTTATATATATATTATATATATATAAAATGAAAAATGGCAATTATAAAGTATAACATAAAAGGAATAGTAAACGCAAAATCGAATCAAAAGAAAAGCTAACTTTAAATAACAAATATAATTTATGCCGAATGATTAAGTAGCAAAAGTAATTCAGTCAAACAACAATGGCGGCAAACAACAACAACAAAAACAAAATGGCTATTGACAGGTTATTAACGCTACAAAAACAACTTAAATAAACTGAGTTATTTACCTCACGAAGATTGTATTTTTAAATACGTCTTTAGAAAGATTAATATAAGAACAAAAACAAACGTAATTAAGTTTATTTATAGAGTTCCTTTTAGAGGGCAAACGATTTCGTCTGGTGGGCTTGTTTATTAGCATTCGGTCGTTTGATATTTTAAATAAATTGGCCCAGGACATACCAGCACATCCGCTTAATTGAGTTTATGCGAGAAAGATGATGACCAAGACGCCATTAATTATAACAACTCTCTTTAAAATTTATAAAATTTGAATTTAATAAATTAACTCATTCTGTGCGTACCAATTTATACAATTATTCTGAGTAGTAGCACATGGTTCATATTTCTTCTCTAATCTAATTTGTGTGTTTTTAAAATTGCTTTTCTTTTTTAATTATAATTAGACATTGTTTTTCTCTCTGTGTTGTCTCTTTCTTTTTATTATTTAAAAATAATTTATCTTTTGCATAATAAATTATTCGTAGAAATTAGAGTTATATAATTAAGAGAACATTTTATACAATAAAATAACCTTTTTTATATTCCTTGATATAAAATATACTTAAGTGATATAAGTTGTAAACATATTTTCTTTAAATAATATACAAATTTATTAGTGTCTCTTAAAATATTTTCATATACTGCTTATACGATTTATCATGTATATATATCATAATTTTAGACCGCCTTCACTTTAAGGTGTTATTCTGAAGGTTTATTAAGACCACCGGTCTTATATAGATTTACCACATGAAGAAAGGAAGCATAAATGCAGCTCCTGTACTCCAGGCAGCGCAGCATATTTTTATTAATAATAAACTTAATATATTGATTAAAGGTCCATGAAGTCCATGTAGAATGTTTTTAGTAATAGATAGCCTGGGCTGTAATAAATGGTAAATAGTTATATGCTGTAAATAGCTCTACATTTCTGTTCTTAACTGTGATGTTCACTAATATCCACTATAGGGTAATTAAATCGTTAACTAACTGACAAATACGTTAATAATTTCTATTATAATAACTAAAATCATATTGATAATTACTGTAAAAGCTCCCAAACTTGTGTATGCATGCAAATATCCAAGACGGATATCGCGTGCTTTGTAAATGATAATAAATAAGAGGTTTTCGATTCACACACACACAAAATAATTTTAAAATTTTTAATTGAAGGAACCCATATATTTTCGTAAGTGTAAAATAGGCTTTAACAGATGGTGTATGAATGTAGATTATTACCAGACAAATACTTGTGACAAGGAACATCAAATTATATGTAAATATTTACAAATAATTTGTTTAACCTTTGTTTTATTTTAATATTAGAACATAAATCATGTTTTTATAATAAAGAATAATATTCTACATTTGGGTACGGCGCTGTCTGGACTACAGGAGCTCCATCTATGATTCCTTTCTTCCTTTGGTGAATCTGTATAAGACCGGGGGTCTTAATAAAGCTTTGTGTGTGTGTGATAATATTCTACATTTAATTTAGCTGAATAAAACAATTTACAATTATTCTTAATGAAGATTTGAAATTATAAATAATTATAAAAGGGCGAGGTGTTCTGTGACAGTTATTCAGATCGAAACTGTACTTTTATATATATTTTCAAATAATAGAATTTTACATAATTTTTATTAATAAAGAAGAATCAATCAGATTTTTTTTTTCATTTGAAAAATTATTTTGAAATGTTGTTTAAGTAAATAAGTCAAAAACACCAGCCTTGACTAAATATATTCATATATCCAATAAATAAATTCGTATTCTTGCACATGAATCCTAACAGATATACATTATTTAATGAACATATTTACCACCTTCTAAGAACTCTAGTTAATTCGAACTAGCATCTTAACTAGCTAACTAGATAAAATACTAAAAGAATAATATACGTATTTACAGTGTTTATTATGTTTGTTTATTACATATATTTGATTCTTTAAATATAAGCAACATATAAACATATTTATGTATATTCATGAGATAGAATAAAAAATATATATTCTAAATTGAAGTTTTAAATAATTAGAATTTTATACTTAAAACACGTTCTTTCCTCTCAAATAAATTATGGAATATTAGAGAGCAAAAATATATATTCCTTGAATATTATTAAAGAGAAAAATATCCTATTAGAGAGAAGGCCCCTTTAATAATTCATCAAAAAGGATATTAATCTAATTAACGATGATATTATATATTTTCAAATTATCCTTTGATCACATATTAATTTAAAAATATTATATATTACCTAATTATACACACGAAAATAGTTTGTTTAAACCCATAATATCAACAGACGAGCTTAAAAATTCAAAATTAATTTGAAAATATAGCCTAAATTTTAAATATATCGACATTTTTTTTCTAGCAGATTTTTTAAACAAAAGTTTAATATTCCATCACCCAAATTGATTTCATTTTTATAGAATTTTTCAACATTAGAGAATTAATATTGCATTTAAAATATGCACTTTTTTTCTATTTTTATCTCAAAGAAATAAATGCATTCAATTAAACTTTTGGGATATTTTTTTATCAGTATAAAAAAAGTTAAAACCAAGTTTAAATATATATTTTGAAATATGATATATCACACATTATATTATTAAAATTATTTATTGTATAATAGTTAAATTTTTATATATATTTAACATGAAATTAGAGTTTTTGAAGCTTTTATAGCACAATTTTGAGAATATTAGCTGTTAATATAAACTTATTAGATTATAATATATGCTAGATCTTTTCAAACCATATATGAAGAATCAAAATACGTGTTATTAGTGTCCGAAAATATTTTAAAATGCCTATACTCTATTAACTGTAATTCTAATATAGATTTGATTAACACAAACCCAGGTTCCTGGAGCGTACAAAAGATATAGCCATTTACCCAGGTTTTTTCTTCAGAAGATATAATTATAATGAGAAAATGATATAAAAAATAACATCTCCTATTTTAAAAATTCACACATGTTTGTAAAATTCAATGTATAAAATGCTGAATATTTAATGCAATTTTTAATTACAAATGAGATCTAAATACACGAATATATATCTCACATAATAAAAATAATTTAAATATATATTTATTAATACGCAAAATATTTTTTCATATTGTAATATAAATTGATTTTTAACATATCGATATTTTATAAAAGTTTATAATTATTCTATTTTAAAGTATATATAATAGTAAAGCCACACTAAAATAAAGAAAGTAAGTTTAAATAAAGTAAAATATAATTTTTATTTAGATAGAATGGAATTGAAAACTTTCACTTCTGTTCCATTAGGGTAACCCACTTTCGTCTGCGACTTCCAACGTTGTCGAATGGAAAGTCGATTATCCACAAATTAGTCAGCCCCATCTATAGGCAATTTAGTCTACAGTACTCTATCAACATACAATATATGGAAGAATAAATTGATTTCTGACCATTTCCGTTCATCACCTCTACGAATCGATTTATATATTATTTTTTAATATAAAAAAGCAATAATAACAATAGCATTTTTCATTTTTTTAAATTATGTATTATGGTGCATTAACGATAAATTGATGTTAACTAATTCAAATAAAATAAAGTTTTTGAGCCAAATGTTTCTATATATTTTGAAGAGTAAATAATTTATCGTCTATAATTAGATCGAGAAATATTTTTGAATGGAAATAAATGACAATTTACTGGAAGAAAATATTTCTAGTCAATTCGATGACAAAACGTAATTGCAATCATGTTTAATTATGCATTATAGTTTGTTGACTTTGCTTAGAATTATTAATGAAACTGATTCCAATAATTATTAATTAAACATTATATTTATTGATTTACAAGAGAGAACAAAATATAAAAGGGAAACTAATATTGAAACAAGGAACTTTTTTATTGTTTTGGTTAGCGCCTATTTACCTGTGAGCTTACACACACTATGTGGTAACAAATAATTAATATAGGTAGAACATAGTTATAAATAGCTTTATAGGGCCTTTAATTAAGGAAAATATTATTCATTTACGATATAATAATTATTTAAATAAAGTTAATAGGATTCATAGACAAAGTTAAATGCTATTGCATTTAGAATTGTGCTGATGTTTTGTACTAATTTAAAATTCTTGCCTCGAATTTATTTAAAATTTTAAAGACCTGACCTATGTTTTTAATAGCGATTAAATTCAATGACATTTTGCTCTTTACTTTTTAAATTGTTGTTATTTTTGTGATTTCCCTTATAATTTCACAAAGCTTTTATTTGTTCAATAATTGTAATAATTTTGAGTTATATTAATAGGCGAATTAGATGGCGATCTATATAAAATGTTAATCTAATGTTGTTGTTGTGTCCAATGAAAAGCCTATGATAATCTTATCATCATATATTTTATTTTTTGTTAGAGAATGAGCATCTGTTTTTATAAATTTAAAACACAAATATTTTCAGACGATAATATCAAAGAGGCTTATATCAAAGAGGACTATGGATATTTGCATAAGTACGCAAAAAACCTTTATAATGCTACTCTTATGCTAAATAGGCATGGGGAGTGGTTGTTTACAAATATTGTCTCATACAGCAAGTGCACCACATGTCTATGCATGTCGAATGACCTTTGTAATTAGAATTTATCATTTGATTACTTCTACTTGCCGATAGGTAACGTCAAGGTGAAATCACAGATTAACTGGTATGTTTAGAACAATAAAAAAAAACGGAGTTGGGGAGATTAACTAACATATTGTTGTACCATGGCTAATGCACCTATTTTATTTTAATTTGTAATATTATTTCTGATATATTTTTAATTCAAATTTATATTTATTTATTTTATTAAACAGAATATATATATATTATATAATCTAAAAACTCAAATATTTTTATATTTAAAAATATATATATTTTATTTTTATTCATTGATAATTCTACTTTTGTTATCATCGTTTTTTAGAATAACTTTTAGTTTTGTTGTAAATATGCGTAGTTAACATATCTATCTTTTTGAATGACCAATATAGGATTAATTTTATAAATTCTATATAATGTGAAAATAACTAATGTGTAATATTTTCTCAAGTAATTAAAAATAAAAGCTACTTGATGGTAAATATTTGTCTTTTTCTTATCACCACTGCACCTTCAACCCTTTATCTTATCGATCATTTGTTTTATCAATCCTTTATCTAACAAAAATTATTCATAACATATATATTATAAACAGATTTATGTATTATAAAATCACCATTTGTATTTTGGTACACTGTGTGACTTCATTGCTCTCTTTGATGTGAGAAATAAATAACTGATTCTGGAGGCTACTTGAAGTAGAGTTATCTCATTATTCCCTTATATAAATTTGTAGGATGGTTGAAACACGTTCTGGTAAGATGCAAGACCAGTCACAGGAGAGAATCAAGGTTGAAGAGTCTGCCAAGCTGCAACCTGGTGCAACAATATAGAGCAATTATCAACTTCAGGATTGAATTCCCCGCAAAGAGAACATAGCAATCAACATGTGGCATCAATATTGATGGTCTAGCCGTTGCTATTATTGATTCCAAGTGATTGTGTGATTGCGTGTGCATAGTTCGGTTGGCCCCAATTGCTTCATAATGATACGCTCCTCTCTCGGGATTTTCTTGCTCCCTCCGGAGTGGAATTTCTAACTTGAAGCCTCATTTCTTCATGACCCAGAGTCGAGTTAGTGAACGCTTTTTTTACCTATCGCAAGAAGTTTCACACTGCACCATGATATTGACTAATTATTGATAATCGGTTGATAAAAAGGGGGGGGGGGCGATTGCTGAGAGAGAAGAATTATTTGCTTGTTTTTAATACATAAGTATTTTGCCAATGCTATGCTGTGGTGACATCCTAGAAAATATAATTTAGGGAATTTTAAACCACTATTTGATTCAATTGAGTTGATTAAATAATTTTAGGAAATACTTGACTTGAGAGACGCGAAGAAGAATAAAATAAAAGACTTAATTACGTATTTACATATTTACACAATTTTTGTGCCGGCCAAAAGAAAACAACAATAAATTTACATAGTATAAAGCCTCACTATCTGGCGGTCGCGCGACTTCACAGAGTTTTTTCTAGAAAATATAATTCAAAATAAAATAATTTTTTATATAACATATAGTATATAGTTCTTATTCTATCTACTATTATATTAAAATTAGGAAGAAAGACAGGTTGCCTGGGCCGTGACATTTCAATTTCTTTAAACTCTTCGGTCAGGAACACTTTTTTTATTTCTTTCAACGTATAGAAAAAAATAAAAATTCTCTAGCCGAATTGTCTATTATCTTGAAATACTATTTTAAAAGTAATAGTGAGAATTTTGAAATACAAAAGCCTAAACGAACTAAGAGATGATAAAGATATTAATTTAAAAAGAATTCTTCTAAAATGAATCTGTATATGCAAATATGTAAATAAAATCAACGAATCAGTAGAATTCGAAATGGATTATGAAAATACTTGATGAAAACATAAAACCTCTTTCACTCTATTATACATAACTAATATTAGGAACTTTAAATAGTAAAAAATAAATATATATCACATTTTATTTGTCGAAAAATAAAAAGAACAAAGCGGCATAAATCCTCTATTTTATTTTTATGTCGATTGAATCGGTCAAATTGCGGGGCTCCTGTGGGATCCGCTGGAAAATGGCCTTTCAATCCTCAGCCATCTGATCCATGCTATAATCCTCGAAAGCTTTGCTTTAGTTGGTGGAGGATAGGATGTTGTTGGTATAGGTGATTATACAGATATATGTAAATAGGGTGTCTCGAGGTATCCATCTCTAAATATAGTGTTTCAATCTATCTTCACCTTTTCGAAAAACATGTGGTAACAGGTAATTTAAAATCATATTTAAAAATTCAATTGCCATCTATCGATAGAATTTGTACAATTAATTTTCGGGCAATATGTTTCTTTTCAAATAAATCATCAAATTTTATCTCTACAGACTTTAATGTAATGATAAAAGTTATTGAATGAGAGAGTTCACAACTGATGAGTAAAGCCCTTTCATTCAATAACTTTTATCATTGCAGTAAGGTCTGTAGAGATAAAAAAAATTGTTGGTATATATGAAAAGAAACATATTGCCTAAATATTTATTGTTAAAATTTTAAAAGCATGAGGGTTTGCTTGCGATGTCTTAAGACATTCTAGAAAATGACTCTAACTTGCATACATATATATATAGGGTGAATATTAAATAGAAACTGCGCGCCCTCTATGTATGAAAATTGAAACTATTTAGCACGAATTTTTATTTTACAAAGAAAACAAGTTTTTATAATGTCTTTAATGCGATGAAAAATATTGATTGCTTTGGTTTATTCGTGGTGAACCCTCCAATCGGTTCTGCTATACTGTTCTAATATTGTACTTGCTATTCTGTTGAAATTTCCGGCATTTTAGAGGAATTCTTAGTACAAGTATTTATAGGAATTATGGATATAGGCTTTAAGTACAGTATAAATAAATATACATACAATCACATATATCGAGTAATTCTATTCCGCAAATAATTCATGAAAGTGAAAACCGGGTAGACATTAATTAAATATAACGCCATCTAGATCTGTAGATTTAAACTATTTGGTGCGGATTTTTTTTAATGAAGGCCTCATCAGTCGTTTATTTTTTGCGTCCATGATGTTGAAATTTCCAATAATATTTGTATGTGACTCGAATCTATACCCTTCAGCACTCTAATGACACATTGAAATATTAATACAAAGCAATAACGCGCTATCTATATATAATGAAAGGATTTAAGCATGAATGTTTCTTTTATACACAATACAAACTTCTACTGTCCTTATTGCGATGAAAAATATATTGGGAGGGCTTGGCTCATCAGTGGTGAACCCTCCCAGCGGTTTCGCCAATTTAATCCACCAGACCGCTTTTTAGAGCTCTAATTCTGCATTGGACGGTTCTGCTTATATACGCAGCACTGAAGGGTAGAATCTCAGAAATGGTGTTGAAATATAATGGTTGAAATATATGAAAACAATTTAACTTACATTCTATTTACTTCTGCAGTAATATAAATTAGTTTTACCATAGCATAGCAAGCCATATTTAAACATTAGCAGCGATAAAAAAGAATATGTAAGCCATAGCAATATATACCAAGCTAGTTGATCATCTGAACAACTAGACTGTTTATCAATGTCTTGAAGATAAGAGTTTGCCTGGCCGGCATTCATATTTCTGTAAAAATAGACACTTCGGCCAGTTAAAGTTTTATTTTCTCAACGTCTCAACATCTTTTGTCTTCGTCAGAAGAAATAAATAAAACTACAGCATTTGCCAAGGCGTTAAAAATTGTTCGCCTTGCCAAATGCTTTATTTTTATTTATTTCTCCTGACGAAGACAAAGGATTTTTGTTGAAATGTTAAGAAAATAAAACCCTAACTCTGGCCGAAGTGTCTATTTTTTACATAAATATGAATGCGGGCCGGGCTCAAGACATTGAGATCTACATTCTTGTTGTTCAGATGATCAACTAGTTTTAACTGGCCGAAGTGTATTTTTAGAGAAATGTAGATGAATCTGTACATTTAAGGAATCTGTGGGTCTTGTTTAGTCAAGTTTAAAGGTTATTCTATATAATATTTACGAGCGGAAAAATATGTCCAGGGTAGCCTAGTGGACATGGCATCTGCCCGGTAAGCAGAAGACTGTGGGTTCGATTCCCATCCCTGGACACTTTATTTTTCCGTTTATCATTACTCTTCACAATTCATCCTTTCATACTTTATCCTTAAGGTTAGAAATAATCATTATTTCTCCTTAAAATAAATTTCGATTTTTCGTTCAAAAGAAACACATGCGGGATAATTTTCAAATGTCGTTCTACAATCATAAGCCGCATTATAAAAGGTTATTGTGTTTGTGTCAGTAGGTATGTGTAGTGACCTACCTCGGCATAGTCCGCCAGTACAATTGGCCGTCACCACGTCCCGTCCAGTACAGTACCGTCCTCCTTGGGACGGCGCGGGATTGGAGCAGGTCCGTCGACGATGGTAGCGGCAGTCCTTGCCGCAGGTAGACCAGGCAGACCAGCTGGCCCATCTCCCATCCACCGCTAGACACACAGTTACATATTGGTTGACGTACTTGTTGTGTTTGGAGCCATTTTAAACTGCAAGACTAGAGTTAGCATGATTTACAAATATTGCTGCATCATGTTTGAGGCATGTTGTTTCTCCATGATATTTAAAGATATATTTATTTTATATTAAAAATATTATAAAGCTATACAAACAGTTTAACCGCATAAGTTTCTTTTTTATTTATGAAAAATCATTTTTAATTTCAAAGAGAAATATTTAATATTTCTAACTTTTTGGATGACGTATGAAAAGGTTGAATATATGAAGAGTGATGGTCTATATATGAATGGATGACGTATGGAAGGGTGAAAAATATGAAGAGTAATGGCGAACGGAAAAATAAAAGTGTCCAGGAGCGGGAATAGAACCCACAACCTTCTGCTTACCGGGCAGGTGCTATGTCCACTAGGCTATCCTGGACGTATTTCTCCGTTCTTTGAAATTAAAAATGATTTTTCATAAATAAAAAAGAAACTTATGCGGTTAAACTGTTTGTATAGCTTTATAATTATACGCCGCAGTCATTTATAAGTATTATTAGTCAGTTTAAATATTAGTTACGAACGGAGAAATACGTCCAGGATAGCCTAGTGGACATGGCACCTGCCCGGTAAGCAGAAGGTTGTGGGTTCGATTCCCGCTCCTGGACACTTTTATTTTTCCGTTCGCCATTACTCTTCATATTTTTCACCCTTCCATACGTCATCCATTCATATAAATACCATCACTCTTCATATATTCAACCTTTTCATACGTCATCCAAAAGTTAGAAATATTAAATATTTCTCTTTGAAATTAAAAATGATTTTTCATAAATAAAAAAGAAACTTATGCGGTTAAACTGTTTGTATAGCTTTATAATTATACGCCGCAGTCATTTATAAGTATTAAAAATATTGCCACGTGGAAAATTAGGGAAGACAAACTTCAGGATAAGACAGCAATTTATTTAAGGCAAGAACAAACTATGAAGGATAAACAAAAGATAAGCAATGAGGGAAGTTTACAGAGTAGCAAAATATAAACATAAAAAGTATACTCTGTTAATAAAATAAAAAATACTTTGTTACAATAATATTTCACAAGTATAATTAGAAATATTTGTAATAATTATTTTTAGCACAATGTGTTTCTTTTCGCATATCAAATATTATCTCTATGTGAAAAGAAATATTGCCAAAAATAATTATTGCAAATTTTAACGATAGATTGCAATTCTATTTTTTAAAAATTCAATACATATATATGTTTAATTAAAAAGGCATATATTGGATCAAAATATTATTTATTTTACCAATAAGATATTTTGATTCAATATATGCCTTTTTAATTAAAGATTTATTTATGGATTTCTCTATTTTCAATACATATATGTTTAATTAACTTTTTTCTCAAAGTATTTTTTTTTAAATTCGTATTTTTAATTGTAACACTATCACACCAGGTCTTATCACATAGCTTTAAATGTCGGCGAAGACATTAGAACAGATGATCATTGGACAACATCACTAATGAAGAGAAATGTAAATAGATTCTACCAGAATGAATGTAACCGTTTTGCTTGTTTAATATGATTTCAAATGATGAGAACACATCCTGGTAAAGGTTATTTTACTTATCAAGATATACGTGGTACAGGATATGTTAATTATAATTGGTAGTTAACCACTACCTTTACTGTAAATTGCATTCCACGTCCATACATGTAGAAATCAGCTCGACTTTTACAAGGTGCCAGAGCCCTGTTTGATTACTTGCACTCATTGGTGGGGTTGGGCTTATCCAAAAATCAGAAGGTATTAGAAAAAATAAGCTTAATGTTGGGATTCGATCCCAGGTCGTGATAATCATCCGTGTGAACCATTCCTTCACAAGCCCCTGTATTAAAATATATGCAAAAAGAGTCAAGAAGCTATTAAAGCTAATCAATCTTCAGAGCCTGTGATACCAACATGAGCTACCAAGATATTAGCATTTCGCTACAGTTTCCCCGTTTGATTGTATTTCCATTTTTTAAAATACTTTGGTACAAATGTAAAACCTTTAATTCTATACGCAGAGTTAGCTTTTATATTTATTTTATATTACGTTATAGCGCCAGTATATATAAATATCGATTTCTGTTAGATATATTAGCAGGAAAAGAGGTAGGTAGTGTGTTAGTTTTGAAATTACAACTAGAAGACTTGCCTAATTCGACACAATGTAGCATTAAATTTTAGGCGCACTTCGAAAATCAAAATCATATCCTAATTTCAACAACGTTATATTCGAGTAATATAACCTTGTTCAAAATATACAATCTAAGTAAACATTAGTATTTTAAACGACCATCAAACTCCCGGAAGAGGCCGCGGAGTCTGGAAACCACAAATTGTATTGCTCATTAGCAAAGCGTCGCACGTCGCGAACAAAAACGTATTACAACCCTAACAGCAGGAGCCGTTGCATTTAAATATTCAAATAAGGCTTAGCTAAATATTTAATTGTAGTTAACCACGCCGCCTAATTGTTTAGTAGCCCCTGGATACTGTCCTATTAAATCTTCGGCTGCTTCTTTTTTCTATATTTACTTTTAGCAGCAAACACAATGAACTAATTACAATACTAATAATAAATATTTTCCTTTTTTTTTAAATTCGGCTTTTTATATATATCTTATTAATGAATACACTAAATTATTTAATAATTTTCAAGTTAATTAATTTTTTTATGAAAATAATTTATTTATAAATTTATCGTTGAACTGGGTTTATTTTATTTTTTGTTATATGGTATATTTGAACTTTTTTTAACTCTTCTTTCTAAAAATAAATAAATAAATACTCTTAAAATTATTTGTAAATGACACTTTTTAAAAATTTTACTTTGAAACACGCACTGTCATTAAAATAGAAGAGTTGTAAAAGAATTCCCATTATTTACAAACGATTTGAACTATTAAATATGCATATTAAAATAATGTAAATAAATTATGTGTAAATAAATTTCAAAGAGAACAAAACTAATAGAAATATTCGAATATGCAAGTTTAAATAGAAACGCGCTATAATACTTTCAACGGTAAGGAAAACTGCTTAAGAATAATGTATAATTTATATACAAAGAGAATATGATTTTTACAACCAAAACATCTACCTAACTGCTATTTTTATATAGGTGAAATTCAACAATTATTATGCAAATCATAATAGAGAAATATTTCGTATTTGTGATAATGATAAAGGATAAGCTCGATGCAATACCTTGAAATTATATTATGTTCCTCTACAGACCTAAAAGCCTATGTCCATAGTTCACTAAACACCCCTAAACTGCCTTCCATAGAAAATACAGGGTATATCCCAAACCAATCCAATACAATAGTAGAGCGGTCTAGAGATTTATTTGTGTAAAATTTTAAGGATAAACTGATTTTTAAAAAACAAGTCTCTGACAAAATAAAATAAAAAATGGAAAAGAGAAAATATTAAAATATATAAAAAGGTATATAAAATTTACACATAAAATATATTTTTCTATAAAGGTTTTCTAAAAAATACGATCTAAGAAAAAAAGTTATATAAATAAAAAACATTAAAAATAAATAGTTAAATATATAAATAATATAAAAACACATAAATAATTTATAAATAATGTAAATTCAATATTAATTCGATTATATTATTTTAAGTTATATTAGTTATTTTAAATATAAAAGGAGGGAACTAGTTAATATCTCACTTTACCTCTACCTACATATACTAATAGGAATAATAAAAAGCTTGCAATGAAGTGCTTATCTAGTTCCTCTATTCCGAGAAGACCACTTTCAAGATATAAACTTAGAAATAGTTTCCCGCCATTTTCCTTTCTACTTCCCTTCTAGAATATTTCCCAGACGTTTTATTTACCTCACCAGAAGAAAAGTGAACGTATAAAGTCTATGTATTTATGATTTAAAAAAAAAAAGGTTTTTAAAATCTTTAACGAATCATTTTATATATTTATTCTATCTCTCTGACATATATAAAGAAGATATGATATATTTAATATATATTAATAATATTATATATATATATGGTAATTTAAGCCAACAACCCCATATTGTATATAACTCATAACAAGATTTTAATGTTGTATAATAGAAACACATCTGTAAATGATTATACGCATTATTGACATGTGTCATTACATCATCATATGTAATGTACTTTGTACAAATTAAGGATAAATAAATAAAACTCTGTAATAGATTAAGAGTTGAGCTGAAGCAAGAGATAGAAGTCAGAAACGTCTAAAATCGAGATAGATGGAAGTCACAAAACAACATCTAAAGATAGATTGGAAACTGTCAGGACGGCGCCAGTTTATAATTTCACCAGATGATCCACCCTCTTCACATCTGGTGAAATGCAATACTCCCTTTCTCAGAAAAGGTATATAAAGCCTCTGTCCTAGTCAAAAATACAGTCACTTCACAGTTACTTCACCATCTGCGTGAGCCCTCGTCGGTTGTACCCCAGGTCCACCTCATCGACCATGTAGCCCAGTAAGAACTCTTCTATCTCCATCTTTCGCTCCTAGCTCAACTTTTATCTGTTCACGGAACTTTCTTAGTGCAACTGTGTCTTCGTTTTTGTGTGGACATTCCCAAGCTTTCCACTCTGCCTCGACAACGACTGCCTGTACTTTGTGAGAACTGTAAAAGGTCTTCCAAGGTGCAGAGAGGTACTGGAAAACTCCTTGTCCTGACTGTTCCTCTCAGTCAAGACAGTATAGCTAGAGTCAACAGAATCTCATCACATTTATAGTCGACAGGATTCTACAAGAGGCTACCGGACATCATCACATATATATATATTTTTTAATGGAACGTTGCTTCTTTTCTTCATTTTTTATATATTTATTTTATATTTTCTCTTTATAACTATGTAAAAATAAATAATAAAATGAAACTATTTTTATATTTAATGATGCCTTTATAAAGAGTTCATAATTTTATATGGACCTATCAATGAAATAATTATTTAAAGGATATTTCTCTCTCTGTTTTTATATGAAATAAATATTAAAATTTTTAAGAGTGTAAATTTATTTAAAATAAATATCAATTTCTACGAGTGTTAAAATTTTCTATAAAATAAATATGAAGCCGTTTTTTAAAAATATATATTCACTTGAGTCGTATATTTCATATTCATGTTTTGAAATACTTCCAAATGTACACGTCATTTTCAATTTCAGTTGATCGAATGCTAAGATTTTTTATACCTTCAATTCAAAGGAATAATTTATTTCTGATAGGTAGATATTTTTTAAATAAAATTTTAAATATTTTCAACGCTTTTGTTTCTTTTTTAAAATGAATTCATTTTCTATAAAACTTACTGCAATGATAAAAAAAAAACTCATAGAAGTTTTGCCAGTTTAAACTCTATCAATTATTATATATATATGTGGGATCGGTGCGAATTACCTTTTGAAGTTGACTGAGTTGATTGTGGTGGGCGCATTCGTTTGCTGAGTTGGTAAGGTATCCACAAGGGAAAATAACGAGAAAACACAGGATTTGGATTTAAAAAAAAAGGCAAGCGATCTAGGGAGAAAGGGGTTGAAGCTATGGCTGAGTTGGCTATTGACTATGGCTGTTCACATTATTGTAGGATGAGACTTATCTGATTGGTTGAGGAGATGGGATTGGCTTCTAACTCGTTGCTGTCCAAGTCCTAACTTGACTCTATGGTGCCACACTCCTGAATGACTAAACTTCGTTCCCGATTTAAGACGAAAGCTATTCCGGGCTCTCATTGGATGAATTTCCAGGGGTGCTCGATTCCCATTGGTTCCTAACTAATGTTCCCATGCTCTCATTGGGTCTCGGGTAATTCTTTGTTCTTAGCTTGTTCTGATATGATCCAGGAAATGCTAGGTTCTTGAACCCAGTTTTATGAGTTCCTGGATAATAAAACCTGCTAATTATTGCTTCCTCTTTGATGGCCTTTCTCTCCCAGATTTCTTAAGCCTTGTCTTTATTAAAATCTTTTAAAACATACATTGCATACATATTGGGGCGGGTTTGCATCCAGATATAAAGTGCAATTTTTAAATGATTCTGGGTGATATTACTGAAGTAAAGGTTTGGAAATATATAATTCTACTATTATAAAAATACCTATAAGTATTTTACAGATAATTAGAGATTATGTGTTTTCATATATTTTAAAATAAAAAAAAGTTAAATTACAGTAATTTTTTTAAAATCGATATAATACGGTATTTTGAATGAGAAAAATTCGCAATATTCCAAAAATATTAATTACCAAAAGATTATTTAAATATGCTTCGGAAACAAAAAAATCAATCATATTTATTGTTACTTTTTTCGATATCATAATATTTATTATTGTATAATAGATGTGTAGAGAAGGGACATTTCTCACATTTAAAATTAAAACTATATATTTTAAAAGAAAGATGTGCCTATTTTTCAAATAAATATTATTTTCCCACAAAATTACAAATTACCACACTTTTAAAATTGGCCTTGACCGTTCTCTATACTATTGTGCCATATATGTTACTGCTTTTTAATGCTTCCTAGCTAAAATATTACCGTTTAACGAGTTTTAAAATTTTGTGTTTTGAATAGCTATATAGAGACTTCAAACAGGTTTAGCATTTTGGCTCAGATATCCTCGAATTTGTCAGTCGCATAGATCAATTATTCAAATTATCAAAGAAACCCTCCTTTATACGCCCTATTGGATTACCGACCAGCTTCCAAGAGCGACTCATTTGACGAGCGACCCGCTTCCAAGAGCGACCCACTCGGTAATCGACCACCTCTCTGAGATAAAGCCAATAATATTAAAAGTGATAGAAAAAATAAGATATCGAAGAATAATAAAGAAAGATGGTGAAAAAAGAGTCGGAAATAATTAATTCAAGTATATTTGTCAAACTATACCACTCCGTCATCATTTTCTCCAATGGATCAACTCACAGAGAAGAAACTCTGTGGGAATTAAAAAGACTAACTTCATTAATCATTGACCGAGCCGCTGTCCAGATTAGCCTGGCAACGCTGCCCGAGGAATTCTCTCCATATAGTTACTTTCTTTCGTTATTCAAATATTTATGTTACACTTTGTTTGTTTAGATTTTTGATGGCAGAATTTTTTTTCATTAAGATTTATATTTCAAAAATTATTATTTTTAATATATATTCTATAATTTTAATAATGAACATAGCTCAAAATATAAAAAAAAATTAAATGAGAAAAATATATTTGATTATATTCAAACAGCATTATATACGAAAAGTTTTATATTTGCTTATATTTAAACGGGTTTTAATCTATTTTGTAAAACAGAATATATTACGACCAAAACATAATATATTGAGTAAATAATTTTGCTAACTGGATAAATTATCCTCAATTTTCAACGTTTGGCAGATCTTCATCATTAAAAAAAGTATGGTTCAATATACAAATCATAAAATTTTATCAAATAAATAATCACATTTGAATCATATACAAGAGATTGGAATGTAGAAAAATATATAGTCCAAAAAACATAACATTATAACAAAATAACTTTAGACCAACTATAAACATAAAATTCAAACAAAAAAAAGTCAATTATAACTAGATCCAAGAATATATCGGAAACAAATCTACTCCACAAAAAAACATACCATTCTAACAAAAATAATCGACCACAAACATAAAATACAACTAGATAAGAAAGCTCAACAAACCAAATGCACTATTGTATCCAAAAAGAAGCAAAATTTTATCAGATAAGAGAAGCAACCAAGCATAGCATGGTATGAAAGAACCAACAGCCAGAGTAACATTTATCAAGACGGAAGGCAGGGAAGAGTAAAATTTAAAATGTGTGCGACAGAGCTCCTCCACAAAAAAGGATCTAGCGGTGTCCCACCAAATCTGATTGGACGCTGACGTTACGAAGATGGATTCAGAGACCTCCTGCTAAATCCATTTCTCTTCCTCCCAGCGAAAAACAAATTTTTCTTGTTTTTATTGCGGATAAAAATATTTTTATAAAGTCTCGGGGATATGCCAAGATTTTTATTTTTATAAACCTACTTTGCCGCTCTATAAAGTCGAAACTAAAGGATTTGGGCCCAAATTCTGCCACGCTACAAAAGGAACTCGTCTCAAAAATCTTCATTTTACTTTGAAAAAAAAAAGTTAACTTTGAAATCCTTTATTTTTTCTAATGAAATATTCATTTTAAATATTAATATATCAAATATAATAAAATATAAAATGGTAAGATTATTCTTAGAGTGAATATTAAATTATTTGACCGTTTTAACAACGATAGAGATATACACAAATATATTCAGGACAAAAAACTTAAAGTAGTAATAAAGCTTAATGAATATTTCAGAACTACACTTAGTATGCCTAATTGAAGTTGTATTATAATAATAATTATTATTATTTTAGAAATCAATATAATTCTGTACTGATGAAATAAAAAAAAGCCTATATACACAATAATAAATATAAAATTAGGTGAAATAAATATTTGAAATATTTTGACCATTGACCAACGCTATGGTTTTGGTCATCATTAAGGATAATTCCTACGCTCCATGGGTTATCAATATCTCTCTTTAATCTAAATATTCTTAAAATAATTACACAAGTATAAACACAATATACCAATTAAGATAATTGTAATATATTTCTTTATTAAGTTAAAATGGCAAGCTTCCATGCGTTAGCTTATTATCAGGCCAATTATTTCGCAAATACAATATAAGAGGTGCACAGAAGAAATTTACATACAAGGTTGTCCCAAAAGTTCATAAACACTTGCAAAAAAATTGAAATACCAATATTATTCGCTGTTATGAATAATGTCTTTGTATTATGTATTATTAGGTATTTGCCGTAATAATATTATTATCCAAATAATAAGGAAAACAACGTTTGTTTAGCGCAATATGCAAAAAAAAAAAAGCAGAAACTTTGCTGTTTGTTATAGCAGTTTTAAAAAGTTCTCTTGAAAAGTGTTAAAATGTAAAATTCCCCATTGTCTTCAACACAAGATACATTCAATAAATATAAAAAAAAACAATTTTTACCTTTGACATACACCTTTTAAAAAATGATATTTAAAAATGTATATGAACTTTTTAACATGTCATTTATATAAAAAACTATACGAGTATCAAATCTTAAAGGAGTTTTAACTTTTTAATTTCTATCAAAAGTATCCATTTAATTTTAAAATTTATTTTAAAAATCTATTTAAAGAGAAAAATAATACGTTAAAAATTAATACAAAATTATCTTTTATTCTAAATTTATTTTTACATAAAAGAGAAATCTATATTTAATTTTTCTTCTATTTTTTTCTTCAATTGAATTCCAAACAGTAGTCTTTTGTTTCAAAACAAAAGCAAACAAAAATCCAATAAATTCTGTCTGATCAATTGATTTTTGCTCAATCCGTTTTTTTTTTTCTTTTTCATTCTTGGACCTTCCTTTTATTGTAGCAATGTCTTGGCTATTGTCGGACAATCGATATACGATCATTGTCAAGCTGACTGTTAGAGGGCCAAATTATTTATAGTGGCTCTCCAATACTTTTCCAATAACTGCTTCTTTTCCTTCCCTCTAGAGACTTTCTTGCCATATTCCAAGAAGTTTCTCCCTATGGGAACCATTTACCATTTGATAATATAATTAACAATGTACTAAGATAGATATAAATATGACTATAAATACAACTTTCTTTACCTAAAATCATAAATAGAGCTATTATTGGAAATCGAAAATATTTTCCTTTTTTTACCCAAACAATAACTTTCAGATCAATACCTTTTCACGATGGTACAAAAAAGGAAAGGTGATAAATAACAACTTTCTTATATACACTTTTAATACGTTGGTGTTTTTAGCGTGCAGAAGATAAATAGAGAAAACTTCCAAAGGATTTTGAACGCAATCTTTTATACTCATATTCATAAATTTATAAGTATTTAGATGGGAATTCATCTCCAAAGCAGTTTGTTGTTGTCTGAAGAAATATGTGTGGACCTTTTTTTAAACTAATGGGTTTTTAAAATTCAATGAGTTTTTTTTCTTTCAGCTATGATTGATGTTATGCAAGTCCAAAAGCATTATGCCTGGCGTCCTAGTTTTTTTACGAATTAAAATTATTCTTAAAGTCAACTTTTTGTGTTTGAAATATAAATTATGGAGTTAGAAGTAATTTTTGATAAATTGGGAAGAAAATAATAGAAAAATATTAGAAATATAATTCTATTGGTGTTAATTTGTAATTAATAGTAAAGTGATATTTGATATGAATATGTAAATGTATTATATATATGTAATATGTAAATATATTTACTATTATTTTATTATTTATTCTATTTATAATGATTAAAAAGGGATATTTAAAAAAATTAATAAACTGTGTGTGTCTCTTTTAAATGCTTATAACTTTTCTCTGTAGTTTAAAAATGCTCACATATGTTTTACCACGAATTTTAGTAAACTGTAGTATTGAAATAATCTTGAAGATACGCTGATGGATTTACTATTAATTTTTATCCATGAGTGTATTATTTAAATGTTTTAAGTTTGATTAAAAATTCTTGTGTGTGACAGCTATATATATATTATAAAATCTAAAACCTCAAATATTTTTATATTTAAAAATATATATATTTTATTTTATTCATTGATAATTTATTTTTTGTTATCATCGTTTTTAGAAAGACTTTCAGTTTAGTTATATAGTTTTGTTGTAAATATGCGTAGTTAACATATCAATCCTTTTAAATCACTAATATAGGTTTAACTTTATAAATTCTATATAATGTGAATATAACTAATGTGTAATCTTTCCTCAAGTAAGTGAAAATAAAAGCTACTTGACGGTAAATAATTATCTTTTTTTTTATCACGACTGCACCTCAACCCTTTATCTTATCGATCCTTTGTCTTATCAACCCTTTATCAACAACAACAAAAATATTCATAACATATACATATATGTGTACATGTTGTTTACGTGTTTCATTATATTATACACAAATCTTGTGTTAGTAGATATGCAATATCCTTTTTCTTCTTTGTATACATCATATCTATTTCTTTCTATCTTTTGTAAATATTGTAGAACCTGTCACATCAGAGACCAACCTAAGCATCTAATGAAGCTGATTGATCATTGGAAGCTCTAAGTTAGTTTAACTCAGTACAATAAAACAATTATTTAGAATGGTAGTTACAGAGGGGGAGATGATCTTTCATTAGGTTTATTGGAGGTCTTGCTGTATTTATATCATGTACATGGGAGAGTTTTTACAAGTTTTTTAAATTTTCAATATATGAGATTAGAGATCATGTAATGAAGATGATTGATCATTGGAGGCTGAGTTAGTTTAACTCAATACATTCAAACAATCATCTAGAATGGTAGTTAGAGTGGGATGATATTTCATTAGGTTTATTGAAGGTCTTGTATTTATGTCATGTACATGGGAGAGAGAGATTGAGATTGAAACATTTATGCACCTTATCTCAGTACAATATTACATTTGTACTATTTTTTCACATTGTGTAGCGTTCTCACGCAATTCTGGCCTTAACTTCCCGTTTCATGATTTTTCAGGATGCCTTAATAACCAATTATTTTTTTTGGTCGTTGAGGTACAGCTTGCACCACGCTGATGAGGGCCAACAGCCCGAAACGCGTCCGTGGTTAGTTTTTCTTGATTAATCAAGAATAGGTATTTGGCCAATTCTGGAATAATTAAAAATCAACGAGAATAGTTGATATTTATTCCGATAAATGGCGCAAGCCATCAGCAACTTTCAGTTGCACGATAAGGAGATGCCTTTTTCTTAATTTATGCACCTTATCTCAGTACAATATTACATTTGTACTATTTTTCATATATATATATATATAATATATACAGTCTGATGGCGCCCAACGTGGACAATAAAAAAAGAATTACAAGTTTTTTTTTATTTTAATAAATGAGATTAAATCACAATTTATGATCACCAATAAATCTATCATTAATCACCATGAGGGAATCTAAATATAAATGTAATGGGAAACATTCAGGTGTTTCTGTATCTCAGACGTAATATCGCACAGAAGAGATCTCCCCAGCACAATAGAAATGTACTAAACGAGGGCTATCAACACCCATGTGTTCAACACCAGAAATCACTACCTAAAAATGATCATCGTTCACAATATTCTTTAAACTAAAAACTATTTTCCAAGTTTCCTTGGTATCAAATAACGTCGATTCCTCTTTTTACACGTTTGCTTCTAAATGGAGTCGGCTATCGGAAAGAACGACTTGGAGATTATTTGGGCTGAGTTGATATGGGGCGGAAAGGCGATATTGTGATGGCCAAATCATCCATAGAGCAGCCATTGTGTCGCTGATAAACCGTTAAATATTAATGCTGAGCTAATCCCTTGTTCTGTCTTCTTCCCGACTGTTTGACACTTTGAGAGATTGTTGAATCGATTGGTACGGACACAAACTGAGAAGTAAATATAATAGAGTCGCGCTATTGATTGCTTAAATCCAACACAATCTTAAATAAAGTAATTAAAACTAGATTAAACAAATGGGTGATTATATAGGTAAGACAATGTAAATAATGAATTACTAATTACTCTTTATGTGTAACTACATATATATATACATCATTAATTATATATAACAATTTAAATATTTTCTTAGCAATTGTTTTATTTGTAACTATATCTCTCTCATTATAATTATAAATAACAATTTGAATAATCATTTAATTTTTTTTTATTTGTGTTGTGTAACTAATTTATTAATTATATTAATAACAATTTAAATAAGTACTTAGCAATTATTTTATGTGTAACTCACTATATATCTCATTATATATATACAACATATGTTGTATATGAAAAAAACAATATCAGGGAACAGGCTAAACCAATGTTAGTTGATTTCTGTTCCACCAGATGGCGCTCTGCCATCTGTAAAGCACATGTGCTCCTGGTCAGGATATGCTTTCTATATATATATATAATTAATGAAAGATATATTTATATAACAATATAAAAAGGGGTACTTAAAGTATGTATAGCTACATCTCATTAATTATGTATATTTTTTATATCTGTATATATAATATATAAAACAATGTGAATGTTTACTCTCTTAATAATTATTTTATGTGTTTTACTTCATATAACTTATCAATTATTGTCTATACAGAACATTAGAATCTCCCATGATGACCATCTAGCTCTATATCGTAAAGCATTCCAAAAATATTTACGTAACTCTAACAAGTTTAGAAATTTTTCTGGAAGTGGATATTAATCTATATAAAAATAAAGGTCAGATCTCCCGTCAAAATAGGCGTCAAATCTAGACGCCATCTATTGACCGTTTCCGGAAACTAGCGGCCTCAGGTCGGTGACAAAGCCACAACACCAGCTTTGGTAAACTGAGAAGCGTCCAACTGGAGACCATGGTTTTGGGCTAATGGCCCTCTATAGCCCAGGGCGGACTTTATTCCATGAGATCCACAAGGATTCAAATGGAAAATCTTCGCAATCTGCCAATCTAGACTCCATCTATTGACCGTCGCCGCAAACTATATACTTCCGGAAAATTCTCCATTTATATTTTGACAATAGGTCTGGCCTAGCTGCTTTACCAGCTAAACACCTCTTTGGCAGATTATGAAGATTTCATTAGATCCATTGTAGATCTCATGGAAAAAGGTCTGCTCCGGGCTGAAGAAGGACATTAGTCCGAAACCATGGTCTCTAGGTGAACGCTTATTAATTTGTCAAAGCTTTTGTTGTGACTTTGTCACCGACCCGAAGTCGCTAGTTTGCGGCGACGGTCAATAGATGACGTCTAGATTTGAAGGGAGATGTGATCTTATAGATTTAATAAGTTTGTGAGGTTCTCTCCTTGGTTACTTAGAAATTCAATAATCTAGAGTTAATATGGAAATATGCTGGAGCTATTCTTATTTCCTTCAACGCCTTCTCTTTTTGAATCCTTCACGTCAACATAGATATGTCATCCTGACAAAGATGTACGTCTTCAAACAATAATCAATTGCATAAGCCAGAATTGAACTCTGACGATATTTCGAAATAACCTTAACTCTCAACCGTTATTTACCCGGAGGGGAACTACATTTTAAAATGTAAAATACATTGTATTATGTATTTCACGACCCTCATAAAATAATATTAGCATGAAATCTTGCACTGTATTTCAAAATCCTGTTTTATATTAAATATTCAAATATAACAAAACACCATTTTAAATTGAATTCATTAAAACAAATTAGATTTACCGTTTGTAGTATTTTGAATATTTAATAATAAAACATAAAGAGAGGGTTTTGAAATAGGGTGTAATCTCTTTTATTATTATTTCTATTCCCGTTATTATATAATGTTTACCAAGGTAATAGTGTAAAAATAGATACGCCCTCTCTAGAGATCTCTCTAATGCTCTTTGCCACTCTTTTAAAACCTTTCACCAGCTACAGTTATTAAACACAGCTCTATTATAAAGGATATCAAAGAATATTAATAATTATTACACTAATTTTGTACAAAATTCTAATGGTTTTATGATTTTGTATAAGCACTCTACCTATTATATATATACGCACTCATAGGCAAAACTGGAGGAAGTTTCATACTTTGAGTCGCCGGTCATCTGTCTTTTTTTTTTAAGAAGACAGAGGCCATTTTTTTCATACTTGGTTATCTCATGTGTCTACAATAATAATCACTATGTATCAAATATCTTCCAGAGATATTGTTTGAATCCCGATATACATGTTAATATATCCACATTATAGCTATGGGCATTGCTCGTTGCTTAAAATACCCAAGTACTTGTAAGTTTTTGTCAATCCCAGAATAGTCTCTGATGCAACTAAATTACGTCATTATTCACAAAGCATAATTCAACGAGTTTCTTATTTTGTCTTCCTAAAGAATTTTTCGCTTTCTACATCTTGTAAAAACCATTGAAATGGGGAGCCCCATACGTCTTCATCCATTTCCGTGTTTCCTTTGAAAAAGTTCCTTGCAACGAGGAATAAGATTTGAATTGAATTAACTTAATGACAACGAAAAAAAACGGTGTCTCATTCCGTCACCTCAATATAGACGGGAAGGAATGTGGGGGAGGGACAATGTCGCCGAAGAAGAAGCAAATGAGAAGATAAAAATCTCCGCCTTCCGATCTGCTGCGACACGGGCGGCCCCTTTGATGAGCAGCCTCTCTGTGGGAGGTTGCTATATTTACGGGACCACCGCTTTAATTGGGATTTTCTTTTCGGAAGTGGGCGGGAGCGGGGATCCAATTTGTGGACGGGCTAACAAGGCGGACACCTGGGCCGCTACTGCTGCTCCAGAACTTGACCCATCGGACATCCTCTTTGTAGTCACAGACTTCTTGTACCAAGTCATATTGAAACAAAATGTATAGATGATGTTTCATCCTGGAAAATTATCCTTGACTGTTCGGTTATAGAATTGTTTAAACTGGTAAAGTGGCTAGGAGAACTTGACCCGTCGGACATCCTTTTTGTCATCACAGACTTCTTGTACCAAGTCGTATTGACACAAGAAGTATAGATGAAGTTTCCTCCTGGAAAATTTTCCTTCTATGTTTTGGTTAAAATTGTCCTTACCACTTTATCGGCTAAGCACCTCTTTGGCGTTTTCAGAAGATATATTTGATCATCTCTTGTGGATTTCATGAAATCAAGACCCGACTTAGACTGACGAAGGCTACTATCACGGAATCATGCTCTCCTGATCGGCGTTCTGGACTTTCCAAAAACTGATGCTCTGATTTTGCCATCGCCTCAGTTTGTTAGATTTCAAAAACGGTCATTAGATGAAATTTAGTTTTTGTTTCTTTTTTTTTAATAGGAGAGTGGTAGCCTTTCTTTATTATAATACAGGAAATGTACAGAAAAGACTTGCTAAAAGCATCACACCTTTTCAACCTCTCCTTCTATAGACACACATGTTCAGCTTTACAAACTAGAAAGGTCAAAGATTAATATACCCCTTTTGACCTATCCTTAAAGTTGCTCTTTGACATAACAAGAAGAGCACACATACAGAGGCTGTACGTCAACATACTTACTATCGAAGTTGCTGTGAATCAGCGATACGTTGGTGTTGAGATAAGGCATTGGGTTGTATACAGAAACGCGAGCAACATATCAGATTCTGAAGTTGACAAAATTAGAAATAGACTGACTTCAACTACGTAAACTACATGTTAGGTGTCAGTGGCAATTCTAGGATAAAGAGATGGATGCTTTTGACTTTTTTCCAAAAAGGTGGATCAATTTATCACATGTTGAAGTAAGAAATATACAGAAGAACAATCAGCAATAGACACTCTTTTAATCTATCTTCCTTACATAAGACTTATTCTAATCGCAAATAGCGATAAACGTTTGATAAAATAAGGCTAGGGTCTTTTTACATTTCTTTTATTTATCGAGCTTTCGGGCTAACATGTTCTTCAACACGGAGATCCAGAAGTACTACTTCTAGATAATTATAAAATCACCGAAATAAAAGAATTGTAAAAAGAAACCAAACTCTAGATTTTTTATTGAATTTGTCATTGTGAAAAAGCAGGGAAGAATCTTTATTATAGAAAGGTTTATCTAACCTCGCATTTCCAAATTCTTTAAACCCTAATTATTTTATTCTATTATGATGCATTAACGTGCCATCTGTTATGAAAATTGGAAACTATCATAGACGCGTATGTTTCTTTTGAAAATTATCGCAGTAAGGACAGTAGAAATTGTTTAGTCTTTCATTCTATGGGAGAAAATAGTACAAATGTGATATTGTACTGGGATAAGGTGCATAAATTATGAAAAAGGCATCTCCTTATCGTGCAACTGAAAGTTGCTGATGGCTTGCACCATCTATCGGAATACATATCAACTATTCTCGTTGATTTTTAATTATTCCAGAATTGGCCAAATACCCATTCTTGATTAATCAAGAAAAGCTAACCACGGACGTGTTTCGGGCTAATGGGCCCCCTTTTATTCTATGTTTTTACGCTTTCGATAAATTGTCGTATATTTACATGATATTCATATACAAGATAGAATATTGATAAACTGTGAAATATGTGAATAATAGAATAAAACATAAATGCATATATACCCCAGGCAGGGAGTTAGTTCTCTCCGCCCACAAGAGATGATCGACAATTACCATATTCAATCGGTTGGTCGGCCATGTCTGAGGCCGCCATTTGCATTCTATAATTCCCCGCCAGACGATCTTGACGACGGCCATGTTTAGATGGAGATTTCCCCGAGTTATTTCATCTCAACCATTAATGGACTTGTTGTGTTTGGCCGTTTGTACGAATAATTCAACGAAATATTCTATTTTTAATGTACTGCGATAGCATTGTATATAGGTCAAACGAAGCTATTTTTTATTATTAAAGATTTTTTTATAAAATTGTATTTTAAACACACCTTTCTACAAATATATATATATTAAATAATTAAAAAGGTTTCTGGAGATGTGAGTTTCTTTTTATTTTTCAATTGGTCTCAAGCTTTCGGGCATCTCTGCACTTCCATATTTAAAAACGCCACTATTTTTTAAATATGTATAATTAAAATCTTTTTCTACAGCTCTTATACTGCAAGGAATAAAAATCTAAAGAAAGAATGGAAGGATGTTCTAAACCGTTGGTTTTCTACCGTTACGACCCGGGATCGAATCCCGCATTGAACACTTTTTTTCTAATAAATAAAAATTCTCTAATGGCCACTGATTCTTGCAAAAGTCCTCGCCACTAGAGAGTGCAAGTTACCAAATAGGGCTCTGGAAAATTTGTAAGTGCAAGAGTCGAACTGCTTTTCGGTGCACTTACAGTAAAAGCATTCGCTAACTTCTATTCACCATGATTATCATGGCCTCATCAGAAATGAACTATCCCAACGGTTTCCCCACTATAATCTCCAGACCTATTGTACTACACTAAATTTTTTATATATCCTGCATCTGTTATTGAATACAATAAATGGGTGTTCGGAAAGAACTATGGACATAAGCTTCTAGGACTTTAGAAATGTTTAAATAATACAAAAAGTTTCTGGAGATGAGTTTATTTTCATTTTATTAATGTACTAGTAGAAAAGCCCGTCCAAGGACGGGATCGGCTAGAGCAGGTGGATTGAGAGGTTTGAATCGGTTCAAGTTCGACTTTTCCTTTGGAACAGCATTTATGAAAAGTTTTACTGTGTGTCGTTTGTTCCAATTCGAAATACTTTGCTCTACATTTTGGGCAAACTTGATCAAGTTGGCCACAAAAGTGCAGGGGAATTTGATCTTCCTCGAAACATGTCCCTGTTGGCAAAGGTAGATTATCTCCCTGTCGAATTCTTTGCATCCTCAGCCTACTGTTTTCCCTTTGAAGGGCTCTTTGATTTTCGCTCATATTCATTCGGTATTGCCGTTGTTGTTCATTATGCCGTTCTCTTACGGGTGAATTTAAACGTTTTTTTGTCGCTGCTGTTCAATACGACGTTGCTTTGCTTCGATGGCCTCAACAATAGAAAGGGCTCTTTTAGGAGACATTGTTTATAAAAATAAAATAATCAAACTAAATTAAAAAGAAAATTATTTAAAAAATATTATTCCTCAAATATTCACCGAATAAATTGCCGACGTCACGTCACACGCCACGTCACACAGAATGGACCAATCCTATTCGGCTTCAACGAACAGACGCTTTATTATCCCGTGCTCAGTCCCATCTCATCACGTAGTCAGTCCCATTTCATTCCGTGCTCAGTCCCATCTCATCCCGTGCTCAGTCCCATCTCATCTCGTGCTCAGTCCCATCTCATCCCGTGGTCAGTCCCAACTCATCCCTTGCTCAGTCCCATCTCATCCCGTGGTCAGTCCCATCTCATCCCGTGGTCAGTCCCATCTCATCCCGCTGTCAGTCCCATCTCATCCCGTGCTCAGTCCCATCTCATCCCGTGGTCAGTCCCATCTCATCCCGTGTTCAGTCCTATCTCATCCCGTGATCATTCCCATCTCATACCGTGATCATTCCCATCTCATCCCGTGCTCAGTCCCATCTCATCCCGTGGTCAGTTTCATCTCATCCCGTGGTCAGTTTCATCTCATCCCGCTGTCAGTCCCATCTCATCCCGTGGTCAGTCCCATCTCATCCCGCTGTCAGTCCCATCTCATCCCGTGGTCAGTCCCATCTCATCCCGTGCTCAGTCCCATCTCATCCCGTGATCATTCCCATCTCATCCCGTGATCATTCCCATCTCATCCCGTGCTCAGTCCCATCTCATCCCGTGCTCAGTCCCATCCCATCCCGTGCTCAGTCCCATCTCATCCCGTGCTCAGTCCCATCTCATCCCGTGGTCAGTCCCATCTCATCCCGCTGTCAGTCCCATCTCATCCCGTGCTCAGTCCCATCTCATCCCGTGCTCAGTCCCATCTCATCCCGTGTTCAGTCCCATCATATCCCGTGATCATTCCCATCTCATCCCGTGCTCAGTCCCATCTCATCCCGTGCTCAGTCCCATCTCATCCCGTGATCATTCCCATCTCATCCCGTGATCATTCCCATCTCATCCCGTGCTCAGTCCCATCTCATCCCGCTGTCAGCCCCATCTCATCCCGTGGACAGTCCCATCTCATCCCGCTGTCAGTCCCATCTCATCCCGTGCTCAGTCCCATCTCATCCCGTGCTCAGTCCCATCTCATCCCGTGTTCAGTCCCATCTCATCCCGTGATCATTCTCATCTCATCCCGTGATCATTCCCATCTCATCCCGTGCTCAGTCCCATCTCATCCCGTGGTCAGTTTCATCTCATCCCGTGCTCAGTCCCATCTCATCCCGTGCTCAGTTCCATCCCATCCCATGCTCAGTCCCATCTCATCAAGTGCTCAGTCCCATCTCATCCCGTGGTCAGTCCCATCTCATCCCGCTGTCAGTCCCATCTCATCCCGTGCTCAGTCCCATCTCATCCCGTGCTCAGTCCCATCTCATCCCGTGTTCAGTCCCATCTCATCCCGTGATCATTCCCATCTCATCCCGTGCTCAGTCCCATCTCATCCCGTGCTCAGTCCCATCTCATCCCGTGCTCAGTCCCATCTCATCCCGTGTTCAGTCCCATCTCATCCCGTGCTCAGTCCCATCTCATCCCGTGTTCAGTCCCATCTCATCCCGTGATCATTCCCATCTCATCCCGTGCTCAGTCCCATCTCATCCCGTGGTCAGTTTCATCTCATCCCGTGCTCAGTCCCATCTCATCCCGTGGTCAGTTTCATCTCATCCCGTGGTCAGTTTCATCTCATCCCGCTGTCAGTCCCATCTCATCCCGTGGTCAGTCCCATCTCATCCCGCTGTCAGTCCCATCTCATCCCGTGGTCAGTCCCATCTCATCCCGTGCTCAGTCCCATCTCATCCCGTGCTCAGTCCCATCTCATCCCGTGCTCAGTCCCATCTCATCCCGTGATCATTCCCATCTCATCCCGTGATCATTCCCATCTCATCCCGTGCTCAGTCCCATCTCATCCCGTGCTCAGTCCCATCCCATCCCGTGCTCAGTCCCATCTCATCCCGTGCTCAGTCCCATCTCATCCCGTGGTCAGTCCCATCTCATTCCGCTGTCAGTCCCATCTCATCCCGTGCTCAGTCCCATCTCATCCCGTGTTCAGTCCCATCATATCCCGTGATCATTCCCATCTCAATACAGTGATCATTCCCATCTCATCCCGTGCTCAGTCCCATCTCATCCCGCTGTCAGTCCCATCTCATCCCGTGGACAGTCCCATCTCATCCCGCTGTCAGTCCCATCTCATCCCTTGCTCAGTCCCATCTCATCCCGTGCTCAGTCCCATCTCATCCCGTGTTCAGTCCCATCTCATCCCGTGATCATTCCCATCTCATCCCGTGATCATTCCCATCTCATCCCGTGCTCAGTCCCATCTCATCCCGTGGTCAGTTTCATCTCATCCCGTGCTCAGTCCCATCTCATCCCGTGCTCAGTTCCATCCCATCCCATGCTCAGTCCCATCTCATCCCGTGCTCAGTCCCATCTCATCCCGTGCTCAGTCCCATCTCATCCCGTGGTCAGTCCCATCTCATCCCGCTGTCAGTCCCATCTCATCCCGTGCTCAGTCCCATCTCATCACGTGCTCAGTCCCATCTCATCCCGTGTTCAGTCCCATCTCATCCCGTGATCATTCCCATCTCATCCCGTGATCATTCCCATCTCATCCCGTGCTCAGTCCCATCTCATCCCGCTGTCAGCCCCATCTCATCCCGTGGACAGTCCCATCTCATCCCGCTGTCAGTCCCATCTCATCCCGTGCTCAGTCCCATCTGATCCCGTGCTCAGTCCCATCTCATCCCGTGTTCAGTCCCATCTCATCCCGTGATCATTCTCATCTCATCCCGTGATCATTCCCATCTCATCCCGTGCTCAGTCCCATCTCATCCCGTGGTCAGTTTCATCTCATCCCGTGCTCAGTCCCATCTCATCCCGTGCTCAGTTCCATCCCATCCCATGCTCAGTCCCATCTCATCAAGTGCTCAGTCCCATCTCATCCCGTGGTCAGTCCCATCTCATCCCGCTGTCAGTCCCATCTCATCCCGTGCTCAGTCCCATCTCATCCCGTGCTCAGTCCCATCTCATCCCGTGTTCAGTCCCATCTCATCCCGTGATCATTCCCATCTCATCCCGTGATCATTCCCATCTCATCCCGTGCTCAGTCCCATCTCATCCCGTGCTCAGTCCCATCTCATCCCGTGCTCAGTCCCATCTCATCCCGTGTTCAGTCCCATCTCATCCCGTGCTCAGTCCCATCTCATCCCGTGTTCAGTCCCATCTCATCCCGTGATCATTCCCATCTCATCCCGTGCTCAGTCCCATCTCATCCCGTGGTCAGTTTCATCTCATCCCGTGCTCAGTCCCATCTCATCCCGTGGTCAGTTTCATCTCATCCCGTGGTCAGTTTCATCTCATCCCGCTGTCAGTCCCATCTCATCCCGTGGTCAGTCCCATCTCATCCCGCTGTCAGTCCCATCTCATCCCGTGGTCAGTCCCATCTCATCCCGTGCTCAGTCCCATCTCATCCCGTGCTCAGTCCCATCTCATCCCGTGCTCAGTCCCATCTCATCCCGTGATCATTCCCATCTCATCCCGTGATCATTCCCATCTCATCCCGTGCTCAGTCCCATCTCATCCCGTGCTCAGTCCCATCCCATCCCGTGCTCAGTCCCATCTCATCCCGTGCTCAGTCCCATCTCATCCCGTGGTCAGTCCCATCTCATTCCGCTGTCAGTCCCATCTCATCCCGTGCTCAGTCCCATCTCATCCCGTGTTCAGTCCCATCATATCCCGTGATCATTCCCATCTCAATACAGTGATCATTCCCATCTCATTCCGTGCTCAGTCCCATCTCATCCCGTGCTCAGTCCCATCTCATCCCGTTATCATTCCCATCTCATCCCGTGCTCAGTCCCATCTCATCCCGTGCTCAGTCCCATCTCATCCCGCTGTCAGTCCCATCTCATCCCGTGGACAGTCCCATCTCATCCCGCTGTCAGTCCCATCTCATCCCTTGCTCAGTCCCATCTCATCCCGTGCTCAGTCCCATCTCATCCCGTGTTCAGTCCCATCTCATCCCGTGATCATTCCCATCTCATCCCGTGATCATTCCCATCTCATCCCGTTCTCAGTCCCATCTCATCCCGTGGTCAGTTTCATCTCATCCCGTGCTCAGTCCCATCTCATCCCGTGCTCAGTTCCATCCCATCCCATGCTCAGTCCCATCTCATCCCGTGCTCAGTCCCATCTCATCCCGTGGTCAGTCCCATCTCATCCCGCTGTCAGTCCCATCTCATCCCGTGCTCAGTCCCATCTCATCACGTGCTCAGTCCCATCTCATCCCGTGTTCAATCCCATCTCATCCCGTGATCATTCCTATCTCATCCCGTGATCATTCCCATCTCATACCGTGCTCAGTCCCATCTCATCCCGTGCTCAGTCCCATCTCATCCCGTGCTCAGTCCCATCTCATCCCGTGTTCAGTCCCATCTCATCCCGTGCTCAGTCCCATCTCATCCCGTGTTCAGTCCCATCTCATCCCGTGATCATTCCCATCTCATCCCGTGCTCAGTCCCATCCCATCCTGTGCTCAGCCCCATCTCATCCCGTGCTCAGTCCCATCTCATCCCGTGGTCAGTCCCATTTCATCCCGCTGTCAGTCCCATCTCATCCCGTGGTCAGTTTCATCTCATCCTGTGCTCAGTCCCATCTCATCCAGTGCTCAGTCCCATCCCTTCCCGTGCTCAGTCCCATCTCATACCGTGATCATTCCCATCTCATCCCGTGCTCAGTCCCATCTCATCCCGTGCTCAGTCCCATCTCATCCCGTGGTCAGTCCCATCTCATCCCGCTGTCAGTCCCATCTCATCCCGTGCTCAGACC
Source organism: Cordylochernes scorpioides (assembly GCA_030710605.1). Lineage (NCBI taxonomy): Eukaryota > Metazoa > Arthropoda > Arachnida > Pseudoscorpiones > Chernetidae > Cordylochernes > Cordylochernes scorpioides. Next base: position 29,458,169 of record CP092879.1, read on the forward strand.
CATCTAATCCCGTGCTCAGTCCCATCTCATCCCGTGTTCAGTCCCATCTCATCCCGTGATCATTCCCATCTCATCCCGTGATCATTCCCATCTCATACCGTGCTCAGTCCCATCTCATCCCGTGCTCAGTCCCATCTCATCCCGTGCTCAGTCCCATCTCATCCCGTGTTCAGTCCCATCTCATCCCGTGCTCAGTCCCATCTCATCCCGTGTTCAGTCCCATCTCATCCCGTGATCATTCCCATCTCATCCCGTGCTCAGTCCCATCCCATCATGTGCTCAGCCCCATCTCATCCCGTGCTCAGTCCCATCTCATCCCGTTGTCAGTCCCATTTCATCCCGCTGTCAGTCCCATCTCATCCCGTGGTCAGTTTCATCTCATCCCGTGCTCAGTCCCATGTCATCCAGTGCTCAGTCCCATCCCTTCCCGTGCTCAGTCCCATCTCATCCCGTGATCATTCCCATCTCATCCCGTGCTCAGTCCCATCTCATCCCGTGCTCAGTCCCATCTCATCCCGTGTTCAGTCCCATCTCATCCCGTGATCATTCCCATCTCATCCCGTGATCATTCCCATCTCATCCCGTGCTCAGTCCCATCTCATCTAGTGCTCAGTCCCATCCCATCCCGTGCTCAGTCCCATCTCATCCCGTGCTCAGTCCCATCTCATCCCGTGGTCAGTCCCATCTCATCCCGCTGTCAGTCCCATCCCATCCTGTGCTCAGCCCCATCTCATCCCGTGCTCAGTCCCATCTCATCCTGCTGTCAGTTCCATCTCATCCCGTGCTCAGTCCCATCTCATCCCTTGCTCAGTCCCATCTCATCCCGTGCTCTGTCCCATCTCATCCCGTGGTCAGTCCCATCTCATCCCGCTGTCAGTCCCATCTCATCCCGTGCTCAGTCCCATCTCATCCCGTGCTCAGTCCCATCTCATCCCGTGTTCAGTCCCATCTCATCCCGTGATTATTCCCATCTCATCCCGTGCTCAGTCCCATCTCATCCCGTGCTCAGACCCATCTCATCCCGTGCTCAGTCCCATCTCATCCCGTGCTCAGTCCCATCTCATCCCGTGCTCAGTCCCATCTCAACCCGTGGTCAGTACCATCTCATCCCGTGGTCAGTACCATCTCGTCCCGGGCTCAGTCCCATCTCGTCCCGGGCTCAGCCCCATCTCATCCCGTGCTCAGTCCCATCTCATCCTGCTGTCAGTCCCATCTCATCCCGTGCTCAGTCCCATCTCATCCCTTGCTCAGTCCCATCTCATCCCGTGCTCAGTCCCATCTCATCCCGTGGTCAGTCCCATCTCATCCCGCTGTCAGTCCCATCTCATCCCGTGCTCAGTCCCATCTCATCCCGTGCTCAGTCCTATCTCATCCCGTGTTCAGTCACATCTCATCCCGTGATCATTTCCATCTAATCCCGTGATCATTCCCATCTCATCCCGTGCTCAGTCCCATCTCATCCCGTGGTCAGTTTCATCTCATCCCGTGCACAGTCCCATCTCATCCCTTGGTCAGTTTCATCTCATCCCGTGCTCAGTCCCATCTCATCCAGTGCTCAGTCCCATCCCATCCCGTGGTCAGTCCCATCTCATCCCGTGCTCAGTCCCATCTCATCCCGTGGTCAGTCCCATCTCATCCCGCTGTCAGTCCCATCTCATCCCGTGGTCAGTTTCATCTCATCCCGTGCTCAGTCCCATCTCATCCAGTGCTCAGTCCCATCCCATCCCGTGCTCAGTCCCATCTCATCCCGTGATCATTCCCATCTCATCCCGTGCTCAGTCCCATCTCATCCCGTGCTCAGTCCCATCTCATCCCGTGCTCAGTCCCATCTCATCCCGTGTTCAGTCCCATCTCATCCCGTGATCATTCCCATCTCATCCCGTGCTCAGTCCTATCTCATCCCGTGGTCAGTTTCATCTCATCCCGTGCTCAGTCCCATCTCATCCCGTGGTCAGTTTCATCTCATCCCGTGCTCAGTCCCATCTCATCCAGTGCTCAGTCCCATCCCATCCCGTGCTCAGTCCCTTCTCATCCCGTGCTCAGTCCCATCTCATCCCGTGCTCAGTCCCATCTCATCCCGTGCTCAGTCCCATCCCATCCTGTGCTCAGCCCCATCTCATCCCGTGCTCAGTCCCATCTCATCCTGCTGTCAGTTCCATCTCATCCCGTGCTCAGTCCCATCTCATCCTGCTGTCAGTTCCATCTCATCCCGTGCTCAGTCCCATCTCATCCCTTGCTCAGTCCCATCTCATCCCGTGCTCAGTCCCATCTCATCCCGTGGTCAGTCCCATCTCATCCCGCTGTCAGTCCCATCTCATCCCGTGCTCAGTCCCATCTCATCCCGTGTTCAGTCCCATCTCATCCCGTGATCATTCCCATCTCATCCCGTGATCATTCCCATCTCATCCCGTGCTCAGTCCCATCTCATCCCGTGCTCAGACCCATCTCATCCCGTGCTCAGTCCCATCTCATCCCGTGTTCAGTCCCATCTCATCCCGTGATCATTCCCATCTCATCCTGTGATCATTCCCATCTCATCCCGTGCTCAGTCCCATCTCATCCCGTGCTCAGTCCCATCTCATCCCGTGCTCAGTCCCATCTCAACCCGTGGTCAGTCCCATCTCATCCCGTGGTCAGTACCATCTCAGCAGGCCACGTCACTTAAGTGGGGGGGGGGGGGGGGGCGGCCAAGCCAATCAGGTTTGAACACGTCACACAGAATGGACCAATCCTATTCGGCTTCAACGAACAGACGCTTTATTATATGTGATTCTCAAGCCTTCGGGCATTTCCGCCCTTCAACATGAGTACATAAACGATAATAATAAATTTATTATTAGCCCTTTTTTTTTTCTTTTTTTATTAATATTCGTTTTTGAACTCCTGTGTAGAAGGGCTGAAATACCAGAAAGCTTGAGAATGCAGTAATAAAATAAAAAGAAACTCATCTCCAGCCCAAAGAGATTGGAAACAAAATTCTACAAGGTGTCTTAAGTACTGGGGACATATAGCCTAAAGAGACGAAGGACTGAAAAAACAAATTCTACAAGAAAGGATAGTGTAAGGGAAGAAAAGGAGACGATCTAGGAAAATATGAACGGATCACATCAAAGATGCTGTTGGACTAACCGGGGAGTACAAGGCCATCAACGATGGAGAGATAATTGTGGACTCTTCAGATATGATGGGACAGACCGGCTGACGTCAGCAAGAACTTTCTCTTCCTTTAGAGACTCTAGACGACTATCTCATGGATGAAATAAAGATAACAATGGTTTACTATATATATTGTTGTATTATTCCCACTATTGTTGTCGTCGTGTCCAATCGGTTAACTCCTTATTGGAAAATGGGTGCCGTTGCTACATTAGTCGCATTGGTTACGGACCAGAAATTGGTCGAATATTCCAATGGTACAGGGGGGACCGCAGGGAGGTGTGGTTGGACTTCTTCCCCAGGGGAGATCGAATTTATTTAGATTATTGAACACAAGAATTAACGTGAAAGACACTAAAGAGGACTATTTGGTAGTTGCGTTGGTTTCGAGAGAACATGGATGTATAACCATCGACTACCTAAGAAACCATACTGATGAGATGGTATTTCCACCAGATAAAGTGGATGTAAACAGCGGGGAACATCCCTGCTGGGGCCACGTGCCAGCCCCTCTGTGGCCTCTTTGGATGGCCTTGGGCCGTTGATAGTCCTGACAGATAATGGGTCCATGTCACTCATCCCATCTCCCTACACGTACCTCATCCCAGCTCTCAGACCTTACGTAATCCAGATTAACAGGAATAACAGTCATCTCATCTCCCTACACGTACCTCATCCCAGCTCTCAGACCTTACGTAATCCAGATTAACAGGAATAACACTCATCCCATCTCCCTACACGTACCTCATCCCAGCTCTCAGATCTTACGTGATCCAGATTAACAGGAATAACACTCATCCCATCTCCCTACACGTACCTCATCCCAGCCCTCAGACCTTACGTAATCCAGATTAACAGGAATAACACTCATCCCATCTCCCTACACGTACCTCATCCCGGCTCTCAGACCTTACGTAATCCAGATTAGCAGGAATAACACTCATCCCATCTCCCTAGCTCTTAGACCTTACATAATCCAGATCAACAGGAATAACACTCATCCCATCTCCCTACACATACCTCATCCCAGCTCTTAGACCTTACGTAATCCAGATTAACAGGAATAACACTCATCCCATCACCCTACACGTACCTCATCCCAGCTCTTAGACCTTACGTAATCCAGATTAACAGGAATAACATTCATCCCATCTCCCTAGCTCTTAGACCTTACGTAATCCAGATTAACAGGAATAACACTCATCCCATCTCCCTACACGTACCTCATCCCGGCTCTTAGACCTTACGTAATCCAGTTTAGCAGGAATAACACTCATCCCATCTCCCTAGCTCTTAGACCTTACATAATCCAGATTAACAGGAATAACACTCATCCCATCTCCCTACACATACCTCATCCAAGCTCTTAGACCTTACGTAATCCAGATTAACAGGAATAGCACTCATCCCATCACCCTACACGTACCTCATCCCAGCTCTTAGACCTTACGTAATCCAGATTAACAGGAATAACATTCATCCCATCTCCCTAGCTCTTAGACCTTACGTAATCCAGATTAACAGGAATAACACTCATCCCATCAACCTAGCTCTTAGATCTTACGTAATCCAGATTAATAGGAATAACACCCATTCCATCTCCCTACACGTACCTCATCCCAGCTCTTAGACCTTACGTAATCCAGATTAACAGGAATAGCACTTATCCCATCTCCCTAGCTCTTAGACCTTACGTAATCCAGATTAACAGGAATAACACTCATCCCATCTCCCTACACGTACCTCATCCCAGCTCTTAGACCTTACGTAATCCAGATTAACAGGATTAACACTCATCCCATTTCCCTACACATACCTCATCCCAGCTCTTAGACCTTACGTAATCCAGATTAACAGGAATAACACTCATCCCATCTCCCTAGCTCTTAGACCTTACGTAATCCAGATTAACAGGAATAACACTCATCCCATCTCCCTAGCTCTTAGACCTTACGTAATCCAGATTAACAGGAATAACACTCATCCCATCTCCCTAGCTCTTAGACCTTACGTAATCCAGATTAACAGGAATAACACTCATTCCATCTCCCTACACATACCTCATCCCAGCTCTTAGACCTTACGTATTCCAGATTAACAGGAATAACATTCCTCCCATCTCCCTAGCTCTTAGACCTTACGTAATCCAGATTAACAGGAATAACACTCATCCCATCAACTTAGCTCTTAGACCTTACGTAATCCAGATTACCAGGAATAACACTCATCCCATCTCTCTACACATACCTAATCCCAGCTCTCAGACCTTACTTAATCCAGATTAACAGGAATAACACTCACCCCATCAATCCAGCTCTTAGACCTTACGTAATCCAGATTAACAGGAATAACACTCATCCCATCAACCTAGCTCTTAGACTTTACGTAATCCAGATTAACAGGAATAATACTCATTCCATCTCCCTACACATACCTCATCTCAGCTCTCAGACCTTACGTAATCCAGATTAGCAGGAATAACACTCATCCCATCAACCCAGCTCTTAGACCTTACGTAATCCAGATTAACAGGAATAACACTCATCCCATTAACCTAGCTCTTAGACCTTACGTAATCCAGATTAACAGGAATATCACTCATTCCATCTCCCTTCACATTCTTCATCACAGCTCTTAGACCTTACGTAATCCAGATTAACAGGAATAACATTCATCCCATCTCCCCAGCTCGTAGACCTTACGTAATCCAGATTAACAGGAATAACACTCATCCCATCTCCCTAGCTCTTAGACCTTACGTAATCCAAATTAACAGGAATAACACTCATCCCATCAACCTAGCTCTTAGACCTTACGTAATCCAGATCAACAGGAATAACACTCATCCCATCAACCTAGCTCTTAGACCTTACGTAATCCAGATTAACAGAAATAACACTCATCCCATCCCCTACACATACCTCATCCCAGCTCTCAGACCTTACGTAATCCAGATTAACAGGAATAACACTCATCCCAATATCCCAGCTCTCAGACCTCACGTAATCCAGATTAACAGGATTAACACACGGCGCGCGAGCAATTTAAGACGTAACCGGTAGAAAGTCTTGGACGATTTATAAGATTCTTAACAATCAGAAATATAGCGGGTTACTTCAAATATAAGAGGAAATATTTTGTGTTTTTATAAGGAATAATTTAAACCACAATTACTGCTTTTCTAAATTTTATTTATATTTTCAATATATGGAAGCTAAACACATACATATCTGGCTCTGTCTTTATGGCAGATGCAATTTTTCGATTTTGAAAACTCAATATTTTTTTAATGCGATGAATGTGGTAGAAATTGTAATAGTTAATTTATGAAGGTATCAATTAAAGGAATATATGTTAGCTGGAGTATATTAAGTTTTTCTAACATGATGGATCGAGTCTGCAGGCTTGCTACAATCATGCCCATAAAAAGAAGTTAGATTTGCAACGTATAAACATATTAACCAAGTTCTAGCACACGTTGGTAGAGTTGGACGTATTGGAGACCTGGAGAGAGTGTCTAGACTCAGTATTTCATTTTTGAGAAGAACTATCTTCCGTTCAGTTTAGAACTAGGCCCTTGGTTGTAGCAAGTATCGATGTAGATCACTCTATGGTATATGGCAGCGAAATATCTACAAAGAGTAAAGATTCAAGTCACGGATATTCTAAGAAATTTTCCCATGTAATGGACTATTTGCTTAAATAAATTCGTCGGTTATATGGTGAACATTATCCAAAACGAAATGAAAAGTACTGAATTTTTAAAATTTCGTTATAGAGTTGTTCGTTTAAAGGAGTTTGGTTAGCGAGTTTTTCGTTCTAAATGTTTTCCTATAAGTTGTGTCACAGAGAATTTCTCTCTATAAAGAAATTTATTATTGAGATTTTTTTCCTATAGAAAATGTTTCGTTATCGAGTTTTTCGCGTTATAAAGAGTTTCGTTATAAAATTTTCGATGTAAAGTGTTTCGTTATCGAGGTTTTGGCGTAATAAAAATGTTCGTTATCGAGTTTCCTATGTAAAGTGTTTTATTATTGAATTTGTAGCGTTTTAAAGAGTTTCGCTATTAAGAATTTTTTAATGTAAAGAATTTCATTGTAACGAATTTTTTGTTATGAAGAGTATCATTGTGTAGAGTCTTCGCTATATCTCAACAGAGAGATTCTGTTCAAATAAACTTCAATAACATGCGGTGACATAACTCGACCTCTATTACGTAAGGTTATTACTTGCGCGACACAGAAATGTGACGACAATCTCCAAAGTTTATTGCTTCTCCCAAGACTTAATGAAATATCTGTCAACTAAGGAGGGACAATAACATTGGCTGAAAATATTTTCAGGGATAAATTGGAAGGTCTAAAATCTGTGCATGTGTGACTTAGTGCACGAACTATGTCGGCCTGACATTTGGTAATCAATTAAAGGCGTAATTAACGGGACCAATTTGTCAGGATCCCGTTATGAAGATAATTATGAGGGCGGTGACAAAACTAATGTGTCACATCACTTCACTGTCCGTGTAGGACACTTCACTTGGAATAGATTTCCTTTCTCTAGGACATGGACAAAACTTAAGTGGAAAGTATTTGATGTCGCCTGTCGTCTTTTTTTTTTTTTTTAAGGAGACACAGGCAATAACGCACCGTATTTATATAGGAAATGAAAACATTAAGGCACGAATATTTCTTTTACACATAGAACAAACTTTTACTGTCCTTGCTGCAATGAAAAATATTGGGAGAGGGCTTGGCTTATCAGTTTTCTTCACACTTGGTTATCTCGTGTCTTCAATAAATATGTGTGTATCGAATATCTTTCAGAGTTATTGTCTGAATCCCGATATACAGGGTGATCCAAAAGTCCCGCACTATTTTAAAAATTAATAACTCCGCGAATATTTGCGCTAGAGCAATGCGGTAAACACCATTGTGTTCAGGATGCAATGGGATTTTTTATGGCAAATAATGAAAAATTCGAAATTGATTTTAGTTACAATTTTATTCGCCAGATGGCGCACTACCAGAATCAGAGATTCAGCGGCCAAATTGTTTGATAAATTGAAAAATATAACTGATTGACACATATTTTTCCTTTTTGAATACCAGGAAAGAACCCTAATAACATCAAATAACAAATTAATAAAACACCACTACGCCAAAAGTATGAAGAATTGGTTAACAATTTTTAAATACAATCAGAGATATGTAAAATAGGTAAATGCAAATTAAAACATGTAGCAAAAAAAATGATATTTTAGATACGGTTTGTGTTTCCGAAGATAATAAATTTCTAATATTTTTAATTCAACTCTCTCTCATACTATACCCAATTTTAAAAAATGTGTCCCCTCAAATAAAAATATTTTGCGTTGAAAAACGTGGTAGTAAAATCATTTTGTATTATTTTTTTGCACAAAATTTCTAAAGTTATTGGTGTACAGAAAATATTACTTATGCTATTTCTTCTAATGAGCGAAAAGCGAAAAACTAAACATAAGGGGAAAATTGTGTGTACCAGTGTTATTCGAGAAGTTATAACACTCTGGTTTGCATGACATAATATGTGAGCAAATGACAAACAAAAAATTACTGTTCACAAAAAAAAAAAAGAGTCAAGATGTGAGGACAGCATTTATTATCCCCATATCCCAACACAAAGAGCTGCAAAATATTGGTAGATAATATAATACATGGCAGCTTATATAACACATGAGGTAACTGCCTTCTCTCTTGTATTAGGTCACAATCCTTGCTCAATGTGGCACCCTTCATTCTCAATCACCGCCTGCAGACGATAAATGACAGAATGGACAGCATTAAATAACATATCTGTTGAAATTGATAAAACGTGCCATCTGATAGAAGCCTTTAACATGGCCAATGTGGTAGGCCAGCATCGATAAACACACGATTTAATGTACCCCCATAAACAAAAATCGCAAGGCGTCAAGTCTGGTGATCTTGGAGGCCACTGGTGTATGAAGTGGCGACTTATCACACGATTTTCAACGAACGTATTCTTCAGCAATTGTTTGGCACCTCGGGAGATATGAGGGGGTCCTCCAACTTTCATGAATGTATTTCGCTTAGTGCTTTTTCCCTGCAATATGGGAATACAAAAACGGTTTTAAAAGTTCTTCCATTGATTTTTCAAAGAAAAATGGCCCAATAATAAAAGAAGTGAACCCACACAAAACTGTAACTCTAGGCTGATAAAGTGGCATTTCTGTAAAAATCCTAGAGTTTTCTGTTGCCTAAAAAGGGCTGTTTTGATTGTTAAATTCTCCGTTTAGAGAAAAGTGAGCATCATCTGTCCACACAACATTCGACAGCCAGTTTTCATCAATATCAATTTGCCGTAAAACCCATGCAGCGAATTCTTGACGCATCTCAAAATCGCCAACTTTCAGCTCGTGAAATCTTTGAATTTTGTATGGGTACACACAATAGAGACATTAAGTGAAGCGTCTTCAGATATCACAATCATACTCGGCGATTTTAACGCCAGAAGTTCAACTTGGGGATCATCTGTCCAGGATAACAAAGGTCACCGACTTCGACCTTACACCATTAAATAAGGGAGAGAACACCTATCTATCCAAGTCGACAGGCACAGAATCCGCAATAGACATCACAGCGATAAATTACAACATCGCACCCACAACACAATGGAAAATCCTGAGAGGTGCAATCAGTGACCACAGACCAATTTTAACAACCCTAAACTTCAAAATTGAGAATGTCCAACAGAATAAAAGAACATGGAACTTTAGGAAAGCCGACTTGAAAAAAATTCACAGAAAAGCTTGAAGAACTGTGCAACGAAAAATTGAATTACAGAACGCTTGACAAAAACTTGGAAAACTTCTCTTCGAATATATCAAAAGCATCGATACCTAGAAGGAGACGTTAGACCTGTGGATACCTTACTGGAAGGACCACAACATCGAGGCAATGATTGCAGAGAGAGACAATATCAATGAACTTCTTTAAAAAATAAAACAGAAGAAAAGTGAAAGTAACACATTGAAATTAGTCACAAAATAGAACAAGAAATTTGGATATGCAAACAAGAGAAAAATGGCAGAATTCTGCGAAAAAATGGATCCAAGAAAGGACAGCCAACACTGGAATATGATTAGAGTGTTAGAAAACAATCAAAACCAACACCAATCCTCCAATACTCTAACCGATATGAATAGAACAGCGAAAACGAGAACAAACAGATGACTAACATAATTGCTGAATATCTTTCAAGCACTTCCATACTCAAATATACGAATGCAGACAGGACTCTAAAAATAATATAAACAAGTTAGTTAAACAAGCAAGAAACTTCCATCAACAAGATATTTTCTTGAGAGACTTCACACTGAATGAGCTAAACTCATCAATAAAAAAATCTAAGAGGTCACCAAGAGATAATCTAATCTTTGGTCAAATGATTAAACACTTTGAAGACAAAGCAAATAAATAACTCCTACGAATACTGAACATTTCATGGTAAACTGGTGAACTACCAAAGAATTGGAAGATATCAATTACTGTGCCAATACTAAAACCAAACAAAGATGCCAAGGAATCCAAGAACTATCGGCCAATTGCTCTCACCAGCATACTTTGTGAAATAACAGAACGAATTATCCACTCTAGGCTCATAGTCTGGCTCACTAACATTAATAAAATAAACTTCTACCAAACTGCCTATAGATCCCAGCACTGTACGACTGATCAACTGTTCTACTTCTGTCAATCAATAATAGATTCTTTCCAGGAACAACCGCCAAAGAAGACCACGGTTATATTCCTTGATATGACCTCAGCTTTTGATCGAGTGTGGAGGGAGAAATTACGTGAAAAGCTGCACAACATCGGAGTAAGAAGAGAAACCTTAACCTGGATTGCAGACTTCTTAAGGGGAAGAAGGTTAAAGGTTTGGGTCAATGGAGAATTTTCCAAGGAAGGAAGAACATGGGCTGGTGTACCTCAAGGATCTGTGCTCAGTCCTCTACTCTATCTGCTATATATTAACGACATCCATCCTTACCTCACTGAAGACTCAAAGGTTGCCTGTTTTGCAGACGATATAGCCATATGGCACACAAGTAGCAGCATAGAAAAATCGTAAAAAATACTGAACACATCAATGAGAGGACTGGAGAAGTGGGCAATGGAACTCCAAATGACCATAAACCCAATAAAACCAAACCTATGCGTCTTCTCCACTGACAGGGAAAAAGGCATAAATATAACCACAAAATAAGCATAAACAAACAAATAATTGATAAAATTAGAAATCCAAAATACCTAGGTGTGATACTGCAGTCCTGGATCTTTCCAGTTGGTCTCGAGGACCGCGCCATCACCATCTCCTAAGCGGCAAAGTACGCGCTCTACGTATTCATCGTAGATCGCAAAATGCGTGGTGTCGCTGGAGACCCACTGGCGATTCTCCACCAAACTCTGCAGCGCTGGCAGAGGCGCCATATTCATTGTACATAGTGTATATAATGCATATTATCTTTTTTTAAATAGTACAGAGTGTGCACTTTGTATGTATTGACAAGATGTCAATAAAATTATTTTAACTATCTTTGATGAGGAATTGGAATTTTCAAAACACATAATTAGAACCTCAAATAGAGCTACCAGAAAACTAAACATTCTGAGATGGCTATGTGGAACAAATTGGGGAAAAAAACCCAGAATTCTCAGAACAACATATATCACCTTAATAAGGCCGATAATGGAATATGCAACACCGGTCTGGGCTCCCTCAAGCTCATCACTAAAAGTAAGACTAGACAGTGTTCAAGCAAAAGCGGCCAAAATAATCACTGGTGCTGTTTTATCCACCAACAATGAGAAAATTCAGAGAGAATGTGTTCTAGACCTACTCGCTCGAAAGCAGAAGATAAAATAAAATCAACTTGGATCGGCACTTCGGAAACGAGGAACCAGAGGACGAGATCTCTCTGACCACTTGTGGTTTGGTGGATCCGCCCTTTTCTGAGAATGAGGTGAAACTGACGGCTTTCAAGTTCGGGAAAAGGAAATCTCCTGGTCCCGAAGGGATCGATAACACGGTCGTGAAAGCCCTGTTAAGAATGCACCCATCACTTCTTGCCAGGTTTTTCAATAGGTGCCTGGACACTGGTACTTTTCCTGAGGCATGGAAGGTTGCCCGAGTAGTGCTTCTCGAAAAGTCTGGTAGAAAGGGTAATTCTCCTAATGATTATCGTCCCCTTTCTTTACTAGTGTGTCTAGGTATGGTCCTGGATAGCCTACTAGCTCAGCGACTGAAGCACTGGCTAGAGAGTAATGAGCTCCTTTCCTCTTTCCAACATGGTTTTAGGGAAGGGAACTCCACAACCATGGCTCTGAACGAGGTGTTAGAAGGGGTTGAGATGGGCTTAAATAAGGGTGCTTGGGTTCTTCTCGTGGCCCTGGACATTGATGGCGCGTTCAACTCCATGAGCTGGAACAAGCTGATGAAATTTGATGGACATGGGTTGTCCTGATAATTTGTGCAGCTTGGTTCGTGACTTCCTGAGGGATAGACGGATTAGCCTCAGATTTGGTGGGCAGAAGTTGGAAAGAAACTGTGCTAGGGGTTGCCCCCAGGGCTCTTGCTGCGGACCTATTCTGTGGAATATCCTGGTAAACACCGTTTTCCAGGAGGAGCTATCTGAGGGAGCCTGGCTGGTTCTCTATGCTGACGACCAGTTCCTCATCATTGAGGCTGCTTCGAGAGCGAAGGCTGAGAAGTGTGTTGAAGCTTCTCTCCAAATCCTCTCGAACTGGGCCCATGACTCTGGCCTTAAGTTCAATGTCTCCAAAACTAAAGCTTTAAGCCTAGGGACATAAGAACTAAAAGGAAAGGGATCAAATGGGAGCACAAGCCGGCTATCCGGATGAAAGGACGGAGGGTAGCGTTGGTCAATGGGATGACCATCCTGGGGGTGGTCATTGATGACAAGATGGGTTGGCAACACCAGGCGGAGGAGATGGTGACGAGAGGCAGGGAGGCGTTGTGCAGGCCTGTCCTGGTTGGCTCTCAATAGGGGGAGAAGGAGGGTACTATTTTTAGGAAACTCTGCCTCTCCTGTGTCGAGCCAATCCTGCTATAACAGGGATCAGAAGGTGGCAAAAACTCTAGAGAGCGTGCAGAGGACAGCGGCACTCAGAATCACAGGGGAATATCGCACTACCAGCAGTGAGGCCTTTTTGGTCCTCGCTGGGCTTATTCCCCTGGGATTGAAACTTGAGGAGGAGACCATCAGACAGAAGATCTGGGAGAACAGGGAAGATGCCCTGGGACTTGAAGCGGGTGCCCTGGAATGGAAGAGGGACCCAAGGAAGCCTCCGCAGTGGTTGCCAAAGTGGAATTGGAGTCCTGGAGGGCCGACAGGGATTGACACGGAGGTTTTCACTGATGGTAGTAAGTCTGGAACCAATACTGGAGCTGGAGTAGTGATTTTCACTAAAGGAGAGCTAATCTTCCAAGAAAGCTTAACACTCAGAGTGGACGAATTGGTCTTTTCAGCCGAGCTGGTTGCGATCAGGGTAGCCCTCAGAGTGTGTGCCGAGAAGAACTTCAGCCCGAACCGCCTCTATTCAGATTGTATGTCGGCCCTCGTCGCCATCAATCTGGTGAAAGGGCAACTCGCGCATCAAATAATCCAGGAGCTGGAGATGATAACGCGGGCTCCGGAGCTCCATTGGGTTAGGGGACACAGCCTCATCGAAGGTAATGAGTTCGCAGACAGGCTCGCTAAGGCAGAATGCTTTAGAGGTAGATCACTGCCCAATTTTTCCCAAGTTTGATATCATTCGGCCATGGATTCCATCTGGCCCAGGAGTCTTGTTTAGGTCAGTGTTTTCTAATGCATAAGCTAGCTCTTTCATATTGATTTTTTTCATGGAAAATATTATGAGTGTTGGTGACATTTTTACAGTCATGAATAATCCTTCGGGCGTTTGTTTCAACCTTGATTTTACTACTTATTTGATATGAATTACTTAAAAGATTGGCAGCAATTTTGTCATTAGTTGCTGGTGTACCATCTGTATTCTTAATCATATTAGTTTTTTCGGTTTGTGACTGGGATCTGTCAATTTGTTTTGCCAAATTCCAAAGTTTTGTATTTGGGTTTCTTGGGTTCAGGTTTTCACAAGTTTGTTTCCATTTTTCCCTTTTCACATTTACGTATAATCTTTTTATTTTTGCATTCACAATGTTCAGTTCAGTTCTACAATTTGTTTGGTTTTGGGTGCTCTTTTTTGTAGTTCATTTCTTTTAGTTATAAGTGTTTGAATATTTTTTGCCTGGTGTGTATAATTTGGAATCCATTTCTTAATATTACCTCTTGGTATTGAAACTGTAGCTGCTTTAATAATGGTGTTTTCGAAAGATATCCAATTAGCCTTTCTGAAGTTCCTGAATTTTTCTTAATTGAGCTGGTTTTGGTCTTGGTGCTAATTTCTATCAAATTAGGCAAATGATCACTTCCAATACTTTTTAATATTTGCTATTTGCATTTGTGGAAAATGTCAGGATAGTAAAAACTTATATCAAGGGCTTGTGCAGTATTATAGCTGTATGAATAATGGGTAGGATTCCCATCATTTAAGCACATGATGGCATTGTCGTCAAATATGTTTGAAAGTATTTTGCCTCTTGGGTTTGGCGTGGAACATCCCCATAGTTGATGTTTGGCATTAAGGTCACCTACAATAAGAGTTGTCTGTAAGAAATTGAGCCATTGTTCCATCGTCAATAAGTGTATTGTTTGGAGGGTATACATATTGTATATGTTGATGGCTTTGTTTTGATTGAGGTAGACTTTGATATCTTGGGCTTTTCGAGGTCTAATGTGTTTGAAATATTAACGGCTATGTCCTCAAAGTACAAATTCTTGATTAAAACTACTAGGCCACCCCCTTTAACAGCATATACAGATGGAGCTTCAGACCTTACCCTGAGTTATGGAGGGGCCGGAATTAACATAATACTGCAAGATGGAACGCACATCAAAATCAAAGAAGGAGCAGGACAGATTTCGTCAAACTTTACTTGTGAACTGACAGCTATCTGGAAAGCCCTTGATGTATGCCTTAACCAACCATCCCTGCATCAAGCAGAAGGAAATTTAATATACAGCGACTCCATATCCGCTCTAGAAGCAATTCAGAAGGGCAATACTAAAATCACACAGAAAATACACTCGTTACTTACCCAACTGGAACCATTGGAGAATAACTGCTTTCTACAATGGATCTCTGCCCATGCTGGGATCGGGGGTAATGAAATGGCATTTGAATTGGCAAAGGAAGCCAGAAAGTTGAGCCAAAGGAAAGAACAAATGTCATTATTTGACGCTGATTCTTTGTCAAAATACAAGATAATTAAACAATAAATAAGAAAAGATCAAAATGCGAAATAAACTCTGAGAGAAAAATGACAAAAACTATAACAAGACTTAGAACAAAACACTATAAAGGAATGACAATACATCCAGATGGCACAATAACCTATAGGGCATGCAACAATTGTCCTGGTGTGGAACTTACACCTACCCACATATTCTCATAGCCAGCAATGGCCGCAGCCTTGCAGAAATTTGACAGAGACCCAGAGCAGCAGCTTTACACACCCAAGATAGTGGACATTGCTGCTGCTGTGATGGAGATGCATGGATACATCTGAGGCTCTTTATTGGACAAGACAACAACAACGGCATTCCAGAGTAAAATAAATTATCAGAGATAGATATATATTTTTCAGATGAATTAAAATAAATATAATCGATACTGAGAAAGAGTTGAATTAAAAATATTATAAATTTATTATATTCGGAAACACAAACCGTATCTGAAATATCATTTTTTTTTTTTTGCTACATGTTTTAATTTGCATTTACCTATTTTACATATCTCTGATTGTATTTAAAAATTGTTAACCAATTCTTTATACTTTTGGCGAAGTGGTGTTTTATTAATTTGTCATTTGATGTTATTAGGATTCTTTCCTGGTATTCAAAAAGGAAAAATACGTGTCGATTAGTTATATTTTTCAATTTATCAAACAATTTGGCCGCTGAATCTCTGATTCTGGTAGTGCGCCATCTGGCGAATAAAATTGTAACTAAAATCAATTTCGAATTTTTCATTATTTGCCATAAAAAATCCCATTGCATCCTGAACACAATGGTGTTTACCGCATTGCTCTAGCGCAAATATTCGCGGAGTTATTAATTTTTAAAATAGTGCGGGACTTTTGGATCACCCTGTACATTCTGAAAGATACAACTTCCTTAAGTTATGTCCATGAGTGTTTATTTCAGAGTTATTGTCTGAATCCCGATATACATTCTAAAAGGTACAACTTCCTTAAGTTTTATCCATGAGTGTAGAACCACACAGACAATATATGTTGTAAATAAAAATTATAAAAAGTTTAGGTAGGTAAAGGTGAGTAGAAAGAAATGTCAACGAGAGAAAATGTTTCCAAAGTTCAATAAAGTTGGATTTATTGGATCGATACACCGAAAAATCCGAGAATTTAAACCTAAAATCTGAAATACAAACTTTCAATTTGTTGCGTTTATCACATTTCTATAAAGTTTTATTCTTTCGGATTTTATTTGAATTGTTCGAACGTAGATATTATCTGTACGAGGTTAAATCATTTTCCAATTCAATATGTTATTACAACCTATCTTCAAGGCTCCAATGTTCAATCAAACCGATGTCCTTTATGTTCCAGTAAATATTGCTTGGTTTTTAGAAAATATCTAAAATAACACAACATATTTAATCAATTGTGAAAAAAATAGTACAAATGTGTCGCGGTCTCGCGCAATTCTGGCCTTAACTACCCGTTTCATGATTTTTCAGGATGCCTGAATGACCACTTTTTTGGTCGTTGAGGTACCACGCTGATGAGGGCCAACAGTCCGAAACGCGTCCGTGGTTAGCTTTTCTTGATTAATCAAGAATAGGTATTTGGCCAATTTTGGAATAATTAAAAATCAACGAGAATAGTTGATATTTATTCCGATAGATGGCGCAAGCCATCAGCAACTTTCAGTTTCACGATAAGGAGATGCCTTTTTTCATAATATTTAATCAAGTCTTTTAGCTTATATAGACTGTCTTGGAACCCAAATGAATAAAAAAAGCAAACAAGATAAGAATATCAAAAAATAAATAAGTAATCAGTTATACCCAGTCTTGGTGTTAAGACATACTCGTTTTTATCGCGTTGGAATTTGCAGAATAGCTGATTGAATATTTAAAATACTCTCTTTTATCCATCTTCTCTTTCCTTTATAATTTCAATTTCCATCTTTCTATAAATTGTAAAAATTAAATTTATTTTGTTATGAAACCATATTTACGGAAGAGCTTCCTTGTAATACCTTGAAATTATATACACATTTGTAAATGTTTAAAAATGGATGAAGGACTTTGGCCTACCTTCGGTAAGGTTCTTTAACACCCCAATCCATTATCAAAAAACAAATATAATCCGATTTTTTTTCTAAAAACATGTGCACGAGATATTCAAATAACAACTACTGTATTTTGAATACTTCACGCGGTCAAATTAAAATTTTTATCACTGATTTGGTTTTGTAACAATATTAATGGCTAGACTAAGTTATGCGCCCCGGAAAGGGTGTTAATGCCCGAAAGCTCTAGAAATTAAAAAATAAACTTATTTCTGTAATCCTGATGTTTTCATCTTAATATTGATACAAGGGATTGTTGTATTGAATAATGTGAGGCATCAGCGGCTAAACAAACATTCTACCAAGCATGGCGTCTTCAGCAAACAAGCGACCTGACAGTCCGGTTTATGACATCCCGCTATCTGCCTGTCGAACACATGTCCATCCAGTACCTAGATAAGACATGTTCCCTGAATTACAATTCACACTGGACGATTCTCTTCCAAAACCGGCATTTTGCGATATTTCGTCTTTTTATAAATCGATGAGATGGATTTTTTTTTTTTTTGCTCTCGAATCAAATTACATTCATGGACAAAACTTGATGAAGTTGTACCTTTTAGCATGTATATCGGGATTAAGACAATAACTCTGAAAGATACAATCATGGACAAAACTTAAGAAAGTTGTACCTTTTAGCATGTATATCGGGATTAAGACAATAACTCTGAAAGATACACTCATGGACAAAACTTAAGGAAGTTGTACCTTTCAGCATGTATGTCGGGATTCAGACAATAACTCTGATGATACTCATGGACAAAATTTAAGGAAGTTGTACCTTTCAGCATGTATATCGGGATTCTAACAATGACTCTGAAAGATAGTTGATACATACTGACTTTTATTGAAGACACACGAGATAACAAGTATAAACAAAATTGTCTCTGTCTTCTTAAAAAAACAAAACATCAAAACTTTCCACTTCCTTAAGTTTTGTCCATGAGTGTACTTTGAATTGATAAAACAATTAATCTAGATATATATTTTTAGATACAACGCCATGACAAAATACCTCTTTGGCAAACTCGGAAGTTTTCTCATACAAGAATCTTTGTTGGGTATGGTAAATTCGAAATCGTCTTGGATTGACGAAAGTCCTAAGTCTGAAACCATAGTCTTCAGGTGAGATTTCTGAAATTTCCATAGTTGGATGCAAATGTATCTAAATCTTCTAGATTGAAGACAGGATCGATATAAAAACTTTGTACGTCCATTTTAAGGAAGAACCGTGTAATCTATCTCTTTCCAAGGATATAAAACTTATTGTAAATATAACGTATTCCTAAATCTGGATTAATGCTTATAGTTATATCGGAAAATCAAACCCATAGCTTATTTATTTTCTTGTATTTATTTTCAAATATGTATTCTATTAACATGGTTGAAGCATTTTTGACACGAGATTTGATCAATTATATAACGTGCCATCTATATATAAGAAAATGAACTATAAAACACGAATGTGTTTCGTTTAAAAATTAAAAAACTAACTTTTACTTTCCTTACTGAGATGGAAAATAGTGCGTCGTATTATTGCTCTATATTTAATTTATGCCTAACTGGCTTTGTTCTTATTGTTTTCAGAAGAGCATTGCTCGATGCAAATATTTATAAGTAATTCTACTGTCCTAAAAGCTTATGTTCATAGTTTGATTAAAAAAATATCGGTTATCCTGTACAACGCACCCAATGCTAAAGAAAAAAAAACTTAAAAGAATAAATGGCACAAGAAAAATGAAGATGCACGTAACTTTTAAGTTAATCGAATTTAGGGATAGAGTGAATTTTGTGTGTAATTTTAATGTAATTTACTGATTAAAAACATCAAAATAATTCTTTGATTCTTCTCTATGTAGTTTGAAATGTTTATCCAAACAAATTAATCTTGAAATATCCATTAAAAATAATATTTATCTTAATTATAGATCAAATAGTATATATTCTAACAGGCATAACACACATTACCTCAATCAAATAATCTTTTATTACGATAAGTTTAGATAGAGTATCAAATTACATTTCCATTAATGAAAAATAAGGAAGATGATATGGTACGCTCCAAGTGTATTTAAAGATAATTATGAATATTAACCAATTTCTAGGAGAGACTTCTGTAAATTACAATCTCATTTATATTTCTCTCTACAGTACGGTACAATTAGACAAGAATTAGGAGGGGGCACACACATAAAAAGCGAAAGTTTAATAAGGAGAAAGGTGGAATTAAGAAGGAATTACTAAAGGGGAAGAATTCAACTTGCAATTATCCGGTTTTCCATAATGATCATTCCCAATCCAAATGAGCAGAGAGAGAGAGGGCTATCGAGCGGGTAGAACAAGATGCCTCCCGACGGAGCTGTGGAAATGAGGCAGAAACATTCCTCTTCAACTTAAATAAATTGTTTGGGGGTCAGGGGGGTGGCTGGGGAACTTGATACTCCTTGGGAATCTTTCCGTCTGCTGCGAAGACTTAAAAATATATCGTGGGCCGGATGTTACCTGGAGAGTTGGTTCACTTCTTGAGATACTCCTCAAGTTGGAAGTTCCTCTTTTCTCGTACAGTATCTACCGTATGTGTGTTTACTCCTTCTTCAATAGTTTACACAAAGCCTTTTTTAAGATTATTGTCTTGAGCTTCTCCTTGGTGACTTAAAAAAATGATTTAAAAAAAATGGATAAAGATATTTTGATAGCTCTTTCGTTAATATCTCTACAACTCATTCACTTCGAGATACCTATATAGATATATAGGGTTACCTGGAGAGTTGGTTGGTTCACTTCTTGGGATACTCAAGTTGTGAGTTCCTTACTTTCTCGTACAGTCTCTACCGTACGAGTGTTTACTAGTATCTAATAGGATACACAAAGCCTTCATTGAGACATTTAACTTTTGAGATTCTCCTTGGTGACTTTAAAAAATAAATCAATTGGAATAAAAGTGAAGAAAGATATTTTGGTAGCTTTCGTTAATAGCTCTATAATTCATTCACTAAGAGATGCGTAGATACAGATATATGTTACCTGGAGAGTTCACTTCTTGAGATACTCCTCAAGTTGGAAGTTCCTTATTTTCTAGTACAGTATCTACCGTATATGTGTGTTTACTAGTATATAATAGGAAACACAAAGCCGCCATTAAGATATTTATGTTTTGAGATTCTCCTTGTGGACTTTAAAAAAATAAATCGATTGGAATAAAAATGGAGAAAGATATTTTGGTAGCTTTCGTTAATAGCTCTACAACTCATTCACTTCGAGATATGTAGATAGAGATATAGGATTATCTTCATTGCATCTACCATAGGTAGTTTCTTTACTAATTATACAACCGGTTCACTTCGTAGTATTGTAGATGAGGTTACTTATTCTCGCTGTATTTACCATATGGTGTTACTTAGCTCTACCATTAATTCACTTCTACCTGAGGTTGGTTATTTTCACTGTATCCTTTATATATGTGTTTGGTGTCTCTTAGCTCTAGAATTTATTCACTTCAAGATATTATAGATGAAGTAGATATTTGGTTATTTTCATTGTAGCTACCATACATGTTTGGTGTCCCTAATCTCTAGAATTTGTTCACTTCAAGATACTCTGCTGAGTTTGAAATCTAGTTATTTTCATTGTTGTTGTTGACGTGTCCAATGAAAAGCCTCAGATGTCTCCATACATCTCTTTCACAGCAGTTGCAATGTCCTCTATCTTGGGTGTGTAAAGCTGCTGCTCTGGGTCCATGTCAATTTTCTGCAAGGCTGCGGCGATTTCTGGGCCATTTTCATTGTATCTACCATATATGTTTGGTATGTCTTATCTCTAGAATTAATTCACTTTGAAATACTCTATCTAAGGTAAATGTTTGGTTATTTTCACTATATCTACCATGATCAGCCAATTGAAAGTAGGTGAAGTTATGTTAGAGTGTTATAATAAATTATAAAAAATTATTATTTTTAGTTGGCCTGAAAATGTGGAAGGATTGGCGATGGAGTGAAGGAAGGCAAGCTCCACGGCCAGCTGGCACATAGAGCAGTAGCGTTAAGTCCATAAAAGAACGAGCCGTGGTTACAAATCTTCGACTTTTTAATGAGGAAGGTGGCCGATACTGCTCGCTTCGTTAGGCGTCTTCTCGCCAGCCTTCCAATATCTGGTACCACCATGACTTCCTCCATTTTTGTCTCTTCCCATCGATATTGAGAGTTCTAATTAATGGCTCTCTTATCCACGTAACTTTACTCATACAACAGCAATATTTATTAATTTATCTGTTTAATTAGTGAATTTACCTCTTTTTTTTTCTATAAGCGCTCGATCAAAACCTAATAAAGATATTTATGCCAATTAGTGAGACTCAAATTACCGATATGTAGATTTCCAATAACGAAAACTGACGTTTGCCTGACATATGATGCGCGGATCAGCAGGAGAGACATTGCTGACAGTGTTGGAGGGAAAGCTCCTGGGGAAGAAATCGAGGGGAAGGAGATGACAGGGATACACAGATGATCTAAAACAATGGACTGGACGACACACCTATGAGATGAAGAGGATGGCGGAGGAAGTATGGAGAGACCATGTGGCCCACCCTCAGTAAAGGAAGACATTGAAGGAAGAGGAGGGGATTTACAATTTAACCTAGTTCAAATGGAATGAAATCGGTTATTCTTTACATATAGGCATGGTAGAAAATGCCAATATATCAAATCATGGTGGGGTAAAGGCTTGAGAATACGTTTTTGTATTATCAGTTCTGAATTTCAGTGGAAAATTTGAGGATATCGTTAGAAAATGAAAATGATGATTAGAAGGCATGCAATGGTTATTCGTACTTTCAGGCAAGATTGTCCATTGATGCTCTCTACATTGCTTGCTCTTTTCCTTTCTTGGACTCCACGATCAGTCTATCTTTTACAAAATCTCTTTATAAAAGGCCTTTGTTGTTGTTATTTGCTTTTACTCTAAGTGGAAAACATAGTTTTGACTTTGTATATTTATTGATTACTAGAGGTTCCATAGATAATAAATTTCTCTTTTCTTCGGATATTTACCCAGACCAATCTGTATATGAGCTTAATTGTCTTAACAGATCGCAATACTGTTTTCCTGAAGGAAAAATAGACGGAACTCCTATACTCCAGGCAGCGCAGAGCCCAACAGCCTCCAGGTCCGACGCATGTCTAGTGGACACAGAAAACACTATGCATTTTTCCTGTATATAATTGTAATTAATATCATCAAATGTGATTAGCTTTTACTTTAAAGATTATTTTCATTTGAAGAGATTCGGTGATAAATCCATGTATAAGAATATATGTTTTAATAAAGACTTTTGTGTTTGTGATTACCAGAGCTTCAGTTGATTGCTTGCATTTGCAGTTGTTGTTGGATTTTTGAAAGTAGGGTGTAACACGAAGTAACTTTTTTTTAAGTGGTCAGTGTTGGGATTCGATCCCTCGCCTTTGCTGTCAAATATGTCAAACACCACATACCTTATAAAAACATAATTAATATAAATTAATAAAATAACATCTTCAAAAATTGAAGGAATAAAACTGAATACGACTAAATGTAAGAAACTAACCTAAAGTGACAAGTCCAATTAATTATTTTGAAATTCTATAACCATACCACAAAAACAATACAGACCTAAAGAATTACTAATTAGCCCAAAGTTGGAAACACAAAGAAGTTTTTTCATTACATTTCCACAAAAAATAGTGAGTAATTAACAAACTAACCATAGAGTTGAGTTACACCGGATTCTGTTTCAACGTGTGTTGCTGAGGTCAGATTAAATGGGACCACTATCTTGGTATCCCCCTTAAAGAAAGAGAAAAAAAAAAGAGACCGGTCGCTATTTTAACAAGAACAACATAGGGGCTCTGAAAAATTGAAATCAGACACCGGAGTATAAAAAATACGATGAGGAACGTTCTTAATGATCTACCCAGACTCTACAAATGTATAATTAGCTCAAATCTCTTTACAAGTAACCAGAAAGTTCTAACGTCAGTTTCATTGTTCAAAGATCAAACTTCCATTAGTGCCTATTTTATAATGAGAACTCTTTTTGTACAGTCTCCTCGCACAACTTGGTAATGTCAGAATGATTACCAAACTAAGTGGTGTTGTTATTAGCCTTAAATTCAGCTAATTGTACGCCTGCTTTCTGCGATATGACATGGTGTTAGGCAAATATTGATTCTTTAAGATAGATTAATGTATTTTATATATAGGTACAACAACAATCAGCTTCTATAATTTACATTTATATATTTTTAGGAATAAATATACATCGATTATCAATATTAAAAAGGAAAAATACGCTAACCTATGCACGGTGGATTCCGTGGTCACTGGACATGTGTCGGACCTGGAGGCTGTTGGGCTCTGTGCTGCCTGGAGTATAGGAGTTCCATCTATGCTTCTTTTCTGTGGTGAATCTGTATAAGACCGATGGTCTTAAAAATTGTATGTGTGTGTGTATGTAGGAAATATATTTATGGCAATTAGATTTAAATAAAAAATCGTAAATGTATAATCGTGCTGAAGTGGAATTTTACTATATTTGCATATTGTGAACGGATATATTTGCATATCTATACTCTAATACTGAAAATGTGTGTATGTCGCAATTGCTCCTCTGGAACGGAAAATGATGTGAATATTTTCATAGGCCATTGTGGGTGCAATTTTTCTAGGTAGACAGTCTTACACTCATAGACAAAACTTAAGGAAGTTGTACCTTTTAGCAGGTATATAGGGATTCGGACAATATCTCTGAAAGATATTTGATATACAGTGACCTTTATTGAAGACACACGAGATAACCAAGTGAGAACAAAATTGCCTGTTTCTTTAAAAAAAAACAGACCCTTTAGGCGATATCAAAGACTACTTAAGTTTTGTTCATGCGAGAATATATACAATATTATATTAACACAGGTATAATACTATATGTATATATTTTATATATAACACTGTTTATTCTAACTTATTTATACCTATTTTATTTCACTAATTGCTGTATTTCTCTCAGGAGAATCTGTATATAATACTAAAGGTCTTAATATAAAGATATCAGCAAATGAAACATTAAGATGCTATTTTTTATTTTTCACACAACAATCAAACGTCTAGTGCCCATACTGCGATGAAAAAATATTGGGAGGGCCTGGCTCCTCAATGGTGAACCCTCTCAGCAGGTTCGCCAATCTAATCACCAGACCGCTTCTTTAGAGCTCTAATACTGCATTGGATCATTCTGCTTTTATATGCTGCACTGAAAGGTGGAATCTTTTAGAAATGGATTTAAGCAAACTATGGATAGTAGAAGTTTGATGTGTGAAAAGAAACATTCGCGTCTTAATGTTTTCATTTGTTGTATATAGATGGCGCGTTATTACTTTATATTAATAAAGGTATCAATTGATTGATTAACATACTATAAGATTGTCCCAAAAGTTCGTGTTTTTCTTATTATTTGGCGAATATTATTATTACGGCGAATACATAATAATACATAATACAATTACTTTATACATAAATACAAAGACATTATACTTAAGGGCGAATAATATTATGACGAATAATATTGGTATATCAATTTTTTGCAACTTTTCGAACTTTTGGGAAAACTTTGTACTTGAGTAGGTATCATATAGTTATTTGAAAAAAAAATTTGAAACAAGTTAGACCAAAAAAAGGGAAACAAATAATCATTAAATTACCCTATGCCAAACGACACAACAGTCATTTACATTTCGAGGTGATATAAAATAATCACAGAAGATTGAGAAATCAGAAGCCTCGGCGAAATAATGAGCAATTCTCCAAAAAAAGGCATCAAGAAAAAAGCATCCCTAAATCAAATCTGGAAGACTCCAGATGAAATATTTATACAAATTGATCCATTAACTTCATAATATCAAAAACGTGATTTTTTCTCAACTCCGTTAACGTTTTGTTTGTCGGGAATTTTTCTTTGGAATTATGTCATAAATATTTTCCCTAGATTGTATGGATTTTTTATTTTTTAACTTTGATTTTTTTTAAAACTTATTTCAGAACTTGACACGTAAGAATATATAATTCAATATTACAGTAGAACCTCCCTTTAGCGGACACCCCGCTAGCAGACACCTCTCTACAAAGGACAGTTTTCATTTGCAAAATTATCATTTATACAATTTAGCAACTCTCTGGTAAGAGGAACCTCTCTGCAAAGGACACTTTGGCTCTGCAATTAGGTGTCCTTTACAGGGAGGTTATACTGTATATATTTACCATTTAATGTTTGTTTGTATATGAGATTTATGGGAAAATATTGTTTTTTTTTTTGTTTAAATAATCCCTTTCTTATTATAATACTCCTCTCTCTCTCTCATCAAATAACAATTATTAAAGTAAAAAAGTCCATTTTTAAATTCTAATTTTATATTGGTTTCTCGAACGCTCTAAAGTGTGTGCGTATAGTATATGAATGTACACTTCATGGACAAAACTTATGAAGTCGAAGTTTTTTATATCACCGGTCGTCTATTTTTTTTTTTTAAGGAGACAGAGGAAATTTTGTTCACACTTAGTTATCTCGTGTGTGTCTTCAATAAAGGTCACTTTGTATCAAATATCTTTCAGAATTATTGTTTGAATCCCGATATACATGCTGAAAGGTACAACTTTCTTAAGTTTTGTTCATCAATGTACATCAAGAATATAAAAAAGCTCTATTTTTTTTCAAATAACTTCGTACTATTTTTACTGGCTTGGAAATAAGTTGCGAGGAGCTGTCAGTTCATTATTAGTAAACCCTCCCTGAGATTTCGCCAGTTTAAGCTATCAAATTGTTCTAATATTGATTTGTTTATTTAGCTAGAAATCTTCACAATACAATTTATATATATATATATATGTAGTAATGTAGATGTTGTATCTTGTTGGATGACTGTAGTGTGGCATGTTGGTTGCAGTCGTGGTGGTCACAATGTTTAGAGTGGGTTTAGGCGTGGAATTGGAATTACACAAAAGGACGAGACATGTTGGATGTCACCATAGAGATGGCGAGAGAGCAAGTGTAGCCGACGCCTATCAGGGAAGATCTGTTGAGAGGGGTCTATCAATCGTGTCTCAAAGCGGACTAATCTGTTTGAGCAAGAAGGGGGCATACCCGACTTGTTTTTCGGACCTTTTTCCTCTATAGGCGCCGACCGTAACTCACTCGAAATTTTATTTATATACATTATAACTATACAACACATGGCGATATAGGATATATAGGTATATATTGGAATATATTACAACATATATATAGAGTGGAAGCGGATTCGTAGTTTAAATTGGCGAAAATACAGAGAGAATTATAAGTTATCCAAACCGTTATAGGTTATGAATTTGAAGCGTAACCCAACAGATGAGAATAGATGAATCTAAGTACAACAAATATATTTGAGATAGAATCGTTAGAGTACACACAAATGTTTCTTTTATAACATAAAACAAAACTTTTACTGTCCTTACTGCGATGAAAAATATTAGGAAAACTTGGCTCATCAGTGAACCCTCACCACAGATCAGCCAAGCCCACCCAATATTTTTAATCGCAGTAAGGACAGTAAAAGTTTTGTTTTATGTTGTAAAAGAAACATTCTTGCTTTAATGCTTCTATTTCTTATATATATATGATGTAATTCTACTATAGATGTGTGAAAAATTAGCAGTCGTTTGTGGCTGTCTCCACCTCAATCATCTCTCTCTTTATTTTCCAAATCTTTTATACAAAAACAAAATTTACATACATGTTAACTGCTTTAAAATTTACATATTAAAAGACTTATATTGTACAATTGAATTTAGAGATTTTGGTTTTATTTGCATACATAAAATTGAATTTAAGGAAATGAGAGGGAGAGAGAAACTATGAACAAAGCTAAACTGGAAATTTACTTTCTATCATTCAAAATGTATCATATATATATATGGCGGGTTATTGCCTTATAGATATATTTGAACGATTTAAAATATTTAGTAAACAATATATACCGTGTTGTTGTAAATATGGAATGATTCAGCGTTATTTCTGTTTCATTTCTATAGGACACAACTTTCTGCAATTATAAAACCCCTATCACTTTGAATACAGATTAAATATAGATTATATAAACAGAATAAATAAAACAATAATTGTAGCAATTTGGTGGATTAAATTGGCAAAAACTCTGGGAAGGTTTACTACTGATGAAACAAGCTTTCTCAAATATTTTTCATTTTAAACTCAATAAATATCGAAATTTGTCCTATATATAGGGCAGCCCATAAGTTCCGAAAACCTTTATACTTTTATCAAAAATTAAAAGGAAAACTAGAAAAAAACACTATTTTTTAAGGTAATAGATTGCGTTTTATTACCTAAAATAGAATATAGTTTTTATTCAAGTTTGCCTTTTAATTTTTAATAAAAAATAAATGGGTTCGTGACTTATGGGTCACCCTGTATAGTGAAAGATAGTGATGAGTGAACCCAATCCTGGAAATCATACTTCCTATTAGCTCTAGTTATCGTAGTAAGACTTCTATGTATCAAGGTAGTGTGTCCTGGGAGGTTTACAGCCTCTCCCAGAGGACCTCAGTTTACTACCGCGGACCAATCTCGACAAATAACCCTCGGACTCACCTCCAGGCCGTGATACTAATTATATCGACCGTCAATTACTTCAGCTCATTACCTGAAAGAAGCTGGACTCAGCAGTAATGTTTTCTGGTATTTGAATATGTTCATAAGAAATGGACGAAGATACATATGTAGAAATTTTATTGGACAATGTAGTCGTTCTTTAGGGAAGGTATATATAGCCTCAAGGTTGTAATAACCAGTAAAAACAAGGAGGTGAGGCTGGTAAAGAGGTATAGGAACAATGAGATAATGTACAGTACATCTATGTAAGAACAAGAATCCAACGGCCAGTACAGCTATGTAAGAACAAGAGGCCAACGACCAGTACAGCTATGTAAGAACAAGGAGCCAACGACCAGAACAGCTATGTAAGAACAAGGAGCCAACGGCCAGTACAGCTATGTAAGAACAAGAAGCCAACGGCCAGTACAGCTATGTAAGAACAAGGAGCCAACGAGACAGTACAGCTATGTAAGAACAAGAAGCTAACGCCCAGTAAAGCTATGTAAGAACAAGAAGCCAACGGCCAGTACAGCCATGTAAGAACAAGGAGCCAACGGCCAGTACAGCCATGTAAGAACAAGAAGCCAACGGCCAGTACAGCTATGTAAGAACAAGGAGCCAACGGGACAGTACAGCTATGTAAGAACAAGGAGCCAACGGCCAGTACAGCTATGCAAGAACAAGAAGCCAACGACCAGTAAAGCTATGTAAGAACAAGAAGCCAAGGGCCAGTACAGCCATGTAAGAGCAGGCCGCTGATAGCTACTGTATTAATCTCAGGTAAAGAGGCTGCCAGCTCAGCCTTTGTTGGCACCAAATGGCCTCCATTTGGCCTGATAGCCACCCAACGCCCGGTCGGCTCCATTTTTTGTCCGCCTTAAATAAAACACGAGAGAGAGAGAATGAACTTTATCTCTACCTTCTTCTTAAATCTTGAATAGCCTGGTTCTTCTTTCACTCCGGGCTTATTAAATTAAACGCCGGATCTTTTATGTACGAGAAACGGTTTTAAAAAATAACCCGGATTTATTTCAGCAAATAAAAGAAAAACATATTGTAAATGGCCGATCTAAGATAAGATGATTTTCCTAGACCCCCTCCCAATTTATTTTTGCTTAAAGATCGTAAAAGAGTATATTAGTATATTATTATTGGTAGGTGTGTGTTTCGTTCTGTTTTTTATATATTTTTTATATTTTTATGAAATGTAATATATACTATATACTCATTACTTATATGTACTAACTGAAAAAAAAAAAAGGTTTAACAGCTTATATAGAGAGCTATCCATGCTTTAATATGAAAAAGAAATACCTACACCAAAGCCCTTATTAAGCCATACAGTGTTATACATTCACATACGCATTCTGCAAAGGGGAAAAGAAAATAAAGTAAATAAATAATTACATTCAATGATAAAGCCGATTATATTTACACGAAACCAAATTAAAACAATTGGTATCATACACGAATGTTATGGGGATCGTCCGTATTCTTGTTTTAAAAATGTCAAGAGAATCGTTGATGTACTTACATATTCTATACGAACCTATGTTTCTATTAGGATTGTATGAAGAGTTCAGGCAACATAGAGAAATTCCATTCCTTTACTTAGAAAAAATGGTTACAATTTTTTCTGTCGAAAAGATTGACCAGAATCTAAGCCCAAATTGCTGATGACTTAGATTGACCGTTTATAACTCTTAATTGGATGGTGTCAAATTTAGCCTCATTTTCTTCTCAGAGACCTTTTAAAACATTTCCTCGGGCGGAGGCATTAGGAACAATTAAGGACCTAAGGATAGGAAAAAGGGAAAAAAGCGTCCATCAATACAAGATGACAGCTCATTGGTGGACAAATGAGATTTAATTAAGGTGTATGCACATGGGGTGCCTAGCCACATGACATCGTTCCATCCATCATGTCGTGACCATGTCCACCCCACGCTTGGATCGCTTCAACGTTGGATCGAAACTCTTCTTTGTCCCATCCTCTCTTCCAGTTGGATGACGTCCTAGCATTGAAATTATACTGAATATTGGTTGAAACAATCGCTAAATGAGTGTAGCTTCTACATTAAAAAAAGCGTAGAGACGAACTTTTGAGCGTCTCGCTCTTTTACAGATTCCTGGAGATTTACTGAGAATGGTTTAAGTATTAACTTCATATCTTATATTGCATAATATTATGTCTTTAATATCTCTCATTCTCTCTGAAAATTCCTTCTTTTCTGAGTTATTATTTAGTTTTATAGATGTGACTATTCTCTCTTGCCTATATTTGGGCTCGAAAATCATGCACTTTGGTTAGTAGCCCGTAAAAGCATATTCTCTCTTGCCTATATACGAGGTGTGTTCAAAAGGTATCGCGACTTTTGAATTTTCGCGGGTTACGTATATTCGAATTTCAATCTTTTTGTGGCTTTATGTTGGTACTCATGTCTCTCACTTATGCCGACAAGCTCGGCCATTTTGATGGTTCACTTAATTGTTGACAGCCGCTTTGCTTGCAGGTGTTTTGGATCGTCTTCGATTTTTACCTATTAAAAAAAAAAATGGATCAAAGAACCTGTATCAAATTTTGTGTGAAAAACGAAATTAAGTGCGCGGATGCATTCCGAATGTTGACTGTGGCATACGGAGAAGCTACCTTGGACCGAAGCAACGTTTATCGGTGGTACAAAATGTTCTCAGAAAACCGAGAAGATGTGAACGACGAAGAGCGTGCCGGACGCCCGAGCACTTCAACAACAGACGAAAAAAATATTGATGTGGAGAAAATGATATTGGCCAATCGTCGAATCACCGTTAGAGAAGTTGCTGAGGACCTAAACATATCGATTGGCTCGTGCCATTCGATTTTTATCAATGATTTGGGCATGAGACGGGTCGCCGCGAAATTCGTACCAAGATTGCTCAATTGCGACCAAAAACAGCATCGCATGAACATTGCTAATGAGATGTTGGACTCTGTCCGCGACGACCCAAATTTGCTCCAGAGGGTCATAACTGGTGACGAAGCGTGGGTTGATGGTTATGACGTGGAAACCAAAGCTCAATCATCTCAATGGAAGCTGCCGCACGAACCAAGACCGAAAAAAGCGCGCCAAGTTCGGTCGAATGTGAAAGTTTTGCTGACAGTTTTCTTCGATTGCAGGGGCGTGGTGCATAATGAGTTCTTGCCACAGGGTAGAACGGTCAATAAGGAATATTACCTGCAAGTTATGCGCAATTTGCGCGAAGCGATCCGCCAGAAACGCCCGGATTTGTGGAAGAACAAAAATTGGCTTTTGCACCACGATAACGCCCCTGCTCACACATCGTTGCTTGTGCGCGACATTTTGGCCAAAAACAACACACTAATGATGCCGCAGCCACCGTATTCCCCAGATCTGGCCCCCTGTGACTTTTTCTTGTTCCCTAAACTGAAGAGGCCCATGAAAAGACGACGTTACGCTACGCTTGACGAGATAAAGACGGCATCGAAGGAGGAGCTGAAAAAGATTTAAAAAAATGATTTTTTGAAGTGCTTCGAAGATTGGAAAAACCGTTGGCACAAGTGTATAATATCTCATGGGGATTACTTTGAAGGGGACAAAATAGGTATTCATGAATAAATAAATAATTTTTGAAAAAACACAAAAGTCGCGATACTTTTTGAACACACCTTCGCCTATCACACGTATATAGAAGATGTTTGTATTTTTCTTCAAAAACTTCTTGGATTTATGTTAGATTTTTACAGTCAAATGTCGCTTAATAAATTTCGGCGAACAAAAATAGAAGTCTGGATCTATTTTCTAAGCAATAAAACTGGAAAATGCGAATTGATAGAAATGAAACGAAGATTTTAGGGAATAATTTTCTCCTTTTCGGTCTTCTTGGACGGGAAAATGGCCTGGATGTATGCTACCTTGGGCAAAGAATGGTCACTCTAGGGAGAAGCTTGTACTCGACGCTGCGGATGACCAGTTGGTAGATGATCCACGTTGTTTTTGTGACGAACAGCATTGCCAACGTGGATCTCAGCCACAAGGTGTTAAAAGGCTGCAGCCATGTAAATACATGGATATTACCAATATCTGCTATAGTGTGGGAATAAGGGTTACATTTTTCACGGTAAAGATATCCCATTCATTGTTATCTACATTTTTCCGAGGTTCAGGCAATCTTTCTGTCACCTTTTCACCGATATGTTGGGATGATGTGTTTAGCAATAGAAGAACTCTGGGAGATATAATACAGTAAAACTTTTCATGAGAGTCCGTCGAGAAACATGAATACCACCCTGGTCTCTTGTGGAGTTGTATCTCATGGAGGTGGCCTCTCGTGGGAATGGTCTCTCATTTGAGTTTGGGGCAGTTTGGTTAAAGTGTGTTTTGATATTTAAAAGTATCACTCAAGGAGGTGGTCGTTAACTGGAGTGTTCCTAGATATTGATTTGAGATATCATACCAACGCAGAATGATGTCGCGTGAACAAAAGACGTGGGTAAGTTACGATTGATGATTGATACGATGCCATCTTTTTGCCTTCTTTTCTATATTACACCTAATAAACCAATTTTAATCATTTAAAAAAGAATATGTTTCTTGATTAGTCTCATATTTATTGAACCAAACTTACTTTCTATCTAGTAAACATGTTATTCTATGAAGTAAGAGGTTGTTTCTTGTAGGGAGATGGAAGTTTCACTTCAACTAGATACCAACACAGTATCTTAAATTAGCTCATCTGTCGCCCATCAGAACATTAAACAGACCACTGATTGGATAACATCAGCGTGGTCCCCACCCACAGCTCTCGCATTCTTGAAAAAAAAAATAGAAAATAAAAAGATATAAAGGGAAGGGAAGACTAAAGAGGTGGGGGGAAGGGAAAAATGTAAAAACCAATAATGTAAAAAAAAAAAAGGGTGAGGAAGGGGGTGTTAAGTTTCGGCAGTCGAAGATGAAAAAAACGGATGTATTAAAAAATACAGCGGGTCATTTTTAAGTAGCTTTTCTAATTTTTTTTAAGTTGGTGACGTTTTTTACGAGGTGCGTCCTAAGTGGGGGAAGTTATTAAATTTTTTAATGTCCTCTGAGAGAACAATAGGATGAGGGCTCTTTTAAAAAGTCGTTAAAATGTTTCTAATAAAATTTTGTGCCGGTAATTAATGTGCTTGCTGCTGGTGACATGAGTTACGACAGCCCGACGTTCCTTGGTGACATTTTTATAACACACGTGTCGGGTTTAATATGCAAATTTGAAGTTGTTTTTAATTTTGTTTTACTTATCTCAAGTACATGTTGGTATAGTATGGGCTGGTTGCATTACTCTTACATACTGTCGGTTATCTGACATATTGACCCGAGATCCAATCTCGTATTGGGATTTTATATATTTAATTTGAAAGGTGATTAATATGTCTTTCTACTTACACCTCCAGGCTCATTGCTGTTGTTGTCGTGTCCATTTCACCCTAAGTATTGCTTTCAAAAATATCAGCAAACAAATCTAAGGCAATAACTTACTATAATTTTTTAAGATCATCATTATGTAAGGACCAGTCAACAAGTGAATTTCTTTGAGACGAAGAGTAAAGCTAGTTAAATTTCTATTTCACTACCTATGTAAATAACACAAGATGATTATTACCTTACCTAATTGAGAGAATCTGCATAGGGCAAGTCACTAATAAAGGCTTTTGTGTGTGTGTTGTGTTGTTGTTGTCGTATCCAATGAAGAGCCTCAGATGTCTCCGTAAATCACAGCAGATAATACTAATGATAAAACATATAGTAAGAGAGAATAACGATTATTTTACATGTCACTATGTAAATACATCTGTCTACGAGATATAAATAAGTGTATTTGTAGTTAAATCATGAACCAATGTCAGATTGAATAAATTTGAGATTACTCAAAAGGCTTAATTGTCTTCATTAGATCTATCTTTGTGGTACTTGTATTTTTTAAGAGTAAATATTGAAGTTGTCTCTTACAACGGAGTCATCTTTAAAGAAGTCAGAGATACACTTCTTGTAACGAAAAATATAACAATTATATTGATATAAATTAGATCATTGTGTATAAAGTACTTATTTGGTTTTGATGAGGGTATCAGAAAAAAAAAGGAATATTATTCAGTGTTTCTACGATGGCTCTGACAAAAGGAAATCACTCCAACTCCATTAGTTGATGATCTTACAATAGAATCACTCAATTTCTTTGTATTCCTCTTCCAAAATGAAACAAAACCATTACCATTTTATTCTTTCCGCAGCCTTCCTTATTGTTTAACATTTGTAATTAGAATAGAAAGGGAAAGAGTTTGTGTATCAAATAGAGCCGAGTCTTAATTCAATCTGCCGCCGACAAAGTTGTGTTTTAGAGGATTAGTGTTGGGAACTTGGCAAGGAGCTTAGGACTTCAATCAGATCGCCAGTCTTGATCGATCGGTTAGTGAGACGGTTAGGTTGCTGTTTCGACCGACCGATAGACCGTATTAAACGTTTCCAGAGTTCCCACTTCGAACAATCAAAAACCGATATTTCACAAAGATGACTCGGCAAATTCTTTCGTGTTTTCCCCCTCTTTCCCACGGGGCATTACCCCTTGCGGACATGACTTCCGCGATGCGCCCTTGACCTCAGGGACAAAGCCGTGCGTCCGTCAAATGTGTTTGCTCTTCAGGAGGAGGCCTGCCGCCCTTCGACCGGTGGTGGCAGATGTAGGTTATCTTGCGGCTTCATCTTTCTAGCGCCCTGGTTATCTCATAGGCCACGCCGCTCCCTGGACAGCCTTGTTAGCCATAGCTAACCGCATCACACATTGCCTCTCTTTTTTTAATCCAATCGAGTCTCACCCTTTGCATCCATCCAAGCTGCCTTATGACCAATTGTATTTCTAAAAAACACAAAATCGTGAGGCGAAGAGTTTTTTGTAAGTTTTTTTTTTTTTGCCTAGCGCTTTCGAGCATTTCTGCCCTTCTATTGGATTAAAAATGAACTATTTTTACTCCAGTAGAAGGGCAGACCTGCTCGAACGCTTGGCTGAAAATTAATAATAATAAAAAAAAAAACATACAAAAAACTCTTCGCCTCACGATTTTGTATTTTTTTTTTGACAATATATTGCTCCAGGCGGTTATCAAACTTATGAATTTAATTTATCTTTGTATCCATTTGAGCGACCTCTTGACTCATTGCATTTTTGCATCTGTCTTTTGTATCCATCTGAGATGCCGCATCTCCCATTGCCCATCATCTATTTTCATGCGTCTGAGCTACCTCAATACCGTTTGCATCTATGCATCCGTCAGAGCCGTAGCATCACCCTTTGAATTACTCTTTATATCCATCTGTTCTGCTTCATGGCATCTTTCTGTGCATTCATCCTAGCTGCTATATCAACCAGTGCGTCCACACCCACCAATCTACAGAGAATGCATCCTAAGAAAATATCTAGCCGGGATTTTTGTCCAACTGTAAATATTTTTTACTAAATCACCTTCCTCCCATCTTTCGAACATAACTACACACATGTCTTACGTTCAAAAAGAAAAGCAAACTAAAAACAGCATTAATCTTGCGCAAAGGTAATATGCAAAATTGTAAAGATTTTAGATAAAAAATTTATGAATATATATAGAATACTAGACGTATGACCCGGCTTCGCCCGAGATTTCCCCCGATTGCAATTTCCTTCATACTGAAAGTACATCAATAATAAATAGTAGAAGTGCCATAGAATATCAATACAGAAGTAACACATAAACTACAGGAAAAAAGTGTGTGTGATGGCAAAAATTGTATTATATTAGTGCTTAGGTATTTGATTTAATTAATATAGTTGATATAATAATATATATTTATATTATATATAATATAAATGAGTTTTAAAATTTGTAAAAAAAAATGTATCGGCCGGGAATCGAACCCGGGCCGCCCGCGTGGCAGGCGAGCATTCTACCACTGAACCACCGATACTTATAAAAAATGGCCATATTTGGGTATTCATTCCATTCCGGATTACTCCGCGTAAAAAAAGTTCTTCAAATGAAAAAAATAAATAGCCAAAAATACTAATCAAAATTTAGCTGAAAATTTTCCTCAGGTTTATAAAAAGCGACATGCAAAATTTGGTACCAATTGGTTCAGTAGTTTTTGAGTTTATCGCGAAACAGACAGACATTGACTTTTATATATAGAGAGAGATATATATATACCAGAGGATTCAAATATGACCTTATTTCACAAAAATATTAATATGAGAGTGATCTGTGTATTACAAAACTCGAATATTTCAATATGTAAATTTGTTTTTAGAAAACTACTTCACTACTGAAAAGTACCAATATAGAAACACAAAATGATAATGCACTGTTTCATTAATACTTTTCTTCTTTTTTTTTTTTGTCTTTCATCG
>CP092879.1:29495026-29595458 GCA_030710605.1 Cordylochernes scorpioides
GGTGAACGCTTATTAATTTGTCAAAGCTGTTGTTGTGACTTTGTCACCGACCCGAAGTCGCTAGTTTGCGGCGACGGTCAATAGATGACGTCTAGATTTGAAGGGAGATGTGATCTTTATTCTTATAGATTTAATAAGTTTGTGAGGTTCTCCTTGGTTACTTAGAAATTCAATAATCTAGAGTTAATATGGAAATATGCTGCAGCTATTCTTATGTCCTTCAACGCCTTCTCTTTTTGAATCCTTCACGTCAACATAGATATGTCATCCTGACAAAGACGTACGTCTTCAAACAATAATCAATTGCATAAGCCAGAATTGAACTCTGACGATATCTCGAAATAACCTTAACTCTCAACCGTTGTTTACCCGGAGGGGAACTACATTTTAAAATGCAAAATACATTGTATTATGTATTTCACGACCCTCATAAAATAATATTAGCATGAACTCTTGCACTGTATTCCAAAATCCTGTTTTATATTAAATATTCAAATATAACAAAACACCATTTTAAATTGAATTCATTAAAACAAATTAGATTTACCGTTTGTAGTATTTTGAATATTTAATAATAAAACATAAAGAGAGGGTTTTGAAATAGGGTGTAATCTCTTTTATTATTATTTCTATTCCCGTTATTATATAATGTTTACCAAGGTAATAGTGTAAAAATAGATACGCCCTCTCTAGAGATCTCTCTAATGCTCTTTGCCACTCTTTTAAAACCTTTCACCAGCTACACAGTCATTAAACACAGCTCTATTATAAAGGATATCAAAGAATATTAATAATTATTACACTAATTTTGTACAAAATTCTAATGGTTTTAGGATTTTGTATAAGCACTCTACCTATTATATATATACGCACTCAGAGACAAAACTCGAGGAAGTTTCATATCTTGATTTTGCCGGTCATCTGTCTTTTTTTTAAGAAGACAGAGGCTATTTTTTTCATACTTGGTTATCTCGTGTGTCTACAATAATGATCACTATGTATCAAATATCTTCCAGAGATATTGTTTGAATCCCGATATACATGTTAATATATCCACATTATGGCTATGGGCATTGCTCGTTGCTTAAAATACCCAAGTACTTGTAAGTTTTTGTCAATCCCAGAATAGTCTCTGATGCAACTAAATTACGTCATTATTCACAAAGCATAATTCAACGAGTTTCTTATTTTGTCTTCCTAAAGAATTTTTCGCTTTCTACATCTTGTAAAAACCATTGAAATGGGGAGCCCCATACGTCTTCATCCATTTCCGTGTTTCCTTTGAAAAAGTTCCTTGCAACGAGGAATAAGATTTGAATTGAATTAACTTAATGACAACGAAAAAAAACGGTGTCCCATACCGTCACCTCAATATAGACGAGAAGGAATGTGGGGGAGGGACAATGTCGCCGAAGAAGAAGCAAATGAGAAGATAAAAATCTCCGCCTTCCGATCTGCTGCGACACGGGCGGCCCCTTTGATGAGCAGCCTCTCTGTGGGAGGTTGCTATATTTACGGGACCACCGCTTTAATTGGGATTTTCTTTTCGGAAGTGGGCGGGAGCGGGGATCCAATTTGTGGACGGGCTAACAAGGCGGACACCTGGGCCGCTACTGCTGCTCCAGAACTTGACCCATCGGACATCCTCTTTGTAGTCACAGACTTCTTGTACCAAGTCATATTGAAACAAAATGTATAGATGATGTTTCATCCTGGAAAATTATCCTTCACTGTTCGGTTATAGAATTGTTTAAACTGGTAAAGTGGCTAGGAGAAATTGACCCGTCGGACATCCTTTTTGTCATCACAGACTTCTTGTACCAAGTCATAATGTAATAAGATGTATAGGTGAAGTTTCCTCCTGGAAAATTATCCTCCGATATTCGGTTATAAAATTGTCCTAGCTGGTAAAGTGGCTAGGAGAACTTGACCCATCGGACATCCTCTTTGTCGTCACAGACTTCTTGTACTAAGTCGTATTG
Organism: Cordylochernes scorpioides; assembly: GCA_030710605.1. Classification (NCBI taxonomy): domain Eukaryota; kingdom Metazoa; phylum Arthropoda; class Arachnida; order Pseudoscorpiones; family Chernetidae; genus Cordylochernes; species Cordylochernes scorpioides. The sequence goes on from CP092879.1 coordinate 29,497,009, forward strand.
ACACAAGAAGTATAGATGAGTTTCCTCCTGGAAAATTTTCCTTCTATGTTTTGGTTAAAATTGTCCTTACCACTTTATCGGCTAAGCACCTCTTTGGCGTTTTCAGAAGATATATTTGATCATCTCTAGTGGATTTCATGAAATCAAGACCCGACTTAGACTGATGAAGGCTGCTATCACGAAATCATGCTTCCCTGATCGGCGTTCTGGACTTTCCAAAAACTGATGCTCTGATTTTGCCATCGCCTCAGTTTGTTAGATTTCAGAAACGGTCATTAGATGAAATTTAGTTTTTGTTTCTTTTTTTTTTCATAGGAGAGTGGTAGCCTTTCTTTATTATAATACAGGAAATGTACAGAAAAGACTTGCTAAAAGCATCACACCTTTTCAACCTCTCCTTCTATAGATACACATGTTCAGCTTTACAAACTAGAAAGGTCAAAGATTAATATACCCCTTTTGACCTATCCTTAAAGTTGCTCTTTGACATAACAAGAAGAGCACACAGACAGAGGCTGTACGTCAACATACTTACTATCGAAGTTGCTGTGAATCAGCGATACGTTGGTGTTGAGATAAGGCATTGGGTTGTATACAGAAACGCGAGCAACATATCAGATTCTGAAGTTGACAAAATTAGAAATAGACCGACTTCAACTACTTAAACTACATGTTAGGTATCAGTGGCAATTCTAGGATAAAGAGATGGATGCTTTTGACTTTTTTCCAAAAAGGTGGATCAATTTATTACATGTTGAAGTAATAAATATACAGAAGAACAATCAGCAATAGACACTCTTTTAATCTATCTTCCTTACATAAGACTTATTCTAATCGCAAATAGCGATTAACGCTATAGAAAAAAAGTTGATAAAATCAATCTATATATATAATTGCCTTATTCTGTCTGAAGCTCACGGATAGAATGCGCGCCCATTGGCTGCCGGCGAACACGTGTCCTCCCTGCCCCCCTCTAGACAACCCTGTTATCAGCTGTGTGATGCATACACCTGTCTATAGCGGCCATTCTAGACAACCCTGTTATCATCAGTGTGTTACATCCACCTGTCTATACAGATCACCCTGTCTATAGCGACCACTGACCACCCTGCCTATAGCGCCCACTCTAGACAACCCTGTTATCAGCTGTGTGATACATCCACCTGTCTATACAGACCACCCTGTATATAGCGGCCATTCTAGATAACCCTGTTATCAGCTGTGTTATACATACACCTGTCTATAGCGGCCACTCTAGACAACCCTGTTATCAGCTGTGTGATACATCCACCTGTCTATACAGTCCACCCTGTCTATAGCGGTCACTTTAGGCAACCCTGTTATCATCAGTGTGTTACATTCACCTGTCTATACAGACCACCCTGTCTATAGCGGTCACTTTAGGCAACCCTGTTATCAGCAGTGTGATACATACACCTGTCTATACAGACCACCCTGTCTATAGCGGCCACTCTAGACAACCCTGTTATCAGCTGTGTAATACATACACCTGTCTATACAGACCACCCTGTCTATAGCGACCATCCAAGACAACGTTTTTAAAATATATTCGCACTCGGGTAAAACCCGGGCGTTGCCCGGGCCATTCGTCTAGTAAGGAATATAGGGCTAGGGTCTTTTTACATTTCTTTTATTTATCGAGCTTTCGGGCTAACATGTCCTTCAACACGGAGATCCAGAAGTACTACTTCTAGATAATTATAACATCACCGAAATAAAAGAATTGTAAAAAGAAACCAAACTCTAGAATTTTTTATTGAATTTGTCATTGTGAAAAAGCAGGGAAGAATCTTTATTATAGAAAGGTTTATCTAACCTCGCATTCCCCAATTCTTTAAACCCTAATTATTTTATTCTATTATGATGCATTGACGTGCCATCTGTTATGAAAATTGGAAACTATTATAGACGCGTATGTTTCTTTTGAAAATTATCGTAGTAAGGATAGTAGAAATTGTTTAGTCTTTCATTCTATGGGAGAAAATAGTACAAATGTGATATTGTACTGGGATAAGGTGCATAAATTATGAAAAAGGCATCTTCTTATCGTGCAAATGAAAGTTGCTGATGGCTTGCACCATCTATCGGAATAAATATCAACTATTCTCGTTGATTTTTAATTATTCCAGAATTGGCCAAATACCCATTCTTGATTAATCAAGAAAAGCTAACCACGGACGTGTTTCGGGCTAATGGCCCCCTTTTATTCTATGTTTTTACGCTTTCGATAAATTGTCGTATATTTACATGATATTTATATATACAATATAGAATATTGATAAATAAACTGTGAAATATGTAAATAATAGAATAAAACATAAATGCATATATACCCCAGGCAGGGAGTTAGTTCTCTCCGCCCACAAGAGATGATCGACAATTACCATATTCAATCGGTTGGTCGGCCATGTCTGAGGCCGCCATTTGCATTCTATAATTCCCCGCCAGACGATCTTGACGACGGCCATGTTTAGATGGAGATTTTCCCGAGTTATTTCATCTCAACCATTAATGGACTTGTTGTGTTTGGCCGTTTATACGAATAATTCAACGAAATATTCTATTTTTAATGTACTGCGATAGCATTGTATATAGGTCAAACGAAGCTATTTTTTAATATTAAAGATTTTTTTATAAAATTGTATTTTAAACACACCTTTCTACAAAGATATATATATTAAATAATTAAAAAGGTTTCTGGAGATGAGTTTCTTTTTATTTTTCAATTGGTCTCAAGCTTTCGGGCATCTCTGCACTTCCATATTTAAATTTTTTAAATATGTATAATTAAAATATTTTTCTACAGCTCTTATACTGCAAGGAATAAAAATCTAAAGAAAGAATGGAAGGATGTTCTAAACCGTTGGTTTTCTACCGCTACGACCCGGGATCGAATCCCGCATTGAAAAATTTTTTTCTAATAAATAAAAAATTCTCTAATGGCCACTGATTCTTGCAAAAGTTCTTGCCACTAGCGAGTGCAAGTTACCAAACAGGGCTCTGGATAATTTGTAAGTTGAAGAGTCGAACTGCTTTTCGGTGCACTTACAGTAAAAAAATTCGCTAACTTCTATTCACCATGATTATCATGACATCATCAGAAATGAACCATCCCAACGGTTTCGCCACTATAATCTCCAGACCTATTGTACTACACTAAATTTCTTATATATCCTGCATCTGTTATTGAATACAATAAATGGGTGTTCGGAAAGAACTATGGACATAAGCTTCTAGGACTTTAGAAATGTTTAAATAATACAAAAAGTTTCTGGAGATGAGTTTATTTTCATTTTATTAATGTATTCCTAAGCCTTCGGGCATTTCCGCCCTTCAACATGAGTACATAAACGATAATAATAAATTTATTATTAGCCCTTTTTTCTTTTTTTTAATTAATATTCGTTTTTGAACTCCTGTGTAGAAGGGCTGAAATACCAGAAAGCTTGAGAATGCAGTAATAACATAAAAAGAAACTCATCTCCAGCCCAAAGAGATTGGAAACAAAATTCTACAAGGTAGTACAAGTTGTCTTAAGTACTGGGGACATATAGCCTAAAGAGACGAAGGACTGAAAAAACAAATTCTACAAGAAAGGATAGTGTGATGGAAGAAAAGGAGACGATCTAGGAAAATATGAACGGATCACATCAAAGATGCTGTTGGACTAACCGGGGAGTACAAGGCCATCAACGATGGAGAGATAATTGTGGACTCTTCAGATATGATGGGACAGACCGGCTGACGTCAGCAAGAACTTTCTCTTCCTTTAGAGACTCTAGACGACTATCTCATGGATGAAATAAATATAACAATGGTTTACTATATTTATTGTTGTATTATTCCCACTATTGTTGTCGTCGTGTCCAATCGGTTTGCTCCTTATTGGAAAATGGTTGCCGTTGCTACATTAGTCGCATTGGTTACGGACCAGAAATTGGTCGAATATTCCAATGGTACAGGAGGGACCGCAGGGAGGTGTGGTTGGACTTCTTCCCCAGGGGAGATCGAATTTATTTAGATTATTGAACACAAGAATTAACGTGAAAGACACTAAAGAGGACTATTTGGTTGTTGCGTTGGTTTCGAGAGAACATGGATGTATAACCATCGACTACCTAAGAAACCATACTGATGAGATGGGATTTCCTCCAGATAAAGTGGATGTAAACAGCGGGGAACATCCCTGCTGGGGCCACGTGCCAGCCCCTCTGTGGCCTCTTTGGATGGCCTTGGGCCGTTGATAGTCCTGACAGATAATGGGTCCATGTCACTCATCCCATCTCCCTACACGTACCTCATCCCAGCTCTCAGACCATAACGTAATCCAGATTAACAGGAATAACACTCATCTCATCTCCCTACACGTACCTCATCCCAGCCCTCAGATCTTACGTGATCCAGATTAACAGGAATAACACTCATCCCATATCCCTACACGTACCTCATCCCAGCCCTCAGACCTTACGTAATCCAGATTAACAGGAATAACACTCATCCCATCTCCCTACGCGTACCTCATCCCGGCTCTTAGACCTTACGTAATCCAGATTAACAGGAATAACACTCATCCCATCTCCCTAGCTCTTAGACCTTACATAATCCAGATTAACAGGAATAACACTCATCCCATCTCCCTACACATAGCTCATCCCAACTCTTAGACCATACGTAATCCAGATTAACAGGAATAACACTCATCCCATCACCCTACACGTACCTCATCCCAGCTCTTAGACCTTGCGTAATCCAGATTAACAGGAATAGCACTCATCCCATCTCCCTAGCTCTTAGACCTTACGTAATCCAGATTAACAGGAATAACACTCATCCCATCAACCTAGCTCGTAGATCTTACGTAATCCAGATTAACAGGAATAACACCCATTCCATCTCCCTACACGTACCTCATCCCAGCTCTTAGACCTTACGTAATCCAGATTAACAGGAATAACACTTATCCCATCTCCCTAGCTCTTAGACCTCACGTAATCCAGATTAACAGGAATAACACTCATCCCATCTCCCTAGCTCTTAGACCTTACGTAATCCAGATTAACAGGAATAACACTCATTCCATCTCCCTACACATACCTCATCCCAGCTCTTAGACCTTACGTAATCCAGATTAACAGGAATAACACTCATTCCATCTCCCTACACATACCTCATCCCAGCTCTTAGACCTTACGTAATCCAGATTAACAGGAATAACATTCATCCCATCTCCCTAGCTCATAGACCTTACGTAATCCAGATTAACAGGAATAACACTCATCCCATCTCCCTAGCTCTCAGACCTTACGTAATCCAGATTAACAGGAATAACACTCATCCCCTCAACCTAGCTCTTAGACCTTACGTAATCCAGATTAACAGGAATAACACTCATCCCATCAACCTAGCTCTTAGACCTTACGTAATCCAGATTAACAGGAATAACACTCATCCCATCTCTCTACACATACATCATCCCAGCTCTCAGACCTTACGTAATCCAGATTAACAGGAATAACACTCATCCCATCAACCCAGCTCTTAGACCTTACGTAATCCAGATTAACAGGAATAACACTCATCCCATCAACCTAGCTCTTAGACCTTACGTAATCCAGATTAACAGGAATAACACTCATCCCATCTCCCTACACATACCTCATCCCAGCTCTCAGACCTCACGTAATCCAGATTAACAGGATTAACACACGGCGCGCGAGCAATTTAAGACGTAACCGGTAGAAAGTCTTGGACGATTTATAAGATTCTTAACAATCAGAAATACAGCGGGTTACTTCAAACATAAGAGGAAATATTTTGTGTTTTTATAAGGAATAATTTTAACCACAATTACTGCTTCTAAATTTTATTTATATTTTCAATATATGACAGCTAAACACATACATATCTGGCTCTGTCTTTATGGCAGATGCAATTTTTCGATTTTGAAAACTCAATATTTTTTTAATGCGATGAATGTGGTAGAAATTGTAATAGTTAATTTATGAGATCCACTCACGCTCTACAAGAACAAAGCGAGAAACCATTTTAAAATATATATTTATATCTGTACAAACATGACTACTTAAAATTGTATCTATTATTCCTGTAGAAGGGCAGCTTGCGCCCGAAAGCTCGAATTGATTTTTCAAATAAAGAAACTTATCCTTCTTGAATCTATTCGTTAATATAATTTATGAAGGTATCAATTAAAGGAATATATGTTAGCTGGAGTATATTAAGTTTTTCTAACATGATGGATCGAGTCTGCAGGCTTGCTACAATCATGCCCATTAAAAAAAGTTGGATTTGCAACGTATAAACATATTAACCAAGTTTTAGCACACGTTGGTAGAGTTGGACGTATTTAGGCCTGGAGAGAGTGTCTAGACTCAGTATTTCATTTTTGAGAAGAACTATCTTCCGTTCAGTTTAGAACTAGGCCCTTGGTTGTAGCAAGTATAGATGTAGATCACTCTATGGTATATGGCAGCGAAATATCTACAAAGAGTAAAGATTCAAGTCACGGATATTCTAAGAAAATTTCCCATGTAATGGACTATTTGCTTAAATAAATTCGTCGGTTATATGGTAAACATTATCCAAAACGAAATGAAAAGTACTGAATTTTTTAAAATTTCGTTATAGAGTTGTTCGTTTAAAGGAGTTTGGTTAGCGAGTTTTTCGTTCTAAATGTTTTCCTATAAGTTGTGTCACAGAGAATTTCTCTCTATAAAGAAATTTATTATTGAGATTTTTTTTCCTATAGAAAATATTTCGTTATCGAGTTTTTCGCGTTATAAAGAGTTTCGTTATAGAATTTTCGATGTAAAGTGTTTCATTATCGAGGTTTTTGCGTAATAAAAATGTTCGTTATCGAGTTTCCTATGTAAAGTGTTTTATTATTGAATTTGTAGCGTTTTAAAGAGTTTCGCTATTAAAGATTTTTTAATGTAAAGAATTTCATTGTAACGAATTTTTCGTTATAAAGAGTATCATTGTGTAGAGTCTTCGCTATATCTCAACATAGAGATTCTGTTCAAATAAACTTCAATAACATGCGGTGACATAACTCGACCTCTATTACGTAAGGTTATTACTTGCGCGACACAGAAATGTGACGACAATCTCCAAAGTTTATTGCTTCTCCCAAGACTTAATGAAATATCTGTCAACTAAGGAGGGACAATAACATTGGCTGAAAATACTTTCAGGGATAAATTGGAAGGTCTAAAATCTGTGCATGTGTGACTTAGTGCACGAACTATGTCGGCCTGACATTTGGTAATCAATTAAAGGCGTAATTAACGGGACCAATTTGTCAGGATCCCGTTATGAAGATAATTATGAGGGCGGTGACAAAACTAATGTGTCACATCACTTCACTGTCCGTGTAGGACACTTCACTTGGAATAGATTTCCTTTCTCTAGATGCTGGAACTGTCACACACATGGACAAAACTTAAGTGGAAAGTATTTGATGTCGCCTGTCGTCTTTTTTTTTTTTTTTTTTAGGAGACACAGGGAATAACGCACCGTATTTATATAGGAAATGAAAACATTAAGGCACGAATATTTCTTTTACACATAGAACAAACTTTTACTGTCCTTGCTGCAATATTGGGAGAGGGCTTGGCTTATCAGTTTTCTTCACACTTGGTCATCTCGTGTCTTCAATAAATATGTGTGTATCGAATATCTTTCAGAGTTATTGTCTGAATCCCGATATACATTCTGAAAGATACAACTTCCTTAAGTTATGTCCATGAGTGTTTATTTCAGAGTTATTGTCTGAATCCCGATATACATTCTAAAAGGTACAACTTCCTTAAGTTTTATCCATGAGTGTAGAACCACACAGACAATATATGTTGTAAATAAAAATTAGAAAAAGTTTAGGTAGGTAAAGGTGAGTAGAAAGAAATGTCAACGAGAGAAAATGTTTCCAAAGTTCAATAAAGTTGGATTTATTGGATCGATACACCGAAAAATCCGAGAATTTAAACCTAAAATCTGAAAGACAAACTTTCAATTTGTTGCGTTTATCACATTTCTATAAAGTTTTATTCTTTCGGATTTTATTTGAATTGTTCGAACGTAGATATTATCTGTACGAGGTTAAATCATTTTCCAATTCAATATGTTATTACAACCTATCTTCAAGGCTCCAATGTTCAATCAAACCGAAGTCCTTTATGTTCCAGTAAATATTACTTGGTTTTTCGAAAAGATCTAAAATAACACAACATATTTAATCAATTGTAAAAAAAAAAAATAGTACAAATGTGTCGCGGTCTCGCGCAATTCTGGCCTTAACTACCCGTTTCATGATTTTTCAGGATGCCTGAATGACCACTTTTTTGATCGTTGAGGTACAGCTTGCACCACGCTGATGAGGGCCAACAGTCCGAAACGCGTCAGTGGTTAGCTTTTCTTGATTAATAAAGAATGGGTATTTGGCCAATTTTGGAATAATTAAAAATCAACGAGAATAGTTGATATTTATTCCGATAGATGGCGCAAGCCATCAGCAACTTTCAGTTGCACGATAAGGAGATGCCTTTTTTCATAATATTTAATCAAGTCTTTTAGCTTATATAGACTGTCATGGAACCCAAATGAATAAAAAAAAAACAAACAAGATAAGAATATCAATAAATAAATAAGTAATCAGTTATACCCAGTCTTGGTGTTAAGACATACTCGTTTTTATCGCGTTGGAATTTGCAGAATAGCTGATTGAATATTTAAAATACTCTCTTTTATCCATCTTCTCTTTCCTTTATAATTTCAATTTCCATCTTTCTATAAATTGTAAAAATTAAATTTATTTTGTTATGAAACCATATTAACGGAAGAGCTTCCTTGTAATACCTTGAAATTATATACACATTTGTAAATGTTTAAAAATGGATGAAGGACTTTGGCCTACCTTCGGTAAGGTTCTTTAACACCCCAATCCATTATCAAAAACAAATATAATCCGATTTTTTTTTCTAAACACATGTGCACGAGATATTCAAATAACAACTACTGTATTTTGAATACTTCACGCGGTCAAATTAAAATTTTTATCACTGATTTGGTTTTGTAACAATATTAATGGCTAGACTAAGTTATGCGCCCCGGAAAGGGTGTTAATGCCCGAAAGCTCTAGAAATTAAAAAATAAACTTATCTCTGTAATCCTGATGTTTTCACCTTAATATTGATACAAGGGATTGTTGCATTGAACAGTGAATAATGTGAGGCATCAGCGGCTAAACAAACATTCTACCAAACATGGCGTCTTCAGCAAGCAGCGACCTGGCAGTCCGGTTTATGACATCCCGCTATCTGCCTGTCGAACACATGTCCATCCAGTACCTAGATAAGACATGTGTTCCCTGAATTACAATTCACACTGGACGATTCTCTTCCAAAACCGGCATTTTTGCGATATTTCGTCTTTTTATAAATCGATGAGATGGATTTTTTTTTTTTTTTTGCTCTCGAATCAAATTACATTCATGGACAAAACTTGATGAAGTTGTACCTTTTAGCATGTATATCGGGATTAAGACAATAACTCTGAAAGATACAATCATGGATAAAACTTAAGGAAGTTGTACCTTTCAGCATGTACGAGGTGTGTTCAAAAGGTATCGCGACTTTTGTGTTTTTTCAAATTTTTATTTATTTATTCATGAATACCTATTTGGTCCCCTTCAAAGTAATCCCCATGAGATATTATACACTTGTGCCAACGGTTTTTCCAATCTTCGAAGCACTTCAAAAAATCAATTTTTAAAAATCTTTTTCAGCTCCTCCTTCGATGCCGTCTTTATCTCGTCAAGCGTAGCGTAACGTCGTCCTTTCATGGGCCTCTTCAGTTTAGGGAACAAGAAAAAGTCACAGGGGGCCAGATCTGGGGAATACGGTGGCTGCGGCATCATTAGTGTGTTGTTTTTGGCCAAAAGGTCGCGCACAAGCAACGATGTGTGAGCAGGGGCGTTATCGTGGTGCAAAAGCCAATTTTTGTTCTTCCACAAATCCGGGCGTTTCTGGCGGATTGCTTCGCGCAAATTGCGCATAACTTGCAGGTAATATTCCTTATTGACCGTTCTACCCTGTGGCAAGAACTCATGATGCACCACGCCCCTGCAATCGAAGAAAACTTAGCAAAACTTTCACATTCGACCGAACTTGGCGCGCTTTTTTCGGTCTTGGTTCGTGCGGCAGCTTCCATTGAGATGATTGAGCTTTGGTTTCCACGTCATAACCATAAACCCACGCTTCGTCACCAGTTATGACCCTCTGGAGCAAATTTGGGTCGTCGCGGACAGAGTCCAACATCTCATTAGCAATGTTCATGCGATGCTGTTTTTGGTCGCAATTGAGCAATTTTGGTACGAATTTCGCGGCGACCCGTCTCATGCCCAAATCATTGATAAAAATCGAATGGCACGAGCCAATCGATATATTTAGGTCCTCAGCAATTTCTCTAACGGTGATTCGACGATTGGCCAATATCATTTTCTCCACTTCATTAATTTTTTCGTCTGTTGTTGAAGTGCTCGGGCGTCCGGCACGCTCTTCGTCGTTCACATCTTCTCGGCCTTCTGAGAACATTTTGTACCACCGATAAACGTTGCTTCGGTCCAAGGTAGCTTCTCCGTATGCCACAGTCAACATTCGGAATGCATCCGCGCACTTAATTTCGTTTTTCACACAAAATTTGATACAGGTTATTTGATCCATTTTTTAATAGGTAAAAATCGAAGACGATCCAAAACACCTGCAAGCAAAGCAGCTGTCAACAATTAAGTGAACATTCAAAATGGCCGAGCTTGTCGGCATAAGTGAGAGACATGAGTACCAACATAAAGCCACAAAAAGATCGAAATTCGAATATACGTAACCCGCGAAAATTCAAAAGTCGCGATACTTTTTGAACACACCTCGTATATCGGGATTCTAACAATGACTCTGAAAGATAGTTGATACATACTGACTTTTATTGAAGACACACGAGATAACAAGTATAAACAAAATTGTCTCTTTCTTCTTAAAAAAAAACCATCAAAAACTTTCCACTTCCTTAAGTTTTGTCCATATGTGTACTTTGAATTGATAAAACAATTAATCTAGATATATATATTTAGATACAACGCCATGACAAAATACCTCTTTGGCAAACTCGGAAGTTTTCTCATACAAGAATATTTGTTGGATATGGTAAATTCGAAATCGTCTTGGATTGACGAAAGTCCTAAGTCTGAAACCATAGTCTTCAGGTGAGATTTCTGAAATTTCCATAGTTGGATGCAAATGTATCTAAATCTTCTAGATTGAAGACAGGATCGATATAAAAACTTTGTACGTCCATTTTAAGGAAGAACCGTGTAATCTATCTCTTTCCAAGGATATAAAACTTATTGTAAATATAACGTATTCCTAAATCTGGGTTAATGCTTATAGTTATATCGGAAAATCAAACCCATAGCTTATTTATTTTCTTGTATTTATTTTCAAATATGTATTCTATTAACATGGTTGAAGCATTTTTGACACGAGATTTGATCAATTATATAACGTGCCATCTATATATAAGAAAATGAACTATAAAACACGAATGTGTTTCGTTTAAAAATAAAAAAACTAACTTTTACTTTCCTTACTGAGATGGAAAATAGTGCGTCGTATTATTGCTCTATATTTAATTTATGCCTAACTGGCTTTGTTCTTATTGTTTTCAGAAGAGCATTGCTCGATGCAAATATTTATAAGTAATTCTACTGTCCTAAAAGCTTATGTTCATAGTTTGATAAAAATATCGGTTATCCTGTACAACGCACCCAATGCTAAAGAAAAAAAAACTTAAAAGAATAAATGGCACAAGAAAAATGAAGATGCACGTAACTTTAAGTTAATCGAATTTGGGGGTAGAGTGAATTTTGTGTGTAATTTTAATGTAATTTACTGATTAAAAACATCAAAATAGTTCTTTGATTCTTCTCTATGTAGTTTGAAATGTTTATCCAAACAAATTAATCTTGAAATATCCATTAAAAATAATATTTATCTTAATTATAGATCAAATTGTATATATTCTAACAGGCATAACACACATTACCTCAATCAAATAATCTTTTATTACGATAAGTTTAGATAGAGTATAAAATTACATTTCCATTAATGGAAAATAAGGAAGATGATATGGTACGCTCCAAGTGTATTTAAAGATAATTATGAATATTAACCAATTTCTAGGAGAGACTTCTGTAAATTACAATCTCATTTATATTTCTCTCTACAGTACGGTACAATTAGACAAGAATTAGGAGGGGGCACACACATAAAAAGCGAAAGTTTAATAAGGAGAAAGGTGGAATTAAGAAGGAATTACTAAAGGGAAAGAATTCAACTTGCAATTATCCGGTTTTCCATAATGATCATTCCCAATCCAAATGAGCAGAGAGAGAGAGAGGGCTATCGAGCGGGTAGAACAAGATGCCTCCCGACGGAGCTGTGGAAATGAGGCAGAAACATTCCTCTTCAACTTAAATAAATTGTTTGGGGGTCAGGGGGGTGGCTGGGGAACTTGATACTCCTTGGGAATCTTTCCGTCTGCTGCGAAGACTTAAAAATATATCGTGGGCCGGATGTTACCTGGAGAGTTGGTTCACTTCTTGAGATACTCCTCAAGTTGGAAGTTCCTCTTTTCTCGTACAGTATCTACCGTATGTGTGTTTACTCCATCTTCAATAGTTTACACAAAGCCTTTTTTAAGATTATTGTCTTGAGCTTCTCCTTGGTGACTTAAAAAATGATTTTAAAAAAATGGATAAAGATATTTTGATAGTTCTTTCGTTAATATCTCTACAACTCATTCACTTCGAGATACCTATATAAATATATAGGGTTACCTGGAGAGTTGGTTGGTTCACTTCTTGAAATATTCAAATTGTGAGTTCCTTACTTTCTCGTAGTCTCTACCGTATGAGTGTTTACTAGTATCTAATAGGATACACAAAGCCTTTATTGAGACATTTAACTTTTGAGATTCTCCTTGGTGACTTTAAAAAATAAATCAATTGGAATAAAAATGGAGAAAGATATTTTGGTAGCTTTCGTTAATAGCTCTATAATTCATTCACTAAGAGATGCGTAGATACAGATATATGTTACCTGGAGAGTTCACTTCTTGAGATACTCCTCAAGTTGGAAGTTCCTTATTTTCTAGTACAGTATCTACCGTATATGTGTGTTTACTAGTATTTAATAGGAAACACAAAGTCGCTATTAAGATATTTATGTTTTGAGATTCTCCTTGTGGACTTTAAAAAAATAAATCGATTGGAATAAAAATGGAGAAAGATATTTTGGTAGCTTTCGTTAATAGCTCTACAACTCATTCACTTCGAGATATGTAGATAGAGATATAGGATTATCTTCATTGCATCTACCAAAGGTAGTTTCTTTACTAATTATACAACCGGTTCACTTCGTAGTATCGTAGATGAGGTTACTTATTCTCGCTGTATTTACCATATGGTGTTACTTAGCTCTAGCATTAATTCACTTCTACCTGAGGTTGGTTATTTTCACTGTATCCATTATATATGTGTTTGGTGTCTCTTAGCTCTAGAATTTATTCACTTCAAGATATTATAGCTGAAGTAGATATTTGGTTATTTTCACTGTAGCTACCATACATGTTTGGTGTCCCTCATCTCTAGAATTTGTTCACTTCAAGATACTCTGCTGAGTTTGAAATCTAGTTATTTTCATTGTTGTTGTTGACGTGTCCAATGAAAAGCCTCAGATGTCTCCATACATCTCTATCACAGCAGTTGCAATGTCCTCTATCTTGGGTGTTTAAAGCTGCTGCTCTGGGCCCATGTCAATTTTCTGCAAGGCTGCGGCGATTTCTGGGCCATTTTCATTGTATCTACCATATATGTTTGGTATGTCTTATTTCTAGAATTAATTCACTTTGAAATACTCTATCTAGGGTAAATATTTGGTTATTTTCAATATATCTACCATAATCAGCCAATTGAAAGTAGGTGAAGTTATGTTAGAGTGTTATAATAAACTATAATAGATTATTATTAGTATTAAAAGTAGAAATATATTTTAGGCTTTATTTATTTAAATGGCTTTTATTATATTACACCGTATTAGATGCAAGCTTAAGAATTACAAGTTAACAATCGAATTATATGATGATAAATTATATGTTATGATATATACAATATTTCGCAGAATAATAATCTGTGGATTTAATATTATTATTATATTAATATAAATATACGACAGTTCCTTCCCTTCTTAGAAATGGAATCTGTCAGGCGGCCTCCTCTCCCTTAGAGGATATCGCCGACTCGGTCTCGGAGTCCCCTGTTCTGCTGCTGCTGAGGTCCCCGGAGTGGGCTGGCACAGTGGGGCGTCTTCTCTACTGGAGGATGTAGCAGTCTTGTCTAAGGGAATGTCTTCATGATTTCTTTGGACATTTTGGGGCTTCGGGAGGAACATCTCTGGATCAGGACAAGGCAATGTCCAGTTTTTTTTCTTATTTGCCCAGCAATGTCGTCTCATAACGAATGGAGCGTTTCTTGATTTAAAGAATTTCGGATGAGCCTCCTTCTCAAGAACCAAATGGGCCTGGTGGCTTTTTACAACTCCAATATTCGAAGTATCAAAAACATTCGAGAATTTATTCAGAAGTGATACGCAGGTAATTTCTTGAAACGAATTCACATCAGGAAATTTCAGCAGTTGTGCGGGTAGATTTTTGATCCAACTAGTGCCCAGTAACAATGGTCTGTTGGCTTCGGTTATTATAAGGGGAAGTTCCATATTTGCCTCCTTAACAAATACTTCTATTTTGCCTATCACATTTATTTTTGTATTCGAGAATGATCGGAGATTTAAACTAACAGGAGTCAATTTTCTTTTCCAAAACTTCTTGTAAATATTTATTGGCATTAGAGTATAATAACTCCCTGTATCAAACTCGAACATTATATACTTGTTCTCTACATTTAATTCAATACGATATTTCCCATTATCATTTGACTGTATTATATTTGTATTATCTTTCTCGCTGGAATTTTGAATTATGTTAATATTATTAGATTTTTTTTATTTACGAGAATTTTCAAATTTGAAATTCTTTTTCTTCCTACATATGGGTTTAATGTGCCCAATTATGACATTTAGATTTTTTTAAATAACACTTATCCGACGAATGATTATTTTTGCCACAATGAGAACATTTTATTTTGAATTTATACTAATTTTGAATTTCATCAACAATTCCGTTCTCATTTTGCCTAATCATCTTTAAATCATTCTTTGCGGCTTCATAAGATAAAGCTATTTCATATAATCTATTTAGGCTTGCATCATCTCCTTCCTGCAATAATCTTTGTTGTAATTTATCAGATTTAACGCCAATTACAATTTTATCTCTAAGCATTTCATTTAGTGTATTTCCAAATTTACATGCATCTGCTAAATTTCTCAATTCTGCCATATATTCGGCAATAGATTCATTTTATTGCATTCTCTTAAAAAATTTAAATCTAGCAGGAATTAATTTTGGTGTAGGTGCAAGATATTGCTGCAATTTAGCGATAATTTCATCAAAACATTTCGAAGATAGATCTTCTGGCGCAAATAAATCACATATTATATGGTTGTAAACAATATATAGGTGTATGCGTGTATATGTGTGTATATATATATATATATATATATATGTAATATTATAAAGAATATTGTCTAATAAATAATTATGTACCATGTTGGATATAATGTATTCTGTATGGATTATAATAAAGATGGCAGTCAAAGGACGTGGGAGATGGAAGAAGTAGAAGAGAAAAGAACGACAGATCCAAGTCGTGTATCTAGGTCACTTAGAACAAAGAGGCCCTCATATTCCAGAGTTGAATGTCCTGAGACTTTCGGATGTTAGGCCAAGCGTCTTCCCGACCAAATTTACCATCATGGCCGACAGAGACAGGGGCCAATCAAAGGTCAAGCAGGGTCCCACATGACCCAAGCCAGGGGGCGGGGCAACCACAGTTTTCGGTCGGTAACGTGTGGGTCAAGACGTGTGTGTGCATCTTCTAAAAGTAGTGCCTCGAGGTCCAAGATGTGAGTCATCTCAATCCAATTTAATCGTGAAAATCCTTCCATCTCCTCTCCCGAGCCGCCAATGATTAATATTCCGAAGTGTTTTGTGATTCATTAATCGATATAGTGTGCCGATTCCTTCATCCACCGCCATTGACAACGACTGCCCAAACATTCAAAACCCCATCCACGCCCGAGGATTCTCAGGACAAAGCACTTTATCACAGTGAAGTCGACAAGCATTTTTTATATATTATAGAGAGTCGATAAGATTCTCAGGATCCTTTTCCCTTATATCACAGAGAGTCGACAGGATGGACGAGAGAAACGAAACGCAAGACGCGGAGGAATACACCGCAGAGGGAGGAAACAACCCCGCCGTAAGTACGCCCAAAATAGAATCACCCCCGCCGTCAGCAGAGTTGCCGGCCGTCTTGGCACGCCTCACTGCGTGTTTATCTGCCCTTCAGACCACCAGCGACCGCGTGACCCATCGGACGGAGATAGAAGTCCAGAGCTTCGACGGGACCTACCCAGCCGCACAGTTCTTTCGAACATATGACCAGAAAACAGACTGGGATGGTCTCACCAACACGGAAAAAGTGCTCCGCCTACCCCGTTACCTGAACAACAAACCGCTAGAACACTTCAGGAGGCTTCGGATGGAGACCCAACATTACATCCAGGTGAGACAGACCTTCCTGGATCTCTATCCGGAGACCAATGAGGCCACGTATGCCCAATACTTCTCCATGAAGCTGGCCGGACAGCCCAACCTGGAAGAATACTATCGGAATAAGACCGCGCTGGGTCTACAACTGGGCCTCCCACAAGAGGTCATCTTGGAGACGCTCACCGAGGGGCTGCCACCCTCCGACCAGCGCCTCGTCCGCATTGTGCCGCCAGAGAACCTAGGTGCATGGTTCCGGCTGGTGCAGCGGATCCGCGGCAGCGGCGCACCATCTCCAAGGCACCCAGACGAGCACGCACCACCCCTACTGGGCCCCTACGCACCGGTGCGACCTAGTCCAAGAACAGTGCCAACCAGGTCGACCCCGCCAACAGACTGCCGTTTTTGTGGTGGACTACACTGGCACTCTGAGTGTCGTCTCAGACAAGCCCCGCAGTTGCCCCGTGCCTCCGGAGACGCACGAGCAGCGCGCTCCGCGCAACTAGCGGAACAACGGCCGCGAGCCCAGCCCCATCACCAAGCGTCACGCGCACAAGCCACTGGGATAACCAAGGGAGCCCCAGACCAGCAGCCAACAGGTAGGCCTACTGACCAGGCCTTTCGTCAACCTGACAATTAGATTGCCAATCTCCCATGGACTGTCCCTACCATTCCTGATAGACACGGGTGCGTCCGTTAACCTAGTGTCATGTGCCATATATAAAAATTTAAAGAATAATTTCCCTGACCTAAATTTAATAACTAAAAAAATAATAAATTTACAGACAATAGATGGCCACGTGCCAACAATAGGCCAGATTACCTTCCCCCTATCCATTCATGCCATAACCCAAAACGAAGTATTCCACGTGGTGGACGCCCCTCTACCATTTGGAATACTTGGTATTAATACCCTCCGTAAATTCAAATTAAAAATCGATTTTGCACATGGCACTATGTACCAACTCGATGCACCTTTGTCGCCCCTGACCTACCACTTTGCTGTGTTGCCCGAAAGGTGCACCTATTGGGAATGCCAGGCGGACCTATGCAAGGCCCACACTATTTTTCCGCCTTCCGCCAACAATACCCAATATGCGCATTTTTCGGACAACACGTCCACAACCCAGGGACTCACCCAACCACCGCACCATGTCCAATCAAAGAACTTTTTTAGAGCCAACTGCTCTTATTATAGGGTCAAGGTACCAGAAAAACCACCCAATGCCAACCTCTCACACCCCACCAAGGTCCAAACGGACCACCTTCACCATACACCCAAACATCCCCATTCCACACACCCTTCCATGTACCACACACACCACCCATTATCACCAGAA
This sequence comes from Cordylochernes scorpioides, assembly GCA_030710605.1. Taxonomy (NCBI): domain Eukaryota; kingdom Metazoa; phylum Arthropoda; class Arachnida; order Pseudoscorpiones; family Chernetidae; genus Cordylochernes; species Cordylochernes scorpioides. The sequence continues at coordinate 29,515,164 of CP092879.1, forward strand.
CACCTCCCAGGGATCCCCATAGACAATCAACCGCAGCCACCGTATCCACCTCAATTCACGGCGCTATTGCGCCAATACCAACACGTGTTCTCCCGGAACAAATTCGCGGTCCCATGCCTAAAGGTTCCCCCAGTAAGAATCGCCACCAACTCCGACAAAGTCGTCACCATCCGCCCATATAGGGTACCGATATGCGACCAACGGGAAATACGCAGTCAGATCCGACAGATGTTGGATAATGACATCATTGAGCCGTCCTACTCCCCTTTCTCTAGCCCGGTCACCCTAGTGACCAAGCGAGACAAGACCAAAAGGTTTTGTATCGACTATAGGAAGGTGAACGAGGTCATAAGCTCCGATGTCCATCCACTCCCGAGGATCGAAGATATACTGGACCGTCTCGCGCGGGCCAAGTATTTCTCGACTGCCGACGTCTCCTCCGCATATTGGCAAGTGCCGATACACCCTGATTCGCGACCACTGTTGGCCTTCGCCACGATAGACGGGTTGTATCAGCCCACCCGATTGCCTTTCGGACTTAAGACCAGTCCACAGATCTATGAAAGGGCAATCAATCAGGTCCTGCAGGGGCACGGACTTGATTGTGTGGCGCACTATTTTGACGACTTTGTCATATATTCGGAGACACTGGAGGAACACCAAGAACACCTGCGCAGGTTTTTCGCGTTCTGCGACGCGGAGAACTTGCAACTCAACCTCACCAAATGCGAGTTTTTTAGGCAGACCATCGAATTTCTGGGGTACACAATCACCGCTGGTACCACCACCCCACTTATCCGCAATACCGACGTAATCCACGCTATCCCACCTCCGAACAATCGCAAAACGCTGCAATCCTTCTTAGGCGCCGTGAACGTCTATAATAAGTTCATCCCGGACTATGCCCGTTTGCGGACCCCACTCAACAACCTTCTCAAGAAGGATGTGACGTGGGACTGGGATGACAAATGCCAAAAGGCGTTCACCAGCCTGAAGGAAAGCCTCACACAACACCCCGTATTGCACCTCTACAAGGATGAACTACCATGCCAGGTATATTGCGATGCATCAACACTTGGCATTGCAGGCGTCCTCAAACAAGTCCACTCCGCTGGGAAGGCCTACCCAGTCCAATATTTCAGCCGCGCTCTGCGTGTACACGAGCGGAACTACACCATCTCCGAACTAGAATGCCTCGCCATTGTCGAGAGCGTGGAGAAGTTCCGTGTGTATCTAATGGGCAGAAAATTCACCATATTTTCTGACCATCACGCACTGCAGTGGCTGAAGACGATCAAAAACCCGTCAGGCAGATTATTCCGATGGAGTTTGAGGTTATCGTGTTACGAATACGAAGTCCGCTACATAAAAGGATCGCTACAGCATGAAGCGGACCTCCTATCCCGTAACCCGTTTTGTGGATTCTTAGACGCCACCATCATTAAGAACCACCAACTCACTCCTTCGGGAGAATCTAAACTGACCATTGATCGAAACGGACTGCAAACCCTAAAGCGTAGAGGTGTAACCAAAATTGTCGTCCCTGACGCCCTCGTTCCCGACCTACTAACAAAGGTGCACAATCGGTACAACCACCCGGGCATATCCCAGATGACCAGGCTCATCTCTACCCGGTACTACTGGAAGGGGATGTCAGAAGACATCTCCAAAACCACCAAAGCCTGCGCCATCTGTCAGTCAACAAAACCCCCTCGAGGTCCCACGTTTGGGGAACTAGGACAACTTCCTGTGGCCACTCAGCCTTTTGATCTGGTCGCCCTCGACACCATAGCTGGGCTTGCCAAATATGGTAACGCCAAAACTTACCTCCACGTTGTGGTGGATCACTTTTCGCGCTACACGTGGACCTTCCCCTCAAAATCTACCAGCATCACCACCTATCAACAGGTGATAAAGCGAGTGTTGCAGGACGGCTCTCCGAAACGCCTACTCACGGATAGAGCGCCTGCGTTCACCTCACCAAAGTTCAGGAAGTTCCTGATTAACAGGAACATCCAGCCCCTGCTCACCACCAGTAACAACCCCCAAGCTAATGGTCTATGCGAGCGCCTGAACGCTACCTTAACAGGCAAACTAAGGTTACTCCATTTGGAAAACCCCAAAGCCGCATGGACTAAGCTGGCGAAGCGCGTTACTGTGGTGTATAACAACACGCCCCACTCAGTTACCGGGTTCCCACCTGGCTACCTGATGTTCGGCGTTCTACCTCCCGAGCTCACTGAGCATGTAAACCCCTACCCCGTTTTAACCACAGCCCGACGGATAGCCCATGAACGTACCCAGGCCAAGCACCTCAAAGACAAACATGCCTACGACCAACAACATAAGACACCCCATTTTGAACCCGGAGATCTCGTGTTGGTGAAAGTTTACCATCACCCCAATACAGGCAAACTGGCTCCGTATTTCACGGGTCCCTACGAGATCTTAGAGATCATCTCTCCCAACGTGGTGAGAATAAACCGACCCAACCAACCTCTAAATCGGAATACCGACACAGTCCATGTAAATAAATTACAGTACTATAACGAAAATATTCGTTATATCGCACCTCCCACTCTGATACCACACCCTGCTAAACCCCAATCTAGGACGCTACCACCACTGTTCGAGCACCTCACCCCAGACCTCTTTACAGTTGAGCGCTTTGCTCCTACAATAGGCAATTGTACCACTACCACCCCTGTTGACCCACGATGTAACATTATCGCCCAACGCGATATTCCCCAACCTGCAATATCCCGTCCAACCCATATAACCAAAGTTAAAACCCCGATCCCTACAGTTAGGGCTGATCCCAAACCAATTCCCTTACAGACAAGGTTTTTTCGTAACGTGGAAACCTTCCCCTTGTTCCACCTCCTATACCTCATCAACCTTTTCATCCTACCCACTGTACTATTACCCATGGCCACCCTACTGTATGTCAGTGTCTATACACTGCAGCCCAACCGTCTCTTCCAACTACAGGAAGCCCTATTTGAAATAACCATCGCCGTAGTGGAACTAATCCAACGAGCCATAGGAATAATTCTCCCGGAGTTATGGACCATCCTTGTCCACAGTCATGCCTTGGTCGCTCTAATAGGTGAAATCATAGGAGAGATTTTCCAAGCCCTCTTTAGAGCGCGCCAAGTCGAATAGCAATCTCCCCACCTTTACAAACACTCGTCGATCACCCCGCTGTCAGCTGGCGTCCACTTTAGAGAAACCTTCCGATCACGTGACCGACGTCACATCCTCCCTGCGGAATTGTAAACAAACCCGCCGTCACTTTTCGCGTGTCACCACACTTAAAGTTACTTTCTGGAACATACACTCACACACACTCGCATACATTCACGCACCTATATAGTTTTGGCAACCTTATGACCTACGACCCTATAATAAACAAAGATTGGACATTGTTATGTAAAAAAAATATTCTTCTTTTGTGTATATTTTTGTTAACCAATTTTAAAGGACTTGTACACAACCAGCACTTTTATTTTTTTTTACTTTTATTTTTTTTTTTCCCACCATCCATGTCTATCACCCTTTCAATTTTTTAATCACCTCAAGTTTATTTTTTCCTTTTATTGTTTAAACCTTGTTTTGTCCTAACTGAATGAACAACTGACCTGACGCAATACTTCTCATGTATCAGCCTTCAGTTATCATACAGGAGCTTTGATTTCTTTTTTTTATGTTTTGTTTATATTTTTTCACCGCCCCAAAGGCTAATCAGATTTCTTTTTCTTTTTTTTTTTCCCTCCATCACCAAAATTTATTGTCTATAGTTTTCTTTTTATTTCTGTTAATGTCTTATATGTTTTGTTTGGATTGCACCTCATAGAGTTTCCCTTGCTGTGGGTTTCCACACAGCAAGATTGAACACCTATGCAGGCAAGATTTTTTTTTTTCCTCCAAAAAATTATCATATTTTTTCCTAGTTTAGCAAGCACCCCTATCTACTCAAATTTCTTTTCATTACTTATTTCCATCATTTACTTTCTCCCCAATTGTATCTAACCACTCACTATTTAAAAAAATTTTTTTTTTTTTTTTTCCCAAAAAATTATTTTTCTTTTTTCAGAATTTAATACAGATCCCTTTTAAAATTCTTATTCATAGGGGGCGCATCTGTAATATTATAAAGAATATTGTCTAATAAATAATTATGTACCATGTTGGATATAATGTATTCTGTATGGATTATAATAAAGATGGCAGTCAAAGGACGTGGGAGATGGAAGAAGTAGAAGAGAAAAGAACGACAGATCCAAGTCGTGTATCTAGGTCACTTAGAACAAAGAGGCCCTCATATTCCAGAGTTGAATGTCCTGAGACTTTCGGATGTTAGGCCAAGCGTCTTCCCGACCAAATTTACCATCATGGCCGACAGAGACAGGGGCCAATCAAAGGTCAAGCAGGGTCCCACATGACCCAAGCCAGGGGGCGGGGCAACCACAGTTTTCGGTCGGTAACGTGTGGGTCAAGACGTGTGTGTGCATCTTCTAAAAGTAGTGCCTCGAGGTCCAAGATGTGAGTCATCTCAATCCAATTTAATCGTGAAAATCCTTCCATCTCCTCTCCCGAGCCGCCAATGATTAATATTCCGAAGTGTTTTGTGATTCATTAATCGATATAGTGTGCCGATTCCTTCATCCACCGCCATTGACAACGACTGCCCAAACATTCAAAACCCCATCCACGCCCGAGGATTCTCAGGACAAAGCACTTTATCACAGTGAAGTCGACAAGCATTTTTTATATATTATAGAGAGTCGATAAGATTCTCAGGATCCTTTTCCCTTATATCACATATATATATATATTAAATTTAATGATGTAACTGTAAATAAAATTCAAAGAATATCTTTATATGTAAATAACATTTTTGAATCTTTCTAAGTCGCTTTCTGTGTATCTTTCCATGTTGAATATTTTCTTTGTTATACTCGTATCTACCATAATCAGCCAATTGAAAGTAGGTGAAGTTATGTTAGAGTGTTATAATAAACTATAATAGATTATTAGTTTTAGTTGGCCTGAACATGTGGAAGGATTGGCGATGGAGTGAAGGAAGGCAAGCTCCACGGCCAGCTGGCACATAGAGCAGTAGCGTAAAGTCCATAAAAGAACGAGCCGTGGTTACAAATCTTCGACTTTTTAATGAGGAAGGTGGCCGATACTGCTCGCTTCGTTAGGCGTCTTCTCGCCAGCCTTCCAATATCTGGTACCACCATGAGACTTCCTCCATTTTTGTCTCTTCCCATCGATATTGAGAGTTCTAATTAATGGCTCTCTTATCCACGTAACTTTACTCATACAACAGCAATATTTATTAATTTATCTGTTTAATTAGTGAATTTACCTCTTTTTTTTTCTATAAGCGCTCGATCAAAACCTAATAAAGATATTTATGCCAATTAGTGAGACTCAAATTACCGATATGTAGATTTCCAATAACGAAAACTGACGTTTGCCTGACATATGATGCGCGGATCAGCAGGAGAGACATTGCTGACAGTGTTGGAGGGAAAGCTCCTGGGGAAGAAATCGAGGGGAAGGAGATGACAGGGATACACAGATGATCTAAAACAATGGACTGGACGACACACCTATGAGATGAAGAGGATGGCGGAGGAAGTATGGAGAGACCATGTGGCGCACCCTCAGTAAAGGAAAACATTGAAGGAAGAGGTGGAGATTTACAATTTAACCTAGTTCAAATGGAATGAAATCGGTTATTCTTTACATATAGGCATGGTAGAAAATGCCAATATATCAAATCATGGTGGGGTAAAGGCTTGAGAATACGTTTTTGTATTATCAGTTCTGAATTTCAGTGGAAATTTTGAGGATATCGTTAGAAAATGAAAATGATGATTAGAAGGCATGAAATGGTTATTCGTTCTTTCCGGCAAGATTGTCCATTGATGCTCTCTACCATTGCTTGCTCTTTTCCTTTCTTGGACTCCACGATCAGTCTATCTTTTACAAAATCTCTTTATAAAAGGCCTTTGTTGTTGTTATTTGCTTTTACTCTAAGTGGAAAACATAGTTTTGACTTCGTATATTTATTGATTACTAGAGGTTCCATAGATAAGAAATTTCTCCTTTCCTCGGATATTTACCCAGACCAATCTGTATATGAGCTTAATTGTCTTAACAGATCGCAATACTGTTTTCCTGTATATACATTTTTACAGCTTTATTAGGACCACCGGTCTTATACAGATTCACCACAAGAAGGAAATATAGACGGAACTCCTATACTCCAGGCAGCGCAGAGCCCAACAGCCTCCAGGTCCGACGCATGTCTAGTGGCCACAGAATACACTATGCATTTTTCCTGTATATAATTGTAATTAATATCATCAAATGTGATTAGCTTTTACTTTAAAGATTATTTTCATTTGAAGAGATTCCGTGATAAATCCATGTATAAGAATATATGTCTTAATAAAGACTTTTGTGTGTTTGTGATTACCAGAGCTTCAGTTGATTGCTTGCATTTGCAGTTGTTGTTGGATTTTTGAAAGTAGGGTGTAACACGAAGTAACTTTTTTTTAAGTGGTCAGTGTTGGGATTCGATCCCTCGCCTTTGCTGTCAAATATGTCAAAATATGTCAAACACCACATACCTTATAAAAAAATAATTAATATAAATTAATAAAATAACATCTTCAAAAATTGAGGGAATAAAACTAAATACGACTAAATGTAAGAAACTAACCTAAAGTGACAAGTCCAATTAATTATTTTGAAATTCTATAACCATACCACAAAAACAATACAGACCTAAAGAATTACTAATTAGCCCAAAGTTGGAAACACAAAGAAGTTTTTTCATTACATTTCCACAAAAAATAGTGAGTAATTAACAAACTAACCATAGAGTTGAGTTACACCGGATTCTGTTTCAACGTGTGTTGCTGAGGTCAGATTAAATGGGACCACTATCTTGGTATCCCCCTTAAAGAAAGAGAGAAAAAAAAGGGACCGGTCGCTATTTTAACAAGAACAACATAGGGGCTCTGCAAAATTGAAATCAGACACCGGAGTATAAAAAATACGATGAGGAACGTTCTTAATGATCTACCCAGACTCTACAAATGTATAATTAGCTCAAATCTCTTTACAAGTAACCAGAAAGTTCTAACGTCAGTTTCATTGTTCAAAGATCAAACTTCCATTAGTGCCTATTTTATAATGAGAACTCTTTTTGTACAGTCTCCTCGCACAACTTGGTAATGTCAGAATGATTACCAAACTAAGTGGTGTTGTTATTAGCCTTAAATTCAGCTAATTGTACGCCAGCTTTCTGCGATATGACATGGTGTTAGGCAAATATTGATTCTTTAAGATAGATTAATGTATTTTATATATAGGTACAACAACAATAAGCTTCTATAATTTACATTTATATATTTTTAGGAATAAATATACATCGATTATCAATATTAAAAAGGAAAAAATACGCTAACCTATGCACGGTGGATTCCGTGGTCACTGGACATGTGTCGGACCTGGAGGCTCTTGGGCTCTGTGCTGCCTGGAGTATAGGAGTTTCATCTATGCTTCTTTTCTGTGGTGAATCTGTATAAGACCGATGGTCTTAAAAATTGTATGTGTGTGTGTATTTAGGAAATATATTTATGGCGATTAGATTTAAATAAAAAATCGTAAAAGTATAATCGTGTTGAAGTGGAATTTTACTATATTTGCATATTGTGAACGGATATATTTGCATATCTATACTCTAATACTGAAAATGTGTGTATGTCGCAATTGCTCCTCTGGAACGGAAAATGATGTGATATTTTCATAGGCCATTGTGGGTGCAATTTTTCTAGGTAGACAGTCTTACACTCATAGACAAAACTTAAGGAAGTTGTACCTTTTAGCAGGTATATAGGGATTCGGACAATATCTCTGAAAGATATTTGATATACAGTGACCTTTATTGAAGACACACGAGATAACCAAGTGAGAACAAAATTGCCTGTTTCTTTAAAAAAAAAAACAGACCCTTTAGGCGATATCAAAGACTACTTAAGTTTTGTCCATGCGAGTATATATACAATATTATATTAACACAGGTATAATACTATATGTATATATTTTCTATATAACACTGTTTATTCTAACTTATTTATACCTATTTTATTTCACTAATTGCTGTATTTCTCTCAGGAGAATCTGTATATAATACTAAAGGTCTTAATATAAAGATATCAGCAAATGAAAACATTAAGATGCTAATTTTTATTTTTCACACAACAATCAAACGTCTAGTGCCCATACTGCGATGAAAAAATATTGGGAGGGCCTGGCTCCTCAATGGTGAACCCTCTCAGCAGGTTCGCCAATCTAATCACCAGACCGCTTCTTTAGAGCTCTAATACTGCATTGGATCATTCTGCTTTTATATGCTGCACTGAAAGGTGGAATCTTTTAGAAATGGTATTTAAGCAAACTATGGATAGTAAAAGTTTGATGTGTGAAAAGAAACATTCGCGTCTTAATGTTTTCATTTGTTGTATATAGATGGCGCGTTATTACTTTATATTAATAAAGGTATCAATTGATTGATTAACATACTATAAGATTGTCCCAAAAGTTCGTGTTTTTCTTATTATTTGGCGAATATTATTATTACGGCGAATACATAATAATAATACATAATACAATTACTTTATACATAATATAAAGACATTATACCTAAGGGCGAATAATATTATGGCAAATAATATTGGTATATCAATTTTTTGCAACTTTTCGAACTTTTGGGAAAACTTTGTACTTGAGTAGGTATCATATAGTTATTTGAAAAAAAAAATTTGAAACAAGTTAGACCAAAAAAAGGGAAACAAATAATCATTAAATTACCCTATGCCAAACGACACAACAGTCATTTACATTTCGAGGTGATATAAAATAATCACAGAAGATTGAGAAATCAGAAGCCTCGGCGAAATAATGAGCAATTCTCCAAAAAAAAGGCATCAAGAAAAAAGCATCCCTAAATCAAATCTGGAAGACTCCAGATGAAATATTTATACAAATTGATCCATTAACTTCATAATATCAAAAACGTGATTTTTTCTCAACTCCGTTAACGTTTTGTTTGTCGGGAATTTTTCTTTGGAATTATGTCATAAATATTTTCCCTAGATTGTATGGATTTTTTATTTTTTAACTTTGATTTTTTTAAAAACTTATTTCAGAATTTGACACGTAAGAATATATAATTCAATATTACAGTAGAACCTCCCTTTAGCGGACACCCCGCTAGCAGACACCTCTCCACAAAGAACAGTTTTCATTTGCAAAATTACCATTTTTACAATTTAGCAACTCTCTGGTAAGAGGAACCTCTCTGCAAAGGACACTTTGGCTCTGCAATTAGGTGTCCTTTACAGGGAGGTTATACTGTATATAATTACCATTTAATGTTTGTTTGTATATGAGATTTATAGGAAAATATTGTTTTTTTTTTTTGTTTAAATAATCCCTTTCTTATTATAATACTCTTCTCTCTCTCTCCCATCGAATAACAATTATTAAAGTAAAAAAGTCCATTTTTAAATTCTAATTTTATATTGGTTTCTTGAACGCTCTAAAGTGTGTGCGTATAGTATATGAATGTACACTTCATGGACAAAACTTATGAAGTCGAAGTTTTTGATATCACCGGTCGTCTATTTTTTTTTTTAAGGAGACAGAGGAAATTTTGTTCACACTTAGTTATCTCGTGTGTGTCTTCAATAAAGGTCACTGTGTATTAAATATCTTTCAGAATTATTGTTTGAATCCCGATATACATGCTGAATGGTACAACTTTCTTAAGTTTTGTTCATCAATGTACATCAAGAATATAAAAAAGCTCTATTTTTTTTCAAATAACTTCGTACTATTTTTACTGGCTTGGAAATATGTTGCGAGGAGCTGTCAGTTCATTATTAGTAAAACCTCCCTGAAATTTCGCCAGTTTAATCTATCAAATTGTTCTAATATTGATTTGTTTATTTAGCTAGAAATCTTCACAATACAATTTATATATATATATATATAATGAAATGTAAATAATAAAGTTTATCAAATAAAATTTTAAATCTTAAATATAATTTAAATTAAGTTGATATTATAGAGTGAGTTAAGATGGATTTATATATTGATATAACTATATATGAAACTTTTAATAATAGTAATATTTATATATAAAAAGGAAATTCTATTAGATTAGCAAGCTAAATCTAAATTAATTATATAAGATAAAAGTTGATAATTATTTTTGTGTTTAAGTTAGATGAGATTAAAAAGTTGTTTATATGTATTATTTTTATATCTTATTTAGGAGAGAAAAATGTAATAAAAGTAATTATATGTTAGAATAATATGTTTTTATTTTAGATAGAAGAAAAAAATAATTTTTTTTTGAAAAATAAAAAGAAAATTTAACAAGAAAAGAAGATTTAACGACGTAACGTCTTTTAGCATCGGCTTTTACCCGTCATTTAGACATACTCTTAAAATAAATAGGAATAAAGAAGAGATTTATAATGATTATATATTTATTTTTTTAGTAAAAGAGAGGAAAGAGATAAAGAAAGAACCATACACTTTTATTTCAAACAGGTAGAGAATTGAAAGGGTGTTAGTATTTTTTTTTTAAGTTAATTAATAGTTTTTGTAATTTTTTTATATAATTTTTTTTCCTATATAATTTTAGATTTTTTTTTTCCTAAGAGTAAGAATAATATGATATAATGTTTTTGCCTAGTTAAGAATAGATAAATATATTTTAAATCTTTGCCTATTAGAAATTATTTTTTGGAACCCTAATGGTAGACCAGGACATTACACAAAAGGAGATTGGAAAATCTATTGGAGAGAGAAATCTGTGGTACCAGGGCTCTTCAGATGAAAATACCACTTCCATTTCACCCTTACTTCATTATGGATTGATTTCTCTTCGACCATTAAACTGTATAATTAAATTAATATTAGATAACATAGAAGGAGGTTGTTTACTTAGGGAGCAGCAGACGCACTTTGAATAAGTAAGTAAACAACCTCCTTGTTATCTAATATTAATTTAATTATACAGTTTAATGGTCGAAGAGAAATCAATCCATAATGAAGTAAGGGTGAAATGGAAGTGGTATTTTCATCTGAAGAGCCCTGGTACCACAGATTTCTCTCTCCAATAGATTTTCCAATCTCCTTTTGTGTAATGTCCTGGTCTACCATTAGGGTTCCAAAAAATAATTTCTAATAGGCAAAGATTTAAAATATATTTATCTATCCTTAACTAGGCAAAAACATTATATCATATTATTCTTACTCTTAGGAAAAAAAAAATCTAAAATTATATAGGAAAAAAAAAAATTATATAAAAAAATTACAAAAACTATTAATTAACTTTAAAAAAAATACTAACACCCTTTCAATTCTCTACCTGTTTGAAATAAAAGTGTATGGTTCTTTCTTTATCTCTTTCCTCTCTTTTACTAAAAAATAAATATATAATCATTATAAATCACTTCTTTATTCCTATTTATTTTAAGAGTATGTCTAAATGACGGGTAAAAGCCGATGCTAAAAGACGTTACGTTGTTAAATCTTCTTTTCTTGTTAAATTTTCTTTTTATTTTTCAAAAAAAAAATTTTTTTTTTCTTCTATCTAAAATAAAAAACATATTATTCTAACATATAATTACTTTTATTACATTTTTCTCTCCTAAATAAGATATAAAAATAATACATATAAACAACTTTTTAATCTCATCTAACTTAAACACAAAAATAATTATCAACTTTTATCTTATATATATATGTAGTAATGTAGATATTGTATCTTGTTGGATGACTGTAGTGTGGCATGTTGGTTGCAGTCGTGGTGGCCAAAATGTTTAGAGTGGTTTCAGGCGTGGAATTGGAATTACACAAAAGGACGAGACATGTTGGATGTCACCATAGAGATGGAGAGAGAGCAAGTGTAGCCGACGCCTATCAGGGAAGATCTGTTGAGAGGGGTCTATCAATCGTGTCTCAAAGCGGACTAATATGTTTGAGCAAGAAGGGGGCATACCCGACTTGTTTTTCGGACCTTTTTACTCTATAGGCGCCGACCGTAACTCACTCGAAATTTTATTTATGTCAACTTGGCAATTACATTATAACTATACAACACATGGATATATAGGTATATATTGGAATATATTACAACATATATATAGAGTGGAAGCGGATTCGTAGTTTAAATTGGCGAAAATACAGAGAGAATTATAAGTTATTCAAACCGTTATAGGTTATGATTTTGAAGCGTAACCCAACAGATGAGAATAGATAAATCTAAGTACAACAAATATATTTGAGATAGAATGTTAGAGTACACACAAATGTTTCTTTTATAACATAAAACAAAACTTTTACTGTCCTTACTGCGATGAAAAATATTAGGAAAACTTGGCTCATCAGTGAACCCTCACCACAGATCAGCCAAGCCCACCCAATATTTTTTAATCGCAGTAAGGACAGTAAAAGTTTTGTTTTATGTTGTAAAAGAAACATTCTTGCTTTAATGCTTCTATTTCTTATATATATGGCGGGTTATTGCCTTATAAATATATTTGAAGATTTAAAATATTTAGTAAATAATATATACCCTGTTGTTGTAAATATGGAATGATTCAGCGTTATTTCTGTTTCATTTCTATAGGACACAACTTTCTGCAATTATAAAACCCCTATCACTTTGAATACAGATTAAATATAGATTATATAAACAGAATAAATAAAACAATAATTGTAGCAATTTGGTGGATTAAATTGGCAAAAACTCTGGGAAGGTTTACTACTAAGATGAAACAAGCTTTCTCAAATATTTTTCATTTTAAACTCAATAAATATCGAAATTTGCCCTATATATAGGGCAGCCCATAAGTTCCGAAAACCTTTATACTTTTATCAAAAATAAAAAGGAAAACTAGAAAAAAAGACTATTTTTTTAAGGTAATAGATTGCGTTTTATTACCTAAAATAAAATATAGTTTTTATTCAAGTTTTGCCTTTTAATTTTTAATAAAAAATAAATGGGTTCGTGACTTATGGGTCACCCTGTATAGTGAAAGATAGTGATGAGTAGGGCCACCAATCCCGGGATCCCGTTTCCCGGGATCCCGGGATCCCGTAACCAAATAATGATCCCGAAATCCCGGGATTCTGCTCGAAAAATCCCGGGATTACTGGTTTGTGCATTAAAACCAGCGCAAAAATATATTTTTCTTATCTGGCATTTTGGTAATCAAACAGATGATGAGATAGCACACTTTTGACGTTTTGTTTTTACAGCTGCATTTCGGGTATTTTTTTTTTCTGAGATTTGAAATCATTTTCATGCACTAATAACGAAGGGTTATTCTGCAATATCTTTCCAAAATGGCAGCCTCTAGAATGAGAGTATGCAGCATTATACACGGAGGGGGCCCCATATTTTGTTGACATGCAAATAGTGGCTTCTTAGATAGTAGCGGCAGCCCTTTATTTTTGTGGCGGACCTGCGTTTAACATGGACCCGCCACTAACCTCTATCTACTGCCTCTTCAACTTCAATTGCAATATCTACACCAGACTCCGCATCCTAATCAACTATGATTAACCACGAACTTAATATTGCTGCGCAGTCAGGCAAACGAGGATCCCATTTTGAAAGTGTGTATCAATACTTGCTGACAATTCCTCCAACGTCTGTGGAATCGGAAAGAGTCTTCTCCTCCTCTGAATACCTATGCAATAAGATACGTTCTAGTTCGCATGATGACACTCTTGACAAATTATCTTTCCTACGCTCAAATCTTTCTCGAAATTGTATTTTCATCCTCAAAATAAAGTAATTCATGGTTTTTAAAACGGTGCTGTCTTCTTTCTAAACATTAATAAATAGTTGGGCAAAATGCAATAATGAATACATTTTCTATAATCACAATTGCAAATAATCATGATTACATTTGCTATAATTATAATTACAAGTAATTTTAATCACAATTGCTATCATTATATATAGAATTACGAGTAATTATGTTTACATTCTAATGCAATTAATTTTCTTTGCAGAGTAATGCATTGCAAAGTAATCGTAATTACAAGGTAATGTATTACTTTGAATGGATTACTGCCCAACACTGCATTAAGAGATGTGGTTTAAGAGTTCCAAGAACAGTAATTTTTTTCCAGATGTGTGTACAGTAATTGACAGATAATTTCAAACTGTAACCCAAAAGCAATGATTTAGTTTATAAGCAGGCGCAAAATATATGACTTTCAGGTTGTTTTCATCGAAGTAAGTGCCACGTCATTGGCACTATATAAAAGAAAAAATTAAAAATATAACGAACGAAACGATATACCTCTTGGCGTAGAAAGACGAAAATGTTTTTCAATCCCGGGATATCCCGGGATCCCGGGATTTAGAAAAAAGCAATCCCGAATCCCGGGATTGAAAATATGTACCGGGATTGGAGGCCCTAGTGATGAGTGAACCCAATCCTGGAAATCACACTTCCTATTAGCTCTAGTTATCGTAGTAAGACTTCTATATATCAAGGTAGTGTGTCCTGGGAGGTTTACAGCCTCTCCCAGAGGACCTCAGTTTACTACCGCGGACCAATCTCGACAAATAACCCTCGGACTCACCTCCAGGCCGTGATACTAATTATATCGACCGTCAATTACTTCAGCTCATTACCTGAAAGAAGCTGGACTCAGCAGTAATGTTTTCTGGTATTTGAATATGTTCATAAGAAATGGACGAAGATACATATGTAGAAATTTTATTGGACAATGTAGTCGTTCTTTAGGGAAGGTATATATAGCCTCAAGGTTGTAATAACCAGTAAAAACAAGGAGGTGAGGCTGGTAAAGAGGTATAGGAACAATGAGATAATGTACAGTACATCTATGTAAGAACAAGAATCCAACGGCCAGTACAGCTATGTAAGAACAAGAGGCCAACGACCAGTACAGCTATGTAAGAACAAGGAGCCAACGACCAGAACAGCTATGTAAGAACAAGGAGCCAACGGCCAGTACAGCTATGTAAGAACAAGGAGCCAACGACCAGTACAGATATGTAAGAACAAGAAGCCAACGGCCATTACAGCCATGTAAGAACAAGGAGCCAACGGCCAGTACAGCTATGTAAGAACAAGAAGCCAACGGCCAGTACAGCCATGTAAGAACAAGGAGCCAACGGCCAGTACAGCCATGTAAGAACAAGGAGCCAACGGCCAGTACAGCTATGTAAGTACAAGGAGCCAACGGGACAGTACAGCTATGTAAGAACAAGGAGCCAACGGCCAGTACAGCTATGCAAGAACAAGAAGCCAACGACCAGTACAGCCATGTAAGAACAAGGAGCCAACGGCCATTACAGCCATGTAAGAACAAGAAGCCAACGGCCAGTACAGCTATGTAAGAACAAGGAGCCAACGGGACAGTACAGCTATGTAAGAACAAGGAGCCAACGGCCAGTACAGCTATGCAAGAACAAGAAGCCAACGACCAGTAAAGCTATGTAAGAACAAGAAGCCAAGGGCCAGTACAGCCATGTAAGAGCAGGCCGCTGATAGCTACTGTATTAATCTCAGGTAAAGAGGCTGCCAGCTCAGCCTTTGTTGGCACCAAATGGCCTCCATTTGGCCTGATAGCCACCCAACGCCCGGTCGGCTCCATTTTTTGTCCGCCTTAAATAAAACACGAGAGAGAGAATGAACTTTATCTCTACCTTCTTCTTAAATCTTGAATAGCCTGGTTCTTCTTTCACTCGGGCTTATTAAATTAAACGCCGGATCTTTTATGTACGAGAAACGGTTTTAAAAAATAACCCGGATCTATTTCAGCAAATAAAATAAAAACATATTGTAAATGGCCGATCTAAGATAAGATGATTTTCCTAGACCCCCTCCCAGTTTATTTTTGCTTAAAGATCGTAAAAGAGTATATTAGTATATTATTATTGGTAGTTGTGTGTTTCGTTCTGTTTTTTTTATATATATATATACTCATTACTTATATGTATTAACTGAAAAAAAAAAGGTTTAACAGCTTATATAGAGAGCTATCCATGCTTTAATATGAAAAAGAAATACATACACCAAAGCCCTTATTAAGCCATACAGTGTTATACATTCACATACGCATTCTGCAAAGGGGAAAATAAAATAAAGTAAATTATAATTACATTCAATGATAAAGCCGATTATATTTACACGAAACCAAATTAAAACAATTGGTATCATACACGAATGCTATGGGGATCGTCCGTATTCTTGTTTTAAAAATGTCAAGAGAATCGTTGATGTACTTACATATTCTATACGAACCTATGTTTCTATTAGGATTGTATGAAGAATTCAGGCAACAGAGAAATTCCATTCCTTTACTTAGAAAAAATGGTTACAATTTTTTCTGTCGAAAAGATTGACCAGAATCTAAGCCCAAATTGCTGATGACTTAGATTGACCGTTTATAACTCTTAATTGGATGGTGTCAAATTTAGCCTCATTTTCTTCTCAGAGACCTTTTAAAACATTTCCTCGGGCGGAGGCATTAGGAACAATTAAGGACCTAAGGATAGGAAAAGGGGAAAAAAGCGTCCATCAATACAAGATGACAGCTCATTGGTGGACAAATGAGATTTAATTAAGGTGTATGCACATGGGGTGCCTAGCCACATGACATCGTTCCATCCATCATGTCGTGACCATGTCCACCCCACGCTTGGATCGCTTCAACGTTGGATCGAAACTCTTCTTTGTCCCATCCTCTCTTCCAGTTGGATGACGTCCTAGCATTGAAATTATACTGAATATTGGTTGAAACAATCGCTAAATGAGTGTAGCTTCTACATTAAAAAAAGCGTAGAGACGAACTTTTGGGCGTCTCGCTCTTTTACAGATTCCTGGAGATTTACTGAGAATGGTTTAAGTATTAACTTCATATCTTATATTGCATAATATTATGTCTTTAATATCTCTCATTCTCTCTGAAAAAATTCCTTCTTTTCTGAGTTATTATTTAGTTTTATAGATGTGTCTATTCTCTCTTGCCTATATTTGGGCTCGAAAATCATGCACTTTGGTTAGTAGCCCGTAAAAGCATATTCTTTCTTGCCTATATACGAGGTGTGTTCAAAAGGTATCGCGACTTTTGAATTTTCGCGGGTTACGTATATTCGAATTTCAATCTTTTTGTGGCTTTATGTTGGTACTCATGTCTCTCACTTATGCCGACAAGCTCGGCCATTTTGAATGTTCACTTAATTGTTGACAGCCGCTTTGCTTGCAGGTGTTTTGGATCGTCTTCGATTTTTACCTATTAAAAAAAATGGATCAAAGAACCTGTATCAAATTTTGTGTGAAAAACGAAATTAAGTGCGCGGATGCATTCCGAATGTTGACTGTGGCATACGGAGAAGCTACCTTGGACCGAAGCAACGTTTATCGGTGGTACAAAATGTTCTCAGAAGACCGAGAAGATGTGAACGACGAAGAGCGTGCCGGACGCCTGAGCACTTCAACAACAGACGAAAAAATTATTGATGTGGAGAAAATGATATTGGCCAATCGTCGAATCACCGTTAGAGAAGTTGCTGAGGACCTAAACATATCGATTGGCTCGTGCCATTCGATTTTTATCAATGATTTGGGCATGAGACGGGTCGCCGCGAAATTCGTACCAAGATTGCTCAATTGCGACCAAAAACAGCATCGCATGAACATTGCTAATGAGATGTTGGACTCTGTCCGCGACGACCCAAATTTGCTCCAGAGGGTCATAACTGGTGACGAAGCGTGGGTTGATGGTTATGACGTGGAAACCAAAGCTCAATCATCTCAATGGAAGCTGCCGCACGAACCAAGACCGAAAAAAGCGCGCCAAGTTCGGTCGAATGTGAAAGTTTTGCTGACAGTTTTCTTCGATTGCAGGGGCGTGGTGCATAATG
Organism: Cordylochernes scorpioides; assembly: GCA_030710605.1. Lineage (NCBI taxonomy): Eukaryota > Metazoa > Arthropoda > Arachnida > Pseudoscorpiones > Chernetidae > Cordylochernes > Cordylochernes scorpioides. Next base: position 29,533,180 of record CP092879.1, read on the forward strand.
AGTTCTTGCCACAGGGTAGAACGGTCAATAAGGAATATTACCTGCAAGTTATGCGCAATTTGCGCGAAGCGATCCGCCAGAAACGCCCGGATTTGTGGAAGAACAAAAATTGGCTTTTGCACCACGATAACGCCCCTGCTCACACATCGTTGCTTGTGCGCGACACTTTGGCCAAAAACAACACACTAATGATGCCGCAGCCACCGTATTCCCCAGATCTGGCCCCCTGTGACTTTTTCTTGTTCCCTAAACTGAAGAGGCCCATGAAAGGACGACGTTACGCTACGCTTGACGAGATAAAGACGGCATCGAAGGAGGAGCTGAAAAAGATTTAAAAAAATGATTTTTTGAAGTGCTTCGAAGATTGGAAAAACCGTTTGCACAAGTGTATAATATCTCATGGGGATTACTTTGAAGGGGACAAAATAGGTATTCATGAATAAATAAATAATTTTTGAAAAAACACAAAAGTCGCGACACTTTTTGAACACACCTTCGCCTATCACACGTATATAGAAGATGTTTGTATTTATCTTAAAAACCTTCTTGGATTTATGTTAGATTTTTACAGTCAAATGTCGCTTAATAAATTTCGGCGAACAAAAATAGAAGTCTGGATCTATTTTCTAAGCAATAAAACTGGAAAATGCGAATTGATAGAAATGAAACGAAGATTTTAGGGAATAATTTTCTCCTTTTCGGTCTTCTTGGACGGGAAAATGGCCTGGATGTATGCTACCTTGGGCAATGAATGGTCACTCTAGGGAGAAGCTTGTACTCGACGCTGCGGATGACCAGTTGGTAGATGATCCACGTTGTTTTTGTGACGAACAGCATTGCCAACGTGGATCTCAGCCACAAGGTGTTCAAAGGCTGCAGCCATGTAAATACATGGATATTACCAATATCTGCTATAGTGTGGGAATAAGAGTTACATTTTTCACGGTAAAGATATCCCATTCATTGTTATCTACATTTTTCCGAGGTTCAGGCAATCTTTCTGTCACCTTTTCACCGATATGTTGGGATAATGTGTTTAGCAATAGAAGAACTCTGGGAGATATAATACAGTAAAACTTTTCATGAGAGTCCGTCGAGAAACATGAATACCACCCTGGTCTCTTGTGGAGTTGTATCTCATGGAGGTGGCCTCTCGTGGGGATGGTCTCTCATTTGAGTTTGGGGCAGTTTGGTTAAAGTGTGTTTTGATATTTAAAAGTATCACTCAAGGAGGTGGTCGTTAACTGGAGTGTTCCTAGATATTGATTTGAGATATCATACCAACGCAGAATGATGTCGCGTGAACAGAAGACGTGAGTAAGTTACGATTGATGATTGATACGATGCCATCTTTTTGCCTTCTTTTCTATATTACACCTAATAAACCAATTTTAATCATTTAAAAAAGAATATGTTTCTTGATTAGTCTCATATTTATTGAACCAAACTTACTTTCTATCTAGTAAACATGTTATTCTTACCTCTTACTTCATGTAAGAGGTTGTTTCTTGTAGGGAGATGGAAGTTTCACTTCAACTAGATACCAACACAGTATCTTAAATTAGCTCATCTGTCGCCCATCAGAACATTAAACAGACCACTGATTGGATAACATCAGCGTGGTCCCCACCCACAGCTCTCGCATTCTTGAAAAAAAAAAAGAAAAAAAAAAGATATAAAGGGAAGGGAAGACTAAAGAGGTGGGGGGAAGGGAAAAATGTAAAAACCAATAATGTAAAAAAAAAAGGGTGAGGAAGGGGGTGTTAAGTTTCGGCAGTCGAAGATGAAAAAAACGGATGTATTAAAAAATACAGCGGGTCATTTTTAAGTAGCTTTTCTAATTTTTTTTTTAAGTTGGTGACGTTTTTTACGAGGTGCGTCCTAAGTGGGGGAAGTTATTAATTTTTTAATGTCCTCTGAGAGAACAATAGGATGAGGGCTCTTTTAAAAAGTCGTTAAAATGTTTCTAATAAAATTTTGTGCCGGTAATTAATGTGCTTGCTGCTGGTGACATGAGTTACGACAGCCCGACGTTCCTTGGTGACATTTTTATAACACACGTGTCGGGTTTAATATGCAAATTTGAAGTTGTTTTTAATTTTGTTTTACTTATCTCAAGTACATGTTGGTATAGTATGGGCTGGTTGCTTTACTCTTACCTACTGTCGGTTATCTGACATATTGACCCGAGATCCAATCTCGTATTGGGATTTTTTATATTTAATTTAAAAGGTGATTAATAAGTCTTTCTACTTGCATCTCCAGGCTCATTGCTGTTGTTGTCGTGTCCATTTCACCCTATGTATTGCTTTCAAAAATATCAGCAAACAAATCTAAGGCAATAACTTACTATAATTTTTTTAGATCATCATTATGTAAGGACCAGTCAACAAGTGAATTATTTTGAGACGAAGAGTAAAGCTAGTTAAATTTCTATTTCACTACCTATGTAAATAACACAAGATGATTATTACCTTACCCAATTGAGAGAATCTGCATGGGGCAAGTCACTAATAAAGGCTTTTGTGTGTGTGTGTGTGTGTTGTGTTGTTGTTGTCGTATCCAATGAAGAGCCTCAGATGTCTCCGTAAATCACAGCAGATAATAATAATGATAAAACATATAGTAAGAGAGAATAACGATTATTTTACAAGTCACTATGTAAATACATCTGTCTATGAGATCTAAATAAGTGTATTTGAAGTTAAATCATGAACCAATGTCAGATTGAATAAATTTGAGATTACTCAAAAGGCTTAATTGTCTTCATTAGATCTATCTTTGTGGTACTTGTATTTTTTAAGAGTAAATATTGAAGTTGTCTCTCACAACGGAGTCATCTTTAAAGAAGTCAGAGATACACTTCTTGTAACGAAAAATATAACAATTATATATTAATATAAATTAGATCATTGTGTATAAAGTACTTATTTGGTTTTGATGAGGGTATCAGAAAAAAAAAGGAATATTATTCAGTGTTTCTACGATGGCTCTGACAAAAGAAAATCACTCCAACTCCATTAGTTGATGATCTTACAATAGAATCACTCAATTTCTTTGTATTCCTCTTCCAAAATGAAACAAAACCATTACCATTTTATTCTTTCCGCCGCCTTCCTTATTGTTTAACATTTGTAATTAGAATAGAAGGGGAAAGAGTTTGTGTATCAAATAGAGCCGAGTCTTAATTCAATCTGCCGCCGACAAAGTTGTGTTTTAGAGGATTAGTGTTGGGAACTTGGCAAGGAGCTTAGGACTTCAATCAGATCGCCAGTCTTGATCGATCGGTTAGTGAGACGGTTAGGTTGCTGTTTCGACCGACCGATAGACCGTATTAAACGTTTCCAGAGTTCCCACTTCGAACAATCAAAAACCGATATTTCACAAAGATGACTTGGCAAATTCTTTCGTGTTTTCCCCCTCTTTCCCACGGGGCATTACCCCTTGCGGACATGACTTCCGCGATGCGCCCTTGACCTCAGGGACAAAGCCGTGCGTCCGTCAAATGTGTTTGCTCTTCAGGAGGAGGCCTGCCGCCCTTCGACCGGTGGTGGCAGATGTAGGTTATCTTGCGGCTTCATCTTTCTAGCGCCCTGGTTATCTCATAGGCCACGCCGCTCCCTGGACAGCCTTGTTAGCCATAGCTAACCGCATCACACATTGCCTCTCTTTTTTTAATCCAATCGAGTCTCACCCTTTGCATCCATCCAAGCTGCCTTATGACCAATTGTATTTCTAAAAAACACAAAATCGTGAGGCGAAGAGTTTTTTTGTAAGTTTTTTTTTTTTGCCTAGCTCTTTCGAGCATTTCTGCCCTTCTACTGGATTAAAAATGAACTATTTTTACTCCAGTAGAAAGGCAGACATGCTCGAACGCTTGGCTGAAAATTAAAAATAATAATAAAAAAAAAAACATACAAAAAACTCTTCGCCTCACGATTTTGTATTTTTCTTTTGACAATATATTGCTCCAGGCGGTTATCAAACTTATGAATTTAATTTATCTTTGTATCCATTTGAGCGACCTCTTGACTCATTGCATTTTTGCACCTGTCTTTGTATCCATCTGAGATGCCGCATCTCCCATTGCCCATCTATTTTCATGCGTCTGAGCTACCTCAATACCGTTTGCATCTGTGCATCCGTCAGAGCCGTAGCATCACCCTTTGAATTACTCTTTATATCCATCCGTTCTGCTTCATGGCATCTTTCTGTGCATTCATCATAGCTGCTATATCAATCAGTGCGTCCACACCCACCAATCTACAGAGAATGCATCCTAAGAAAATATCTAGCCGGGATTTTTGTCCAACTGTAAATATTTTTTACTAAATCACCTTCCTCCCATCTTTCGAACATAGCTACACACATGTCTTACGTTCAAAAAGAAAAACAAAATAAAAACAGCATTAATCTTGCGCAAAGGTAATATGCAAAATTGTAAAGATTTTATATTTAAAAAAATATGAATATATATAGAATACTAGACGTATGACCCGGCTTCGCACGAGAATTCCCCCGATTGCAATTTCCTTCATACTGAAAGTACATCAATAATAAATAGTAGAAGTGCCATATAATATCAATACAGAAGTAACACATAGACTACAGGAAAAAAGTGTGTGTGATGGCAAAAATTGTATTATATTAGTGTTTAGGTATTTGATTTAATTAATATACGAGGGCCATCCAATAAATAAGTTTCCCTATTTTTTTTTTCTGCGAACGAAACGTTGTAAAAATATTTAGTAGTGTAAGGAATGGTCACTAGGATGCGTTGGAAGCGCGTGACCTTCAAAATCACTCTACTCGTACGCGCAAGTCCGTAGCGCTTCAGTTTCCATGGAGATACCACTGGTGAACGTGTCCACTTGCAAACTCCGTTCTGTAATTCATTTTTTCACGGCAAAAAAATGAAACTGAGGTCAATATTCATCGCAATTTAGTGTCAGTGTATGGTGAAGGATGTATGAGCATTCAAATGGTTCGCCGATGGCTTCATGGTTCTTGGAAAGACGGCAAAACGTGCATGATGACGAGCGAAGCGGCAGGCCCGTTACTACTACGGACAATGCAGCCGTTGGTGCTGTTCGGAATGTGGTGGAAGCAGATCGCCGCGTCACCATTGACGAAATTATGATTCGACTGCCTCCTGGAAACGAAATTGGACGTTCTTCGATTAGAACAATCATGTCAGATATTTTGAATTTTCGCAAAACTGCGCAAGATGGGTCCCGCGTTTGCTCTCGGAAAATCACAAGCAACAACGGATGGAGGCAGCCCGAGCTTTCCTGGAAATTCTTCGAAGAGATGGAGATAACTGTTTTCCCGTATTGTCACTGGAGATGAAAGCTGGGCGCATCATTCAACTCCAGAAAAAAACGACAAAGCATGGTGTGGAAGAAGCCTGAAGAAAGTGCACAAAAAAAAAGGCGAAGGTCACAATCTCTGCAGGCAAAGTTATGGCTATCGTCTTTTGGGACTGTAAGGGTGTTTTATTGGTTGACTACCTGCCCCCAAACACTACGGTTAACGCTGCGAGTTACTGCGTAGTCCTCACTAAACTCAGAGCTGCAATAAAACGGAAACGTCCTGGACTTTAGTCTCGGAAAGTGTTACTCGTCCATGACAATGCTCGCCCTCACGCAGCTCGAACGACCCAAACGTTGCTGGAAAACTTCAAATGGGACATTTTCACACATCCATCTTATTCTCCGGATCTTGCCTTAAGCGACTTCCATCTTTTTCCAGCACTCAAGTTGCACCTTGGAGGCAAGCACTTTGCGAATGATGACGAAGTGCAGGCGGAGGCGAACCACTGGCTACGAAGACAGGACACGGCTTGGTACAACAGTGGTATCAAAATATTGCTACAACGGTACCAAAAATGTTTGGACAGAAATGGTGATTATGTATAGAATTAGTCTATTAGTTGTATAATGAAAATAAAATAACTGCATAATTGTAAATGATGTTGTTTATTTGTTAAAAAATAGGGAAACTTATTTATTGGATGGCCCTCGTAGTTGATATAATAATATATATTTATATTATATATAATATAAATGAGTTTAAAAAATTGTAAAAAAAAAATGTATCGGCCGGGAATCGAACCCGGGCCGCCCGCGTGGCAGGCGAGCATTCTACCACTGAACCACCGATGCTTATAAAAAATGGCCATATTTGGGTATTCATTCCATTACGAATTACTCCGCGTAAAAAAAAAGTTCTTCAAATGAAAAAAAGAAATAGCCAAAAATACTAATCAAAATGTAGCCGAAAATTTTCCTCAGGTTTATAAAAAGCGACATGCAAAATTTGGTACCAATTGGTTCAGTAGTTTTTGAGTTTATCGCGAAACAGACAGACATTGACTTTTATATATATAGAGATATATATATACCAGAGGATTCAAATATGACCTTATTTCACAAAAATATTAATATGAGAGTGATCTGTGTATTACAAAACTCGAATATTTCGATATGTAAATTTGTTTTTAGAAAACTACTTCACTACTGAAAAGTACCAATATAGAAACACAAAATGATAATGCACTGTTTCATTAATACTTTTCTTCTTTTTTTTTTTTTTTGTCTTTCATCGGCATTGAAATGCTTTATTGAAGTGTACAAAAAGGCTGAGATCTTGTGATTAGTCTCTTTCCCTACCATTGTCCATTCAGGAAACTTTCTTGAACCTGCTAAAAACATAATAAAAATATTACACTTTCCAAATTATTGTTTCAGAGAGCCTATATATATAATTTCACTGATATGATAACCCAGTAGCTTCGGCTATTTAAATCCACCGGGCCATCCTGTTTGACCTAGATACTGATCTCATCTTAAGAATGTGATTTACTCATTATGTGGTACAGGCCATGGTAATCATGGTGGGTAGAAGTAGGCGACTGCTTTTACTATAAGTGCACCACATATCTACACATGAGAAAGGCAGTTAGACTTTGCACTTACAAATGTGCCAGAACCCCGTTTGGTTACTTGCACTCGCTGGTGGTGTTGGACTTTTGCAAGAATCGGGGGCCTTTGGAGCTTTTTTTTTTTTAATCAGAAAAAAGTTCCCAATGCGGGAATCGAACTCGGGTCGTAGTGGTCAAAAACCAACGGTTTAGACCATCCTTCCACTGACATCCTCATATGGTTCTTTAAAGGATGCAATATAAAATACCAAGTCATCCTGAGGTTCGGACTAGATTGGAAGCAAACTCTACCATGGCAATTCGCATGCTGGAGGTGATTCGTCTTCTGTGACTCACCAAGAACGGCCCATGTACTATATTTGTCTCAAGAGAACTATGGCCTCTCAGTATTTCTTATCTTTGATCGGCCATTGACGTTTCAGAGAAGACAAGAAATAACGGGGGAAAAAACTTGATGATTCACAAGTTTACAAATCCGTGGGAAACCAATCACAGCTCACCGTTTTTACTGCCGTTTGTATGGAGCATTTACGATAAACTTCTTCTTATTTGAATCTGTAAATTTTGTTACTTTCTCAATCGTTGCTGATGCAAATTTATACGGTATAATGATAAATTAAATTCAGTTTTGAATTATTATTTTGAATATAAACTCGCAGAAGTGATTTTTCAAGGCCATATTGACGATTTCTACATCAAACTATTCAATAACTCCGAAATAGCAAACGCCCTTTAATCTTATGAATTTAGATCCTGGTACCATTATAGTAATGGAATAGAGTTACAGAAGAACCTCCTTGAAAGGACACTCTAGCTAGAGGACAGCTCTCTACAGAACACAGTTTTCATCTATAAAATTACCATTTTTACTATTTACCAATTCTCTGGTAAGAGGACAACTCCCTCTAAAAGACACTTTGGCTCTGCATTTAGGTGTCCTTTACAGGGAGGTTCTACTGTACCAATGGACTGGTTGCTATGGCAATGCTAGGAAATAATCAAACGCATCTTCAAGCTATTGACAAATACATACACACAAAACAAATCTATAAACACCAGAATATCAAATATCTTGAAGCATAGATCAAGTACTTGTATACTTCTTTAATTACTTTGATGTATATTTTAGTTGAAATGTACTCATGGACAAAACTTAAGGAAGTTGTACCTTCTATCATATCAGGTTTAAGACAATAACTCTGAAATATATTTGATATACAGTGACCTTTATTGAAGACACACGAGATAACCAGGTGTGAACAAAATTTACTCTGTCTTCTTAAAAACAAAATAACAATAATAATAATAATTTAAAAAAAAACAGACGATGGCAGAAGAGTTTCCACTTCCTTAAGTTTTGTCTATGAATATATATTGAGACACATGTGTGTTTATTCCTGTTGGAAACAGGAAAAGTACCATCACCAAGGAGTGTAAATAGCCAAAGAGCAAAAAGATTCTCGCTTTATTTTAGTGATATTTTCCTTTTTATTTTTACAAACGGGTGAAGATTGAGAGGTTAAAGAAGACAAACATAAGGTTTCCGAGCAGTGGTGGGACCAAACTCTCCTGCAGCAGTCCTCACTGGGCCGTGACTTGTGATGGATGAAGACGCAGCGGATGGTTACGGAATTCGTCAATCTGTCTTCGTAGACCCTCCCTCCTCGTGCCAAGGTCGGTAGATCTACCAAGCTGGTAGATGAATGGGGGTAGACACTGGGTGATGTTTGTTTACCGACAAAGTTGTAAATATGTTATCTTGGAGCTTTTTTTTTTTCAACAGTCAGAACTCGGGTTTGAAATCTCCATTGTGAGACATTTTTTTTAAATTAATACTTTGCTTTAATCCCCTCCCACATACCTATTCTTGAGTAAGACCAACCCCAACAGTATGTTCGAATAAGGAACAAGATTCAGGCACCTCTTGTAAGTGTAAAGATGTATTGCTTCTACAAGTGTAAACATGTGATGCACTTTCTGTGTATCCACTAATAAATTCCTCTCTATAAACAATGGCCTGTGATACGTTTAATTTTAAGAGAAAAAAGGCATCTCCTTATCGTGCAACTGAAAGTGTCTTATGGCTTGCGCCATCTATCGGAATAAATATCAATTATTCGTGGATTTCTAATTATCCCAGAAGTGGCCAAATACTCATTCTTGATTAATCAAGAAAAGCTAACCACGTACGCGTTTCGGGCTGTTGGCCCTCGTCAGCGTGGTGCAAGCTGTACCTCAATCACCAAAAAAACTGGTCATTCAGGCATCCTGAAAAATTATGAAGCGGGTCGTTAAGGCCAGAATTGCGTGAAAATGTGAAACAACGTGAAAAATAGCACAAATGTAACATTGTACTGGGATAAGGTGCATAAATTAAGAAAAAAAAAGGCATCTCCTTATCGTGAAACTGAAAGTTGCTGAAAAAATATTTCAGAAACTTTCAGTTGCACGATAAGGAGATGCCTTTTTTTATTATTAATTTATGCACCTTGTCCCAGTACAATATCACATTTGTACTATTTTTTTTCACGTTGACATCTTGTCAATACATGCAAAAGCCCACAGTCTGCACTATTGTTTTAAAATTATAATTAGATATATACACACGCAACTATTTATACATATGGTATTATATACAAGAATATATACATGGCGTCTCTGCCATAACTGCAGAGTTTGATGGAAGATTCCTTACGGATCTCTAGCGACACCACGCATTTCGCGTTCTACGAAGAAAAAGTAGATCGCGTGTTTGGTCGCTTAGGAGATATACTTTTCGAAATATCGGTAGAATAAATATTTTAATAGGCTCATGATAAAGACTTTATAAATAGAAACATTTACAATCTAATTTAGGGGAGGTCGGTGGAAGGATGGTCTAAATCATTAGTTTCCGACCGCTACGATCCGGGTTCGATTCCCGCATTGGGCAATTTTTTCTGATTAAAAAATAAAATAAATAAAATGCTCCAATGGCCCCCGATTCTTGCAAAAGTCCAACCCCACCAGCGAGTGCAAGTAACCAAACGGGGCTCTGGCACATTTGTAAGTGCAAAGTCGAACTGCTTTTCACATGTACAGATATGTGGTGCACTTACAGTAAAAGCAGTCGCCTACTTCTACCCACCATGATTATCATGGCCTGTACCACGTGTAATAGGGATAAGCAAAAGAAGAAGAACAATCTAATTTATCTATATGGTCTCAAATAGATCAGTTACATTAACTACATTCTCTGATAAGTGTTCTACAATGTTAGGATGAGAGTGCGAGAAAATGCCGGTGTAGCTTTATGATAAAATGGATTCAAGTTATGGAGCAATGCGGGAGTTCTAACATGAGATACACAAACCTTCTATAGACCTAGAACCCATTCAAAATATATATCAACCAATAATACAATAAAGGGAACATGGTACAAAAATTTCAACTTTTGTACATAGATACGAGTATTCTTTCCTTTTCTTCTTTTTCTCTTTTCTGAGCGAGGATTCAATTTCTCCCCCTGCTTCTCATTAATTCCTAGATTCATTTCTAACAGAAATATCATCTGTATAAGACGGAATGTCTTAATAAAGGCTTGTGTGTGTGTATAGTACAAAAATAAAATTGCACTGGGATCAAGTTAATACATTTCAAAATTAAGAAACATCTCTAGATCGGTCAACTGAAAGTTGCTGATGGCTTCCATCATCTGTTGAAATATAATCAACGAATCGTTGATTTTTTAAATTATTACAGAATATTGACCAAAGAAATCAAAATTAGTTTATATTTATTTTTCGACAGATGGCGTAAGCCATCAGTAGCTTTCATTTACCAGATCTCACAGATAATTTCTTTTTATGAAGAGAATGTTTTAATTGAGTATCTAGATATAGAGTTCGGTTCTATCCATCATATAATATCAAATTGAGATATACATAAAGGATCCACAGCAGAAACAAGGACCTTAGTTGATAGAAAAGAAATGCTGAGGAACTTAGAATTCCTGGGGAAGCTCGGGGATTGTTGCATAGACAGTCCAACCACTTAACCCCCGGAAACAGAACCTTCCGATGGGGAAGACACAATAGACGTGATGGATTCTTTGTCTCTCCTTCAACTGTGTCCTCTTCAACCTCCTTTATGTGCCAATAGTTCATAGATATCAACTGTTGGGTTCGTTTCTATAATAGCCTATTATCTCTGTTTCAACTTTAACATCGTTTATCTAACAGCATTCTTTCCTATCTTCTACTTATCGCTACAACTCTTCCATTATCCCATCTTGTTCTGATTTCAACTCCGCACCAACTTCTTTATATGACAATCGTTCATAGGGATTAACTGTTGGGTTCGTTTCTATAATAGCCTATTATCTCTGTTTTAACTCCAACTTCATTTATCTAACAGCATTATTTCCTATTCTCTACTTATCTCTACAACTCTTCCATTATCCCATCTTGTTCTGATTTCCACTCCGCACCAACTTCTTTATGTGCCAATAGTTCATAAATATCAACTGTTGGGTTCGTTTCTATAATAGCCTATTATCTCTGTTTTAACTCCAACTTCATTTATCTAACAGCATTATTTCCTATTCTCTACTTATCTATACAACTCTTCCATTATCCCATCTTGTTCTGATTTCAACTCCACACCAACTTCTTTATGTGTGTGACAATAGTTCATAGAGATCAGCTGTTGGGTTCATTTATTTAATAGCCTGTATGTCTGTTTCAACTACAACTTTATTTATCTAACAGAATTATTTCCTATCCTCTACTTATCTCTACATCTCTTTCATTATCCCATCCATTATCCAATTTCCATGTAAACCGGTAAACCTCTGAAAGAATTCATCATAGACCAAAACCATACTTTCATTATATATCTATTTTATTGGGTAAAATAAAAAACATTTTGTAAATTTAGATCTTAAAAAATCATATAAAAACCGTGTGAAATTATTTTAAAAAGAAGAATTTACATGGTATCTACTGCCTAGTTTAAAACTGGCGTAGAGGTGGTGTGGAGAGATCCAATTGTCAGATAACAAGCACGTAAAGAGATTAGGGACGAAGGAAGGAATTGTCAAAGAGAATATTTGAAGAAAGCATTAACTGTAAAGATGGTTGCTAGAAATGGTGGCCTGAAAGAGGTTGTTAGAAATCGTCTGCCATCCTTGAAAGCCCTTTTCCTGCCCACCACAATTATTCCTTCACTTTCGTTTTTATTGATTTTTCAACTCACTCACTGATTGCATATCTCCTTTCAATATTGACTCCTACATTTCATTTGTATTGAATAGTAAAAAAATTCTTATAATTTCAGAAATTTTGACGTACTATATTCTTAAATAGTATTGTGCAAATATATTTACTAATATGAAAATGTTTAGATGGGATTGGCTTCTTAGTTGCAATTATTTAAATGGTTAATTAAGCTGAATCATCAGATTTGCTTTCTTCTTTAAAATATTTTGGAAGTTCATCTTATTCGTTGTAATCATTTCTAAAAGAGATAGAGATAAAAGGTATGTTTTCTATGCTTTTTTTTTCACAAAAATTAGCTTATAAATTATTTTATAAATATTTTGTATGAATTATTTAAAAGTTTGTATACAGCGAGTTAAAATATATTTGATTTTGTGATCACAGAAGCATTTATAGAAGTTTTCCATCCTTTCTTTCTCGTCTTTAGGATGGAAAATAAATTGACATACGAACTATTCAAGAGCTTTCTTTGTTTTCCTTCACGTCAAGGAGGCAGTAAAAAATGGGAGAGGCATGTGGAAAACAAGCCTTATCCAAACTTAATCTCGGACCTATTTTCTGAAATTGAGCGCCAAATCGGTTGTTGATTCGGAACAAATTGGAGTCCGCCATTTTGAATCTAAATTGAAAATTTTGTATTTAAAAATATGGATAGGTTATCCTCGTTTTTGCTAATATTTAGAGGAATGGGGAAAAAACAAATTATTATATATTATATAAGGGTGAATATATAATATATAGGTTTGCACTTTTAAGACAATATTTTATCCTTTAATAACTTTTTAAAAATTTTAAAAACGACATTTTTTCACGCTTTACACATTTACACAGCTTAACCTTTACACTCTTCAATAACATTTTCTTTTTAATCGATATTTTTCGATTTTATTTGAAATTATAATAATTATATTATCGTTTTTTAGTTTTAATAGAAATACTTTTATTTCAATATAAATTTTTCTAATTAATAGGCTAATCCCTTAATAGAATGTTCAAATCTAAAAGCTTGAGGGATGAGTTTCTTTTGCAAGAAACTCATCCCTCAAGCTTTTAGATTTGAACAACAGAAATTGTTCTAATAAAAAAATATATACGAGTTTTAATCAAGCAATAATATAATGCATGTGATATTTCTATCGTGTAAAGTTAAATACCGTTTAATAAGATGTTAATTTTTTTTCTATATTCCCACTACAAGATGCTTCTCAGCTTAAACTTCAGCTGTTTCCAGGACTATTGTTTTAAATAGTATTTTTTAATGTTGAATGAAAACATCACACAAGTTAACATATGGCTTAGATATTTCTCCATTGCATGTGGGATGAGTCAAAATATTTTCTAGTTAATATAATTTTGTGTTGTATATATATTTTAGTTTAATCAATTAAATGTTCTCACAGAGTATGTGTATAAGATCACAAGTAAATAGGCGCTAACCTGATAGAAAAAAATAGTTATTTTGTTTTAATATAAGTTTCTCTTTTATATTTTGCTCTCTCTTGTAAATAAATGATATATAATGTTTGCGTATTATTCTTAGAATATAAGTTTCATTAAAAATTCTAAGCAAAAGTCAACATTTTGTCATTTTTATTCCTTTATCATCTTCGCAATTTTATTTTATAATAAAAAACACAGAAAATATTTATAAATTTATTCATTGCTATTAACCTTAATAAAACAAGTATCTTTATTGTTCATATTTAGTTTTTATAAAAATATATACTTAGATTGGTATATATAAATAAATGATATATTTATTGCATATATATAATTTGCTACAATTATTATAAATATCAAATAACTATACGTAAATATATATTTATTGTGATATAAAATCCCTTAGAAAAAAGCAAGAAATAAGTATACGTATATATTGATTAAAGGGTTTCAAAATATTTTGGCTTCACTTAAAAATATCTTCTGCTATTAAAATTCCTTATCTATTTATATTCGGATCATTTATTCATATTGCAAAAAGAGATCACATTATTTAAAAGATATTCCGCCATTTTTATAAAAAAAAGAATGTATATTTGAGCCTTTTTTTCAAGATTAGATTGAAATTCGATATTTTAAAGAGAGTATTACTAATATTTCCTACTAGATGATGTTCTTTATAATTTAAAATACATTTTATAGTTATTTTTAGGAATATATATACAGTTAAACCTGTTTATAGCGTCCCCTCTAAATAACGCCTTCCTCTCTATAGCGCCCGATTTTAAACATTAAAATGTAAACATTTTACATTAAAAGTGACCTGTCTATAGCACCCCTTCTCTATAGCACCCTATTTTGGTGAGTCCCAAGAGGGGGCGCTATAGACAGGTTTAACTGTATTATAGCTTTTTAAAGTATTTTTTCATCAATACTCTTTTCCAAAATATTAATGTAAGATATTTATAAAACTATTTTAGACGCGTAATATTCTTTTTAAAATAAAACAATTTCTACTGCCCTTACTGCAATGGAAAAATTAAAGGGAGGGCCTGGCTCATCAGTGGTGAACCCTCCCAGCTGTTTCGCCAGTTTAATCTACCATACCGCTGTTATATTGCATTTTTTCCATTGCAGTAAGGGCAGTAGAAATTGTTTTATTTTAAAAAGAATATTACGCGTCTAAAATAGTTTTGTAATTTGATAACAGATGGCGCGCTAGTGCATCGTAATAAGATATTTATAGTAATATTAATTTATAAATGTCAAGAACTAACTACAGCGAGCAAACTCTAGAATAATTAATTTATTGATATCTTCCTATATATATAACGAATGAAAAGGTATATTCTGAACAGCGATTATGATCTTTTTAAAAAGGAACTGATCTAAATTTATTTCATTATGTTGACTAATTCATTTTCTTGATAAATCAAGAAAACCAACCACGTGCATGTTTCAAGCTGTTGGCCACTGTCAGCGGGTGTAAGCTATGCTTCAACGACCTAACAAGGTGGTCAAAGAGTCTACCTGAAAAATAAAGAAATGGATGAATTTGCGTTTGTGCAATAAATATAAAATATTCGAATAATTAAAAAATAAAATTTGAATATATTAGCTTTAAAAATTAACGACATAATAATTTTACCTTGAAAAACATAGGACAATTTTTAAAATGAAAAAAATATTTATATCGAAAAATATATATTTTAAAATTAATACTTTAAAAAATAGAATACATTAATATGTATAAAATTCTATATATAATATTTTAATTAATAAGCTCAAATATTTTCCCCAAAAAATCAATATTTTAGAAATTTAATTAGTATTTGCAATCGGCAAATAAATTTAAAATGAAAAATGCAGATTAAAATTTTCTTTTGTTTATTTGTCCAAATAAATAAGCGCCAATCTGACAAAGACAAATGTAAATTCCTCGTAACATTTTTAACAGAACTTGCTAACACCCCATTCTTCTTCTTTCTATCCCCTTCTTCCTAATTAGATTAATTAAATTAACGATAATTAATTATCTGTGACGAGATTTAAAGATTCTTCTGATTCTCTCGACATTTAAAGTTGCCCCATTTAATCATAGAGATAGATCTTTTGATCCCCTAAACCATCTACAAAAAGCCATTTAGAATTATTAATCGCTTCTATAGAAATTTATATTATATTTAATATTTCAGGATTTAGAAAAAAATAGAGTAAATAAATATATATTTTTCAAAAGAGCTTCCCCCCTCTCTTTAATTACCAAAAACTACTTCCACCATAATTTATCTTTTTTTTCCCCTATTCAATTTTGAAACTATATATCATTAAATAATATTTAATAGAACAATGAGATCATTAGGTTTATTGTATTATGATGGCCTTTGTTCGTGAATTTTGTATTTGTAATAAAGATGTTATATATAAAAAGGTTTATTAAATATTTAAATATTGATTTTCTAAAGGCGATATATCTATTGAAATCCTTTATATTCAAACTCTAGCATGAATATTTAATAATATCAGATTTTAGAATATTTAAAACGATAATTAAAAAAATAAAATATAAGAAAATCAATATTTTCACTTGAATTAGCTAATTTATATTTTTATTCATATATATTCATGTATTTATTTTCTCAAAAAATACTATAATAAATAATATTTTAACATAAGATATTTTTTATATTACTTTTCTCTCTATTTTAAAAATATTCTGCTTTATATTTCTATAATAATTTCATCAAATTAAGATTTTATTGTGTTAAAGCAAATATTTACCCACACATCTACATAAAATAAGTATAAATTAATATATTCTGGTAAGTTAATAAATATAGAATATATATAGAGTTTTAATATTATCTTTTGTTTTTTATAAGTTTATCAGTGAATTCCCACAAAGGAAATTTGTTTTGTGCACAAAGGAATTGAATAGGAAAAAAATAAATGTATTAATCAGGTTTTAATTTTGATCTCGAAATCAATTGCTCTCTTGAGACATATCCTAAATCCTGCAGAATTAAAGAGGTGCTATTAATCCAATCGTCATTTGATCTAGGCCTAATCCTAGACGTGGGCAAACAGACGATCTAGCGCTGGTTGGCAAATCTCCACGGGAATTAAGGTACAATCTGACCAAATTTTCTTTTTTTCAAATAACCAATAGAAATTTATGAGGAAACCATTGTTGGGAAAGAATAATTACAATAAAAGAGTGTGTAATTTAGGTAAATCCGGATTTAAAAGATTAAATGATAGAAAAAATCGGTAATTACATTTTTTTTCTTAAACAGAACAAGAAGAAATATTTCTTTATTATTTAAAATTAAAACGAAATTGCGTTGTTTGCATTTTAAATCAATTTCAAAATTATTTGGTTGTAGCTAAAGGATTTACAAAATTGATTCTTTTAAAAATATTTCTTATTAACATTCAATCACATAACTCTAATGGAATGACAAGAGGGATAGAGTTTTGGTACATGTATATCCATCATGTATAATCATATTGAATTTATCAAATATTCATATCGAAAAACAATTAAACAAAATGCTTTGAAGTCTCGCGTTTTAAGATTTGTTTTATATTTTCATTTATTAGATTTTGTCCTTAAATAGGCCCGTAGAAAGTTCTCAATGTTCAAAAACTTGTCATCTTGACTTTTGAAAATGGAATTAAGAAACTTTGTTGCAGAGTAGTGAAAATTTTCATTTAGAATGTCAGCAATTTATCAAGCCAAGTTTTGTAAGTTAAGAAATGGTTGAGAGAGAGATTGAGATTGAAACTGATTGATTAATCGTTCATTTAAGATTATATATATATTGTCAAATATAAAATAATTGAATAAATAAATATGATTAAATAAGAATATATATAGGTTTTCATTGGTGGCGCCCACTTCGGGAAAGACTCCGCCACCGATGGACTGCGAGAGTTCTTTCCCACAGCGTGGGCAAGAGAAAGAGAGATTGATAAATTTCATTATCTCAATATTGATTATGATTATCTTTTGCTTTTTTTTTATCTTCATTTGCAGTGAATCCGCGGTAAATCCATGTATAATAAATTTATTTCCCTCCAATTTACCCAGACTAATCTATTAGCTTGATTGTCTTCATATAATTTTTCCTGTATATAAATATCATATTACCATTAAGATACTATTACCTTTTCCGTGCATGTACCCTACATTTTTGCTTGGAGAATCTGTATAAGACTAAAAAGCCTTAATATAGCTTTTTGTTGTTGTTGAAAGAGAGATAGAGATTGTAAATTATTTATTACATCTCGTTCATATATGGTTATATAAATCTAAAAATAAGAGAGAGAGATGGGGTGAGAGAGATTGAGATTGAAACTGATTTATTACAATGTCCATATAAGGTTATATAGGGTTAATATATATTTTAAAAAAATTAAACTTAAATATTAATTTCCATCAGACGAATCCCATTGAGGGTCGTCTGGTATGATGTCACATTCCATCCTGAAGTCAGACAGCGTTCCGCGTAGATCTGACATCTCCCCGACTGCTATTGCCATGTCGAGGAATAGCTTTAGAACAGACCTCTGCTCAGGCGTCAGGTACTCGAGGACGTCCCCCCTGTTAGAAGGGGAGACAACAGCGTCTTCTATCTCCTCCTGCGAAGTGCCCCTGGATCTGCAGGCCTGGCTGTTCGGCGTCGACTTCCATCCCGAGGCTATGAAGTTGACCAGTGTGGCGAAGGCTACCATCTACAAGTACCATCTTGGTCTTGAGTTGGGTAATGCCAGCTACTTCATCGACCTGCCCACTCTGTGGGAAAGAACTCTCGCAGTCCATCGGTGGCGGAGTCTTTTACGCGGTGGGAGCCACCAATGAAGACCTTGTATTTGTATGTATATGTCATAATTTGTATATAATTGTATGCACCCCCGACCCACTATGCATGTACAATGTATGATTTTCAAAGATTTAATAAAGAATAAGGTAACTGGAGGAAAGAAAGTAGCAACAAGACATAGGAAGCAGGCTAAAAGCGGGCACAAGTATAAATAACTTGTATAGTCAATACTTCCTGACAAGAGGCCGGACGTATCTGGTAACCGCAAAAGTTATAAAAGTAGAGAGACGCCCAATATTTCCGGACAGGACCGGACGTATTTGATAACCGCGGAAGTAATAAGAGTCGAGCACACCCAATACTTCCTGACAAGATCAGCGGTATCTTCCACCAAAGAAAGCCGCAGAACCAATTAGAAAATATCCCCTAAATAGGTCAACCAATAGAAAAACGGGCACGTTCCATCCTTCGACCAATGGGAAGGAAGACAACTCGTGGTGTTAAATCGAAAAGCAAGAATTGTCAGTAGTGATTTGGCTCTCATAGGAACAACACCTAGAGTTGCTCCTTCGCTCCCAACGAGGTGACATCGGCTCTGGACCTCTCTCCCTCTGCTCATCCCGTAGCTAAGTACAATCACCACCATGTGATCAGATAATTAACAATCAAAATCGCTCCGCTCTTCTCAAGCTTTCTTTCCTCCAACCCAGTTGCCTTTTATTTTCAAACCCCATCACGTGTCCTGATTATTCCTAACTGTATGCTTCACTTGCCACTCAACGACTGCGTTTCAACCAAATCTCACCATTCTCATCGAACAACAAGAAATTCCGCAACGATATTGTCACAGAACGGATAAGTCGACCGGATTCTACAACAGTGTAATACATCAAATATTGCAGTGTAATAACTTTGGACATATTACATATATATGTATTTTTATCAATTATTTTTATCTATTTATATATATTTATTCATATATTTATCATTATATAATAGTATTCATTCGTATTTATTCAATTTTTTAATTAACCATATATAATCTTATATGAACATTGTAATAAATCAGTTTCAATCTCAATATTCTCCCTCTAAAAGAGAGAGAGGATCTGAATAAACCAAACAAGAACGTCCATATCTTGAAGGATCGCCTTCATCCAATAAATAGATCCTTACAATGGTGTCTTGGAAGCTATGGATCTGGGCGGTCATGACGGAGGATGGTGTCTTTGTGGTCCAAGGATCAATGCCCGATGGTAGTGACAACTCGACATTAATCTTCGGGACTTCCGGCGTCACAGCCAGCTTCTGCCCTTTAATTACCAGAGATTCTTAATATATAGAGAGAAAGAAGAATATATTTAGATGTGTACCATCATTTTACACCTATATCTATCCTGAAGATTGAGATTGCCTAGCCGGCATTCAATTTATTTAAAAAAATAAACACTTCACCCAGTAAATTTTCTCAACGTTTGAGTTAGGAGAAATATGAATAAAGCATTTGGCAACATTATTTGTATTTATTTATTTAAAATATTTAATTATTATTTGAATTTTCTTTATAGTTCGGCAGTCGGCAACATTGTACTTTCTTTCTCTAAATTTGCATAAATTATTATTTTTTGTTTATATATTATGGTTAACCTTATTGTAATTAAATTAAATATCAAAACACAAAGTATTGTGACTCTCCCTTATTTCTAAATAGAAAACGTTACAGGCAAGGCGTTAAAAATTAGAGAATATTTTTTTAAGCTTTGCCAAATGAATTATTTTTATTTTTCCTGATGAAGACAAAATATTTTTGTTGAAACGTTGAGAAAATAAAACTTTAACTGACCGAAGTGTCTATTTTTTAAGCCATATCTATCCTACTTAACTATTTTCTGGTTAATTGATGTTGAATTGAGAGGTCTCTAAAGCCACTAAACATATCCTTTGAGGATAGCGGAAATATATACTAGTGAAGATTTAATTAAAAAAAAAACTATAATATTATTATTTGTTCTTTATTACTTTTATACGCCAGTGTGTAAATAAGAGGACATCCTTTTAATCTCATACGCAAATAAAATAAGTATAAAGTTCAAAGTCAAAACTATTTTTTTTTTTCAAAATTTGAAAACAATATCAACGATAATCTTTTAGCTTTCTTTTCCTGTTGATATATCCAGTTTTCACATATATATTTCAAAAATAAAAATATAACAATTTTCAGAAGAAAATTAATTTTTTTAACATCAGTGACTATTTATTATATTCCAAAATATTAAATTCCTTCTCAAAAAGAAGAAGAAAAAGTCTAAAAAATAACTTATAAATCTGTCAACACAATAACAAATGAAAAAAACGCGGATTAATTTTCTAATTTTCGCGTATCATCCTTTTCCCATTTATTTATATCCCCTTAAGAAATTTTTGCGTTATCAGTAAAACCACACAATTACATTTTTCACACCTAAACGAAGAGAGGGAAAAATAACAAAAATTGAAAGAGAGAGAGAGAGAAAAAAAGAGAAGGGTTAACACACCCAGAAAAACATATTTTTTCAAGCCGTTTTCCTATTATACATCCTAATATTATTTTATTCCCGTGTTGTTTTTGTACGGGGCTCGAGGGTGTAGAACCAAAGAAAATATATCGGCAATGGGAGAATAAATGGAAGAAAAGGCTTGTCGTCGTCTTTCAATTACATCCTGAGACATATTCCTTGGGGGCAGGCGTCAAGACTTTCTTAGTGCCTTGTAATTAGAGGCTGAAGCGTCTTTGTTCGGGTCAGGAAGGAATGTTAATTCAAAGCCACAAACTTTTCTTTTTAAATCTCCTATCGCTTTTTTCTTATTAATAACTCCTTGGAAATACTTGGCCAAATTTACCGATTCCCTTCGTATGGTGAGTGAAAAGAATGAAGAGGTAAAAAAAAACGCTCTTTTCTTGATCTTTTATATTAGTTCAAACAAGATTTCTTTTTATAAATTTTGCTAATATTTTAATACTTGGAAGTTGTTCTTTCTCATTGAGAGATTTTGTTATATTATAATAAAAAGTGATATTTTTAAAAAGCAGGTTCATACAGTATGGTAAATGTGTATTTTTAAATGAATATATAAAGTTAAACTTTTGAATTTAGGTGCGAATAGGAAACAAAATTAAAGGTTTAATACGTATTTACATATTTACCAAAAGTGTTGTGCCGGCCAAAAAAAAAAAAAACAATAGATTTATATAGTGTAAAGTCGCGACATCTAGCAGTCGACTTCACAGAGTTTGTTCTAGAAAATATAATACTAAATAAAATTTAATACAATATATATATGTTGTACCATTGCTTATTACTAGTACTAATACTATTATTCGTGTATATACCCTAGATTTATGCGCTTTGGAGAATCTGTATGAGATTAAAAGGTCTTAATAAAGCTTTTTGTTGTTGTATATGCTTGTACCTATAGAAAATAGATATGAAGTTGATTTATATTAAGTCAGGCTGACTGTTATTGGTTCAATAAATACGATAAGAATTTTCAAATACTTTTAAATAAATATAGTAAATATCTAACGGAACAGTGATGAAATATGGAATATAGTTAAGCTTAGTAAATCTCTCTTTTTTTAACCCTTCTACTTCTTTTGAGTGTTTCCATAACAAACAATCATCAGGAAGTATTTTCACAGTAGCTAGTGTTTGGAGGAGCAACGTTTCACGATAGATTTATAAGGATTTGCGTGGATAAAATAAATAAAAAAGTAAACTCTTAAATTTAGATTCCTCAGGTAGAGTTAAAAATCCATTTTTCATCGAGGCCATTTTATCATCGAGGCATGGATAGAATTTTTAAATACTCCTCCCCCCAAGATATTAATCTTGTTCAGAGCGCTATTTTTCATTGAGTTTTTTTAATGATTGGTTCGCGTTCAACAATAAAATGCTTATATTATTCCTGACAACAATGGAATAATTCCATGGCCAACGAATTTTTGAATTATGTCGAACAAAATTTGGGATGAAATTATATCCAACAATGGGGAACACTGCACTTTTTGACTAAATTAAGTGTTAGAATTAGAAATATACTTTTAAGCGTTATTAAAATATATTTTTATAGGGCTTATACTGCGATGATTAAAATTTGAAAGAGGAAATGCATGGTTCACTTCTGATGGACATGCCTTCCCTTTTTCAATTTTTTGATCATAAGAAATTGAAAATTTATAATTATTATATATTACTATATTATAACATATAATTGTGATATATTATATTTTTATCAATAATTTTAGCTCATATTGGGTTGTCTTATTCATTTTACGTTTTTGTAGTCTGTGTAAAATATATTTTAAAGCTTTTTAATCATTTATTAAAACATTTCTTTAGATAAGTATAATTTATATTTCTCTATTTATATACAATATATTATATTTATTTTCTCTCGCGCGAGTTATGAAATATTAATATTTATATATCTCACTATTTAAAATACATATTTAGAATATTCTTTTTAAATTCCATATATATACATATTTTAGAGTCTTCTGGTTTATGCATATATGTAATACGATGATGCAATTGTTATTACACTATAATATTTGTTGTATTACACTATTGTAGAATTCTGTCGACTTAACCTTTCTGTGGCAATATCGTTGCGGGGTTTCTTGTTGTTGGATTTGAATGGTGAGGATTGGTTGAAGCGCAGTCGTTGAGTGGTAAGTGAAGCACACAGTTAGGAATAATCAGGACACGTGATGGGGTTTGAAATTAAAAGGCAACTGGGTTGGAGGAAAGAAAGCTTGAGAAGAGCTGAGCGATTTGACTTATTAATTAGTTGATCACATGGCGATGATGAAATGAGCGGAGAGAGATATCTCTAGAGTAGATATTACCTTGTTGGAAGCGAAGGAGCACTGTCCGAACTCGGCGAGAGCCAGTGAACCCTGTAGGTGTTGTTCCTATGAGAGCTCAAGCGTAACTACTCATTCTTGTTTTCCGATTTAACACCAAGCCTCAGTTTCTCTCTGATTGGTCGAGAGATGTCACATGATCTTTTCCTATTGGTTGACCTACTTAAGGTACTGTCTTTTGATTGGCCCGCGGTTTCCTTTGATATTAGTTACGCCCGGCTTGGGTCAGGAAGTCTCGTGTTTATTTGACTTTATTTACTTCCGCGGCTATCAAAATACATCCTGCTTTGTCAGGAAGTATTGAATGCTAGCTTTAACATTTATAACTTCTGGTCATTAGAGACGTCCTGTTTTGTCAGGAAGTATTGAGTGTATCTTGGCTAAAATAACTTCTGCGGTCACTAGAGACGTCCGGTCTCTGCCCCTGCAATATTGACACAGGGGTGCCCAGAATAGTCGTGCCAGCCTTAGGTCTACTTCCTATATCTTAATGCTACTTGCTTCCCTCCAGTTACCTTGTTCTTTATTAAGTCTTCGAAAATCATACATGGTACATACATAGTGGGTCGGGGTTGCATTTAATTATATACAAATTATGACATATATATATCACAACTATTTTTATGGTTCTTCTGTTATGTTTAACTATGAGATATATAATCATAAACTTTTAATTTTTCCATAATGACATTAATTTTTAAACCATTAAATATGTGGGATTTTTAAATGAAAAATATATACAAATTTTGGATTATATTTATAAAATATATATTCAATATATTGAAATATAGAGAAAGATAACTAAAAAAGCGTGTAGATTATACCACCAGGTATAAATAGAAGAGTGAAGATTCAAATTTATTTGTAACAATTGCTATAATTTGAATACATTTACAGTTAATACCCTAACATTTAGGAAATGTAAAGAAGCTACCAATGAAATGAATGAAAATTTCTTTGGCTTCCCCTGACTTCCACCATCTTTAATCAATCACTCCCGAATGTCGGCAAAAAAAGGAAGTACATCTAATCTACCTTCCAATCTATAGAGAATGAAGCGCGCACAAATACAGGGTGATCCAAAAGTCCCGCACAACTTTAAAAATTAATAACTCCGCGAATATTTGCGCTAGAGCAATGCGGTAAACACCATTGTGTTCAGGATGCAATGGGATTTTTTATGGCAAATAATGAAAAATTCGAAATTGATTTTAGTTACAACTATATTCGCTAGATGGCGCCCTACCAGAATCAGCGATTCAGCGGCCAAATTGTTTGATAAATTGAAAAATATAACTGAACGACACGTATTTTTACTTTTTGAATACCAGGAAAGAACCCTAATAATATCAAATGATAAATTAATAAAACACCATTTCGCCAAAAGTTAGAAGAAATGGTTAACGATTTTTAAATACAATCTGAGATATGTAAAATAGGTATATGCAAATTGAAACATGTAGCAAAAAAAAAAAAAACCTGATATTTTAGATGCGGTTTGCTGGAATCTACTCAGCTATTAATATTTCGAAAATAATAATTTTCTATTTTTTAAAATTCAACTCTCTCTCAGTATCGATTATATTTATTTTAATTCATTTGAAAAATATTTATCTATCTCTGATGATTTATTTTACTCTGGAATGCCGTTGTTGTTTTTGTCGTGTCCAATAAAGAGCCTCAGATTCTTTTCGTTTGGCCAGCAAAAATGTCCAATTTATATACACACTAGCGGATGTACCCGGCTTCGCCCAGGTTTTTCTCGAGGGAATGTTTGTAGTCTAGTAATAAGAAAATATACTACACCTAACAACTATCAGAGAAAAGAGAAACCACGGAAGGTGAACAGAAAAATGCTTACAATGGATGTTATGTTTACGATATCAAGTTAAATAAAAACAAAGATAAAATTTGCATATGTTGGTCACTATAAATTTGTATATTTGTTAGGCGAAATTAGAAACATGATAAAACAATTGGGTATTTAAAAACAAATGTAGAAATAAAAGTTGAAGTATAATAAACAATGTTAAAGATTAGTTTTAATTATTAATCAAGATTGTGTGTGAATATGTGAGAAAGATGTAATATCGTTGTTGTTTTCTTGGCCGACTGTTTTACATATGGTGTTATCTTAAAATTGCTTGTTTTGAATATTTTTTAGATTGAGATTATTAGCTAATATGTAAAAAAATTAACTCTGTTGAAATTTAATTTTGTATTTATATATAAATAAAATTAACTCTGTTGATTTTTTTTGTATTCAATCGATAACAGCGAAGTTACGCATGTTAATGTTAGGAAATATATTTTGATGTTAAGCAAAACCTGCTCCATCTCGTTTTACATAAATGTTGAAAATTTGGTTGAAATTGATGCATTGTAACGAAAGTTTTTAGTGATGTCCACTTATGAAATTTCCATTTTATTAATATAGATATATTCTTACATAATGAGATTTAAAGAATGCAAATAATCTTCATCTATATACATACACAACACATCTCCCCCTTAATAATACTCCAGTCGGTCTAGGGGTTTCCTGGCTCTCTGAGGTCTAGGACTGCGGACGGGCACTTGCACAGCGGCAGCCTCCGGTTTAGGAGTGCAAGAGGGCACGTGCACAGCAACAGGCCCTGGTATAGGAGTGCAAGAGGGTACGTGCACAGAAGCAGGCTCCTCCTTGTTTCCTGATGTAACCTCTGGAACCTCCTCTTCACTTTATTTCTGACTTCCACCTACAGGCTTCTCTCCTGATGTTCGAGGAAGTATCAAATTTCTTGTCTCCACTTGTTTCTTTCTCACAGGTCGCAATTGATTGATATGCCTCTTATACACGACGCCCTCGCAACTTATAAGGTAGTGACGGTAGCTCAATAATTCCAAAATGGTACCTTTTTACCGTTTAGGTCCAGTTGCATAGTTGCGGAAATAAACCTCGCAACCTGTAGTAAACTGCTCCTGCCTTCTTACGGCCTCATGAAATACCTCTCGCGGATTTCTCATCTTGGTATTAAATTCGAGAATCTTGATCTTAAACTTCACTTCATTAGCAGTTCCGCCGGGGAATTCCTTTATTACAGTTTGGGGGAATGCTCTATGAGCAAATAGGAAACTTTGTAGATTCGTCTCTAAATCATCCTTCCCATTATTCTTTCTCAAAAGATTTTTAAACTCTCTTACATATCTCTCAGCTAAACCATTTGTACTAGGATTATACGGACTGGTTTTAGTGTGCCATATACCATTCATTTTGGTAAATTGCTCGAATTCACTGGAGACAAACTGTCTTCCGTTATCTGTAACAAAATATTAGGGCAATCCAATTCTGGCGAGAATTTCTCTAAGATGACTTATAATCGTTTTTCTGGTAATATCTTAGATGATAAAAATTTCTATCCACGAGAACCAAGAACATTCTTCCCATGAACGGACCCGCTAGATCAAGATGAAGTCGATGCCACGGTTTTTCCGGCCAAGTCCATTCCGAGATGGTAGCCGGGGGCATGCTTGCCGTTTCTTGGCATACTCTACATTCTCTAGTTAATTCTTTGATGTTACTGTCTATGCCTGGCCACCAGAAAATACCGTCTGGCAATCATCTTCATTTTAACAATCCCCATGTGTATTTCATGCAAGTCATTTAAAATTAAGGATCTTAATTTTTGGGGAATTACCACTCTTTCACGCCATTGAAAGCAATCAAACTCCAAACTTAATTCCTCATTGATCTTATAATAAGGAGCTAGTGGGTTTTCCCTCAGTACCCTTGTGAATTTCCACACACAGACACACAGTTGCCTTCTCTAACATTCCTTAATACTATAGACAGTATTTTATCTCGGGACGTCTCATATGCCACCTCCCTAAAAGAGAACGGTACCTCATTCAACTTCCTGAGAAGAAGTACCTGGTCTTCATCAAGAAACTCCCTGACACTCGATTCTAAAGGAAGTCGTGACAATGCGTCAACATTGGAATTATCACTACCTTTTCGAAACTCCTCAGTATAATTAAATGCAGCTAATTTTAAGGACCATCTTTTAATTCTGGATGCTGCACATATGGGAATTGGTTTCTGAGGTGAAAATATATGAATTAAGGGTCGGTTTTCTGTGACTAATACGAATTTTCGTCCCAGTAAGTATTGTCTTGATTTCTCATCGCCATAAGTTATGCTCAACGCTTCCTTTTCTAGTTGAGAGTACCGTTTTTCCGCTTCAGTTAATGTTCTAGAAGCAAAGGCTATAGGGCATTCTTCCTTTCTATCATTTTTATGACTTAGAATTACGCCTAGTCCATAGTCCATTAATAATGATTTACATTTTTTTAAATAACATTCGATATTTTTCGTCCAATTCCATCTACAATTTTTATTCAAAAGTTGATAGAATAGCGCTAAAATGTTTGCTATATTCTTTATGAATCTATAATAATAAATTAAGAGTCCTATGAAAGATCTCAATTGCGAAACATTCTTTAGGTTCAGGCGCCTCTATCACTGCTTTAATTTTATTTTCTAAGTGATGCAGTCCATATTTATCCATTTTAAACCCTAAATATTCCACCGATTTCTTTTTAAATTTACATTTATATCTGTTTAACTTTAAACCTTTTTCTAGCAATCATCTAAACACTAGATCCAACTTTTGTTCATAATCTTCAAAGTATTTTCCTGCAACCAAAATATCACCACACCTGGCAAAATAGGCCTTCCATAATCCTCTGAAATTTATTTGGTGCTACCGCTACGTCATATGGTAGTCTTTTATAAGAAAATAACCTCTTTGTTGTGTTTATATCAACAACAGCTTTGGCTTCTTTCGCTAACATTACTTGTAAGTAAGCCTGTGCTAGGTCTAGAGTCGAAAGTACGGTGCTTGTAGATAATTTTGAAAAGATCTCATCGATCGATGGAATGGGATACCTATCTAATTATATTGCTTTATTAGCTGTACATCTAAAATCACCACATATCCTTACACTACCATCCTTTTTTGATGCCGGTACTATTGGAGCGGTCCAATATGCATGAACTATAAGTTATAAAATGCAAGAATTCACTAAACGATCAATTTCATTCTCTACTTTGTTTTTTGGAGAGAAAGGTAAACTTCTGGCCTTACAAAACACAGGAGTCATATCCTTTTTTTAAATTAAAATTCATACTAACGTCCTTTAGACAGCCCAAATCTTTGTTAAACAAATCTGCATACCTATCCATCAAATTTTTATATATTTAAATATATTTCTATTATATTCATTATTTAAAAATTTAATGCTAAACAATATAGAATAATCAAGTTTCAACTGTTTAAGCCATTCTCTTCCTAATAAAAATACCTGGATTTTTTCATTTACAACTATTAATCGTAATATTGGTTGGCTTCTTTTACAAAAACATTTCTTTGATCTATAATCTCTATTGATTTACTACAAAAGGATTTTAATCTTAAATTCGTTGGAAATAATCTTTTACCTTGCCAATAATTCTTATAAATATCTTTAGGTATTAACGTAACTGGACTTCCTGTATCTATTGTAAAGCACAAAGAATAATCATCTACTGTTAAATTTATTGTGGCATCAGTTTCGCCCTGTACAGAATATATAGAGTCCTCTTGTTCAAATTTACATCCCCACATTCTTTTACTAGCTTTGCAGACCCTACTTAAATGACCCAGTTTATTACATTTTAAAACAAGTCTTTGTTCTATGAGGTAAAACAGATGCCACGTGTGAATGTCTTTCACCACATCTATAACACACTATTTTGCCTTTGCCACTTTGCCTGAAAGGCCTATACTGCGCCGTACTATTATTGTACTCGCCCTTTTTATCCTTTCAATTCTCTTGTGTTTATCTCCGCCAATTCGAACGAGATCGCCACTGCAAAAACTTTATCCAGGGTGACATCGTCGTCCTCTTGTAGTAGCTTCTTTTGCAGGATTTCCGACTTGATTCCAGCCACAAAACGGTCTCGCATCATGGCTCCCAACATATGGAAGAAATTACAATTTATTGCCAAATGTTTCAATTCTCTAAGATATTCCGAAATTGATTCTCCTTCCTGTTGAATTCTCTTTAAAAATCTGCATCGCTGTGGTATCACTTTCTTCTTTGGATCCAAATGCAGCTTAATTCTTTGAATGATAGTATCATAGGGTTGATCTTTCATTAGACCAGGAAGAAAATGTCGTTTCCCTGCTTCAAAGTTTCAGAATCTGGTAGCGAGGTAAAAATCAGCACTTTAATCTCCTTCTTCAGATGCCAAAAAGAAAGCCTCAAATTTTTGTACAAAAAGATCGAAGTGTCCTCCACTGGGCTATAGCATCTAAAAGGTATTATTAACTTTGAACTTGTCATGCTGATCTTTTCTACTCCTTTGTTTTCTTGATTCAGATAGTTTAAAAGATATAATCTTAACCCATTTTCTTATTTTTCCTCTCCATAATCCGAGAGTCAGATTTGTTTAAAAGATGTAGTTGTTATACTTTCATAGACGCCGTTTTCCTCAGCTTTTTACTGGCTCTGTAGATCGCGCATCCTCGTCGCCACTTTTGTTGTGTCGTAATTAGACGTACAAGAGCTCAAACTTGACCATGGCCAACAACAAATGTCCAATTTATATATACATATATTTTTACATAATGAGGCTTTAAATAATACAAATAATATTCATCTATTTACATAAACAACAGTTAATATATAGTGAGAAGAGTAGAGGACTAAGCACAGATCCCTGAGGTACACCAGCCCATATTCTTCGGTCCTTGGAAAATGTTCCATTGACCCGAACCTTTATCTTTCTTCCCCTTAAGAAGTCTGCAATCCAGATTAAGGTTTTTCCTCTTACTCCGATGTTGTGCAGCCTATCAAATAATTTCTAGACTCGAACAAAAGCTGAGGTCATATCCAGGAATACGGCCGTTGTCTTCTTTAGCGGTTTTTCCTAGAAATCTATTATTGATTGACAGAAGTAGAACAGTTTATCAGTTGTACAGTGTCTGGATCTTTAGGCAGTTTGGTAGAAGTTTATTTTATTATTGTTAGTGAGCCAGACTATGAGCCTAGAGTGGTTAAATTCATTCTGTTATTTTACAAAATATGCTGGTAAGAGCAATTGGCTGATAGTTCTTGCATTCCTTAGCATCTTTGTTTGGTTTCAGTATTGCCACTATAATTGATATCTTCCAATTCTTTGGTAGTTTACCAGTTTGCCATGAAATGTTCAGTATTCGTAGGAGTTGATTTTTAGCTTCGTCTCCAAAGTGTTTAATCATTTGACCAAAGATTAGAGCATCTCCAGGTGACATCTTGGATTTAACTTTCCTATTAATGAATTTAGCTCATTCAGTGTGAAGTCTCTCGAGTAAATATCTTGTTGATGGTAATTTCTTGCTTGTTTAACTAACTTGTTTATATTATTTTTTCGAGTCCTGCCTTCATTTGTATAGCTGAGTCTGGAAGTGCTTGAAAGATATTCAGAAATTATGTCAGCCATCTGTTTGTTCGTTCTCGCTGTTCATATCGGTTAGAGTATTGGAGGATTAGTGTTGGTTTTGAGTTTTATAACACTAATTATATTCCAGTGATGGCTTTCCTTTTTGGATCCATTTTCTTCGCAGAATTCTGCCCATTTTTCTTGTTTGAATATCCAAATTTCTTATTCTATTTTGTGACTAATTTCAATGAGTTCCTTTATGATTTATTCTGTTTTATTTGTTTTAAGAAGTTCATTTTTATTGTCTCTCTCTCTGCAATCATTGCCTCGATATTGTGGTCCTTCCAGTAAAGTATTCACAGGTCTTTACGTCTACCTCTAGGTATCGATACTTTTGCAGCTTTGGATATGTTCAAAGAGAATTTTTCCAAGTTTTTGTCAATCGTTCTGTGATTTAATTCTTCGTTGCACAGTTCTTCAAGCTTTTCTGTAATTTTTTCCAGTGTTCTTTTATTCTGTTGAAAATTCTCAATTTTGAATTTTAGGGTTGTTAAAATTGGTCTGTGGTCACTGATTGCACTTTTCAGAATTTTCCATTGTGTTGTGGGTGCGATGTTGTAATTTATAGCTGTGATGTCTATTGCGGATTCTGTACCTGTGGACTTGGATATATAGGTGTTCTTTTCGTTATTTAACGGCGTAAGGTCGATGTCGGTTAGCATGTCCTCAACCTGCTGACCTTTGTTATCCTGGACAGGTGATACCCAAGTTGGTCTTTCGGCGTTAAAATCACCAAGTATGATTGCGATATCCGAAGACGCTTCACTTAATGTCTCTATCAGGCCTGTATTGATGCTAGTATTATCGTGGTGATAAAAATTTATGATTGGAATTGTTTTATCTGTAAGATAGATTTCTATTGCCTGAGCTTCTGTCGTGCTTTCTCTAGGCTTACTCTGATTATAGGCGATTTCCTTGAATTTGATTTCTAGAGTTTTAATCAAAACGGCAAGTCCTCCTCCGAATTTTCCCGGTCTGTCCATTCGTAGTTTTGTATAATCTTTGATATTGAATCTCAGATTCTGATTCAATTTTGTCTCCTGAGGACAATTAATATGTACATTGTTGTCACAGAGAAGACAAGTCAGCTCTTTATTTTCATCTGGGTACCATTTATATTGAGTTGTAGTAGATTGAATTGTGTCCTCGTAGTAGATTTCTCATCATGAGCTCGAGCTGCAGCTCCTGATGCGGCGGTTACCCCGGAAGCGGTAGCATTACTGGAGATATCAGTTTTGCTCTTCATTTGAAAATGGGTGCCGTTGCAACGTTAGTCATCTTGGAAACGAACCAGAATTTGGTCAAATATTCCAAGGGTCCAGGGGGGACCGCAAGGAGGTGTGGTCGAACTTCTCCCCTTCCCCCTGGA
The DNA here is from genome assembly GCA_030710605.1 of Cordylochernes scorpioides. Lineage (NCBI taxonomy): Eukaryota > Metazoa > Arthropoda > Arachnida > Pseudoscorpiones > Chernetidae > Cordylochernes > Cordylochernes scorpioides. The sequence continues at coordinate 29,565,426 of CP092879.1, forward strand.
AGGCCGTCACTACAGGATTAAGCACTCTTGGTGAATTGTTTTAATTGTGATTTAGAATCTGCCACTGAAGCTTTACGAGCGTTTCGTTCCTTTAAAGGTATTCGAAGCGGTAAAGGACCAATGAGTTGCTACTCTCTAAAGCGATTGATTAAAAGTTTTGAGGAAACTGGATCTCTGGAAACAAAACCTCGGAGTGGAAGACCATCGACATGCAAGTCAGTGGCTGTTACGGTTTTGCAGAATGCTGAAGCTATTGAAACGTTATCCACGTATGGAGAAGTGCTAGACAAGTTTCTCGACAAACGGGGATTTCGTATGGAACAGTTTGGAGAGAACACACATTTAGAATTTTTCTATAAAAATATCCTAACAAAATTCAAAGTTTCCGCGAGTTGAAAGTCAGCGATTTTGAGAAGCGTCAAGAATTCGCTGCATGGGTTTTCCGGCAAATTGATATTGATGAAAACTGGCTGTCAAATGTTCTAAGAACAGATGATGCTCACTTTTATCTAAAGGGAGAATTTAACATTCAAAACTGCCTCATTTTGGCAACAGAAAACCCTAGGATTTTTACAGAAATACCACTTCATCAGCACAGAGTTACAGTTTTGTGTGGGTTCACTTCTTTTATTATTGGGCCATTTTTCTTTGAAAAAATCAATGGAAGAACTTTTAAAACCGTTTTTGTAACTGGTGAACGTTATGTTCAACTTTTGAGAGAAAAGGTTATTCCCATATTGCAGGACAGACAAGTACTAAGCGAAATAACATTCTTGCAAGATGGAGGACCTCCTCATATCTCCCGCGGTGCCAAACAATTGCTGAAGGAAACGTTCGGTGGAATTCGTTGATAAGTCGCCACTTTATATACCAGTGGCCCCCAATATCACCAGACTTGACGCTTTAAATTTCGGTTATGGGGGTACATTAAGTCGCGTTTTTATCGATGCCGGCCTACCACATTGGCCATGTTGAAGGCTTCTATCAGATGGCACGTTTTATAAATTTCAACTATTTAATTGTGACTATTCTGTCATCTATTGTCTGCAGGCGGTGTTTGAGAATGAAGGGCGCCACATTGAGCAAGGTTGTGACCTAATACAAGAGAGAAGGCAGTTACCTCAGGTGTTATATTTTGCAGCTCTTTGTTTTGGTTATGGGAATAATAAATGCTGTCCTCACATCTTGACTCTTTTTTTTCCTGTAAACGGTAATTTTTTTGTTTGTCATTTTCCACATTTTATATTATGTCGTGCAGGCCAAAGTGTTATAACTTCTCGAATAACACTGGTATACACAATTTTACCCCTTATGTTTAGTTTATCGCTTTTCGCTCATTAGAAGAAATAGCATAAGGAATAATCTCTGTATCCCCCCCAACTTTAGATGTTTTGCGCAAAAAATAATACAAAATGATTTTACCACCACGTTTTTCAACGCAAAAGGTCGATTTAAAAATTATTTTTATTTGAGGGGATACATTTTCAAAATTATGTACAGTATAATAAACAATGATAACATTTGACAAACCCATAGGATATTTGGAATAAAGTACGACAAATATATTTTGTCACTCCCCTCTATATTTCATTTTTAGATCATGACAAATATCCAGTTAAATAGTCAAGTGTCGACAATTAGTCAATAAACTATACATTCCTTATAGCACGAAATCCTATTAGTAGTGCCAACATAATTTTTGGTACTATATTAACATTTCAAAAATCGTGTATTGATATCAGTAGTTATTTTCAAACTTTCAATTTATTTCACAAAACTCCATCTAAAATATAGATATTTTTTTGCTACATGTTTTAATTTGCATATACCTATTTTACATATCTCAGATTGTATTTAAAAATCGTTAACTATTTCTTCTAACTTTTGGCGAAAAGGTGTTTTATTAATTTATCATTTTATATTATTAGGGTTCTTTCCTGGTATTCAAAAAGGAAAAATACGTGTCGTTCAGTTATATTTTTCAATTTATCAAACAATTTGGCCGCTGAATCTCTGATTCTGGTAGAGCGCCATCTAGCGAATAAAGTTGTAACTAAAATCAATTTCGAATTTTTCATTATTCGCCATAAAAAATCCCATTGCATCCTGAACACAATGGTGTTTACCGAATTTCTCTAGCGCAAATATTCGCGGAGTTATTAATTTTTAAAGTTGTGCGGGACTTTTGGATCACCCTGTACATCTTACTTTATTATAAAAGTAATTTATTTACTCTTTTAACAAGATTTATATGTTTATTATGCTGCCATACTAATTAGATTTTTAAAAAATAGGTTTTTATGAAAATATTATTTTATCGTCTTATTTAAAAATTGCTGTAAACAATTTTACAGTTTTTAATTAATTCGTTTTTTTTCTCTTTTCTGTGCTCTCTCAGATAATATATTTACTTCATAAATTATGGTTATAAAATTTTGCTACACTTTTCTTTTAATAGTCGAAATGTCTAGTTTTCAAATTTAATTAAACACGTTTTATTTTTAATTAATTTTGTGTCCAAATTTATTCAAATATTTCTTACATAATATCTGGCGAGTTGTTCACGTTATGGAGTACAATATTTATATGTAGAAAAATTATATTATACTGTTTTTAATAATTTTATTTTATATTTTTTAAATGTGTGAATATCTCTATAAAATACAGTTTTAACATTTGATATTAATCCTATTTTATCAAATATATTAGTGGATATAATTGCAACTAATTTTAAAGCCTGAAATGCATATACATATTGAAATATATATCTCTTATATAATATAAAAATTCTAATTAAAATTTTTATTTGCTTCGCAAATATTATGAATATGTTATATTTCTATATTTTATTTTTATACAAAAAAAAATAATTTTATTAACGATAGGGCTATATAAAATTTTCATATCTTATAAATAGAGTATTAATATTTATATAATAAAAGTATAATTAAATTTTTTATTTGCCCCGCATATATTATGAATATGTTATACCTCTATATTTCATTTTTATATTTTAAAAAATAATAATTTTATTAACGATAGGACTATAAAAACTTCATATCCATTATAAATAGACTATTAATATTTATATATTTTAAAAATACGTTAGGATGTTTTCAAACTGTGTATTTGCACATAAAATTTTTAAAATAAAGTATAAATAACGATATATGGTTTGTGTGATGAAAGTATCCGGAATTTAATAATTTCAGAAAGAAAAAAATAAAAAAATACCAAACGATGTATATGACGTGGTTTGTCATTACAAGAGAATGAGAAGGGTGTTGTTAAGGGGAGATAGATTGTGGTGGGTCTAGATTCTCTCTGGGGTTTAGTGCAGCATCCCTCAGGCAATTCTTGTCAAAGACAAGCCCAGCTGACAATGCCATTAATTACGTTATTTCGTTGTGGCCAAGGTGTATTGTTGGCTTATTCCAGACAAACTTTTAGCTTGCTTGTTTCATTACAAATTACCACCTGACAGATAAGTCTCAATTACATATTGTTTGGTCAGCCGATTCTTTTTTTTTTCTGTTTTTATTTTTCAATGATTATTTAAAAAAAATAATTTTAAAATAATTAATATCTTCAGTAAAAAGGCAGTATATTTCAAAAAGAAAAAAAATCTATAATAAAGTGTATAATTTATAATAATAGAATTATTTAAAATAAGATTAAATGACTTAATGAAAGTCGCTTATTTTTCATAGGGAATAACCTTTTTTTTTTACAAATTAAAATATTGCCATTGATAAAAAAAAACAATAAAAGTTTTCAATTTTAATAAACCAAACGATTAAAAAAAATAATAAAATGCATAAAGTATTATTTCAAATGATCGATTTTATAAAAAATATGATATATAAAGCATATTTGAATAATTATTTAATAATTTATCACAGAAAGGGTTGCCAAAATGTATCATATGTAAAGAGAAACATCGCACGCAGCCGAAACATTTGGCTATGTTTCAAAAGAGTATATCTAAGGGTAAAAATGCCAATCAATTTCCCTCTCCCCTCAGACTCCAAGTTGGGGTTGTTTACACGGGACCTGTTTACATTTCTTTCACATAGCTCCCTCGAAAAAATATTTTGACATTTCGATTTTTTTCCTTGTACACACCACCACATTCATTTTGGGAGAAACTTTGTAAAAAATGTATCTAAATAGGAGATGTATAAATATATTATTTCGTCGTTATAATAAATCTTGATATTTTCACCCCATTTAACAGCGTAATTTTATAAGTTTCGAAGTGATTTCAGCATAGCTATATTATTACTTTTTTTTTTTTGCAAAAGGAATCATTTATACAGCATTTAGTTCGAACATTTTGAAAAGATCCTTAATCAGATATTTCTATATATGTAAATATGTAATGCAACTATAACTATTTTTATTCTAGAAGATAAAGCAAAGAGAGACGAATTTGTGGTAATGGGTGCTACTATACATCAACAAATGATTTTAATTTGCATAAAAATATTTTATATTCAATATAAATACGAACATAGTAAACCGATACGAATAGAAACCAATATGTAATTAGGTATACTGCTGTTCTATCAAAGATAAGTTCTAATTTGCATAAAAATTAGAGATAAGACTAAACCTTGAAATTTTTATTTCATGCATATTTTATGTTAGCCCTCTTCGGCGGTTTATAGGTTTATATGTAGTTGAACTACTACATTATGTTATAATATATTTTGTTTATCAAAATAGGTCAAACTTAGAAGGAAATCGAGTTATCTTTATTTTAGAGCTTGAACGTTTTGAAAACAAGGTACTGAAATATATGGGTAAACATAAGTTGCTTTATGGTTAACATTATTCAAGTCTATGAACTGGGGGGTCGGTGGAAGGCTGGTTAAACCGTTTGGTTTACGACCACTACGACCCGGGTTCGATCCCCGCATTGGACACTTTTTCTGTCCAATTCTTGCAAAAGTCCAACCCCACCAGCGAGTGCAAGTAACCAAACGGCGCTCTGGCACATTTGTAAGTGCAAAGTCGAACTGCTTTCACATGTGTAGACATGTGGTGCGCTTACAGTAAAAAGCAGTCGCTAACTACCCACCATGATTATCATGGCCTGTTCCACGTGTACTAGGGATAAGCAAAAAAAAAAAGTCTATGAACGCGTGTGTAAATATCAGAGTTTGAATATCTAGTTTGTTTCTAGGTGAAGGAAAAATATTAAAACGTCTTTTAATTATTTGACGCCTGACATTAGCAATGAAGAATTAACAATAGTGATATATTCAGATTTTTGATGATTGCGAAGATTCTAGAAAGTTGAATTTTAAGTAGAATATATTTTTTCTATGAATAATGCTTAAAAGACTTGAATACCTCACCTCTGGGGGTTTCTTAGAGGTAGTCTCTTATTGAGGTTGAAGTTAGGACAGGTTAATTCAATTATTCTTTTTTTTTATAAAGGTGGGATCGATTTAGGAGGTGATTGCTTATCAGATGAATCTCTGAAGAGGACTGGTTTACTCTATCCCAAGGATAGAATGAATAACTCTCTTTCTTAGTTTCTGAAAATAAAGATACTTCGGCCAGTAAATCTTTTTATTACCTCGACGTTTCGACAAAAATCTTTTGTCCTCGTCGGGAGCAAACAAAAATTAAAACATTTGGCAAGGCGTTAAAAATTATTCTAAGGTTCCAAGGGCGTTCTCACGGCATACTGGCCGAAGTATCTTTATTTTCAAGAAATAAGAATGCCGGCCAGGCAGCCTCAATCTCTTTCTTAGGTGTATGTAGTGTTTGTATGCACAGAGAGGACTTACCGGCGAGGGTGACGATGGCCCTACGGCTCTTGATCTGGCCGAAGGATGACCAGGCGAAGCAGATGCAGGAGTAGGCGCCCGCGGCCACCGTGGCCTGAGGCGGCAGGTCGGGCGGCGCGAACTTCTCAACATCCGCACGGTCCACGTCTACTGTCACCTCCACGATACGAACTCCTGTCATGGGGTTGACAATGTCCTGTGCCCGCTGCTGCCGGTGATCCTGACTCATGCCGTTGCACTCGAAGTACACCTGGAGCGCGTGCTTGGCGCGACATGTCAGCGTTGCGGGCTTGGAGCGCGACACCAGTGCGTCCTGTGGCTCCTCCACGAAGCTGGGACGAGCAGATCCTGAGGACAGCTCATCACCATCCGGGGTGGGCATTGGCTCCAGTAGAAGGCCTCCAGCACCTACACCATCCACACAATATATAACAATCAGAAGAACACAAGCTACACCATATTATGCTAAATATCAGCCCGAAACAGATATGGATAACATATATAAACGTTCTTCACCTGGCTCATAATTTAATAAAATCAATAAAGCATCCAGGGCTAAATTTCTTGTACAATTTTTTTTCCTCAAAATTTCAGACTTATCAAGCCTTTGACGGGAGTATCACACTAGCTAACTTAAGTCAATGTGTTTTCTCCCTTCGAAGAGCTGATAGTCAGAAAGCTAAAGAAATAAAAAACTGTATAAGAAACTTATCCCTCGATGCTTTATTGATTTTATTAAATGGATAATATATATTGCACAAAATTCACAAGATCCATTTTTAAACCTGCCACAAACGATAGGTGAAAATTGAAGGTAAACATTCCCCTAACCGAATGGGCAGCTACTGTGATGGAATCTCTAACTACATTTTTGTTAGATTGCATCAATAATTAATCCAATGTTAACAATAAGAATTTTCTTTAAAATAGAATTTTAGGCCAGAAAAGTTTTATTTTAATGAACTATGAATGCCGGACAGGCATCCTCTATCTTAAAGATAAAAATAATTTATTGGCTAAATAAGAAACACCACCCCTACCATTGTTGTTTTAAAGATTTCATGTAAACTTCTGCTGTTATTATATCGAATAAGACTAACTGAATGACCCGGCTTCGCCTGCGATCTGCCAAAGTGAATATTTATCCAGCTATTCTTGTGTTCAACTAAGTTTTCTTATTATTGTTATATTATAAGTTTTATTAAGACCTATTAGTCTCATACAGATTCTTCTAGTAGAAATGTACATGCAGGAAAAACAGTAATAATATCAGTAATAAGCATTGTTATTATTATAAATTTTAAAATTATCATATTTAATAGTAATATGAAATTTATATGCAGGAAAATTAAGACAATCAAGCTAATAGATTAGTTTAGGTAAATTGGAGAAAAATAAATTTCTCATACATGGATTTACACGGAGTCATTGCAAATGAAAAAAAAGTATAACTAATTACATTTTATCATTAATAGTAGCGATATTAGGATTTCATCAATATGTTATTATCATAATCATTTTGCGACTTAAAATTATGCGAAATAGCCGGATTATAAGGCTATTGGATCTTTTGACTCATTCCAGACCTAACTCTATATTCTGTTAACATTTTATCCAGAGATGTCAAATAATGTAGATAAGAATGGAGAACAAACACGCCTACGTTTCTTTTTTGATTTGCAAAGATTGAATCGGTTAAGTGATTCATTAAAATACGATTCAATTCAAAATCTTTATTTAAAAATGGTTATATCTTCACAAAATTTAGTGCATTTTTATGGCTATATGTAAATAGATATAAAGTTTTGCTATGTAAATGTAGTAGTGTTAAGAAATATATGCGCATATAACCCACTGCTAATACTTCTCTAATTTTACACCATTTGACTAATGGGCAGAGATATCTTTCACTTACATAGCTTCATACCAATATCATTTTATTATAACTACTGAGCAATCCATATTGAATATTACAATTGAATATGAATATTTTGGATTGAAAATTAAATTGAACGAAATAAGTACAGTAGAACCTCCCTGTAAAGAACACCTAATTGCAGAGCCAAAGTGTCCTTTGGGGAGAGGTGTCCTCTTACCGAAGAGTTGCTAAATTGTAAGAATGGTAATTTTTCAAATGAAAACTGTCTTTTGTGGAGAGGTGTGCGCTAAAGGGAGGTTCTACTGTATTTATTTAATTGCAGATAGATATAACAGACTATCCTTATAATTCACGTTATAGCAATATTTGTGATGGCTGGCTATGGGAGAAAGTTTAAAAGTTATAAAAATAGCTGCAAGGGGATTTGATGGAGGTCCACTCAGCAGTGGCACTCAAGGGCGGGCTGTGGCTATTCTCGGTGTGCCATAAACTGCCGGAAGACCATGGCTGCCCACCATGAGCCTACTGAGATTTGGATCAAATTTAGGATGTGTCGATGGCATAACTACTTCCTGAGAAGGTCTCCGGAGAAAAAGTTTCAAAGAGATTGAAGATTTGTCTAGCGCAGAAAGATTTAGCTCAAATTTAGGGATATGATGGAATAACGTCTTGATAATTTCTTCGGAGAAAAGTTTCAACTAATTTCAGAGATATTGGAGATATGTCTAGGGCAAACAGATTTGACTCAAATTTAGGATGTGCAATGACAGAACTACTGTCCGAAAAGGTCTCCGGAGAAAAGTTTCAGCTAAAATCAAAGAGATTGGAGATATGTTTAGTAGAAAGATTTAGCTCAAATTTTGGATATGACGATGACAGAACAACTTCTTGAGAGTTTATTCGGAATAAGAGTTTCATCTTAATTCAAAGAGATTGTAGAAATGTCTAGCAAAAAGATTCTGCTAAAATTTAGTATGTGCTAATGTCTTCTGAAAATACGTTGGACATAAATTTCAAATATATGAAGAAAATGTGTCTTGTGAAAATATTTGGCACAAATTTAGAATGTTACAACGACAGAACTGTTGCTCAATTACGTTTTTGTAAAAGAGGTTTCAAAATAAATTCTTAGAAATGAAAGATATGTCTGACAGAAAAAGATTTGGCTCAAATTTAGGATGTTGCAATAACAGCAACATTTTCCGAGAATGTCTGCGGAAAGAAGGTTTGAGATAAATCCAAATATATAAGAGAAATATTTTACAAAAAGAAGAAAATAAAAACAATGACGCAAAAGTGTAGGAGCATAAAAACAATGCTTTATAGAAACTTTAAAATTTTCATGAATGCTTCTTTTGAATTTCTACATTTACAAACGCAGCAACATAAATTCATATATCCTTCATTCTTAACAACACATTATCTTTTAACTATTATCAATTTTATAAGGCTACCGTAAAAATATGAATAGATTTAAATGGAAAAGAAGACGAAATCCATCACCGAAATTAAATGTGTGTAGAGATTATTGATCTATACTTCTACATACAAAAAAAAAAAAAAAGAACTGAAGCCCTGAAGAAAATACAGTAAAATCTCCTCATAACGCAAAAATACTTTCTAGAATTATAAATCGTTATCAATTCCGTTATAGAGAATTCAAAAGTATATTCAAATTTTCCTTTTGTCTAATCCTACAGATTCTGTATTTAGATCAAGGGTTAAGATAAAGAGTCACAATTCTCACACAGAAGGATCCGCGGTGTCATAAAGTAGGATGTTGTGGGTGATAGAACAAAGGCCACCTGGTCACAACAAAGAGCCCTGTCTAATTGGGCAATGAACGATGTTCCGCCCTAAACGGCGGCCAGAAACCCAAGGAGAGAGAGGGGCCTCCTTAATTGGATAGGAGACCTCACCCCACTCTGGGGATCCAGCGGTAAAAAAAAAAAAAACGGATTCCGCTACAGCCTGCCTTCCTTTCCACATCTGCTGCCTCTTTTTTTAAAATCTCTTTCAAATTTATAACGGGTGTTGATTCCCCTTTGCTTGCTACTACGGGGCGTTGTTTGATCTTCATTGTTCATAGGTAAATGGTAGAGAGATTGTTGAATATTTCATTTAATATTTTGTGTTGAAAGAGCTACTGATAGTTAGTCGATTTTCAATTATAGAACCATTGATTGAAGTATGAGAGAATATTTTGGCTTTCCTTGTCCATAGAACCAACGGAAGGACAATGGCTGGGTATTTCATTTTGATCTTCGTCCATAGAGACATTGGTCCCGCATTGGACACTTTTTTTCTAATTAAAAAAAATGCTCCAATGGCCTCCGATTCTAGCAACCCCACCAGCAAGTGAAAGTAATCAAAAAGAGGTTCTGCCACATTTGTAAGTACAAAAGTCGAACTGCTTTCTACATAAGTAGACATGTAGTGCACTTACAGTAAAAGCAGCTGCCAACTTCTACCTACCATGATTAGCATGACCACGTGTACTAGGGATATAAAAAAATGTAGTTTTCCCCTTTCGACATTTTATTTCTATATAAAAACTCTAAATTAAGTCAGTCTTATCTTTAGAAGAACCGTAATATAGCTTGATTAACAAGCAATTTCTAATCTCAACATCTTTGTTTTTTAAAAAACTTTCAATCCAATATCAAGACCTCACTTTTAAAGTGAATCGATCACGCCTTTATTTATGAAACATTCATTAGGAAGAGAATCAATTAGGAATTTAGAAGAAGAAAAAAACTTTAGATTGGTTTATTGAAAAAACAACATCGAAACAGTGGCAAAATAAAATTCAAGAACTGAAACAGTAATCAATAAAAATGATTAATTTTGTTCGTATATTAATTACATAGATTAAACGGGATAGATGTTAAAAAAATGAAACGCCTTTCTATTCTGAATTTTTAAAGAGTATAATTATTGGCTAGGGTTATCTGATTTTGGCGCCAATCTATACAAAAGGGGGGAATCTTTTGGCACGAAATAAAAACCGATAGCCAAGCAATGCATTTAACACAACTCTTTTCCCCATTTCAAAATAGGATTCCTTAATGCCTTCTTGGTTGATAAAGTATCAGAAAGGACATTAGAGTCAGCTTCTTGCTTAGAGTTTTGTTTTCTATCCGTTTTTTTTTTTCACTGTTTCCTTTTCATCAGGATACTCGTTTCTCTAAAAGAATTATTCTGTGAATTTAGAAATTTATCGCTCAATTTTTCTTTACAATTTATTCTAGATAGATAGAGAAGGTATCTTTTTAAAAATATATTCAGTGAGAGAAAATTGGTCTATATTTGAGATAAATTCTTTTTATTGGTGTTGATAAAGTTTATTTTTAGTTTACGATGTTGTGTGTATCGGAAATTATAAAGAGAATTTCATTGATTCTTAATAAATGGATGGTTAAATATTTTAAATGTTTTTTATTGATGTGACTTTGTTGCCAACTTTATTTTCCAATCGAAATTCTAAATGTTTGGCTATTAAGGGTTTTAAGGGTATTCTTTGTTGTTTTTTATTGTTGAAATGATAAGATCTATTTATCTTTTGGTGTGTCACACACACACACACACACACACACACACAAGTAGTTATATTTATTTGTGAAAATTTCAATTTAAAAAGAACGATGTTTATTTTTAAAAGGATTTATCTAGTATTCTAGTAATATCTCTGTTTATTATTTATATTATATTACTATACTCTTTTATATTTTGCTTTTTTTTAATTATAAAACGGATAATTTAGGATTAAAATATAGTTTTCCTTTCATTTATACTCGAAGTCGAAAATTTCGATTTTAAAGAACGATTTTATTTATAAAAAGTTTTATTTATTTAGTATTATATTCGATAATATTTCTATTTTTATTGTTATTATATATATATATATATATATATATATATATATATATATATATATATATATATATATTAATTGAATAGCATATTTTGGATCAAAAATAAAATAAACATTTTATTTAATATTAATGCCAATATTTCAATAGGCTATACGCCTAACTTCGTCAGGGCTTTTCTTGTTTTTGAACTGCTTTGGTTCATCACGTGATGCCTTCACGCGACGATATATAAATATTTGCAACTCTGTGGGGATAAAATTTAAAATATATACACACAAAAAATATCAATAAGAATAGACTATATATGTACATTTATAAAAATTAAAAAATAATATATGATTCCTAATAAGTATAATAAAATAATTTTAAATCGATTTGAACTGTAGATATAACGGAGGTATGTCAATTTTTCTATTAATACTGTTGGTATCTTTCATTGAGGTCCAACTTTCTAAAAAAGAGTCTTGAATGTTTATCTTGAATGTTGTTATATATAATTTCTGTTTTTTTCAAAATTTGGTATATGACCTGTTTGAGTGCGTGATCTACTAAAAGTGATAATGGGCTATGGTTTTTAAAAGCTGTTTTGTGTTGATTTACTCTTTCTTCAAGAGTTTTACCGGTTTCTCCTATGTATGTTGCAGGGCATGATTTGCATGGAATGCGATATACTATGTTTGATTTAAATTGATGAATGCTATTATGTTTAGTGTTTGGATGGCGTAGAATTTCTTTCAGATTTGCTGTGGTTTTGTATCGGGTTTTGATATTGTAATTTTTAAGTATTCTTGTTATTCTTTCAATGCCATAATTGTATGGCAGTGCACAGTATTTATTCGGTTCTTCACTATTGTTTGTAGGACTGTTGGTGGGCTTATATATATGTTTCTTGATGAAATTTGAAAGATATTCATTATTTTTCATCTCATTGTAAAATATGTTTTGTTCAGCTTTATTATTTTTAATATTTGAGGAGCAATGGGTGGAAATTCTTTTTGATAGTGTTTTTATAACGGATATTTTATGATTAATGGGGCCAAATGAATTAAAATTGAGATATTTGCCTGTATATATTTACTATATTTCATATTGATTATTTTATTATATAACAGATAATTTAGTGTTAAAAATAGTTTTACTTTCATTTATAATCGAAAGTTGAAATTATTATCGTTCGGTTCAATTTAACACATAATTCGAACAAAAGAAACTAGTTCTTTTGAGCTAAGTTTTTTTCACTCATTCTGAGGTGCTGCAACCTATTGAGCAAATTTAGCTCTTCAATGGGAAAATCGACGCCCGTGCGTGCACAAGCCAATAACATTTTTTTTTCTTTTGCTTTTGAACATGCCCGTTGAAGAGCTAAATTTTCTTGAGGGGTCGCACAGCATCTCAGGATGAATGAGGAAACTCTTTGCTTAAAAGCTAGTTTCCATATTCGAATGATTGCTAAGAGTATCTATTTAATAATGTTAACAAAATATATCTTTGCTATATATTTGTTCAATGTTCAATTCTTTCTCTAAACATTATTTTTTATTTTAAAAATAACATTTATTATTTTTAAATATCAAAGAGGCAAAATTTAAGCTATATATTTGTAACATGCTTTGCGTTTATTTGTGTAAAATATTTGATTATTATTTAATTTTTCTTTATGGTTGGGCAGTCGGCAAACAATGTATTTTACTTTTGGTAATTTTGCATAAATTTGTTATTTTGATATATATCTATTGATCAACCTTGTTGTAATTGGGTTAAATAAAGGAACACAAGGAATTGTAACTATCTCTTTTAAAATAGAAAACGTTACAACAATTAGTAAAATTCTAATTATCAAAAATATTCGAATATTACTATTAAAAATTATATACTAGAAATGTTAGAAAATTGTGTGTGCAATACAAATTTTAAAAACGCATATTCTAAATCTATTCAATAAAGTCTGTGTCAAATTTAAAGCGACGAATCCAAATATTGTATAAAGAAACTTCCATTTTTCCGATATTCAATCCAAATTGTATATTTGAGATATCAATATAGAAGAAATGTAGCTTTTCAAATATTTGTTCAAAATTTCAACATACTCTTTAGTCGTGCATCAGTACGAGTTCTCTGTAATTACAGAATAATTAGTCAAAATTAATGGAGAACAGACCCTATTTATTCCACAATTAAGTCTATTGAACTTAATTATGGAAATGATAAAGGAACCTGACGTTTTCTATTTGAAGGTAATGTGATGGAAATGAAAAATCAGAAGCTGCCATCAGAAAAGGGTGTTGTTAACACGCTCGGATATCCCCCCATTCATCATCAGTTTTGCTATCTTATTATCATCATTACACTCAAATTATCAATAAAATATTGTTGGTGATGATATATTTATTGTCCTATTTGTCTAGACCCTATAGTTTATCTTGTCATCATCAAATAACTTTTTGCTATTCTCTTTCTACAGAATGAGATGAAGTAGAAGAAATTAATCGCCTCTTATTGATAATTTGTGTATATTATTTTTAATCCCGTCTTCATTGTTAAATTTTAGTTGTTAATTACATATTGTTACGTAGAAAATTAAGGATAGACAAACCTCAGAATGACACAGTAATTTATTTGATGTAAAACCAAATTAAAACTGATAAAATAGCATAGAAGCAATGAGAAAATTTTACAGTGTATCAAAATAAAAATATCGAAATTTAAAATATTTTCATAAAATAAGAAATAATATGCTTCAATATTAATAGTTAGCAAAAATAGGGCTGATAAAAAAATAACATGGCTGAAAATTACAAGTTTGTTAAAGTGTGTGTAAACGAACAATATGTGAATTAAATTTGCATAGTTTAATTTACATTGTATAAGAGACCAGTAACTATGTAGATAATGTGTGAGAAACAGATAATATAATTTTTAATTTGCATACAGAAGACATATTTAATAGATAATAAATGGATTTTAGAGTCACACGTCCATGCGAATGTCACTATTTCAATATAAACATTTTAAATGGGATAGTGGACATTGCGACTGCTGTGATAGAGATGCATGTGGACATCTGAGGCTCTTTATTGGACACGACAACAACAACGTTTTAAATATAAAAGGGAAATATTGACAATTTAAAGATAATTTTTGTTTGATTAATTTATGTAAAAAGGTATTTTTAGAAAATAAATTTTATCAAAATCTTTTTTTCTTTAATATTCATTTACATTTCCCTTCTTCATTCAGTAATATTAATTGATAAGTGCATACATAGAACAAACAATGTCTAAAAAAAATAAAAATAATAATAATTAACACAATAATTATAATTTTTATTTAAATTCTATTTTTAGAAGAGAGATAGTACACTTTGATGAAATAAAATAGGCTCTTATAGTGTATTAAGAATCTAAAACAAATCTATCTATAAATGATAAAATAGATAAAAATAACTATTATTTATTTATTATCAAATCAGACGCGATATCCCCACAAGGGATGCTTGCGTCAAGAAACAACACTAAATTTAGATACTATATTACATAAACAATTGAATAATTACAAGGTTTGAGTAGAGTTTAAAGAAGAAAATAAAGGAAAGTAAACTAAAATCATGCTTGAATTTACAACCAACTATTATAATAGTTAAAAGAATTGAAAGAAAAGGTAGTTAAGATAGTGTCTCAAACCTCGGACATGGTGTCTAAGTTAACATGACACCAATTGAAGTTGATCAATTTTAAAAGAAGTGATAAAAAATGAAGGAGGGATTTCGATAGGATGTTTGAAGCCTAATCGAAAGAAGTGTGGAAAGTGAACATGTGTCATCCATCTAACAAGATTACTAGATGTGAATATACAACCGGGACAAACAACATTTATTCTCTTCCAATACAACTGTTTACACAACGACATCAAACCTTAATGCAATTTTGCCTCTATATACAACTCCATTTTTTTACCAGCGGTTGTCTCTATTTATTTTTGTGTCGTTTAATTCATTTTTAGAACGTTGGGAATCTTAAATGTAGTGGAAAGCTATTTATTTTCGGTTTAAAATACATCTATTTCACTCATGTCAGGAAATGGCGCTTTTATAATATATATATATATATATATTTTTTGGATCGTAAATAATTTGATTAGGGTTTTTTTTAATGAGAATTTTAATATATTTAGTGATTTATAGACAAGGATTTTCATTTAATAGGATTGTTAAAATAATTAATGTTTATTGTTCGGTGGTCAAATATCATAAAATAATTGTCATTGATAAATTGCTTTTATTTTTTAGTTCGTTGTTTGAGTTTTCAAATAAAAACGAATTATTGAAATGAAAAATATAAAATAAATATTTGTTTAGTAATTCCTGATCTTTTTTTCTCAAGACAAACAAATCCTTTAGTTTTGTTTTCTAATTATCAAAAAATAAAGGAAATTCTAATAAAAATATAATTAAGATTTTCTTATTTATATATACATGTTATATAATTAATTACCACACACAGTGTGTATATCATGCTCGAAGAATATTCTATTTTAAATGTTAGAACACAAAAGATTTTCTATTTTAACAATAATGGTAATATAGCGAAATATATATTTTTAAATAATGAAATCCTTTTTCCATAAAATAAATAAAATTTATGGAAGTAATAAAGTAAAATTTTATATATATTATATAATTCAAACACATACAAAAATAATGAAACAGAATCTGTAAATAACACATTTAAAAAAATCCTTGCTAATTCCAATTATTTCAGGATTTCTAAAACTTCAAACCTAACGCCTGAAGTCAAAAGAGAAAAAAAGAAGAAAAAATAACCCAATTGGGAGAAAAAAGCTGTGGAGAATTTAGGGCAAAGAGATCATGTGGATGGTTGGAAATGGTGGGGATCTCCAGGAAAGATCCTTCTATGTAGGAGGAAATATTTTAGGCTTCTCCAGGAACTTAGGTTATTTATTAGAAAGACGGCTTCAAATATTTAGTTAGACCTTGCTTGATTAAACTTTGGGGTAATAATTACCAGACCTAGCTAACAGAGCCATTGTTTCAACTTCTTTTTACCAGCGCTGTTGAAAGTTGTTACAAAACACATTGTATAGCTTCTGTCTAACTTTTTAGTATTGTATACAAGCTTATTTAGCTAATTTTGTAATAATTAATTATATACCTTTTCTTTTTTGAAGATGTATAGATAACTTGACTCATACCTTTTAAAATGGCACTTTTATCAAAAGAGTATTCATTTTTTATTAATATGATGCAAACTGAACGAAAATATAACAGGGCGTATATATGCATACATTTTTTACCTTTATATGCATACCAGTTTTATTTTAGTTGAAACTTCGCTTAATAGTACGGTAGAACTTCTAAAGAGAGATTGTATCTTCATGGTTACTCCTGGAAGCGGTCTCTTATTGGAATTAAGGTGGTTACTCATCATATGGGTCTCTCATGGGAGTTTCAGTGTCTATATTATTCTGGTCGAAGTGCGTTTAGAAAAATAATTATACTTTTATAATATTATATATTATTTTTGGGAAGAAAGGTATGTATACATTTGGTAATAGTATTTTATTGAAAATGTTTGCTATTTATATCTCTGTATGTTATATTGTAATCCAGTATCGATTAGTCGTTATTGAATTTGAGACCTTTAAAAATGATTTAAGTATAATTTTAACATTATGACCAAAGAAAAGTTTGAAAACTTCTATTTTCCACTGAAAATGTACCTGTAATGCTTTACTGTTCTTATTTATAGAGAATGAATACCATAAAGGAAAATATTTTAGACAATTATTTCTCGTCTTGTGACAAGGAGGTAATGATGTTCGGACCCAACACATATACGGTTAGCACTCCTCTCGTCAAGGAAGAAATGGGTTTTGGACCCAACATACGTATATAAGGTTAGCATTCCTCTTGCCAAGGAGGGAATTATCTTTGGACCCAACATATATATGTTTAGCACTCCTCCTCACAAGGATGGAATTGTCTTCGGACTCAACATATATATAGTTGCACTTCTCGTGACAAGGAGGGAATGGTCTTTGGACCCAACATATGGTTAGCACTCCTCTTGACAGAAGCGGAATGCTCTTCAGACCCAACGTATATAAGGTTGGCATTCCTCTTGACAAGGATGGAATTGTCTTTGGGCACAGCATATATATGGTTTGCACTACTCTTGACCAGGGGGAAATGGTGTTCGGACCAGAACAAATACGTTCAACACCTAGGAAGTGTGAGAGAGAGAGAAAGCAAGGTAAATAACGACACTTGTCATGATGTCAAACGTAACAGCTACCCTGTCGACATTCCTAGAGACTTTGATGTTTCCCGCGGGCAGGAGTGCCAGCTATCGATATGACACCCACCTTATTTTTAAAAATTCTATTTTAAGCTGTTTATGACGGCTGGTCATGAAACCCGAGGGGCGTCTGATATTAATCTCCAGGTAGATCCCGGGACTTATTTTGAGGAGTGCGGGGTCCGAGGGTATTTTTATGGCGCCAACAAACGAGGGGCAGGTGTCGCCATTTCCGCAAAGGATGAGCCGCAGTCCTCCAGGGCGGGGACAAAGAGGTTGTTGTATTCTACATAATCCCATCAGTATCTGCCTCTTGGATGTTGCAGGAGACTGAAGACTTTGGTTCCACGCCGTCTAATTCTTGACTTAGCCTTTCACCCTGGCACTCGTCTCCTTCTGAAGAATCCTTTCTTTCTTTTCCTCATTGTGTGATGCAGGGAGAGCGAAGTCATTTGGGCAGCGCGATGGTTCTCATCATCCAACTGGCGACATAACGTGGGGATTGAGTTGCGAAGTTTTGGACTTCTTCGTCAGCGATGCATCGCAGAACTGTGTCGAATCACCATAATACATGCTTTATTACGGTTATTCGGTGTATGCACATATAATAATGATAAAATAACTTGATCCATATATCCGGATAACCTATCCATAGTATTGAAGCCAATCTTTTTATTCAAACAAATGCTACACATTTCTAGAGATAAGTTTATTTATCTTTATTAAACGTAATCTCGAGCTTTCAAGCATCTTTGCCCTTCTACAGGAGTACATGGAAGTAAGGATATTTCCGAATGAGAACTTGCTTGTAGTAATGGAGATAAATAACTCAGATTATTGGATGTAAGAATGTAACTGAAGAAAACGTGGCTGTAACATGAAAACCAAATACTCCCGAGTTATTATATGTATATAGATGACTTAAATATAGCGTTGAACCTGAATAAATCAGATTATTGGATGACTAATTGTATTTGGATCACTTGGCTGTAGTTTTGAATTTAAATAACTGATTATATATATATATATATTAAATTAAAAAGGCATATATTGGATCAAAATATCATTTATTTTACCATTATTTCAGTTAGCTGAACGCCAACCTTTATCAAGGTATTATATCATTTTATATTATAACACGCAATAAAATGTTATAATACCTTGATAAAGGTTGGCGTTCAGCCAACTGAAATAATGGTAAAATAAACGATATTTTGATCCAATATATGCCTTTCTATTTAAATATATATATATATATAGTAGAATTAAATATAATTTATATGAAAGATAGTTGTAAATTAATGATAATTAAAAACAAATTATAAAATATTACTATTTGGGTATCAAAAAGGTTTTAATTTTTTAAGTAACAACATAGGGTTATAACAAGTTCACGCTGTTACCTCGGCAGTTACGCGTCATTTAAGCAGAACATAGAAAAAAAAGGAAGAATTGAAGATATTATGGTAAGAAAAAGAGCAAAGACAGAACCATGTTATCTTTCCATCAATATTATTTATATTTTTATATAATTCTATATATAGAGCAAGAATGTATCCAAATAACTTGGGCACATATAGTAAAACGTAAAATCTTAGACCATATATAGGTGTAGGTACTAAATACAAGAGTATGCTAGAAAATACGTCCATGGTTAACACAGGATCAAAGCATCATTGAGATATGATAATTATGATGAGTATTTTAATTAAATCCTCTCGCTTTGTTAGTTTAACAAACTATTCCACAGGTAACTATCCACATATAGAATAGTCAGTTTCTAATTACACCGTAGCCATATATTCCTAGCAAAAATATCCTTCAACCAAAATTAAAAAATCCCCCATGATGGAGAAAGATGGAATAAAATTGGAAGAAGATAATTTATTAACGAGAGAGAAACTAAACAAATTATTTTCCAAGAATTGCCTTTAAAATAACTCAGGTTTAATTTTCAATTGAGTAATTCTATTTAATTAAAATTTTATTTCCAAAGAGAGATGGTATTTTATTACATTTTTGGAATATCGCGATGGAATTTAATACCGTATGGATTTTTGAGTACCTTCAGCCAAATTTCTCTTTGTTTAATCAATGTGCTCCCATTTATTTTGTAGAAATATTTGCATATCTATCTGTCTATTATATATATTATGCAAATATTATATATTGTCCAATCTATCTATGAATTGTTCTGAATGTGAAGATATTACAGGGTTTTTAGAAGTCCGTCTAGTATTTAAGAAGCAAAGAAGATTCAATGTATTATAAAGAGTTCCCATTTCACCCTTTCGTATATTCAAGTCATCAGCCAGCAGAAATTCATATCCTGAATCTATATTAATAAAATGGAAATTTCATAAGTGGACATCACTAAAAACTTTCGTTACAATGCATCAATTTCAACCAAATTTTCAACATTTATGTAAAACGAGATGAAGCAGGTTTTGCTTAACATCAAAATATATTTCCTAACATTAAAATGCGTAACTTCGCTGTTATCGATTAAATACAAAAAAAAAATCAACAGAGTTAATTTTATTTATATATAAATACAAAATTAAATTTCAACAGAGTTAATTTTTTTACATACTAGCTAATAATCTCAATCTAAAAAATATTCAATACAAACAATTTTAAGATAATTATCATGTTTCTAATTTCGCCTAACAAATATACAAATTTATAGTGACCAACATATGCAAATTTTATCATTGTTTTTATTTAACTTGATATCGTAAACATATACATCCATTGTAAGCATTTTTCTGTTCACCTTCCGTGGTTTCTCTTTTCTCTGATAGTTTTTAGGTGTAGTATATTTTCTTATTACTAGACTACAAACATTGCCTCGAGAAAAACCTGGGCGAAGCCGGGTACATCCGCTAGTATTATATATATAATAGGCTGATTGCTCTATAAAACAATCCTTAACTAATTTAAGTTGTATTTTGATCATCTTAGTTGAGGTACAGTTTTCATCACCTAGATACCTTACACCAAACTTGTTTTTGGAGTTTCTATATTTATATATATATAAGATGAGTAATATATTATATTTCGAAATTGGAATATCAATATTTATAGAAGTAGAAACACAAGTCGAGGAGAAGACCCCGAACTGGGTTTCTTCTTCTATAGCGAATAGATAAAGACTATACAGTTAAACCTGTCTATAGCACCCCCTCTAAATAGCGCCTTCCTCTCTATAGCGCCCGATTTTAAACAAAATGTAAACATTTTACATTAAAAGTTACCTGTCTATAGTTGTATTAATTCTTATATAAAGAAGCTCTTCTCCCCGACTTGGGTGTGTAAAGCTGCTGCTCTGGGTCTTTATCAATTTTCTGCAAGGCTGCGGCCATTGATTCTTCTTAGTAGTAAAGGGATATAATCTTATTCTAAGCATGAAACATATGAAAGGAAATAGTATTTCATATTAACTCGTTCTACTTGCAAGATTCCTAATTTCCCAAGATAGTTCCTATTAAGATTTACAACAAAGCTCATTGAATCTTGTAAATAGTGTAAAAATTGCCCCAGATTTTCTTTTTCATTTATCATGAACGATTTTTAAAAAATCAGAGTATAGAAAAAAGGGACTAGATGAATCTTGTGTAAAAAAATAGAAAATGCAAGTCTTCAAGTACCAGTAATAAATCTGGAAAGTAACAACACGTTGTAAGTAATGTTTGTGACACACAAGATTAGCTATAAAATCTTAAATCTTCTCTTTAGTCAGGGACATATAACTGCTCTTTAATTGTCCATAAATGGGCGATAAAAGTTATAATTCCTCAATTGTGGTTTATGGGATGCCGAATGGGTCCTATAATGGGAGAATGGTTACCATGTTGATGGTTGGAATGATTTGTAAGTTAGCAATTATATTTGTTTACTTTTTTGGATTTGTTGTTTTATGGTTAATAATTCATCTCTATTCGATACTACTTTCGTGACAATGTTATTTTTGTCCAAGAGTAAAACTTCTTCTTTCTTATCTCCACTCAATCATATTAGGGTATCAACCTTGTACATACTGTGTAGAGCTTGAGACTTTTGATGGTGTCTGCTGATGATGAGTAGAGCTCATCATTGAATGAGTCAATACTGTCAATAATGTGTTTTGGGGTTGCAGGTTGAGAATTGCAAAGAGAGTGGCGTCTGTTCCTCATGTCAGAGGCGGCTATTTCATATTGGAGCTAAGTCGGCCTGCTACTGAGTCGCGCTCCCAGTCTTAATGACAAAAGCAGACGCTTACCCAGTCATGATGGTTGCCAAGACTAAAACTTGATTTTATGGAACTACAATTATTCAAAAGGTGTTTATATAAGTTTAGTTTCGGATTTATTGCTTTTAATTTCGTTTTCTTTCTTGGGGAGAAAAATAAATATATGTATATTATATTTATTGCACCTTATTTTTTAATGAAATATTTTGTATTCTTCTTAAATAGGTAGACCAGTATATGTTGGTCATTGAATAATTAAATAAATCATTTCTATTATATCCGAATATTCCTATTAACCGAATTCTCTCAATTCCCAAAGGGTTCGTATAATCGAAGTGGAACAGTATTTGTAATATAGCATCTCCAACCAGTTCATCACGGGGGATCCTCACTGTCATAAAGATAATAGAATGTGTGAAGAAAATTATGTATAAAATATGAAAAATACTTTTGGTAAATAAATATAATATAAACAGACTTTATGATCTGTTCCAAAAGTTAATAATTGCGATTGTATAAACACGAGAGTAACACACTGAATCACAGATAATTCTAGAAATAGAATATTTTCAGTGTTCCTACAGAAATTTGTGTGAGTTGGGAGAATATGCAACTATAGTTACAATTAAAAACAAAAAAGGCATATCCTGACCGCTCACACGAGCTTTTAAGATAGCAGAGCGCCATCTAGTGGAACAAAAATCAACTAAAAGCTGATTTAACTTGTTAACTGATTTTTGACCAAGGTTTACAACAACAACAGCAACAACAAAAGCCTTTATTGAGGACCTCTCGTCCTATAAAGGATTCGGCAGTTTACAGAGTAATTGAAGAGAAGAGAACTAAGAATACAGAGATATATGTAGTAGGTATAGTATAGTATTTTCTACACTGTGACTATATACAACAGCAGTAACAAGCCTTTTAGTGGAATTAAAGTCCCATACAGGATTCGTCATTCTAATCCTGACAAAGATTATTTACATATAATTATTTACATCAATTAGATTATGTATATAGCTTTCTTTTCTCTTCAGCCGTCTTCCAAAATTTGAACAACGCAAACGCTCCAGCTCTGTTTCTCACCACTTCATTCAACAGAAGCTCCAAAGAGAGTCCCTCAAGGCCTATTTCACTGAGGAGCACTTCTCGTTCGTCTTTCAGCCCCATACATGAGAGTATATGGTGATCTAGCCCCGGGTCCATTCTTGTCCCGCAAATCTCGCATGTCCATCCGTCTGTTTTAAATATTCTGGGGCGATCATCAGTAAAGAGCACCGAGAAGATTCTCAGTCCGGCAATACACCGTTTGACCCGGAGCGGGAAATCGCTGGACAGATGGTGTTCCGGTAACGGAGTTGAGCAGATGTTTTTATTATGGGGGTATAGTCTTGAATTTATTATTCTTGTGTGATCCTTTTGCAGAGATTGATCTATTGCAGTCCTGTGATTATGTAGGGAATTTCTCTTTGTAATGTTCTATAGTCTGTGCAGAAATTCAGCCATTGAAATCCGGTGGTGTTTAAAATATTATCTATACTTCCTGTTAATACATAGCAATAACGCGCCATCTATACATATAAAATGAAAGGATTTAAAAGCACGAATATTTCTTTTATACATAACAAACTTCTACTGCCCTTACGCGATGAAAAAATATATTGGGAGGGCTTGGCTCATCAGTGGTGAACCCTCCCAGCGGTTTCGCCAATTTAATCCTCCAGACCGCTTCTCAGAGCTCTAATACTGTATTGGACAATTCTGCTTATATACGCAGCACTGAAGGATGGAATCTCAGAAATGGTTTTCAAGAAAACTATGGACATAAGCTTATAGGACAGTAGAATTACATTCAAATATTTGCATCGAGCAATGCTCTTCCGCAAACAATAAAGACAAGGCCAGTTAGGCATAAATTAATACATAGCAATAACGCGCCATCTATACATATAAAATGAAAGGATTTAAAAGCACGAATATTTCTAAATCCTTAAATTTTTAAATCCTTTCATTTTATATGTATAGATGGCGCGTTATTGCTATGTATTAATTTATGCCTAACTGGCCTTGTCTTTATTGTTTGCGGAAGAGCATTGCTCGATGCAAATATTTGAATGTAATTCTACTGTCCTATAAGCTTATGTCCATAGCTTTCTTGAAAACCATTTCTGAGATTCCATCCTTCAGTGCTGCGTATATAAGCAGAATTGTCCAATACAGTATTAGAGCTCTGAGAAGCGGTCTGGAGGATTAAATTGGCGAAACCGCTGGGAGGGTTCACCACTGATGAGCCAAGCCCTCCCAATATATTTTTTCATCGCAGTAAGGGCAGTAGAAGTTTGTTATGTATAAAAGAAATATTCGTGCTTTTAAATCCTTTCATTTTATATATACTTCCTGTGAAACCTATATATTTTTTCGTTACGTTTGAGATTTCCCACAGCTGGGACAAGCAGAGCAGCGGCAATCTAGTTTCACCCATTCCCAGCATTCTCAACCAGAACTTTAAGGTAAGTTTCAAGACTGTAACGCTGAGTGACACTCTTCCCAATTCTATCCTGAGCATGTATCCGGGGGTTTATCTTGGTAAATTTAGATATCTTCGAAAAAATGAGTCCTGAATTTGATCAACAATTAATGAATGCTCATTTACCCAAACAGGTGCCGCGTATAGCAGGGTTGATAGAACCATCGCGTCAAGGAGTTTCATAGAAGATTTCAAAGAGTTCATCTTCGACCTGGTCAGAATAGGCCAGACCGCACCACTGGCAGCAAGAGCTTTACCCTTATAGTATAATGCGGCTTGCTTAAAAGAGTTTGACCAAGGTTTAGTTGAGTTTTGTTCCATTAGATAGCGCTCTGCCATCTAAAGAAGCTCATGTGAACGGTCAGGATCTGCTTATTTTCTTTTAAATAACAACACCTGACCCTTTTTATATTTTATAAAATTGAATTTTTGATACAATAGAAGAGTAGGTAGCTCAATTTGAGTTTACACATAAAAAAGTCATAGATATATATAAAAATTTCGAACTATATATAATTACTGTATTGTGTTGTTCACAATAAATTGCACGTAAAATGGAGTATTATATCATAATCAAATTTTCTCGGCTCTATGCTTCAACATTTATTTTACATATCTTTCCAAGAATAGACATATTTTAAGAGAGAGAGACTTCCAGTTGATAGATATGATTCGGTCTATGTTAGTTCGTCCTGTAATCAAACTCATGGATAAAACTTAGAAAGTTTCATATTTTATTGTCGCCAGTCGTCTATTTTTTTTTAAGGAGACAGAGGTAATTTTGTTCACACTTGGTTATCTCGTGTATCTTCAAAAAAGGTCACTGTGTATCAAATATCTTTCAGAGTTATTGTCTGAATCCCAATATACACGCTAAAAGGTACAACTTCCTTAAGTTTTATCCATGAGTGTATTTTGAATTAAACCTAGGGTCTCTTTATAACCCAATTTATAGAAATTATTTGAGGCGTTTACGTATATCTTCATATAATATTTTTAGTCAGGAGTATTATAAATATAATAATGTACACATTTCCTAATAACACGACACAAGAGGGAAACTACGAGGGAATATTGAAAAGTAAAGTCTCCAACATTACGACAATTCTGATCGTGAGTTGGTAGGCGAAATTTGGCAATCGTATGCAAAAAGTGATTGATCGTCAAGGCAACTATGTTTAAAAATTGCCAAATGTTCAACCTTCCCAACAATGTACGCAAAGTGGTAAATAAATTACATTTCCCATGAAAAAAAAAGTAAATAGTTGTTTAATTGTTTTGCATAATATTTCATCTATAAATTAATCTCTGTGAAAATAAGAATATTGGACTGGTGACTAAAAAACTGTAAATAGATGGCTTAATGTTATATAGTTATGATATATAATTAATTGTGATGATTATGTAATTTTGATCTTCATTGAATAAAATGTATAAATTTTAAATGTGTTTTAAACTTGAATAACAAGTACAAAACAGAGACCTTTTCAATACACCCTCGTATTTTTATTTACAACTTTAAATGTATTATTGAATTCCTACATTATTTATATATAAAAATAGTCTGATAGTATCTTTCAATTTAAAAGAATCTCAATTGATATCATGATGATAATTCACTTTTTGTACTTTATTCTCGTCGCCAAGACAGCGAGAGTAAAGAATAACATTGAGAAATATCAATAAATAAATGGCAAAGATTGGAAATTTCAAAAGTGGAGTAAATAAATGATGAGATGGGTCTATGGAATATAAAATCTCCAGTTATTTACCCGCTGTTAAAGCTGTTGTTCTCATCGACAATGTGTGTCTATATTGAAAATTCGAAACTACTATAGACGCGTATCAGTGGTGAAGAACCACTGAGCCAGGCCCTCCCATTAATTTTTCCATTGAAGGAAGGGCAGTAGAAATTGTTTAATTTTCAAAAGAATCATACGCGTCTATAATAGTTTCGAATTTTCATAACAGATGGCGCGCTAATGAATTATAATGTGTGTTTGTTTCCTTTTTCTTTATAATTAGTTTGGTGATAAGTTTCTCTGAAGGCTTATTCTTATTTCAAAAAGGAAGTTATTAAACAAACTTTGTAGGATAATTTGATTGAGAAAATTATAACGATTAGAACATAATGAAACGTGGGTTTGGTATCGTGGTTATTCTAAGAGCATATGCAAATGATTTCAATAACAAACTAATTAGTATAATTTGGAGTCATTAGTTGATTATATAAAGATAATGATGATAATTTGTACCTTTTAGCGTGTATATTGGGATTCAGACAATAACTCTGAAAGATATTTGATACACAGTGACCTTTTTTGAAGATACACGAGATAACCAAGCGTGAACAAAATTACCTCTGTCTCCTTAAAAAAAAATAGACGACTGGCGACAATAAAATATGAAGTTAGTCAGTCCAGCCTTACGAATAGAGTAGTCTTGTTGCCTCAAACTTCTTTTGCTACTGTAGCTTTTAGCTTGACAAATAAATAATATTTGTTTCGAGTATAAGAGTGGTTTCGTGGCCCGGAGCGACACGACAAGAACAATGATGATATGATAATGATTATTATAGACAATATCACCATTGTAGGTTGGTTCATGACCAATTAGAGATAGTTCAAGGTTAAAATTTACATAGTCAACATCGAGGTAAAACTTTGTCTTGATAACGAAGACAGTGGGTTACTGATATGTCTTATAAGTTTTGAAGGTTGATATATGTGTGTCTATAACAAATGAAGACATTAAGACGCGAATGTTTCTTTTCAAAAATAAATCAAACTTCTACTGTTCTTACTGCTATGAAAAAATATTAGGAGGGCTTGGCTCATCAGTGGTGAACCCTCCCAGCAGTTTCACCAATTTAATCTACCAGACCGCTTCTTTAGAGCTCCAATACTGTATTGGATCATTCTGCTTTTATATGCTAAGGGTGGAACCTTAGAAATGGTATTTAAGCAAACTATGGACATAAGATTTTAGGACAGTAGAATTACATTCAAGCCGCTGGGAGGGTTCACCACTGATGAAGCAAGCCCTCCCAATATTTTTTCATCGCAGTAAGGACAGTAAAAGTTTGATTTATTTGTGGTAAGAAACATTCACGTCTTAATGTTTTCATTCGTTATATATAGATGGCGCGTTATTGCTTTGTATTAATATACGAGTATGTCGTATGTCTCTCTATCATTAATTTATCATTGTTATAATAAAAATTTGTTAAAATAAAAGTCGTTGGAGTAGAGCTGCTCATCCACACTTTTCGCTGTATTCCTTCTTTCAGACTTGATGGATAATGGGTCAGCTATTTTAAAGTTCTTTAATTTTTACAAGACTGCAAGGAAGAAAAAAAGACCTAACAAAGTAACTGAACTGTGTAGAAATATTTTTTTCTTCACAAGATGCAACCATTTACCCAATAGTCTACTTCTTCACTGTGCTCTATGCACGAAAAAAGATGTATATAGTCTCAACTTTTGTACATAGATATTCTTTCCTTTTCTACTTTTTCTCTTTTCTGAACGAGGATGCAATTTCTTCCCCTGCTTCTCATTTCTTTTTAGATTCATTTCTAACAGAAGAATCGTCTGTATAAGACGGAATGTCTTAATAAAGGCTTGTGTGTGTGAGTGAATAGCCGTTGGGCAAACTTCCACTCGGGTAAAACCCGGGCGTGACTAATATTTTTAATCCGTACCGTTGTCCAATTTGTCTGACAACAATGGGTCGCTAGGTAAATGGGATAAACAGCGAAAAATGGGAGTGGGGAACAAATCTCTATAGAGAATTCCTTAAACCTAGCATCATATTTTACAAAAATAAATCCAATTACCAAAATCCATACAAGCCCAATGAAATAAAAACAACAAGGCAAATAGAGAAATTAAATGGAAAATTTGAATAAAAATATCATCATTAGAGAAAGGTTGAATCCAAAAAAATGGTTAAACCCACCGATTTATTTACATATGACGGTCATTTAGATGGCCGGAATGTTTCGAGGGAATTAAACGCTTTGTTTAGGGAAAGCTTATTGAATTAGGTTTGGAGGATTCCATTTTTAGTCTTCCGTAATTAATTTAAGTTGTGGAGAGCAAATAAAATCCAAGATGATCCAATTAAACTGATCACACACAACTTTTTATTTGAGGCGATGCCTGTTATGTTATCTTTGGAAAGATCTTCTAGGAACACACTCTTCACTGAGGAAAATCTCTTTAAATCCTAAATCATCATAAAATTTGCGGAAGGAAAATATGCATGTGCAAACAGATAGCTCTCCGTTTAAAAATGCATCAAAACAATTCAACATCGGTATTGTTGATGATAAAGAAAGTGCTAAAACACATTTATTACCAACTGTATGTTCTCTGTATTGTTGTAATAAACTAAGAGTATTCTTTTGATGCATTTTTATGTGGGAGATGTGTCCTGTTTGCACATAACGATAAAACTCTTTATTAAACCATTAACAATCTACATTTTATTTCAATTTAAAGCTCTATGTCTCCCTAGGGAAACTTGTGCTGTCATACATGTATGCCTTTACATTTGTCTATACATATAAACAATAATTTTAAGCCGTGAATAGAAGAAAAAAACGAGAAAAAGAACGAGAAATTAACAATCTACATAAGCGATAAAAGATTAAGGATAGAGTTTGCTTGGCTGGCATCCATTGTTCTTGAATAAGAAACACCTCGTCCAGTAAGATTGAGTAGTGAATGAAGGAATATACATCAAACTTGATAGAGAGATATACAATATATATATATAAGAGACAAGATACAAGACAAACTTGTATCAAGAGAGAGAAAAGATTGAGATTGAAACTACCTTATTTCAATGTTCATATAAGGTTTTATATTTTAGGTTAAATATATGTAAATTTTAAAAATAATTGATAAACATACATATATAAAAAACATATATACAAATTCTCCATTGGTGGCGCCCACCGCGGGAAAGCTTCCGCTACCGATGGACTGCGAGAATTTTTCCCACAGAGTGGGCAGGTCGAGGTGTTGGCTGGCATTACCTAACTCAAGACCAAGATGGTACTTGTAGATGTTAGCTTTCGCCACACTTGTCAATTTCATTGACTCAGGATGAAGGCCGGGATGAAGAGAGAGAGAGAACAGAATAATTTCGAATCTGAGCAGAATACATTAGCACTAAATGAACTCCTAAAATAAATCGCTGTTCTATTCAAATTATGAAAACCTAAAACAGATTTAGCAATAGGTTTTGATACAATTGGGCTAGCTTTCAATCTAAATGATTCTTATGACGGCCCTGCATATGATATATATCCTTAAGAATTGCTATTATCGCACGTAGAGTGTAGAGAAGATTAGCTTGAAAGCTATTTGACTAATTATATCAACTAAAGGAACATAC
>CP092879.1:29595558-29627450 GCA_030710605.1 Cordylochernes scorpioides
GCATTGAAATGCTTTATTGACGTGTACAAAAAGGCTGAGATCTTGTGATTAGTCTCTTTCCCTACCATTGTCCATTCAGGAATCTTTCTTGAACCTGCTAAAAACATTACACTTTCCAAATTATTGTTTCGGAGCCTATATATATAATTTCACTGATATGTGACAATTGACAATTAAAAATTATTTATTGTCATCTTAGACAATATTACATCTCACATGAGAGAGAGAGGAAGAGAAGAAAATTATTAAATATATACATAAATGAAACAAATTTACAAGAGGGACAAAGGTAGGAGTCCGCGGCGCTGGAGGGTCCTGGACCAGGCGATGAGCGGGTCCTCCACCGCTTCTCCGAGCCCAACCTGGACAAAGCAGCGATAGATTCGCAACTTTGCCGAGGCCAGGATGGAAAGGGCGTCGTCCTCAAGGCCGGACCCGCCGAAGATCCAAGCCTGCAGGTCAGGGGGCCGCCCTATGATGTTGAAGGCCTCTCTAATTAGAGGCCTGATGGAGGGACAGCACCAGTAACGGTGGCTGAGGGAGCGGTCGATGGACCCGCAGGCAGGACAGGAGGGGCCGACCGAGGCAGGATGGGCCGGATGGGGGAGGGCGTGGAGGGCCAACTTGAGGGCCGCGTCAGCCTCGTGGCCCGAGTAGGCGCAACGCCGCAATGAGGCCCAGTCGATCCTGGATGGTGGATTGATGGTGGGCGTCCATCTCGCCAGGAATCTGGAGATGGGCGTGGCGGCGAGGCGCGGGCGATCCAGGGCCCGTCGGGCTGAGCGGGTCGTGAGGCCGTTGAGGAACGGCGTAGCCGTCCCCCGCAGCACCACGGCCGCAGCTAAGGAGCTAGATGAGGGCGTAGACTCCGCCCCGAAGCCCACGGCGTTCTCGGAGGTCAGCCTCCGGCAGAAGGCGCCCAGGGTCGCGGCGTCAGCCAGGGCCGAGCGCGTTGGGCGGGCGATGAGATTTTCCTCCACGATGAGATCCCGGACTCGGGCTCCGCGCCAGCAGGCAGGGGCCAGGAGGTCGGGAGGGCGGAGGAACCGGCAGCCGCCGATGATGGGGAGGTCCAGCAGCTGAGCCGTGGGGACCGCCCGGTGGTTGAGGCCCAGGATGTTGGAGGCCTCCTCCCATAGCTTCAGCAACCGGAGACGGCGGGGCTGGAGACGGGTGCCGTCCGGTGGAGGGTGGATCCAGGCTTCCCCGCTGTTGCCGCCGACCAGCCAGCTGAAGGCATTTCTGCCCCCGCGGAGCGCGACCTGCACCCCCTTGAGGCAGGCGAGCTGGAGCTGGGTCGCGAGGTCGAGGAAGCCGAGGCCTCCGATGGCAACTGGCCTCGCCATGACATCGGCGGGAAGCCACGCCGTGTGGTCCTGTCCCCAGACGAATCTCGCCAGTCGGGCCTGCAGCTTGGCGATGGTCGGGGGTGATGGAAGGTATCCATGCAGGTGGTGCTGGATGACAGACCCCACCAGCGTGTTCGCCGCTCTTGCTCGCCCGACGAGGGAGAGGCCGCGGGTGAAGGGCGTCCATTTGCGGCATGCAGTCTCCAGGAGGGCCAGGAGATGCTGCTCCCGGTGGATGACGGTGCTCCTGGGGGCGATGTCGAGCCCGAGGACCCTGATGGAGGTGGTCGACCAGGAGGCGCCGAGAGGGGAGTCGCCGCGGTTGCGCCAGGCGCCGCACCAGAGGCCAGCGCTCTTCCCGAGGTTCACGCCGATTCCGGAGGCCTGCCTGTAATCTTCGAAAACGGTCGCCACCCGCTCGAAGTCTCCGTCGCGATGGAATAGGAGGACGATGTC
Source organism: Cordylochernes scorpioides (assembly GCA_030710605.1). Taxonomy (NCBI): domain Eukaryota; kingdom Metazoa; phylum Arthropoda; class Arachnida; order Pseudoscorpiones; family Chernetidae; genus Cordylochernes; species Cordylochernes scorpioides. The sequence goes on from CP092879.1 coordinate 29,597,364, forward strand.
GTCGGCGTAGGCGATGACATTGCCCACGCCGAGGGTCAACTCCAGGCGACGTAGCAGCGGCCCCGTGGCGATGCTGAAGAGTGCGGCGCTTACGGCGCAACCCTGCCTGAGGCCGTTGAGAAGGGGGAAGGCTGTTGTATGAAAGCCTCCGACCCGGATGGTGGCGTCCGCCCCGGCGTAGAGGATGTTAATCCAGGCCATGAAGGCCGGCGGGAGGCGGAGGGATGTTAGCAGGGACTCCAGGAAGCCGCGGTCCAATGAGTCAAAGGCGGACTCTAGGTCGACGCCCATGACGGCCAGCGGCGAGCCCAGGGCGGTGGCCTCCTCGATGGCGTCCGTCACCATGGCGATGTTCCATGACGGGGACCTCCCGGGGACGGCGTAGGTCTGGCATTCCGGCACAAGGGTCCGCAGGTGGGGCTTGAGGCGCCGGTGAAGGATGGCGGCCAGGACCCTGTAGTCGGCCGAGGGCAGCGCGACGGGCCTGTAGCCATCAAGGCCGCGACCTCCGCGGGCCTTGGGCACGAGGCAGATGGAGCTGCGCCGCGTCGACGGAGGCAGGGCACCTCGGAGCCGTGATGCTGCGAACACCCGGGCCAGAGCTTCCGCGAAGAAGTCCTCGCTGAAGGCGACGAGGAGCTCGCACGGCAAGCCATCCCAGCCGGGGGCCTTTCCGCGAGGGAGGTGCTCGATAGCGTTGGCGATCTCGCTGGGGCTGATGTCCGGCCGGTGAAGCGGGTCCTCCTCACTCAGCTCGCGGGTGGTGGTGGGCGCGCTGCTAGCGATGAAGGCAGCTCCCGCAGCTGGATCGCTGGTGGGACGGGCGAAGCGGGGCTGGAAGGTCGCGAATGCCCTCCGCCGAAGCTCGGGGCCCTCGATGATGTTATCCTGCTCGTCCCTGATGACGCTGACCGGGCGTCGGAGGCGGATGGCGCGTGCTAGGTCCGGCAGCGATGGGTAGTCGGCCCGGATGGAGGAGGCCTCGAGCTGCGCCGCGATGTAACGTCTCGCCCTGTAGATGTAGCTGTCGTTGGCAGCGTGGCGTGGGTCGTGCAGGGATCTGGCCTCCGCCAGCAGCCCCGCCTTGATGGAGGTCCACCTATCCCAGAAGGTCCCGTCGTCGTCATCGTGCGCTGTGTCTTCCTCCAACTCCCGGATGTAACCAGCCAGATGTTCGAGAGCAAGGCCCGAGCGGAGCATCGCGGCCAAGCGAGGCTGGGTGGGGGAGGAGACGGCGGTGGTGGGCGGGCCCACCTGGAGCAGCACGAGGCGGTGGTCCGAGAGGTGGTAGTGGCTGGTCGCGTAGATGGACACGCGATCCAGGACTCCAGCAGGGACGAGGATCCGGTCCAGGCGGTTGGATTCGACTTGGTCGCCGTGCATGGAGACTCTGGTGGGCAGGTGGGCGGCGTCGAACTGGGTGGCCACGTCGACCAGCGCGGCCAGGTCCAGAAGAGCGGCGAGGGCATCCGATGATGATGATGATGAGGGGCCCCGATCCCTGATGTTAAAGTCGCCGATGATCCAACAGGCCCCCTCCTCTTCCTGTGCCGCTGTCGCCGCCAGGAGCTCCAGTTGTCGGTTTCTCTCCCGGGGTTCATGCGCCAGATGAACGGCGATGGCCGTCATTACCTCGCCGTGGACATCTATTGTTGCCAAGGCGATGTGGCCCGGCCACAGGATACGCTGTTGTAGCACGGCTACGCCTGGTCCGAAGACGCAGGCGAGTCCGGATCCCGAGATGGCTACGGGATGGGCCAACACAACAGCACTGTAGCCGAGGCAGAGGTCTTGGCCGCTGCCCGGATGAAATGCGTTTGTCTCCTGGACAAACGCGATGTCCACGTGATGTTGCCTGAGGAGATGACAAAGGGCAAGGCTCCTCCTCCGAGTGGCGAGCCCTCGCGCGTTGATGGTGGCGACGCGGTAACTCATTGGGGCCGTTCTTCACGCAGCACCTTCCTGGTCTTCTGGAGGGTTTTGCGGATGGTGGAGTTGGAGTCTGGGCACAAGGCCTTGATGGTTTCGTGCAATTTTTCGAGGGCGGTGAACTGTTCCTCTGTTAGCGTGGGCGCTCGCCTCTTCATGGTGGTCTCAGAGGTGAGGAGCTTCTGAGCCTCCTCGCAGTTCAGGTCGGGCAGCTTGTCCCAGTCGATGGAGGGGTTGGGGGACTTCCCGAGGTGCTCCAGCAGCTGTTCGAGTGCGGCCTTTCCCCGGGCAGGCGTGGCGGGAGGTGAGGACAGCTTCTCCACCGACATCTCCTGGTCGAGCGGAGGGATGCGAGGCTCGGGGGGCCGCAGGGCAGCCAGGGGAGCAGGGTGGGCAGCAGGGGCGGGGTGGGTGAGATCAATTTGTTCGGCAGGCTGGTGTGCCGAGGGGATCGCCTGAGCCTCGGCCGAAGTCTTCGCCGGTTGGACAGGGGACGCCGGTGTTGCGGGCGCAGGTGCCGGCTTCCTTGGTCGCTGAGGAGGAGGGAGGGGGGGCCTTGCGTCGGTGGGAGACGCTGCTTGCCTGGGGCTGCCGTTCCCTTGCCTGGCGAGCGCTGGACAGTTGGCTCTGCGGTGGCCCTGTTTACCGCATTTGGAACACTTGATTCCAAAGGAGAGGAAGGCCGACAGGGTGTCTCCCTTGGAGTGGATGGTCAGACGGGTGGGCAGCGTCTCCAGCCTTACGCCCTCGCGGAGCAGGATGAACGCCTCCCGGCGGCCGTCGCTGAAGGCGAACTCCCCCATTTTGATCATGATGGGGGCGATGGAGGTGATGTCTCCGTATTCACGCAGAGCCTGCACGATGGTGGCGTCCTCTACAAAGCCGGGGAGATTGGCCACGATGATCCTTTCGGCCCTCTTGCGGAAGGGGAAGACCTTGAGGAGTGTTCCCTCGATGTTCAGGCCCTCCTCCACCAAACGGCTCGCAAGGTTCTTGCTCGCGAGGCCCACGATGTAGTGGCCGTTCATCCTGCCAAAGTGGGCGATGTTTTTGGGCCCTCCGACCAGGTCGCCGATTGCCCGGAGGTAGGAGTAGTCCGGGATGTCTGGGCACAGCTCCACGAAGACGTAGTTCTCATGGTTGGTATTGGCCTGCCTCGCCCTGGCGTCGGCGATGTTGGCGCGCGTCGCCTTGATTTCCTGGGGCGGCATTGACCTCGGCCCTGTTGTCCGCTTCTGCTGCTGGGGGCCGCGTTTCTCAGCAGGCCTGCTTGCCTGCTTTGCGGCCTGCTCAGGTGTTGAAGAGAGGCGCCTTTTCTTGCTCTTCACAACGGTGTAGTCGTCGTTGGCGTCGACCTCCGCCATCTCGCTGTCGGCCCAGTTGAGCGAGGCCGGGTCGGCTAAATTCTCGCTGGAAGAAGCAGCAGTCGGCGGCGCCGTGACGTCACCCCGCGCGGCAGCCAGCGTTCCATGCGCCTCGCGCGCCGGCGGGCTTGCATGTGTTCGATATTCCATAGAAAATTCTAGAGAAGAATTCTCTATGATTCCTTTTTTCGGCGATAACTCCTCGCCTGGTTGAGATCCAGTGCTGGGCCTTTCAGGCACTTGTTCAGCGGATCGAGAGGGTTCTTCTGGTACCAAACTCGTGATGGTAAGCGCCTTTTACACACACTCCAGAGGCGAAAATGGCGGAGCCCGCAAAAGCGTGGCCGCACGCTCGAGTGTGTGTGTGTGTGTGTGATAACCCAGTAGCTTCGGCTATTTAAATCCACCGGGCCATCCTGTTTGACCTAGATACTGATCTCATCTTAAGAATGTGATTTACTCATTATGTTTTTTTTTTGCTTATCCCTAGTACACGTGGTACAGGCCATGGTAATCATGGTGGGTAGAAGTAGGCGACTGCTTTTACTATAAGTGCACCACATATCTACACATGAGAAAGGCAGTTAGACTTTGCATTTACAAATGTGCCAGAACCCCGTTTGGTTACTTGCACTCGCTGGTGGTGTTGGACTTTTGCAAGAATCGGGGGCCTTTGGAGCTTTTTTTTTTTTTTTTTTTAAATCAGAAAAAAGTTCCCAATGCGGGAATCGAACTCGGGACGTAGTGGTCAAAAACCAACGGTTTAGACCATCCTTCCACTGACATCCTCATATGGTTCTTTAAAGGATGCAATATAAAATACCAAGTCATCCTGAGGTTCGGACTAGATTGGAAGCAAACTCTACCATGACAATTCGCATGCTGGAGGTGATTCGTCTTCTGTGACTCACCAAGAACGGCCCATGTACTATATTTGTCTCAAGAGAACTATGGCCTCTCAGTATTTCTTATCTTTGATCGGCCATTGACGTTTCAGAGAAGACAAGAAATAACGGGGGAAAAAACTTGATGATTCACAAGTTTACAAATCCGTGGGAAACCAATCACAGCGCTCACCGTTTTTACTGCCGTTTGTATGGAGCATTTACGATAAACTTCTTCTTATTTGAATCTGTAAATTTTGTTACTTTCTCAATCGTTGCTGATGCAAATTTATACGGTATAATGATAAATTAAATTCAGTTTTGAATTATTATTTTGAATATAAACTCGCAGAAGAGATTTTTCAAGGCCATATTGACGATTTCTACATCAAACTATTCAATAACTCCGAAATAGCAAACGCCCTTTAATCTTATGAATTTAGATCCTGGTACCATTATAGTAATGGAATAGAGTTACAGAAGAACCTCCTTGAAAGGACACTCTAGCTAGAGGACAGCTCTCTACAGAACACAGTTTTCATCTATAAAATTACCATTTTTACTATTTACCAATTCTCTGGTAAGAGGACAACTCCCTCTAAAAGACACTTTGGCTCTGCATTTAGGTGTCCTTTACAGGGAGGTTCTACTGTACCAATGGACTGGTTGCTATGGCAATGCTAGGAAATAATCAAACGCATCTTCAAGCTATTGACAAATACATACACACAAAACAAATCTATAAACACCAGAATATCAAATATCTTGAAGCATAGATCAAGTACTTGTATACTTCTTTAATTACTTTGATGTATATTTTAGTTGAAATGTACTCATGGACAAAACTTAAGGAAGTTGTACCTTCTATCATATCAGGTTTAAGACAATAACTCTGAAATATATTTGATATACAGTGACCTTTATTGAAGACACACGAGATAACCAGGTGTGAACAAAATTTACTCTGTCTTCTTAAAAACAAAATATCAATAATAATAATAATAAAAAAAAAAAAACAGACGATGGCAGAAGAGTTTCCACTTCCTTAAGTTTTGTCTATGAATATATATTGAGACACGTGTGTTTATTCCTGTTGGAAACAGGAAAAGTACCATCACCAAGGAGTGTAAATAGCCAAAGAGCAAAAAGATTCTCGCTTTATTTTAGTGATATTTTCCTTTTTATTTTTACAAACGGGTGAAGATTGAGAGGTTAAAGAAGACAAACATAAGGTTTCCGAGCAGTGGTGGGACCAAACTCTCCTGCAGCAGTCCTCACTGGGCCGTGACTTGTGATGGATGAAGACGCAGCGGATGGTTACGGAATTCGTCAATCTGTCTTCGTAGACCCTCCCTCCTCGTGCCAAGGTCGGTAGATCTACCAAGCTGGTAGATGAATGGGGGTAGACATTGGGTGATGTTTGTTTACCGACAAAGTTGTAAATATGTTATCTTGGAGCTTTTTTTTTTTTTCAACAGTCAGAACTCGGGTTTGAAATCTCCATTGTGAGACATTTTTTTTTAAATTAATACTTTGCTTTAATCCCCTCCCACATACCTATTCTTGAGTAAGACCAACCCCAACAGTATGTTCGAATAAGGAACAAGATTCAGGCACCTCTTGTAAGTGTAAAGATGTATTGCTTCTACAAGTGTAAACATGTGATGCACTTTCTGTGTATCCACTAATAAATTCCTCTCTATAAACAATGGCCTGTGATACGTTTAATTTTAAGAGAAAAAAGGCATCTCCTTATCGTGCAACTGAAAGTGTCTTATGGCTTGCGCCATCTATCGGAATAAATATCAATTATTCGCGGATTTCTAATTATTCCAGAAGTGGCCAAATACTCATTCTTGATTAATCAAGAAAAGCTAACCACGTACGCGTTTCGGGCTGTTGGCCCTCGTCAGCGTGGTGCAAGCTGTACCTCAATCACCAAAAAAACTGGTCATTCAGGCATCCTGAAAAATTATGAAGCGGGTCGTTAAGGCCAGAATTGCGTGAAAATGTGAAACAACGTGAAAAATAGTACAAATGTGATATTGTACTGGGACAAGGTGCATAAATTAAGAAAAAAAAAGGCATCTCCTTATCATGAAACTGAAAGTTGCTGAAAAAATATTTCAGAAACTTTCAGTTGCACGATAAGGAGATGCCTTTTTTTATTATTATTAATTTATGCACCTTGTCCCAGTACAATATCACATTTGTACTATTTTTTTTTCACGTTGACATCTTGTCAATACATGCAAAAGCCCACAGTCTGCACTATTGTTTTAAAATTATAATTAGATATATACACACGCAACTATATATACAAAGAATATATACATGGCGTCTCTGCCATAACTGCAGAGTTTGATGGAAGATTCCTTACGGATCTCTAGCGACACCACGCATTTCGCGTTCTACGAAGAAAAAGTAGATCGCGTGTTTGGTCGCTTAGGAGATTTACTTTTCGAAATATCGGTAGAATAAATAATTTAATAGGCTCATGATAAAGACTTCATAAATAGAAACATTTACGCTCTAATTTAGGAGAGGTCGGTGGAAGGATGGTCTAAATCATTAGTTTCCGACCGCTACGACCCGGGTTCGATTCCCGCATTGGGCAATTTTTTCTGATTAAAAAAATAAAATAAATAAAATGCTCCAATGGCCCCCGATTCTTGCAAAAGTCCAACCCCACCAGCGAGTGCAAGTAACCAAACGGGGCTCTGGCACATTTGTAAGTGCAAAGTCGAACTGCTTTTCACATGTACAGATATGTGGTGCACTTACAGTAAAAGCAGTCGCCTACTTCTACCCACCATGATTATCATGGCCTGTCCCACGTGTAATAGGGATAAGCAAAAGAAGAAGAACAATCTAATTTAACTATATGGTCTCAAATAGATCATTTACATTAACTACATTCTCTGATAAGTGTTCTACAATGTTAGGATGAGAGTGCGAGAAAATGCCGGTGTAGCTTTATGATAAAATGGATTCAAGTTATGGAGCAATGCGGGAGTTCTAACATGAGATACACAAACCTTCTATAGACCTAGAACCCATTCAAAATATATATCAACCAATACTACAATAAAGGGAACATGGTACAAAAATTTCAACTTTTGTACATAGATACGAGTATTCTTTCCTTTTCTTCTTTTTCTGAGCGAGGATTCAATTTCTCCCCCTGCTTCTCATTTATTCTTAAGATTCATTTCTAACAGAAAAATCATCTGTATAAGACGGAATGTCCTAATAAAGGCTTGTGTGTGTGTATAGTACAAAAATAAAATTGCACTGGGATCAAGTTAATACATTTTAAAATTAAAAAACATCTCTAGATCGGTCATCTGAAAGTTGCTGATGGCTTCCATCATCTGTTGAAATATAATCAACTAATCGTTGATTTTTTAAATTATTACAGAATATTGACCAAAGAAATCAAAATTAGTTTATATTTATTTTTCGACAGATGGCGTAAGCCATCAGTAGCTTTCATTTATCAGATCTCAGAGATACTTTTTTTTTTATGAAGAGAATGTTTTAATGGAGTATCTAGATATAGATTTCGGTTCTATCCATCATATAATATCAAATTGAGATATACATAATGGATCCACGGCAGAAACAAGGACCTTAGTTGATAGAAAAGAAATGCTGAGGAACTTAGAATTCCTGGGGAAGCTCGGGGATTGTTGCATAGACAGTCCAACCACTTAACCCCCGGAAACAGAACCTTCCGATGGGGAAGACACAATAGACGTGATGGATTCTTTGTCTCTCCTTCAACTGTGTCCTCTTCAACCTCCTTTATGTGCCAATAGTTCATAGATATCAACTGTTGGGTTCGTTTCTATAATAGCCTATTATCTCTGTTTCAACTTTAACATCGTTTATCTAACAGAATTCTTTCCTATCTTCTACTTATCGCTACAACTCTTCCATTATCCCATCTTGTTCTGATTTCAACTCCGCACCAACTTCTTTATATGACAATCGTTCATAGGGATTAACTGTTGGGTTCGTTTCTATAATAGCCTATTATCTCTGTTTTAACTCCAACTTCATTTATCTAACAGCATTATTTCCTATTCTCTACTTATCTCTACAACTCTTCCATTATCCCATCTTGTTCTGATTTCCACTCCGCACCAACTTCTTTATGTGCCAATAGTTCATAGAGATCAGCTGTTGGGTTCGTTTCTATAATAGCCTATTATCTCTGTTTCAACTTTAACATCGTTTATCTAACAGAATTCTTTCCTATCTTCTACTTATCGCTACAACTCTTCCATTATCCCATCTTGTTCTGATTTCCACTCCGCACCAACTTCTTTATGTGCCAATAGTTCATAGATATCAACTGTTGGGTTCGTTTCTATAATAGCCTATTATCTCTGTTTTAACTCCAACTTCATTTATCTAACAGCATTATTTCCTATTCTCTACTTATCTATACAACTCTTCCATTATCCCATCTTGTTCTGATTTCCACTCCGCACCAACTTCTTTATGTGCCAATAGTTCATAAATATCAACTGTTGGGTTCGTTTCTATAATAGCCTATTATCTCTGTTTTAACTCCAACTTCATTTATCTAACAGCATTATTTCCTATTCTCTACTTATCTATACAACTCTTCCATTATCCCATCTTGTTCTGATTTCAACTCCACACCAACTTCTTTATGTGTGTGACAATAGTTCATAGAGATCAGCTGTTGGGTTCATTTATTTAATAGCCTGTATGTCTGTTTCAACTACAACTTTATTTATCTAACAGAATTATTTCCTATCCTCTACTTATCTCTACATCTCTTTCATTATCCCATCCATTATCCAATTTCCATGTAAACCGGTAAACCTCTGAAAGAATTCATCATAGACCAAAACCATACTTTCATTATATATCTATTTTATTGGGTAAAATAAAAAACATTTTGTAAATTTAGATCTTAAAAAATCATATAAAAACCGTGTGAAATTATTTTAAAAAGAAGAATTTACATGGTATCTACTGCCTAGTTTAAAACTGGCGTAGAGGTGGTGTGGAGAGATCCAATTGTCAGATAACAAGCACGTAAAGAGATTAGGGACGAAGGAAGGAATTGTCAAAGAGAATATTTGAAGAAAGCATTAACTGTAAAGATGGTTGCTAGAAATGGTGGCCTGAAAGAGGTTGTTAGAAATCGTCTGCCATCCTTGAAAGCCTTTTTCCTGCCCACCACAATTATTCCTTCACTTTCGTTTTTATTGATTTTTCAACTCACTTACTGATTGCATATCTCCTTTCAATATTGACTCCTACATTTCATTTGTATTGAATAGTAAAAAAATTCTTATAATTTCAGAAATTTTGACGTACTATATTCTTAAATAGTATTGTGCAAATATATTTACTAATATGAAAATGTTTAGATGGGATTGGCTTCTTAGTTGCAATTATTTAAATGGTTAATTAAGTTGAATCATCAGATTTGCTTTCTTCTTTAAAATATTTTGAAAGTTCATCTTATTCGTTGTAATCATTTCTAAAAGAGATAGAGATAAAAGGTATGTTTTCTATGCTTTTTTTTTCACAAAAATTAGCTTAAAAATTATTTTATAAATATTTTGTATGAATTATTTAAAAGTTTGTATACAGCGAGTTAAAATATATTTGATTTTGTGATCACAGAAGCATTTATAGAAGTTTTCCATCCTTTCTTTCTCGTCTTTAGGATGGAAAATAAATTGACATACGAACTATTCAAGAGCTTTCTTTGTTTTCCTTCACGTCAAGGAGGCAGTAAAAAATGGGAGAGGCATGTGGAAAACAAGCCTTATCCAAACTTAATCTCGGACCTATTTTCTGAAATTGAGCGCCAAATCGGTTGTTGATTCGGAACAAATTGGAGTCCGCCATTTTGAATCTAAATTGAAAATTTTGTATTTAAAAATATGGATAGGTTATCCTCGTTTTTGCTAATATTTAGAGGAATGGGGAAAAAACAAATTATTATATATTATATAAGGGTGAATATATAATATATAGGTTTGCACTTTTAAGACAATATTTTATCCTTTAATAACTTTTTAAAAATTTTAAAAACGACATTTTTTCACGCTTTACACATTTACACAGCTTAACCTTTACACTCTTCAATAACATTTTCTTTTTAATCGATATTTTTCGATTTTATTTGAAATTATAATAATTATATTATCGTTTTTTAGTTTTAATAGAAATACTTTTATTTCAATATAAATTTTTCTAATTAATAGGCTAATCCCTTAATAGAATGTTCAAATCTAAAAGCTTGAGGGATGAGTTTCTTTTGCAAGAAACTCATCCCTCAAGCTTTTAGATTTGAACAACAGAAATTGTTCTAATAAAAAAATATATACGAGTTTTACCTGCCGAGTGTAAATTTGCCAGAATTTGGAGATATCCATTTATTGCTGTACGCCGACGACATAGCAATTATAGGTGAGTCCAGGATAAACCTCCAAAAGAAGATCAAAATACTGAAAGAATATCTCGATGAGAACTTAATGACACTAAATGAGTCCAAGTCAAAGATTATGGTGTTCCGTAATGGAGGTAAACCCTCAAATAAGGATAGATGGTTCTGGAATGATAAACCCATAGCAATAACTTCAAGATATACATACTTGGGATTCCCTCTGACACCAACAATAACAACTACTCACCCGGCAAATTACTTTAAAGGAAAAGCACTTACAGCAATTAACGCCACACACCCAATATTAATAAAATCAAAAGCTAAGTCAATAAATTTATCAATCAAACTCTTTGATACAATAGTGAGAGCTGTCCTGATGTATGCCGCTCCATTATGGGCAACAGAGCATAAAGACTTACTGGACAATATACAAGACATATTTATCCGTAGGTTCCTGAATCTGCCCAGATACACTCCAGGTTACCTAATCAGATTAGAAACCGGTCGTATCTCATTGAGTGTAACAGCCTTAAAATTAACCCTGAAGTATTGGCTGCGGGTGTTGAATATGAGCAGTGACAGATTGCCACGTATATGTTTTAATAGAACACGGGAACTCTCTAATGCTTCGGGCACACCCATCGGTTTCATTAAAAAGCTCACTAATCTGCTTAACGATAATGGATCCCCTGCACTTGTTTCCTGTGATGACCCTGAAACGCTGAGGAGCGCGATTACAGGGCTCTTAAAAACAGCGGCAGACCAATCTATACAAAACGACCTTACAAGAATGGATAAATCTAAGCTATACTCTCACTACAAAGACATTCACATATCTTTCATGACGGAGGGATACCTTTTAGGGGATTTTCCTTTCCCGGTTGTAAGACTACTCGCACAAGTTAGAATACTTTCAAGTTTTTTTAGAGAAAACCACACCAAGATGCTCTGCGGTGAGGACCCGACTTGTACCTTCTGTAATTCAAAACTACAAAATGAAATCACTCACTATATTTTTGATTGCTCTGCTCTGAAAGAAGAAAGAAGAACCCTTATGCTCAAAACTGGGCAACTCTGTGCTTCACTTCCATCAATAATTGACAATATGACCCAGAATAAGTATATTGCTACGGCGTTTTATGGTTTCCACAAGTCCATATCTCAGAAGAAGGCCAAGTGATACTCACTCCTCACTTTCTTACTGCTACTCTTTTTGTGTTGATTTCTTGCTTCCCTCTTTCTTATTATTATTATTTTTTTTTTCCTTTTCTTGTTTTTTTTTTTTTTTTTTCTTTCTCTTTTTACTCTGTATATATCGCTATTTCCGTTGTCTCACTGCTTTGTTCTTATGCATACCTCTGGTGAATCCTGTATAGGGTCAGTGACCCTAAATAAAGGCTTTTTTGTTGTATATACGAGTTTTAATCAAGCAATAATATAATGCATGTGATATTTCTATCGTGCAAAGTTAAATACCGTTTAATAGGATGTTAATTTTTTTTCTATATTCCCACTACAAGATGCTTCTCAGCTTAAACTTCAGCTGTTTCCAGGACTATTGTTTTAAATAGTATTTTTTAATGTTGAATGAAAACATCACACAAGTTAACATATGGCTTAGATATTTCTCCATTGCATGTGGGATGAGTCAAAATATTTTCTAGTTAATATAATTTTGTGTTGTATATATATTTTAGTTTAATCAATTAAATGTTCTCACAGAGTATGTGTATAAGATCACAAGTAAATAGGCGCTAACCTGATAGAAAAAAAGTAATTTTGTTTTAATATAAGTTTCTCTTTTATATTTTGCTCTCTCTTGTAAATAAATGATATATAATGTTTGCGTATTATTCTTAGAATATAAGTTTCATTAAAAATGCTAAGCAAAAGTCAACATTTTGTCATTTTTATTCCTTTATCATCTTCGCAATTTTATTTTATAATAAAAAACACAGAAAATATTTATATATTTATTCATTGCTATTAACCTTAATAAAACAAGTATCTTTATTGTTCATATTTAGTTTTTATAAAAAATATATACTTAGATTGGTATATATAAATAAATGATATATTTATTGCATATATATAATTTGCTACAATTATTATAAATATCAAATAACTATACGTAAATATATATTTATTGTGATATAAAATCCCTTAGAAAAAAGCAAGAAATAAGTATACGTATATATTGATTAAATGGTTTCAAAATATTTTGGCTTCACTTAAAAATATCTTCTGCTATTAAAATTCCTTATCTATTTATATTCGGATCATTTATTCATATTGCAAAAAGAGATCACATTATTTTAAAGATATTCCGCCATTTTTATAAAAAAAGAATGTATATTTGAGCCTTTTTTTCAAGAATAGATTGAAATTCGATATTTTAAATAGAGTATTACTAATATTTCCTACTAGATGATGTTCTTTATAATTTAAAATTCATTTTATAGTTATTTTTAGGAATATATATACAGTTAAACCTGTTTATAGCGCCCCCTCTAAATAACGCCTTCCTCTCTATAGCGCCCGATTTTAAACATTAAAATGTAAACATTTTACATTAAAAGTGACCTGTCTATAGCACCCCTTCTCTATAGCACCCTATTTTGGTGAGTCCCAAGAGGGGGCGCTATAGACAGGTTTAACTGTATTATAGCTTTTTAAAGTATTTTTTCATCAATACTCTTTTCCAAAATATTAATGTAAGATATTTATAAAACTATTTTAGACGCGTAATATTCTTTTTAAAATAAAACAATTTCTACTGCCCTTACTGCAATGGAAAAATTAAAGGGAGGGCCTGGCTCATCAGTGGTGAACCCTCCCAGCTGTTTCGCCAGTTTAATCTACCATACCGCTGTTATATTGCATTTTTTTCCATTGCAGTAAGGGCAGTAGAAATTGTTTTATTTTAAAAAGAATATTACGCGTCTAAAATAGTTTTGTAATTTGATAACAGATGGCGCGCTAGTGCATCGTAATAAGATATTTATAGTAATACATTAATACAATAATACATTAATTTATAAATGTCAAGAACTAACTACAGAGAGCAAACTCTAGAATAATTAATTTATTGATATCTTCCTATATATATAACGAATGAAAAGGTATATTCTGAACAGCGATTATGATCTTTTTAAAAAGGAACTGATCTAAATTTATTTCATTATGTTGACTAATTCATTTTCTTGATAAATCAAGAAAACCAACCACGTGCATGTTTCAAGCTGTTGGCCACTGTCAGCGGGTGTAAGCTATGCTTCAACGAGCTAACAAGGTGATCAAAGAGTCTACCTGAAAAATAAAGAAATGGATGAATTTGCGTTTGTGCAATAAATATAAAATATTCGAATAATTAAAAAATAAAATTTGAATATATTAGCTTTAAAAATTAACGACATAATAATTTTACCTTGAAAAACATAGGACAATTTTTAAAATGAAAAAATATTTATATCGAAAAATATATATTTTAAAATTAATACTTTAAAAATAGAATACATTAATATGTATAAAATTCTATATATAATATTTTAATTAATAAGCTCAAATATTTTCCCCAAAAAATCAATATTTTAGAAATTTAATTAGTATTTGCAATCGGCAAATAAATTTAAAATGAAAAATGCAGATTAAAATTTTCTTTTGTTTATTTGTCCAAATAAATAAGCGCCAATCTGACAAAGACAAATGTAAATTCCTCGTAACATTTTTAACAGAACTTGCTAACACCCCATTCTTCTTCTTTCTATCCCCTTCTTCCTAATTAGATTAATTAAATTAACGATAATTAATTATCTGTGACGAGATTTAAAGATTCTTCTGATTCTCTCGACATTTAAAGTTGCCCCATTTAATCATAGAGATAGATCTTTTGATCCCCTAAACCATCTACAAAAAGCCATTTAGAATTATTAATCGCTTCTATAGAAATTTATATTATATTTAATATTTCAGGATTTAGAAAAAAATAGAGTAAATAAATATATATTTTTCAAAAGAGCTTCCCCCCCTCTCTTTAATTACCAAAAATTACTTCCACCATAATTTATATTTTTTTTCCCCTATTCAATTTTGAAACTATATATCATTAAATAATATTTAATAGAACAATGAGATCATTAGGTTTATTGTATTATGATGGCCTTTGTTCGTGAATTTTGTATTTGTAATAAAGATGTTATATATAAAAAGGTTTATTAAATATTTAAATATTGATTTTCTAAAGGCGATATATCTATTGAAATCCTTTATATTCAAACTCTAGCATGAATATTTAATAATATCAGATTTTAGAATATTTAAAACGATAATTAAAAAAATAAAATATAAGAAAATCAATATTTTCACTTGAATTAGCTAATTTATATTTTTATTCATATATATTCATGTATTTATTTTCTCAAAAAATACTATAATAAAAAATATTTAACATAAGATATTTTTTATATTACTTTTCTCTCTATTTTAAAAATATTCTGCTTTATATTTCTATAATAATTTCATCAAATTAAGATTTTATTGTGTTAAAGCAAATATTTACCCACACATCTACATAAAATAAGTATAAATTAATATATTCTGGTAAGTTAATAAATATAGAATATATATAGAGTTTTAATATTATCTTTTGTTTTTTATAAGTTTATCAGTGAATTCCCACAAAGGAAATTTGTTTTGTGCACAAAGGAATTGAATAGGAAAAAAAGAAATGTATTAATCAGGTTTTTAATTTTGATCTCGAAATAAATTGCTCTCTTGAGACATATCCTAAATCCTGCAGAATTAAAGAGGTGCTATTAATCCAATCGTCATTTGATCTAGGCCTAATCCTAGACGTGGGCAAACAGACGATCTAGCGCTGGTTGGCAAATCTCCACGGGAATTAAGGTACAATCTGACCAAATTTTCTTTTTTTCAAATAACCAATAGAAATTTATGAGGAAACCATTGTTGGGAAAGAATAATTACAATAAAAGAGTGTGTAATTTAGGTAAATCCGGATTTAAAAGATTAAATGATAGAAAAAATCGGTAATTACAATTTTTTTTCTTAAACAGAACAAGAAGAAATATTTCTTTATTATTTAAAATTAAAACGAAATTGTGTTGTTTGCATTTTAAATCAATTTCAAAATTATTTGGTTGTAGCTAAAGGATTTACAAAATTGATTCTTTTAAAAATATTTCTTATTAACATTCAATCACATAACTCTAATGGAATTACAAGAGGGATAGAGTTTTGGTACATGTATATCCATCATGTATAATCATATTGAATTTATCAAATATTCATATCGAAAAACAATTAAACAAAATGCTTTGAAGTCTCGCGTTTTAAGATTTGTTTTATATTTTTATTTATTAGATTTTGTCCTTAAATAGGCCCGTAGAAAGTTCTTAATGTTCAAAAACTTGTCATCTTGACTTTTGAAAATGGAATTAAGAAACTTTGTTGCAGAGTATGAAAATTTTCATTTAGAATGTCAGCAATTTATCAAGCCAAGTTTTGTAAGTTAAGAAATGGTTGAGAGAGAGATTGAGATTGAAACTGATTGATTAATCATTCATTTAAGATTATATATATATTGTCAAATATAAAATAATTGAATAAATAAATATGATTAAATAAGAATATATATAGGTTTTCATTGGTGGCGCCCACTTCGGGAAAGACTCCGCCACCGATGGACTGCGAGAGTTCTTTCCCACAGCGTGGGCAAGAGAAAGAGAGATTGATAAATTTCATTATCTCAATATTGATTATGATTATCTTTTGCTTTTTTATCTTCATTTGCAGTGAATCCGCGGTAAATCCATGTATAATAAATTTCTTTCCCTCCAATTTACCCAGACTAATCTATTAGCTTGATTGTCTTCATATAATTTTTCCTGTATATAAATATCATATTACCATTAAGATACTATTACTTTTTCCGTGCATGTACCCTACATTTTTGCTTGGAGAATCTGTATAAGACTAAAAAGCCTTAATATAGCTTTTTGTTGTTGTTGAAAGAGAGATAGAGATTGAAAATTATTTATTACATCTCGTTCATATATGGTTATATATGGTTATATAAATCAAAAAATAAGAGAGAGAGAGAGAGAGAGATGGGGTGAGAGAGATTGAGATTGAAACTGATTTATTACAATGTCCATATAAGGTTATATAAGGTTAATATATATTTTAGAAAAATGAAACTTAATATTAATTTCCATCAGACGAATCCCATTGAGGGTCGTCTGGTATGATGTCACATTCCATCCTGAAGTCAGACAGCGTTCCGCGTAGATCTGACATCTCCCCGACTGCTATTGCCATGTCGAGGAATAGCTTTAGAACAGACCTCTGCTCAGGCGTCAGGTACTCGAGGACGTCCCCCCTGTTAGAAGGGGAGACAACAGCGTCTTCTATCTCCTCCTGCGAAGTGCCCCTGGATCTGCAGGCCTGGCTGTTCGGCGTCGGCCTCCATTCCGAGGCTATGAAGTTGACCAGTGTGGCGAAGGCTACCATCTACAAGTACCATCTTGGTCTTGAGTTGGGTAATGCCAGCTATTTCATCGACCTGCCCACTCTGTCGGAAAGAACTCTCGCAGTCCATCGGTGGCGGAGTCTTTTACGCGGTGGGCGCCACCAATGAAGACCTTGTATTTATATATATATATATATATATGTATATTTATCAATTATTTTATCTATTTATATATATATTTATTCATATATTTATCATTATATAATAGTATTCATTCGTATTTATTCAATTTTTTAATTAACCATATATAATCTTATATGAACATTGTAATAAATCAGTTTCAATCTCAATATTCTCCCTCTAAAAGAGAGAGAGGATCTGAATAAACCAAACAAGAACGTCCATATCTTGAAGGATCGCCTTCATCCAATATATAGATCCTTACAATGGTGTCTTGGAAGCTATGGATCTGGGCGGTCATGACGGAGGATGGTGTCTTTGTGGTCCAAGGATCAATGCCCGATGGTAGTGACAACTCGACATTAATCTTCGGGACTTCCGGCGTCACAGCCAGCTTCTGCCCTTTAATTACCAGAGATTCTTAATATATATAGAGAAAGAATAATATCTTTAGATGTGTACCATCATTTTACACCTATATCTATCCTGAAGATTGAGTTTGCCTAGCCGGCATTCAATTTCTTTTAAAAAATAAACACTTCACCCAGTTAAAGTTTTATTTTCTCAACGTTTGAGTTAGGAGAAATATGAATAAAGCATTTGGCAACATTATTTGTATTTATTTATTTAAAATATTTAATTATTATTTGATTTTCTTTATAGTTCGGCAGTCGGCAACATTGTACTTTCTTTCTTTCTCTAAATTTGCATAAATTATTATTTTTTTGTTTATATATTATGGTTAACCTTATTGTAATTAAATTAAATATCAAAACACAAAGTATTGTGACTCTCCCTTATTTCTAAATAGAAAACGTTACAGGCAAGGCGTTAAAAATTAGAGAATAATTTTTTAAGCTTTGCCAAATGAATTATTTTTATTTTTCCTGATGAAGACAAAATATTTTTGTTGAAAGGTTGAGAAAATAAAACTTTAACTGGCCGAAGTGTCTATTTTTTAAACCATATCTATCCTACTTAACTATTTTCTGGTTAATTGATGTTGAATTGAGAGGTCTCTAAAGCCACTAAACATATCCTTTGAGGATAGTGGAAATATATACTAGTGAAGATTTAATTAAAAAAAAAACTATAATATTATTATTTGTTCTTTATTACTTTTTTATACGCCAGTGTGTAAATAAGAGGACATCCTTTTAATCTCATACGCAAATAAAATAAGTATAAAGTTCAAAGTCAAAACTTTTTTTTTTTCAAAAATTTGAAAACAATATCAACGATAATCTTTTAGCTTTCTTTTCCTGTTGATATATCCAGCTTTCACATATATATTTCAAAAATAAAAATATATCAATTTTCAGAAGAAAATTAATTTTTTTAACATCAGTGACTATTTATTATATTCCAAAATATTAAATTCCTTCTCAAAAAGAAGAAGAAAAAGTCTAAAAAATAACTTATAAATCTGTCAACACAATAACAAATGAAAAAAACGCGGATTAATTTTCTAATTTTCGCGTATCATCCTTTTCCCATTTATTTATATCCCCTTAAGAAATTTTTGCGTTATCAGTAAAACCACACAATTACATTTTTCACACCTAAACGAAGAGAGGGAAAAATAACAAAAATTGAAAGAGAGAGAGAAAAAAAGAGAAGGGTTAACACACCCAGAAAAACATATTTTTTCAAGCCGTTTTCCTATTATACATCCTAATATTATTTTATTCCCGTGTTGTTTTTGTACGGGGCTCGAGGGTGTAGAACCAAAGAAAATATATCGGCAATGGGAGAATAAATGGAAGAAAAGGCTTGTCGTCGTCTTTCAATTACATCCTGAGACATATTCCTTGGGGGCAGGCGTCAAGACTTTCTTAGTGCCTTGTAATTAGAGGCTGAAGCGTCTTTGTTCGGGTCAGGAAGGAATGTTAATTCAAAGCCACAAACTTTTCTTTTTAAATCTCCTATCGCTTTTTTCTTATTAATAACTCCTTGGAAATACTTGGCCAAATTTACCGATTCCCTTCGTATGGTGAGTGAAAAGAATGAAGAGGTAAAAAAACCCCGCTCTTTTCTTGATCTTTTATATTAGTTCAAACAAGATTTCTTTTTATAAATTTTGCTAATATTTTAATACTTGGAAGTTGTTCTTTCTCATTGAGAGATTTTGTTATATTATAATAAAAAGTGATTTTTTTTAAAAGCAGGTTCATACAGTATGGTAAATGTGTATTTTTAAATGAATATATAAAGTTAAACTTTTGAATTTAGGTGCGAATAGGAAACAAAATTAAAGGTTTAATACGTATTTACATATTTACCAAAAGTGTTGTGCCGGCCAAAAAAAAAAAACAACAACAATAGATTTATATAGTGTAAAGTCGCGACATCTAGCAGTCGACTTCACAGAGTTTTTGTTCTAGAAAATATAATACTAAATAAAATTTAATACAATATATATATGTTGTACCATTGCTTATTACTAGTACTAATACTATTATTCTTGTATATACCCTAGATTTATGCGCTTTGGAAAATCTGTATGAGATTAAAAGGTCTTAATAAAGCTTTTTGTTGTTGTATATGCTTGTACCTATAGAAAATAGATATGAAGTTGATTTATATTAAGTCAGGCTGACTGTTATTGGTTCAATAAATACGATAAGAATCTTCAAATACTTTAAAATAAATATAGTAAATATCTAACGGAACAGTGATGAAATATGGAATATAGTTAAGCTTAGTAAATCTCTCTTTTTTTTAACCCTTCTACTTCTTTTGAGTGTTTCCATAACAAACAATCATCAGGAAGTATTTTCACAGTAGCTAGTGTTTGGAGGAGCAACATTTCACGATAGATTTATAAGGATTTGCGTGGATAAAATAAATAAAAAAGTAAACTCTTAAATTTAGATTCCTCAGGTAGAGTTAAAAATCCATTTTTCATCGAGGCCATTTTATCATCGAGGCATGGATAGAATTTTTAAATACTCCTCCCCCCAAGATATTAATCTTGTTCAGAGCGCTATTTTTCATTGAGTTTTTTTTAATGATTGGTTCGCGTTCAACAATAAAATGCTTATATTATTCCTGACAACAATGGAATAATTCCATGGCCAACGAATTTTTGAATTATGTCGAACAAAATTTGGGATGAAATTATATCCAACAATGGGGAACACTGCACTTTTTGACTAAATTAAGTGTTAGAATTAGAAATATACTTTTAAGCGTTATTAAAATATATTTTTATAGGGCTTATACTGCGATGATTAAAATTTGAAAGAGGAAATGCATGGTTCACTTCTGATGGACATGCCTTCCCTTTTTCAATTTTTTGATCATAAGAAATTGAAAATTTATAATTATTATATATTACTATATTATAACATATAATTGTGATATTTTATATTTTTATCAATAATATCAGCTCATATTAGGTTGTTTTATTCATTTTACGTTTTTGTAATCTGTGTAAAATATATTTTAAAGCTTTTAAATCATTTATTAAAACATTTCTTTAGATAAGTATAATTTATATTTCTCTATTTATATACAATATATTATATTTATTTTCTCTCGAGCGAGTTATAAAATATTAATATTTATATATCTCACTATTTAAAATACATATTTAGAATATTCTTTTCAAATTCCATATATATACATATTTTAGAGTCTTCTGGTTTATGCATATATATATCACAACTATTTTTAGGGTTCTTCTGTTATGTTTAACTATGAAATATATAATCATAAACTTTTAATTTTTCCATAATGACATTAATTTTTAAACCATTAAATATGTGGGATTTTTAAATGAAAAATATATACAAATTTTGGATTATATTTATAAAATATATATTCAATATCTTGAAATATATAGAGAAAGATAACTAAAAAAGCGTGTAGATTATACCACCAGGTATAAATAGAAGAGTGAAGATTCAAATTTATTTGTAACAATTGCTATAATTTGAATACATTTACAGTTAATACCCTAACGTTTAGGAAATGTAAAGAAGCTACCAATGAAATGAATGAAAATTTCTTTGGCTTCCCCTGACTTCCACCATCTTTAATCAATCACTCCCGAATGTCGGCAAAAAAAGGAAGTACATCTAATCTACCTTCCAATCTATAGAGAATGAAGCGCGCACAAATACATCTTACTTTATTATAAAAGTAATTTATTTACTCTTTTAACAAGATTTATATGTTTATTATGCTGCCATACTAATTAGATTTTTTAAAAATAGGTTTTTATGAAAATATTATTTTATCGTCTTATTTAAAAATTGCTGTAAACAATTTTACTGTTTTTAATTAATTCGTTTTTTTCTCTCTTTTCTGCTCTCTCAGATAATATATTTACTTCATAAATTATGGTTATAAAATTTTGCTACACTTTTCTTTTAATAGTCGAAATGTCTAGTTTTCAAATTTAATTAAACACGTTTTATTTTTAAATTAATTTTGTGTCCAAATTTATTCAAATATTTCTTACATAATATCTGGCGAGTTGTTCACGTTATGGAGTACAATATTTATATGTAGATAAATTATATTATACTGTTTTTAATAATTTTATTTTAAATTTTTTTTATGTGTGAATATCTCTATAAAATACAGTTTTAACATTTGATATTAATCCTATTTTATCAAATATATTAGTGGATATAATTGCAACTAATTTTAAAGCCTGAAATGCATATACATATTGAAATATATATCTCTTATATAATATAAAAATTCTAATTAAAATTTTTATTTGCTTCGCAAATATTATGAATATGTTATAGTTCTATATTTTATTTTTATACAAAAAAATATTTTTATTAACGATAGGGCTATATAAAATTTTCATATCTTATAAATAGAGTATTAATATTTATATAATAAAAGTATATTTAAATTTTTTATTTGCCCCGCATATATTATGAATATGTTATACCTCTATATTTAATTTTTATATTTAAAAAAAATAATATTTTTATTAACGATAGGACTATAAAAACTTCATATCCATTATAAATAGAGTATTAATATTTATATATTTTAAAAATACGTTAGGATGTTTTCAAACTGTGTATTTGCACATAAAATTTTTAAAATAAAGTATAAATAACGATATATGGTTTGTGTGTTGAAAGTATCCGGAATTTAATAATTTCAGAAAGAAAAAAAAAAAACCAAACGATGTATATGACGTGGTTTGTCATTACAAGAGAATGAGAAGGGTGTTGTTAAGGGGAGATAGATTGTGGTGGGTCTAGATTCTCTCTGGGGTTTAGTGCAGCATCCCTCAGGCAATTCTTGTCAAAGACAAGCCCAGCTGACAATGCCATTAATTACGTTATTTCGTTGTGGCCAAGGTGTATTGTTGGCTTATTCCAGACAACTTTTAGCTTGCTTGTTTCATTACAAATTACCACCTGACAGATAAGTCTCAATTACATATTGTTTGGTCAGCCGATTCTTTTTTTTTCTGTTTTTATTTTTCAATGATTATTTAAAAAAAATAATTTTAAAATAATTAATATCTTCAGTAAAAAGGCAGTATATTTCAAAAAGAAAAAAATCTATAATAAAGTGTATAATTTATAATAATAGAATTATTTAAAATAAGATTAAATAACTTAATGAAAGTCACTTATTTTTCATAGGGAATAACCTTTTTTTTTTACAAATTAAAATATTGCCATTGATAAAAAAAAACAATAAAAGTTTTCAATTTTAATAAACCAAACGATTAAAAAAAATAATAATAAAATGCATAAAGTATTATTTCAAATGATCGATTTTATAAAAAATATGATATATAAAGCATATTTGAATAATTATTTAATAATTTATCATAGAAAGGGTTGCCAAAATGTATCATATGTAAAGAGAAACATCGCACGCAGCCGAAACATTTGGCTATGTTTCAAAAGAGTATATCTAAGGGTAAAAATGCCAATCAATTTCCCTCTCCCCTCAGACTCCAAGTTGGGGTTGTTTACACGGGACCTGTTTACATTTCTTTCACATAGCTCCCTCGAAAAAATATTTTGACATTTCGATTTTTTTCCTTGTACACACCACCACATTCATTTTGGGAGAAACTTTGTAAAAAATGTATCTAAATAGGAGATGTATAAATATATTATTTCGTCGTTATAATAAATCTTGATATTTTCACCCCATTTAACAGCGTAATTTTATAAGTTTCGAAGTGATTTCAGCATAGCTATATTATTACTTTTTTTTTTTTGCAAAAGGAATCATTTATACAGCATTTAGTTCGAACATTTTGAAAAGATCCTTAATCAGATATTTCTATATATGTAAATATGTAATGCAACTATAACTATTTTTATTCTAGAAGATAAAGCAAAGAGAGACGAATTTGTGGTAATGGGTGCTACTATACATCAACAAATGATTTTAATTTGCATAAAAATATTTTATATTCAATATAAATACGAACATAGTAAACCGATACGAATATAAACCAATATGTAATTAGGTATACTGCTGTTCTATCAAAGATAAGTTCTAATTTGCATAAAAATTAGAGATAAGACTAAACCTTGAAATTTTTATTTCATGCATATTTTATGTTAGCCCTCTTCGGCGGTTTATAGGTTTATATGTAGTTGAACTACTACATTATGTTATAATATATTTTGTTTATCAAAATAGGTCAAACTTAGAAGGAAATCGAGTTATCTTTATTTTAGAGCTTGAACGTTTTGAAAACAAGGTACTGAAATATATGGGTAAACATAAGTTGCTTTATGGTTAACATTATTCAAGTCTATGAACTGGGGGGTCGGTGGAAGGCTGGTTAAACCGTTTGGTTTACGACCACTACGACCCAGGTTCGATCCCCGCATTGGACACTTTTTTCTGTCCAATTCTTGCAAAAGTCCAACCCCACCAGCGAGTGCAAGTAACCAAACGGGGCTCTGGCACATTTGTAAGTGCAAAGTCGAACTGCTTTCACATGTGTAGACATGTGGTGCGCTTACAGTAAAAAGCAGTCGCTAACTACCCACCATGATTATCATGGCCTGTACCACGTGTACTAGGGATAAGCAAAAAAAAAAAAAAAGTCTATGAACGCGTGTGTAAATATCAGAGTTTGAATATCTAGTTTGTTTCTAGGTGAAGGAAAAATATTAAAACGTCTTTTAATTATTTGACGCCTGACATTAGCAATGAAGAATTAACAATAGTGATATATTCAGATTTTTGATGATTGCGAAGATTCTAGAAAGTTGAATTTTAAGTAGAATATATTTTTTCTATGAATAATGCTTAAAAGACTTGAATACCTCACCTCTGGGGGTTTCTTAGAGGTAGTCTCTTATTGAGGTTGAAGTTAGGACAGGTTAATTCAATTATTCTTTTTTTTTATAAAGGTGGGATCGATTTAGGAGGTGATTGCTTATCAGATGAATCTCTGAAGAGGACTGGTTTACTCTATCCCAAGGATAAAATGAATAACTCTCTTTCTTAGTTTCTGAAAATAAAGATACTTCGGCCAGTAAATCTTTTTATTACCTCGACGTTTCGACAAAAATCTTTTGTCCTCGTCGGGAGCAAACAAAAATTAAAACATTTGGCAAGGCGTTAAAAATTATTCTAAGGTTCCAAGGGCGTTCTCACGGCATACTGGCCGAAGTATCTCTATTTTCAAGAAATAAGAATGCCGGCCAGGCAGCCTCAATCTCTTTCTTAGGTGTATGTAGTGTTTGTATGCACAGAGAGGACTTACCGGCGAGGGTGACGATGGCCCTACGGCTCTTGATCTGGCCGAAGGATGACCAGGCGAAGCAGATGCAGGAGTAGGCGCCCGCGGCCACCGTGGCCTGAGGCGGAAGGTCGGGCGGCGCGAACTTCTCAACATCCGCACGGTCCACGTCTACTGTCACCTCCACGATACGAACTCCTGTCATGGGGTTGACAATGTCCTGTGCCCGCTGCTGCCGGTGATCCTGACTCATGCCGTTGCACTCGAAGTACACCTGGAGCGCGTGCTTGGCGCGACATGTCAGCGTTGCGGGCTTGGAGCGCGACACCAGTGCGTCCTGTGGCTCCTCCACGAAGCTGGGACGAGCAGATCCTGAGGACAGCTCATCACCATCCGGGGTGGGCATTGGCTCCAGTAGAAGGCCTCCAGCACCTACACCATCCACACAATATATAACAATCAGAAGAACACAAGCTACACCATATTATGCTAAATATCAGCCCGAAACAGATATGGATAACATATATAAACGTTCTTCACCTAGCTCATAATTTAATAAAATCAATAAAGTATCCAGGGCTAAATTTCTTGTACAATTTTTTTCTCTCAAAATTTCAGACTTATCAAGCCTTCGACGGGAGTATCACACTAGCTAACTTAAGTCAATGTTTTTCTCCCTTCGAAGAGCTGATAGTCAGAAAGCTAAAGATATAAAAACTGTATAAGAAACTTATCCCTGGATGCTTTATTGATTTTATTAAATGGATAATATATATTGCACAAAATTCACAAGATCTATTTTTAAACCTGCCACAAACGATAGGTGAAAATTGAAGGTAAACATTCCTAACCGAATGGGCAGCTACTGTGATGGAATCTCTGACTACATTTTTGTTAGATTGCATCAATAATTAATCCAATGTTAACAATAAGAATTTTCTTTAAAATAGAATTTTCGGCCAGAAAAGTTTTATTTTAAAGAACTATGAATGCCTGACAGGCATCCTCTATCTTAAAGATAATAAGAATTTATTGGCTAAATAAGAAACACCATCCCTACCATTGTTGTTTTAAAGATTTCATGTAAAATTCTGCTGTTATTATATCGAATAAGACTAACTGAATGACCCGGCTTCGCCTGCGATCTGCCAAAGTGAATATTTATCCAGCTATTCTTGTGTTCAACTAAGTTTTCTTATTATTGTTATATTATAAGCTTTATTAAGACCTATTAGTCTTATACAGATTCTTCTAGTAGAAATGTACATGCAGGAAAAACAGTAATAATATCAGTAATAAGCATTGTTATTATTATAAATTTCTCATACATGGATTTACATCGAGTCATTGCAAATGAAAAAAAGTATAACTAATTACATTTTATCATTAATAGTAGCGATATTAGGATTTCATCAATATGTTATTATCATAATCATTTTGCGACTTAAAATTATGCGAAATAGCCGGATTATAAGGCTATTGGATCTTTTGACTCATTCCAGACCTAACTCTATATTCTGTTAACATTTTATCCAGAGATGTCAAATAATGTAGATAAGAATGGAGAACAAACACGCCTACGTTTCTTTTTTGATTTGCAAAGATTGAATCGGTTAAGTGATTCATTAAAATACGATTCAATTCAAAATCTTTATTTAAAAATGGTTATATCTTCACAAAATTTAGTGCATTTTTATGGCTATATGTAAATAGATATAAAGTTTTGCTATGTAAATGTAGTAGTGTTAAGAAATATATGCGCATATAACCCACTGCTAATACAGTGGTACCTCGACATACGAGCGCCCCAACATACGAGTTTTTCGAGATACGAGCCGACGAGCAAGTGATTTTTTGCTTTTAGTTACGAGCGAAATTCGAGATACGAGTTCGGTTCGGTAGTAACACGCAGTCGCGCCATCACGCGCACACCCAGGAACTGACGACTGAGGAGATACAAGAGTTACAGTCACAGCAGCATACTGAGGTTATGCAAGTAATTGGTTTTGAGGAGTCAGAGGAGGAGGTTATTTCTACAAGTGAGATAAAGAGATCTTAGGAATGTGGGAGAGAGTTTCACAGTTCGTGGAAAAAAAAAAACACCCAGAAAAAGTTGCAACAGGTCGTGCATCTGACCTTTTTAATGACACTTGCCTAACTCATTTCCGGAACATTCTGAGAGGGAGGAAGAAACAAACCTCCTTGGACATGTTTTTTTCTAAACGGCCTACAGGTGAAAGCGAGACAAATGTAGCGAAAAAGGCAAAGACCAGTGAGGATATCTAATTTATTTTTTTACATTCTTTTTTTTTATTTTTGTGCAATAAATATTTGATATTTATAAATACGTTTTTATTATTTAAAACCACGTAACAAAAATAACTGGGGTGACATTTTGGAGGTTGGAACGGATTAATGGTAGTTCAATTGTTTTGTATGGGAAAATTTGCTTCGAGATACGAGTAATTCAAGATACGAGCAAGGTTGCGGAACGAATTAAACTCGTATGTCGAGGTACCACTGTACTTCTCCAATTTTACACCATTTGACTAACGAGCAGAGATATCTTTCACTTACATAGCTTCATACAAATATCATTTTATTATAACTACTGAGCAATCCATATTGAATATTACAATTGAATATGAATATTTTGGATTGAAAATTAAATTGAACCAAATAAGTACAGTAGAACCTCCCTGTAAAGAACACCTAATTGCAGAGCCAAAGTGTCCTTTGGGGAGAGGTGTCCTCTTACCGAAGAGTTGCTAAATTGTAAGAATGGTAATTTTTTAAATGAAAACTGTCCTTTGTGGAGAGGTGTGCGCTAAAGGGAGGTTCTACTGTATTTATTTAATTGCAGATAGATATAACAGACTATCCTTATAATTCACGTTATAGCAATATTTGTGATGGCTGGCTATGGGAGAAAGTTGAAAAGTTATAAAAATAGCTGCAAGGGGATTTGATGGAGGTCCACTCAGCAGTGGCACTCAAGGGCAGGCTGTGGCTATTCTCGGTGTGCCATAAACTGCCGGGAGACCATGGCTGCCCACCATGAGCCTACTGAGATTTGGATCAAATTTAGGATGTGTCGATGGCATAACTACTTCCTGAGAAGGTCTCCGGAGAAAAAGTTTCAAAGAGATTGAAGATTTGTCTAGCGCAGAAAGATTTAGCTCAAATTTAGGGATATGATGGAATAACGTCTTGATAATTTCTTCGGAGAAAAGTTTCAACTAATTTCAGAGATATTGGAGATATGTCTAGGGCAAACAGATTTGACTGAAATTTAGGATGTGCAATGACAGAACTACTGCCCGAAAAGGTCTCCGGAGAAAAGTTTCAGCTAAAATCAAAGAGATTGGAGATATGTTTAGTAGAAAGATTTAGCTCAAATTTTGGATATGACGATGACAGAACAACTTCTTGAGAGTTTATTCAGAATAAGAGTTTCATCTTAATTCAAAGAGATTGTAGAAATGTCTAGCAAAAAGATTCTGCTAAAATTTAGTATGTGCTAATGTTTTCTGAAAATACGTTGGACATAAATTTCAAATATATGAAGAAAATGTGTCTTGTGAAAATATTTGGCACAAATTTAGAATGTTACAACGACAGAACTGTTGCTCAATTACGTTTTTGTAAAAGAGGTTTCAAAATAAATTCTGAGAAATGAAAGATATGTCTGACAGAAAAAGATTTGGCTCAAATTTAGGATGTTGCAATAACAGCAACACTTTCCGAGAATGTCTGCGGAAAGAAGGTTTGAGATAAATTCAAATATATAAGAGAAATATTTTACAAAAAGAAGAAAATAAAAACGATGACGCAAAAGTGTAGGAGCATAAAAACAATGCTTTAGAGAAACTTTAAAATTTTCATGAATGCTTCTTTTGAATTTCTACATTTACAAACGCAGCAACATGAATTCATATATCCTTCATTCTTAACAACACATTCTTTTAACTATTATCAATTTTATTGATCTATACTTCTACATACAAAAAAAAAAGAACTGAAGCCCTGAAGAAAATACAGTAAAATCTCCTTATAACGCAAAAATACTTTCTAGAATTATAAATCGTTATCAATTCCGTTATAGAGAATTCAAAAGTATATTCAAATTTTCCTTTTGTCTAATCCTACAGATTCTGTATTTAGATCAAGGGTTAAGATAAAGAGTCACAATTCTCACACAGAAGGATCCGCGGTGTCATAAAGTAGGATGTTGTGGGTGATAGAACAAAGGCCACCTGGTCACAACAAAGAGCCCTGTCTAATTGGGCAATGAACGATGTTCCGCCCTAAACGGCGGCCAGAAACCCAAGGAGAGAGAGGGGCCTCCTTAATTGGATAGGAGACCTCACCCCACTCTGGGGATCCAGCGGTAAAAAAAAAAAAACGGATTCCGCTACAGCCTGCCTTCCTTTCCACATCTGCTGCCTCTTTTTTAAAATCTCTTTCAAATTTATAACGGGTGTTGATTCCCCTTTGCTTGCTACTACAGGGCGTTGTTTGATCTTCATTGTTCATAGGTAAATGGTAGAGAGATTGTAGAATATTTCATTTAATATTTTGTGTTGATAGAGCTACTGATAGTTAGTCGATTTTCAATTATAGAACCATTGATTGAAGTATGAGAGAATATTTTGGCTTTCCTTGTCCATAGAACCAACGGAAGGACAATGGCTGGGTATTTCATTTTGATCTTCGTCCATAGAGACATTGGTCCCGCATTGGAGACTTTTTTTTTTCTAATTAAAAAAAATGCTCCAATGGCCTCCGATTCTAGCAACCCCACCAGCAAGTGAAAGTAATCAAAAAGAGGTACTGCCACATTTGTAAGTACAAAAGTCGAACTGCTTTCTACATAAGTAGACATGTAGTGCACTTACAGTAAAAGCAGCTGCCAACTTCTACCTACCATGATTAGCATGGCCACGTGTACTAGGGATATAAAAAAATGTAGTTTTCCCCTTTCGGCATTTTATTTCTATATAAAAACTCTGAATTAAGTCAGTCTTATCTTTAGAAGAACCGCAATATAGCTTGATTAACAAGCAATTTCTAATCTCAACATCTTTGTTTTTAAA
>CP092879.1:29627550-29649913 GCA_030710605.1 Cordylochernes scorpioides
TTAAATACAGCCTTGTCTCTCTACTTAATAATTACACTTTGTATATTTAGATTTTTTAAACATTAAAATCAAATTTGACCTGAACGATCGTATAAAAATGTGTAATTTTATATTGATATATAAATCAATGAATTAATCTGGCCTATACCAATATATGGCTGTGAGTCGTGGACATTACTAAAATATTCAATCGAACGAATCCGAGACCTACCTTTACAGAAGAGCTCTCAAAATTCCTTGGACAGATATAGTAACAAATAATCAAGTCCTTGATCGAATAGGTACAGAACGCCAGCTGATAAAGATAATAAAACAACGTAAATTGACCTTTACTGGACATGTGATGCGCGGATCAGCGGGAGAGACATTGCTGACATTGTTGGAGGGAAATATCCAAAGGAATAGATCGAGGGGAAGGAGACGACAGGGATATACACAGACGATCTGAAACAATGGACTGGACGACACATTTACAAGGAGATGAAGAGGATCGCGGAGGACTGGTAAATATGGAGAGACCATGTGGCCCAACCTAAGTAGAGGAAGGCATTGACGGAGGAAGATATAGAGAGACCATGTGGCCCACCCTCAGTAGAGGAAGGCATTGAAGAAAGGAAGTGTGGACAGACCATGTGGCCCACCCTCAGTAGAGAAAGACATTGAAGGAGGGAGATATGGAGAGACCATGTGGCCCACCCTCAGTAGAGGAAGGCACTAAAGGAAGGAAGTATGGAGACACCATGTGGCCCACCCTCAGTAGAGGAAGGCACTGAAGGAGGAATATATGGAGAGACCTCGTGGCCCACCCTCAGTAGAGGAAGGCATTGGGGGAGGAGGTATTAAAAGGATATATATTTATTTAAATTATCACTTTTGTATATATTAAAACTGAAAAATTCTTAACTACAATTATCATTTGGATTTTTCTATATTATTCATACCATTAAATATTTTTTGAAACATATATTTGACATATATTAGTTTTAAAATGCTCCTACCCTCATTCGACATATGCATTATATATTTATCAAATATAATTGATGCTAATACTGCAATTTAAATATATATATGTGTGTAGCAATAGACGTGTTTTCGTCATTATTTTAACTAGCTATTTAGTGTAATTTTCGTGTCTCCAAGGTTTGAAGATCCGGAATAAACGGTTTTTAAAAAACGGGCGGCAAAACTCCATTTCAATGCCTATCCATTATATTAATTCAAAAGTGAGATGGCTAAACTGATGGGTGTGGAGGAAGATTTCAGTCGACATAGCTAAGGAAATGGTACCAATCCAGACGAATTAATCACCCTAATGATAGGCCAGTTGTTCCCCTAATCCCACCCCCAAATGATACCGCTGCCAACGTGGTATTTTGGTATAAATACCAGCCTCGTACCGCCGTCGAGCCTTGCCCTAGCTAGAGAGATGCCTTTCATTTTCGTCTGTTTTTTTTTTCTTGCCGCCGTCCATTCATTAGCAGAAGCTCCCTTGGCAAGCTGTTGTCTTCTGCACAGATTCTTCTCTCTTGTAGGTTAGCTTTGGAATTTGCTGCGTTTGTCGCCGGCCGACTCTTTAAACATAGCGCGTCATTTTTCTTTCTTTTTTATTTTAAGAATATATCTTAAAATACATGACATATAGCTATCTATTTATTACAATTTTAAATTATTTAAAACTTTTAAAATCTTTATATATTTTTTATTCAAAATTTCAATCAATATTTGCGGCCTTTTTTCAGCGAATTTTTTTTTCTTCTTTTCAAAAATTTAATTTTATCAATGTTTAATTTTATTAATAAAAATATTGCCTCTTCTCTTTAAGTATAATGAAAATTCTTACCGAAATGAATATTCATATTTGCTGCATTATGCTCTTCCACTTCGCGAAATGTTAAAATGGCAGCACAGTTATCTTGTGATATCAACAAACTCTTTGGCGAAGGAACAATCAGCAAAAGCCAAGTTGATGGATCAAGAAGTTCAAATAGGACAATATAATCCTCGCGAATGAAGAAATAATATTTTGACCATTAAATTTCGAAGATTAGGCACTTTTGGCCTCCGTGGAAGAAAGCTTGGCAACGGGAATGTTGGCCGAAGACTTCACTATGGACCCTTTGACCACCGTTTGTCATCTTAAAAGGGTCAAACCAATAATTGAAGTTGATACTAAATATGATCCTGAATAATTATTTAAAGATGATTTGTTACAAAATCCACAATGCTTATGCAAATACCCAATAAACCTATACACATACAAGACCACCATTCCACCGACCCCTCTGAATAAAATAAGGCATTGTTCTAAGGGATAATTAAAGGGAGAGGTGCCCCTCTAATTATATGGATACATGTGATAGACTTAAGGTAAATTGATTATTGTAGAACGGTATTTGACAATTATCCCACATATGTTTCTTTGAACGAAAAATCGAAATTTATTTTAAGGAGAAATAAAGATTATTTCTAACCTTAGGGATAAAGTATGGAAGGATGAATTGTGAACAGTAATGATAAACGGAAAAATAAATGTGTCCAGGGTTAGTAATCGAACCCACAGTGTTCCTCTTACCGGGCAGATGCCATGTCCACTAGGCTACCCTGGACATATTTTCCGTTCGTAAATATATAAGTAATTTATAATAAAAAAATAAATTTAAAATAAAAAAGTCAAAAGAAACATTTGCGGGATAATTGTCAAATATCGTTCTACAATCATAAGCCGCATTATATTGTATTATTAATGATTATGTAAATATCCTTAAAATACTAATGCTCTAGTAGCTTTATAGACATTACAGAAAATAATCCACCATTATTATTATTATTTATTGTAACGTTTCCTATTTATAAATAAGGGATAGTCACAATACTTTGTGTTTTATTTTTAATTACAACAAAGTTAACCATAATACATAAACAAAACAAAAAACCTTATGCAAAATTCGAGAAAGAAAGAAAGTACAGTGTTGTTGACTGCCTAACTATGAAGAAAAATCAAAGAATAATCAAATATTTTATATAAATAAATACAAAGCATGCTACAATTATTATGCTATTATTGAAAACTCACCAGTTAAATTATTTTAAATGAATATCGCTTATTTTTCTATTATTCTAAATATTTTAATACAAATCAGATTTTACTTAGAAAACAAATCACTTAAATATATCTTCTAAAAATATTTAACAATATTTAAACATTTAATATACACATTATGCGTAATATTTCAATAAAAGTATTACAGATAAGAGAATACAGATAATATACGATTTATATGTAAATGAAAATGTTAAATTATTGTTAGAGGCATACATTAAACGTGGAAATGGTTTACCAAAACTTTTGCGTTTAACCATTTAGGCGGGAAAAGCTAAAGGCTCGTCTGGTTTATTTAACATCCTCTCTACATGTCTCTGGGCTATTTCCATATTGATTAGTTAATGGAATGTCACCTGTCACCTACGTAAACTATTAATTTTCACTAATTAGAGATTTATTTTCAATAATTTATTTATGATCAAACTCTTTTCTTTAGATGAAAACGTTGCATTCAAATGATAATAGACCTTACTAATAAGATTCACACCATTTTAGGTACAATATATAAATGCTAACTAAATATAAATGTAAGAAATTTTCATTTATTTGTAGAATAAGCTACAAAATATTTTATTTGGTGTATTTATAAATAACCTCATTTCTATAATTACTTATTTTTAAATGCATTTCTTCATTAACAACTACAGTAAAACCTCTATGTAAAGGACACCTAGTTGCAGGGCCAAAGTGTCCTTCAAGGAGAGGTGTCATCTTACCGGAGAGTTGCTACATAGTAAAAATGGTAATTTTTACAATGAAAATTGCCCTTTGTAGAGAGGTGTCTTCTAGCCTGAGTGTCCTCTCGTGGAGGCTTTACTGTATATCAATTTTAAGTTAAAATTTCAGACTTTCGGGGATGTTTCTTTTACTACATTTTAATTGATTAATTTATCGAATTATTGACGAAAAAGACGTGTTTATTTTCTTTATTTACAGATCACATATTTATATTATCTAAATATAAATTTAAAAAACTAACACTCTCTATGGGATTAATTTCTGCTTTATTGTGAAAACATAAACATTTTAATATTTAAATTGTGATCTCGTTTATCCACAACCACTCTATCTCTCGCCCAGAATATCATGTTAGGAGAAGTAACTCTGATGATGATAGATCGTCCACGTCGTTATCATCATTCAAATCTCTTTTACTATCATCACGCTTTGTCAGCCGGCTATAGTGTAACTAATGTAAATTGGTGGTCCCCTTTGTGTTAGACGATTATTGCCTTGGAGATGGATCATTTAATTATTATTATTTTTTTGATTTTACACACATATATTTATACATACATATATATATATGAAAAAACAATAGAAAAAAATAAAAGATAAGTGGGTCAGGTGTTGATATTAAAAATAATGAAGGCATATCCTGACCACGAGCAAAAGGCACATGTGCATATATAAATCTTCTCTTCTGGATACAATCTACATACTTAGATACAATATAGTTATGTATATATGCAAGTAGTTTCATAAGCTAGTCTCAAAATACCAGATATGTTCAATTGAGGTTTAAATTATAAAATTGCCTTAACTCTGATAGCGTATCATGTCTGAATTGTAAAACGATAGCCCAAATTTGCTAATCGATCACGTGAAGTGCTGAAATGATAATACACAAGTCTGTATATGTATATATATATGAGAAAATGCAGATTTTTCTGAAATAAGAATGTATAGGTATCTGTAATATAATCTAGATATCTGAAATAATAATGCAGAGTTCTATAATAGGAATGAACAGTTATCTTTAATGAGATACCAGATATCTGGAATGATAATGCAGATATTTGAAATGCTAATGCAAAATTCTGAAGTAACAATGTAAAATTCTGTAAAAAAAAAAAGAGTTTGAAAAATTCTGTAAAGAGCTACAAAATTTTGTAAAGAAAATACAAATTTATGTGATGATAATTCGGAGTTTGTAGTGATTATTTCTTTTTTTTTTTTGTAATGATAACGCATATTTCTTAAATGATAATACAGACTTCTATGAGATAATACGATGTTGCAATATAATGTAGTGATAATGCGGAGTTCTGTAATTTCAGAATACAGATTTTATAATGATAATTTGGATTTCTGTGATGATAACACACCTTATGTGCTGATAACACAGAATTCTGTATAGACAACGCAGAATTATGTGATGATAATACATCTTTATGTGATGAAAACACAAGTTTATTTGATTGTAACACAGAATTCTGTGAGTAAAACGCATATTTCTGTGATAACACAGATTTCTGTAATGATAACGCAGAATTTTGTCATGATAACACATTTCTGTGTAGCTAAAACTGAATTTTGTCAATATAAGAACACAGATTTCTGTGATAATAACACAGATTTCTGTGATTATGACACATTTATGTGGAGAGAGAGAGAGGTAAAACAGAATTTTTCAACGAGAACACAGATTTCTGTGATATTGCAATATTATTTAGTGATACAATGTGGAGTTCTGTGATCACCCAATGTAGAATTCTGAGATGCCAATACAGAATTACTCAGCAGTTGCACACACAGGGTGAAGAAGGCATTCCACACTTGAGGCAGCGGACAGATTGCCACCCTAGCGTCTGCTAACTTTAGCCCCGAGAATGACAGCTAGGTGAAGACCTCTTTTTGTCAGATCGACCGGTGTTTTGCATCTGAATTCCACTTCAGCAACAACTGCTTTTGTCTACTCGACATGTTGTCAGGAAACTAATGCTTGGGATTGTTTAACATGGCACGTGCTTCACTTAAATCTGCTCTTGGAAAAGAGAGGGCATTTCTGAAATTAGGTCTTACATCAACAGGGGATAATTCCTTCTCAATATATGGAGATATATTCTTTGATAAATATCTATATCCAATGTTTCAGGTTTAATATTTATATATAAACTTATATGAAAGAAAGGTTTTACGGATAGTTACGAATATAATAACGTTTGATAGAGTAGAGGTTGTGATTGTTTGCACTGTTTCAAACAACAGGTTATTTACATGAACAATGGTATTCAAATAATTCCGTAAATATTCCAGAATACATAACCTACGATTATTTTCCATATTTCTGCTGTCATTCAACATGTTCAAGAATAGAGCATACGATAGGAATGATTTTCATAAGAAAAAGCTTTTACGAGATTTTAACCCTAGTCTTGATTGCCTTGGGCAACCTCCGGCGTACAGACTTTGGTCTAAGTAGCCCAGTATCCATTGGTGCCTTGGGCAACCATTTCAGTCACTAGTCCAAACCTACCAGCCGTTTATAAGTCTTATTCCATAATAAAGATTATTCTCTACTTTTACACTTTGACAAATTCAATAAGGAATCTAAGGCTAGGTTTCTTTTGACAATTTTTTTACTCATTGAGCTTTAGGGCTTACATGCCCCCTTCAACACAGAGACGGTGTTTGAATTTGCCAAAGACTTATTCCATTCTTGTGAAGATGATAGGCTGGTTGGATAGGTTTGTAGAGAAGGATTGTCGCATTATCAAATTCTATCGATTATTATCTCAAACTTTCTACGAATCTTTATTATCTTTATCATTTGTATTTCATTCATAAAGGTGACTGAGAGTCATGTATCGGATATATAAGAATAAAAATAATAGAATTTGATGGTAAACTACATTTCTGCAAATCCATTCTGCCAGAAATCAGATAACCGTACCAACACGATAGGTACAATTATCCTCAGCTTATCTGGATACGATTGTGGTATCTGAGAGAATTACCGTGAATATAGATCCATGTTTTAGCTGTAAGGGGATTGAATATTCAACAGATAGTTTATCTTCAGCTTGATCAATCTACCGCTCAGTGACACACACGCTAATGACTCCATTGAAGTTGTTCCGAACTTTTTATCGTCAGATCTTATCTTGGCTGTTCTAGAGGTTGTCCGGACATAGCGTGTTCCGTCTGTTTATACACCAGCGGGAAAATTGCCCCCTGCAGGGAATAGATCAATGGCTGACACCTCTTTCTATTTACTTTACCTGCCTGCACTTCCTGTAATTTCTTCTGGTCGGACACTGAATGGCCGACTTACCATTTTCTGGAAACAAGAAGTTACACTTCTTTTAATCTAATTTTCTTCGATTCAAAGCAAACTATATGTAGCAATCGATCTAACAAACCCTCATTCTCATATTTTGACACTCTCAATAATTTTATATTCACAAATTTAAAACTTCACTATTAAAATTATTGTATTATATAAGATATATTCATTGAAATTGAAGAAATTATTGTTTCATTTAGCATAACCTATAGGGTCATCTATACGTTGAAGATCGACTCCCTTCGATCTAATATTCCTTTTCATTCATTCCGAGTGAATTTCTGTAACTTCTGAGCGAAAGATGAAAAAGGATTGGTTAGGTTTGACTTAACATCTCTCTCTCTTTTTTCTTCTTCTCTCTCTCTCTCTCACACACACACAGAGGTCGGCTAAATAACTTATAAATCCAATATATGCATCTTTTTTAATATATACCTTTGCTATAATATTCTTTTCATTCATTCCGGGTGAATTTCTGTAATTGCTAAACGCAAGCTGAAAAAAGATTAGTTAGGGTTGATTCATTAAAATCTTTCTCTCTCTCTCTCTTTCTTCTTCTTCTCGCACACAACAATACACACAAAGTGGTGAACCTTTCAGCCACTTTCACCAAAAAGATCTCCCCGTATTATTGGAACTATTGCATTGTTCTCATTCTGGATCGCTGTAGGTGTTCAATGAAAAATAACTCTTTCCTCTATGAATAAAATAAGTTCGGAAGAAGTAATTTCTCTCTATTAAAGAAGTTTTCATATATGCGCTATGACGCGGTCACAATACTGCCACTGCCATTAAGGCCAGAAGGAAGGATGGGATGAAAGGAGCTCCAGAAATGACTGACAACGTTGGGGAAGCATTAACGTGATTACATCCGGACGACCTTCTGTATGGGACAGCTCCTTTTGTGTGATGAGCTCACCCATTTATATCCCGTGGTCGCGATTTCCACAGAGTATTCAACCTTCTGCCACCACACAGATTTATCTCGAGTCATAGATAACTTACGTCTGGCAACCCTGCTAGCCATTTTATGTGTCGTCTGCTCCACTATATTTCCATATTTACTTGAATAATTCTTTGATCTCGTTTTTATTCCATTAATAGATTGTTTTCTGTTTACTTTGTAGATTAATCCATTTGTAATTTATTATTTATTGTAGTTTATTATTTAGTATGATTTATATTTAGTATTATTTTTTATTATTATTGTTGTTTGAAATGCTTGAATGACTTTTGAAAAGATTATATTCAAATGTTCTGTACTATATATATAGCATATTATTTATTATTCTATGAAAAGATTTTTAAATTTATAAATTTATATTTTAATACACTGTAAAATTTCCTTATTGCCTCTCTGCTATTTTATTCGTTTTAATTAGGTTTGGCCTTAAATAAATTGCCGCGTTATTTTGAAGTTTGTATTTCCTAATTTTCTACATTACAATATTTTGACACTTTATTTTCTTATTCAAAACATTACTTAACACTACACGATAATTATTTTACAAATCAAAATCAAGTTTTGATAACAGGAAAACATGCTTACTCATCCATTCTCTAAATGTAATTAATGCAACATAAATCTCTACATATATAAAACTTTTACAAAAATATATAAATAATAATTCAGACTTCAAACTTTATGGATAAATAAAAGTTCAAATGAAGCAAACATTGTGTGTTAAAATTCGAAATATATATAACAATCATAAATCATATCTTATAATTTCAAATGTTTATAAAAGAACAATCAAATTTAGTTAACTATTTAACTAACATTATTTGTTAAATCATTTTTTTAAATCTTCAAGATGAAACTATGTAAGCCTCTATATATAGAATATTCTTCATTTTTTAGAAATATAATTTAATAATTATTTTTGCTATAAACGATCAAAAATGGTCGAATAGATAAGATTTTGATTGTTTGTATCTTCACATCTCTTTGGATTTTCATTATCTTCTGAAATAATCTTTGTCATTGTCCCAGCTTCAGTTGAGCAGAAGACATCTGACGTGACAGCTCGGATATGCTATCAGATTTCAACTCTTTTATTTTAACAAAAGATTTTATTCTTCGTATTTAAGGATTGAGAACAAGATTGCGACTTTTCCCAAACACATATATATAGAAGGAATTCTATACTTATATAATAATTAAATATACATAATTTTGAAAATCTTCATAATGCTTTTAATTAAAGTATTTAATTGATATTGTCGAAGAAAAATTTAGTTTTAATACGTATGTCAAACAAATGCCACAGGTGTCTCTAAATGAGTTTCTTCCATCTTTATTAAATGTATTCCCGAGATTTCAGGCATATCTGTCCTTCTACAGGATGTACATAAAAACATATAAACGCCCTATGTTTTATGTACTCCTGTAGAAGGACAGAGATCCCTGAAAGCTTGAGATCACATTTAATAAAGATGAAGAAACCCATCTCCAGAAACCTGTAGCATTTGTTTGATTAATATCCAGGAGATTTAAATCATTTGATATTGAAAATACTTATGTACCTTATTTATGAATTCAAATTGGAACGTTTTATACAGTTTTACAATATGTTTCTGCCTTTATATAACAGAATATAATGAATATATTAGAAAGGAAGACTCGGTTCAACTTAAAGATGAAAAATATATTGAAAAATAACTTTTAAAAGTTGTCATTTCAGAGAAACCAATATTTCTTCGAGTTAATCTAGATTAGGTAAATGTTTTTAAACCAAATATTTGTTTAATATCGGGGAAACTGTCACCAAATATCTATTTCGTTTATTAAAGATTTATTTGTAATAATTTATTTTCAGGCAATGTGTTTCTTTTCAATAATATCATCAAATATTATCTCTACAGACCTAAATGCAATGATACAAGTTATTGAATGAGAAGGCTTGGCTCATCAGTGATGAACTCTCTCAGAGGTTTCGTCAAATTAATCTTCAGACCGCATTACTATTGTATTGGAATGGTTTGAGATATACCCAGCATTTACTATGGAAGGCAGCTTAGGGGTGTTTAGGGAACCTATGGACATAAGCTTATAGGTCTGTAGAGGTGCATACATATAATTACAAGGATTTGCATCGAGCAATGCTCTTCCGTAACAATAAATGACAAATAAAATTATAAATTAAAGATCTATGTGGTAAAAAAATTATTTAGAAAGTATAGAGCGTTAAAATTTAATAATTTTCTTTATTTAAAACCTTGAACGTAAGGCTCTCAAATGCTTTTCCAATTATAAAAATATATATATAGTATTAAATTTTAGCGCTGATTTTAGCATCAATAGTCGCTTTTTGATTAAATTTCTAAGTGTGATATGTTGAATATAGGATTCCGTAATGAATTCTAACAAAGTAAATTGAACTAAAATAAACAAATACTAACGAAATGTGCGTTAAAGTGGTAATGAAGGCTACTTTGAAAAATTATTTAGATAGTCTAAAATCAGCGTTAAAATGTGGTAATTTTCTTTAATCAAAACCTTGAATCCGAATTCTAGCTTTTCTACAAGTTATTTAATGGTTTACATTTTAAATATAAGGCTCTCAAAAACTTTCTTTTCCAATTCTAAAAAAAATCTAGTATTATATTTTAGCGCTGATTTTAGTATCAATAGTTGATTTTGATTAAATTTCTTAGTGTGATATGTTGATTAGGATTCCGCGTAATGCATTCTAACAGTAAAAATTAAAGTAAAATAATAAATGCTTACGAAAACAGTTTGAGCCATATTGTCTCTGTAGCACATTCTTGTTAGGCGGTACTGTACTAAGTTAACATTAGGAAGTTTTTTATCTTGATGATAACAAAGGGTAGAGAGAGACTTGGAATTTCCGTTGGCCAAGATGGAATGGTCTTCAGACCCAATACATATACGATTAGCACTCATATCTTGACAAGGATGGAATGGTCTTCTGACCCAACACAAACCCGTTATCACTTCCCTAGACAAGGATAGAATGGTCTTCGGACCTAACACATTTACGAGTAGCATTCCCCTTGACAAAGAAAGAATAGTATTCAGACCCATCACATATACGGTTAGTACTCCCCTTGCAAAGGATAGAATGGTCTTCAGACCCAACACATATACGTGTAGCACTCCCCTTGCAAAGGATGGAATGGTCTTCAGACCCAGAGCATATAGAGTCAAGACACAGTCCCCCTACTCTGATTAAAACTTAAATACTCCCTGCTCCTGCCACCTGCGACCAGGACAACGCCACCTCAGTGCCCCAGATGTGCAGGTCCCTGGGAAGTACCTCCCTCCCACGGGGGCCTGTCTCCTTGCTACCGGAAGTTGAGTGTTGATCCGGAAGTTGGTTGGGGGAGGCCAGGCAAAACAAGAGATCTGCTGAGAGAATAGGCTCAGCTGTAAATGTTGTGAAACACCACAGTAGGCTGGTTTATTCACACTTCATTAAATACGCTCGCTTCATTAGATACATTAATTTGCATAACGAAATATACAGAGCGTGTCTTTAAATTTTTCGTACATTTTCAATTTATAAAAGAGATTTAATTTATTCATAATTGTAGCCTTAAGAAGCATCCAAGTATCAATTTGAGAAAAGATGACTTGGGCCTCTATAGTTTGAATGCCGTGTGTTAAAGAGTTTTAACGGTATTAGATCATAGCAGTTTAAATGGTTCTCTCTTTTTGTCCTTTATCAACATCAACAACAGCAAGCCTTTTACTGGGGACCTATGTCCTACACAGGATTCGCCCAGGTGCGTATAACCGACCAGAAAAGATTATTTATTAGGTTACCCACGTTCCTGGAGCGTACAGAATTTGTTATTAAAAAAATATTGAACGCTTCTCGATTTTGCGTGTCATCCTTGCGCAGGGGCCATTCTAATATTCTCTGTATCGTCCCTATTTTAGTATATGTACCGCTGAACAAGCGTGTACCGTTCCATCAAATATAAAGTAATACGAATATTTAGTCGTAGGAATTATGAATTGTAAAACTACGGTTCCATAAATGTTCATACGCATTAGATTACATATAAATGAGATAATCAGCCCGTTCTAAGCCATATTGAAGTTTTACCTTAATAATGTGAAAAAATGTGTGTGTAAAAAGTGTGAGACCATATGTTTCATTAATAGATGGGAAAAACTGATTATCATAAGATATAGTGTTTCCCTCTTATAGTTATTTTATCTCTTCTATCAATTTATATTATATGACTTCAGTTATCCTACATCCTCATTTTTATTTGTCCTATAAAAACGCTTTTTATTAAAATATTGACTATTTCAGCATTTTTAACTTGCTTACTCGCGATGAGAATTCAATTATTTGGCCAATTCTGGAATAATTAGAAATCAACGAGAATAATTGATATTTATTCCGATAGATGGCGCAAGCCATCAGCAACTTTCAGTTGCACGATAAGGAGATGCCTTTTCATGATTTTTAAATATGTCATATTTTAAATAATAGAACCACGACCCATTTGATTTAATATGAGTAATTGCTTAATGTGGATTATAGCTTATTTTAAAACAAAAAGAGAGACTAGGACGAGTGGATAAAACCCTCGATTCCCGACAGCTATGAACCGGGATCGAATCACGTGTTGAACTCTTTGTTTTAATATGTGAATAACCATCACATATTATTTATTGTTGTAAATATCATATGCTAGGTTGCTCTTTTTGAGCAGTACCTAATATAACTATTTCGAACCAGGAACCATTTTTAAAACAATAAAACCTGAAATTTTGAAGACTTGTAAATATTGATTATAGATAAATATACAAGGTGCGTTCATTAATTTCCAGGACTGCTCTGTATCTTTAAAAAATAAAACAAATAAAAAAACTAATTCAATATTTTTCAAAATATGCCCCTCCTGCCTCAATACACCCGTTCCATCTTTTTTTCCAATTGTCGAAGCAGG
The DNA here is from genome assembly GCA_030710605.1 of Cordylochernes scorpioides. Taxonomy (NCBI): domain Eukaryota; kingdom Metazoa; phylum Arthropoda; class Arachnida; order Pseudoscorpiones; family Chernetidae; genus Cordylochernes; species Cordylochernes scorpioides. The sequence goes on from CP092879.1 coordinate 29,640,654, forward strand.
AGATAAAATCACTTTTTGAGAGGTTCCTCAAGGTTGCCTTCGATTCAGCTTGTATCATATCAACGTTGTCAAATTTCCGTCTTTTAAAGTTAATTTTCAATTTAGGATAGAGGAAAAAGTCATTGGGAGCTAAGTCGGGGGAATAGGGTGGATGAGGGATCTATATGGTTGAATGCTTGGCCAAAAACTGCAAAACAACATGGGCTGTGTGCGGCCGCGCATTACCGACGTGAAGTATCCAGTCATTGTTTTGCCATCTTTCAGGTCTTTTAAGGCGCACTGCCTCCCTTAAGCACCTCATTATCCCCAAATAAACAGATAGTCCAGTCACTGAAGATAATTCTTCTGTTAGATTTAATAAACTCCTTTATTTTGAGCTTGTTTTCCTCGCAACGAAATGATGTTGGACGCCCAGTATGCTGATCATCGTTTACCTTTTCCCGACCTTTTTGGAAGCGTGAAAATCATTCAAAAGTTCTTGAACGGGATAAAGCTGCATCGCCAAAAGCTTCTTTAATCAATTCATACGTCTCAGTATCACATTTTTTTCAATTTAAAACAAAACTTAATGCAGATTCTCTGCTCTTCGAAAATGGCCATTTTAAAATTAGAAATGCGAACCTTACAAGGAAGTTGTTCTGTTCTATTTTTAGATCGGCGCGTGCGCCACGAGACTCGTGCTTTCAGTCAGGTGTGGTCGAATGTCCAATATTCAACTCTGTAAAAAATATTTTCTCTAGCTTTTTTATTTATTTTTTTTTTTAACCAGTCCTGGAAATTAATGAACGCACCTTGTATATTATATAAATAATATGAAAATATATATGCATGGTGTTAATACTTAATTTAACAGATAAATTTATATTTATCTTGATTTTTGCTAGTTTTTTTTTTTCTTGTATTTCTAATGAAGTTCGAGATAGGAATCTAAATTTTTAGATTTATTCTTTTTTCAGGTCATGAACACTCGCTGAAAAAAACCAAGTCTCAACTCTTAGCAGTTTCCAAGTTGAAATCGTGCAAACAGACATCGTGTTTAATATAGATGATGCATACTCTAATTTTTTTCCATATTTTTCTATAAATAGTTTCTGGAAAAATCCATAATATTTATAAATTGTCATCCTAATAATTGTATTGAAAGAATCCAAGGCAATAAATGGATTTATATAGATATCAATATAAAAAATAATAATAATAAATAAATAAATAAATAAATTTCTATAAATATTGGTTTTCTTTAAACCTATGTTAGCATAGGTTAAATATTGAAAACAAAAATGTTATACGAAATTTGAATTTTATAGGTTTATAAAGCCTGTCAGAGTAAAATATAATGAATGAAATATACTGATTTTAACATAATTGATAAAATAACATAATTTTTAAAGACAAATTTTGCATAGAAAAATGGAACATCTTTTTTTGCCTTCTTCAATAACTTGAGAAAAGAGGCTTTAGAACATCTAGAAATGGCATCATACCATTGAAGAATCTATAGCCTATTATGGGATGAATGTTTGGATGGTTTAATGGTTAATACTGTTTTTTCTCCACAAGTTCATATTGGAAAATGCACACATACCACTCAATTATATTATCAAAAACTACTATTTTGACGATTCTATGCTAATTAAGGGTATATTAGGCAGTAAGCATTTAAAAAAATTAAATTCAGCATCTTCTTTGATAATTTTGATGAGGAATATCTATAACACGCGATTAAATTTTCGCCAAATGAACTTCTCAAATAGAATAAACGCTAAAGAAAAAAGTAAAACTGATGAGGTGAGATGTAATAAGTCTTCTTTAGAACAAGATGACAAGAATGTTTGCTAACGATTGTCAAATATTTAGGAAAACAAATGAGTGAGTCTAGACAATGTGATGAGCTAAATGAATTACTTAAAAAAATGTTTCCAGAATGAGTTTCATTTGAAGATTGATAATAATGAGAGGTTCTCAGGTCTCCTCAGTGCCTCAGGGAACACAACCCCGTCCCCTATTTTTAAGTAAAGTAGGGAGAGTCGTGGAGGGAGGGGGAGTACCTGTCGCAACCCCGGGGCGCATTTGTAAATCTAACCAAACACACCTCATTTTTTCCTCTTCACGCTCTCTGCCTCTCCTGAATTAAGTTCTTTTTTTGGAGAGAAGCCCACAAAAAGTGTTCTTCAAAAGGAAAATTTGTAAATTATCTTTTAAAGATCTCCCCACACACCGTAGTCCCTACCCGCACAAATGCGAGGGGAAAAAAGGAAAAAGAACCTTAGGCTTTTAAATACCTGAAACTTGAGAACCTTCCCAGAGCTTTCAACTTTCAACAAAGGGAAACCTCTTCAGGTGGTATTGTTGGGTGGGACAGGTGAATGGGGACACGCGCTAGTGGCGATTTGTCATGTTGAGATGGACATTCTTCAACTTGGATGGCTGATGTTCATTTGTTTGTTCACTTTCTGGTTGATGTTACTTAGACCTTCCATGCTTTGATCTTGTTGCTGTCCACCATGGATATGATTGAAAATTTGACCGATTCCATTAGTCGCTGATGCCTCAATAGCTTGGTAATATTTTAGAATTGTTCTAAAAAGAGGCCTTATTTTTAAATTTATAAATATTTACTATGCTTGTTTAGGATTGGTGGATTTAGTGAAACGAGTCGCCGATTACATCAGACTCTGGGAGCTATGTTCGAATATAGGTGAAAGAAAACACTTCTCTGTTTGTTTTTTTTTTTTTTTGGGGGGGGGGCAATATAACGTGCTGTTTCATTGCCCCACGACAGGCTATGGAGATTGTATGCCCCAGACTAGGGCACTTTTGTTAGTGCAAAATCAAATTAAATCCTAAAGTAGAACTGACAAACAAATTCATTTAATAAAGATTTCAGGGCTAAGTTTCTTGTGTAACTTTTTATTTTCTCAAGATTTCAGACTTATCATCTCTTCGACAGAGGAGTGTGTGTATGTGTGTGTATCACATCAACTAATATATTTATATATTTATATTTTGCTTAATATCCTATAGTTTCAAAATAATATAAATAATAATGAAAATTTGTATAAATATATAGCCTTCATTTCGGTGTCTAGTTTAGTTAATGTGGTACTACCGTCGAAGGGCTGATAAGTCTGAAAGCTTGAGAAAATAAAAAAAAAATGCAAGAAGCTTATCTCTGGAGAGAATCATTATTTATTTCATTAAATTCATATAATCTAAAAAAAAGTACAAAATCGTGAGTAAAATATTATCAAATACATATTAGAGTGGGGTTATAAAGCGGTCTAGAGATTAATTTGACGAAACCGCTGACAGGGTTTACTACTGATGATCCAAGCCCTCTCATTCAATAACTTTTTATCATTTCAGTAAGGTCTGTAGAGATAATATTTGATGATATTATTGAGGATTTGTCAGTAAATTTATTTGATACAAATTTTATCAAACTTATAAAATTGATATAAGCCTGTTATAATCGACTAGGTTAAATCATACGATGTCTTTTCTCCTCGATTTTCACATTCTGCAGAATTACTGACACAAGTGGTTTAGGTAGAGGATGTAATCAATTTCTCAACTCTATTATTATTATTCAACATGGAATGTGTGAGCCTCTGTTTCGGTAGGATTATATTGATGTACCTAGAGAGGCATTTCTTTCTTTAATTGTGCATCACGATATAAGAAAGAAGAAGAATTGTGCATCAGAACGATGCATTATGCTCATCACCACTAGTAAAAAAACTTTACTAGTGGTGATAAAGAATTAACCACAAGACCAGTTTTTAAACCATAATATACAGGTTTTTTTGTTCAAATGAATGTATTTATTCAATCCTAAATAATCATTGAATGATATCATCCTCTACATTCAGAGTACGATATGTTTATTGTTCGGACAATTATTGAGTGATCAGACATCGAGAGAAAAATAACGAATATCTGTAAAATCAATTACGGTTTACACATAGAGTTAAACAAAGAAGCTAGCAAAGAAGAGATTGACAATACACAGCTTTTATTTTTAAAAACGATCGTACAGACATAAATCGTCCTTCTTTAGGTCTACTGAACAAGGATTACATACTAAGACCCTAATATCCCTTCAAAACTTTAAAAGTTTTATATATTTGAAATGAGTTTATTCTCATATATCGTTTGAGCATATCTTTATTTGGCCTACGTATTTTTCTAACGAATTATTGCAAAATGTTAAATTGTGAAATTTCTTGTGGTATGTTTTGAAATTCTGCTTAAGAATATTTTGAGAAATGAATATTAAAGGTTTTGAATTATAGTATTAATAAAAATAATATTATATATATAATAATCCATGAAATATCCCTCTAAGGCGGAGAATATATCTTAGGTAAGCGGGGATTTCCTGAATTTGTAACTAGCGCCTACTTTTCACCTCTCAAATTCCACCAACTCTCGAAACTCAAGGTGTTGCCCATTGGCTAACTAGGATTCTGCTGCTAGTTTTCTAAATATTCTCGCTATCCCGGGTATTTGCTCAAAACAAAAGAAAATATCCATACAAACATTCTTGTTTTGCGTTTGACTATTTTCCCCAGAAAGTCTCTCAGAATTTTGGAAGGATGATTATGGTCTAAGCTGCGATTCGTGCAAAGATAGAATTTAGGATAGGTTGTATTATATCCCTTTTTTTTTTAAATTGTTCCTTGCTATAAAGGGAAAAGGAAAACATCATAGACGCCCACATTCGCCAACACAACAACTTACAATATCAATTAAAGCCTAATATATTAAATGAACTCATAAATACATCTCTGTAATGTTTTAAAAGTACAGATAAAATGACAAAAAAAGTTTTAATAATACCAAAAAAGATAGAACTTTCTAGAATCGAACCCACGACCTTGTATTTAATATAGAATTCCGTCGTGCAATGTCTCTGAGCTAAAGATTCACTGTAAACACGCTGATTGATTGATTAAGGTCACCTGACAATGATACAGACAATCAGAGAGCGAATGAAACGGACATTATACATTTAGGTATATATTATAGTAGATAGTTCACCGCCATGATATGAATAGAACATCTAATATTGCCAGGTGAGGAAAAGAAAGACGTCGTGGCTTCTAATTAATTTCAGACACCTATATATTCGCATGGTGTTTTGTAAATTCTTCAAAAGCACTTAATAACCAGTGTTTGTATGATTCAGATTATAGTAAATATACATTGCATATAAATAACTATTGGACTGCGCGTAGAACGAATGCATCGATACTATCACAACTATCGATTTCGGAAGATGACCGACTTCTGTACAACGGAATTGTTTGAGATTATTCGGTCACATCGCGCGACACAGAGGAATGGAGTACACCATACTGACTGGAAAGACGTTTGGGCGAAGCATACCTAGACGCCTGCCGACACGCTTCGTGGACCAATTAAAGGAATTCACTGGCTTAACGGTCACCGAGATGGTACATCGATCTCAAGACAGAGATGGCTGGCGTCGCATCGTGTTTGGGATGTAATAGGTACAGTAGGACACAACGTTCGATCGCGAATAAAATGATTATATATATTACAGTAAAACGCAGCTTCCGAGGAAAAGTTTCATATTTTTCTAAATGTTCTCTCAAGCTTTCGGGTACTGTGAACCTTTCTACAGGAGTATACAACAACAACAACAAAAACCTTTATTAAGACACTATTGTCTTACAAGGGGATTCCCCTAAAGATTATATATGTACATGAGTGAGGAGGAAAAGCAATTTAGAGGGGAGGGGGAGCAATCAGCCGTTGTCTGTGGAGTTGAGCACCTCTTCTTTCATTTTATCAATCGCCTTGAAAAATTTAAAATATTTATAAACAAATGTTTTATCCAGCAGGAGAGCATTAAAGATTTTATATACATGTTGTTCATTGTAGTGAGCTAGCTCCGAAATTTCGCGAATTTCCAGTCTCTTTTCATGTAGGAATGGGCAATGGAATAGATAGTGGACCAAATTGTCTTGGATGCCAACATTGCAGAAGTAGCAATTTAAAAGGTCGCTGTTCCAAAATCCCGTGATATCCTCGCGGAAAAGTAGCCATAGAATCCTTTGACGGGCTATAAATCGTTTAATTTTCAAAGGGAGGTTTGATAGTAAGTAGTCCTCCGTCATAAAGGAGCTACTTAGAGATTGGTAGTGAATAAAATGAGTTGAGCCTTGTATCTTAGCTCGGTCAAATTGGAGTAGCTTCTACAGGAGTATACAAACGAAATGCTCCTGTAGAAGGGTTCACAGTATCCGAAAGCTTCAGAGAACATTTAATAAGATAAGAAACATATCCTCGGAAGCTGCGTTTTATTGTAATTTAAATTTCAGAAGATTCTTCCGATATGTACGTAACTATTTAGTATAGATAATAAAGTATCAAAGTTAGCAATGAAATGGTGTCATATTCCCCACGCCGACCAAACAGCCGTTCAAACAGCCAAGACAATAAAAAACTCCGTCAAATATGAACAGCTCAGACAGTTTAATTAGGAACGGTCTGTGAAGTGAGGGGATTTCCCATGCCTTAATTAGGTTATGGCCTCATCGTTTATCACTACCGTGTGCGGTGGAATTAAAGAGTTTTAATTCCGTAACTCCCGATAATATCATTAGAAACATCCCGGACTTCTAATTCCCCACTTAATCCAATTTGTTGTCCTCTCCATTACCTAGATTGCTCCCTACGCCGTCTTTCTGAAAGAGGCGGAGTTAAACACACATCTTCACACATGCTCATAGGTTACATTATTTAAATATGTGTGTGCACAGTTCTCTTTGTTGTTGTCGTGTCCAATGAAGAGATGTCTCCATGCATCTCTATTACAGCAGTTGCAATACCCACTATCTTGGGTGTGTAAAGCTGCTGTTCTGAATACATGTCAATTTTATGCAAGGCTGCGGGAATTTCTGGGCATGAGAATATGTGGATAAGTGTTATTTCCACACCAGGACAGTTGCTTCATGACCTGTAGGTGCCATCTGTATGCATTGTCATTCCTTTATAGTGTTTCGTTCTGAGTCTTGTTATTGCTTTTGTAATTCCTCTTTCAGAGTTTATTTTGCATATTTGATCTTTCCCTATCTTTTGTTCTTTCCTTTGGCTCAACTATGCAGTTCTCTTTATTAGTAGGAATTAACTATTAGATCAAATAATATATTCGAATCAAAAATGTTATCTTTCCATATACAAAAGTATATCCATGTAATTAAGCTGTGGTGGTGCTTATCTCCATGGTTAAACCAATTCCTGATGTACACTCCTCTCCAATTTCGCGATGGTAGTTATAGGCCTGGAAAATAGCTCCTCTATTGTCAGTTCTGAGCATGATAAGAACTGTAGAATTCATGAATGTATATAAAGATTATCAAGGTGTTCAACCTTCTTTTTCTAAGAAAGGTATTCCAGCGATTTTATGGTGTAATTTACAGTAAATAAATCCATAGATTATTATTATTAAATTCTTTAAAACAAAACATATTTTCATTTTCTTCAAAGCTCATATTTAGAGATGAGTGTAGAAGTCATCGCACCAATTTTGGCAAATGTAAACAAAAGTTAACAACGTGCATACAATCGTTTTGGGTTATGACCCTAGTCAGTACAGGGGCTGCTACGATATGAAATCGACCGAAAACTGCCAAAGAGGCTTGTTAGCTAGTGAATGGTTGGGCCTATCATTACTCCAAAGTACATTGTGTGCAAATTAAGTAAAATTAACAGCAAAAAAAGCTTTACTAAGACCTTTTAGTCTTATGCAGATTCTCTGTGCAGAAATGTAGGGGTCATGCGGGAAAAACAGTAATAATACCAGTAATACAAAGCATTGTTATTACTATACTTTTTAAAGCTAATCACATTTAATGATAATTAGAAATTTATATATGAACAAAACAAACAGGTAGTAACCTATAAAACTTATATGCATAATCCTTGAGACTTTTAGTCTTCAGCGCACACAATTATTCAAACGAAGAAGAGATATACCAAGAAGTTTAATTTACAAATAATGTATATTAATTTAATCGCAATATGATTTATAGAATTCAATACAGTAAGAATTGTTATTATTAATGCTATTTTGATATTTTGGCAAAAAGAGCGATCTAAGGGTTATAGACAAGAAATAAAAAATACAAGGATATTGATTAGAGAAAAAAAAGCTCAAAATACTAAAAATAGTTAAAAGAGAGAGAGCATACATTACAAAAGTGTTATTGTCAATATTTTATAAAATTCCGCCTTTTAAAGACAAAAAGGTCGATATAGAGATGAAATCGCTATAATTCTTCAGTGCACGCTCGCGCTATGCATTTTAACTGACTATATTTACATACTCAATTCAAAAGTTCATTTAAAAAAAATGAAAATAAAAATTGCATATTAGTCAAGACTATATATAATCAATAGTATTTCGTGTTTTAACAATAGTAAATTTTGATAATAAAAAAAGTTGCATCGTCACATCTTTAAATCTTTTGTCAGCTATCTCTTTCTCCTTTCACATTTCACTCTCGTATAAAGTAATTGTTGCAATTTTCACACGGGAAAAAGGACAAGGAAAATTCTTCTTAGTTTTCAAGGATCCCATGTCTGCCTCTATAATTATGGCGTTCGCTATGGCTGAGTCAGTACTCCCTTGTCTGTATTGACCCAGTGTAACTACTGTTTGACTCAGGTAAATGTGGGAACCTGTAGTCCAACATTCCCATGGTGGAAACATAGTATTGCAGACTGGCTGGTCACAGACCTTAGAATAGGTCTAGAACAGGTGTCGGCAAACTTTTGAGTCGGAAGAGCCAAAATTACAATTTACAAACTTTCAAAGTTTTTAAAGAGCCACAATTTTTTTTCTATCCCACAATAAATCGTACTCGCATAAATAATATTTGCGTATGTAACTATATAAAGAGCCGCAGGTTCACATCCAATAGAGCCGCATGTGGCTGGCGAGCCGCAGTTTGCCGAACCCTGGTCTAGACTAATCAAATATCATTCTGTACTCTGTTGTTTTTAATCAAATCACAAGACTTCACTTACCTCATTTATAAACATATTTTTAAATTGACGAATCCCCTTCCTTAGCTGAAAATACCTTCCGATATTTTGATCAAATTGAGATTTTTGACCATCCTGGTGGTTTTTAAGGTACAGCTTGTCCCACAATGACGAAGGTTAAATGAACCTAAATTGCGTTTCATCTATTCAAAATCTAACGTGCTCTTAAAACAGCTATAGAG
>CP092879.1:29650013-29703826 GCA_030710605.1 Cordylochernes scorpioides
AAAACTTTCAATCCAATATCAAGACCTCACTTTTAAAGTGAATCGATCACGCCTTTATTTATGAAACATTCATTAGGAAGAGAATCAATTAGGAATTTAGAAGAAGAAAAAAAACTTTAGATTGGTTTATTGAAAAAACAACATCGAAACAGTGGCAAAATAAAATTCAAGAACTGAAACAGTAATCAATAAAAATGATTAATTTTGTTCGTATATTAATTACATAGATTAAACGGGATAGATTTAAAAAAAAAATGAAACGCCTTTCTATTCTGAATTTTTAAAGAGTATAATTATTGGCTAGGGTTATCTGATTTTGGCGCCAATCTATACAAAAGGGGGGAATCTTTTGGCACGAAATAAAAACCGATAGCCAAGCAATGCATTTAACACAACTCTTTTCCCCATTTCAAAATAGGATTCCTTAATGCCTTCTTGGTTGATAAAGTATCAGAAAGGACATTAGAGTCAGCTTCTTGCTTAGAGTTTTGTTTTCTATCCGTTTTTTTTTTCACTGTTTCCTTTTCATCAGGATACTCGTTTCTCTAAAAGAATTATTCTGTGAATTTAGAAATTTATCGCTCAATTTTTCTTTACAATTTATTCTAGATAGATAGAGAAGGTATCTTTTTAAAAATATATTCAGTGAGAGAAAATTGGTCTATATTTGAGATAAATTATTTTTTATTGGTGTTGATAAAGTTTATTTTTAGTTTACGATGTTGTGTGTATCGGAAATTATAAAGAGAATTTCATTGATTCTTAATAAATGGATGGTTAAATATTTTAAATGTTTTTTATTGATGTGACTTTGTTGCCAACTTTATTTTCCAATCGAAATTCTAAATGTTTGGCTATTAAGGGTTTTAAGGGTATTCTTTGTTGTTTTTTATTGTTGAAATGATAAGGTCTATTTATCTTTTGGTGTGTCACACACACACACACACACACACAAGTAGTTATATTTATTTGTGAAAATTTCAATTTAAAAAGAACGATGTTTATTTTTAAAAGGATTTATCTAGTATTCTAGTAATATCTCTGTTTATTATTTATATTATATTACTATACTCTTTTATATTTTGCTTTTTTTTTATTATAAAACGGATAATTTAGGATTAAAATATAGTTTTCCTTTCATTTATACTCGAAGTCGAAAATTTCGATTTTAAAGAACGATTTTATTTATAAAAAGTTTTATTTATTTAGTATTATATTCGATAATATTTCGATTTTTATTGTTATTATATATATATTTACTATATTTCATATTGATTATTTTATTATATAACAGATAATTTAGTTTTAAAAATAGTTTTACTTTCATTTATAATCGAAAGTTGAAATTATTATCGTTCGGTTCAATTTAACACACAATTCGAATAAAAGAAACTAGTTCTTTTGAGCCAAGTTTTTTTTCACTCATCCTGAGGTGCTGCAAGCTATTGAGCAAATTTAGCTCTTCAATGGGAAAATCGACGCCCGTGCGTGCACAAGCCAATAACATCTTTTTTTTTTCTTTTGCTTTTGAACATGCCCGTTGAGGAGCTAAATTTTCTTGAGGGGTCGCACAGCATCTCAGGATGAATGAGGAAACTCTTTGCTTAAAAGCTAGTTTCCATATTCGAATGATTGCTAAGAGTATCTATTTGATAATGTTAACAAAATATATCTTTGCTATTTGTTCAATGTTCAATTCTTTCTCTAAACATTATTTTTTATTTTAAATATAACATTTATTATTTTTAAATATCAAAGAGGCAAAATTTAAGCTATATACTTGTAACATGCTTTGCGTTTATTTGTGTAAAATATTTGATTATTATTTAATTTTTCTTTATGGTTGGGCAGTCGGCAAATAATGTATTTTACTTCTGGTAATTTTGCATAAATTTGTTATTTTGATATATATCTATTGATCAACCTTGTTGTAATTGGGTTAAATAAAGGAACACAAGGAATTGTAACTATCTCTTTTTAAAATAGAAAACGTTACAACAATTAGTAAAATTATAATTATCAATAATAAATTCGAATATTTTTGTATCAAAAATATTCGAATATTACTATTAAAAATTATATACTAGAAATGTTAGAAAATTGTGTGTGCAATACAAATTTTAAAAACGCATATTCTAAATCTATTCAATAAAGTCTGTGTCAAATTTAAAGCGACGAATCCAAATATGGTATAAAGAAACTTCCATTTTTCCGATATTCAATCCAAATTGTATATTTGAGATATCAATATAGAAGAAATGTAGCTTTTCAAATATTTGTTCAAAATTTCAACATACTCTTTAGTCGTGCATCAGTACGAGTTCTCTGTAATTACAGGAATAATTAGTCAAAATTAATGGAGAACAGACCCTATTTATTCCACAATTAAGTCTATTGAACTTAATTATGGAAATGATAAAGGAACCTGACGTTTTCTATTTAAAGGTAATGTGATGGAAATGAAAAATCAGAAGCTGCCATCAGAAAAGGGTGTTGTTAACACGCTCGGATATCCCCCCATTCATCATCAGTTTTGCTATCTTATTATCATCATTACACTCAAATTATCAATAAAATATTGTTGGTGATGATATATTTATTGTCCTATTTGTCTAGACCCTATAGTTTATCTTGTCATCATCAAATAACTTTTTGCTATTCTCTTTCTACAGAATGAGATGAAGTAGAAGAAATTAATCGCCTCTTATTGATAATTTGTGTATATTATTTCTAATCCCGTCTTCATTGTTAAATTTTAGTTTTAATTACATATTGTTACGTAGAAAATTAAGGATAGACAAACCTCAGAATGACACAGTAATTTATTTGATGTAAAACCAAATTAAAACTGATAAAATAGCATAGAAGCAATGAGAAAATTTTACAGTGTATCAAAATAAAAATATCGAAATTTAAAATATTTTCATAAAATAAGAAATAATATGCTTCAATATTAATAGTTAGCAAAAATAGGGCTGATAAAAAAATAACATGGCTGAAAATTACAAGTTTGTTAAAGTGTGTGTAAACGAACAATATGTGAATTAAATTTGCATAGTTTAATTTACATTGTATAAGAGACCAGTAACTATGTAGATAATGTGTGAGAAACAGATAATATAATTTTTAATTTGCATACAGAAGACATATTTAATAGATAATAAATGGATTTTAGAGTCACACGTCCATGCGAATGTCACTATTTCAATATAAACATTTTAAATGGGATAGTGGACATTGCGACTGCTGTGATAGAGATGCATGTGGACATCTGAGGCTCTTTATTGGACACGACAACAACAACGTTTTAAATATAAAAGGGAAATATTGACAATTTAAAGATAATTTTTGTTTGATTAATTTATGTAAAAAGGTATTTTTAGAAAATAAATTTTATCAAAATCTTTTTTTCTTTAATATTCATTTACATTTCCCTTCTTCATTCAGTAATATTAATTGATAAGTGCATACATAGAACAAACAATGTCTAAAAAAAAATAAAAATAATAATAATTAACACAATAATTATAATTTTTATTTAAATTCTATTTTTAGAAGAGAGATAGTACACTTTGATGAAATAAAATAGGCTCTTATAGTGTATTAAGAATCTCTCGGAAACAAATCTATCTATAAATGATAAAATAGATAAAAATAACTATTATTTATTTATTATCAAATCAGACGCGATATCCCCACAAGGGATGCTTGCGTCAAGAAACAACACTAAATTTAGATACTATATTACATAAACAATTGAATAATTACAAGGTTTGAGTAGAGTTTAAAGAAGAAAATAAAGGAAAGTAAACTAAAATCATGCTTGAATTTACAACCAACTATTATAATAGTTAAAAGAATTGAAAGAAAAGGTAGTTAAGATAGTGTCTCAAACCTCGGACATGGTGTCTAAGTTAACATGACACCAATTGAAGTTGATCAATTTTAAAAGAAGTGATAAAAAATGAAGGAGGGATTTCGATAGGATGTTTGAAGCCTAATCGAAAGAAGTGTGGAAAGTGAACATGTGTCATCCATCTAACAAGATTACTAGATGTGAATATACAACCGGGACAAACAACATTTATTCTCTTCCAATACAACTGTTTACACAACGACATCAAACCTTAATGCAATTTTGCCTCTATATACAACTCCATTTTTTACCAGCGGTTGTCTCTATTTATTTTTGTGTCGTTTAATTCATTTTTAGAACGTTGGGAATCTTAAATGTAGTGGAAAGCTATTTATTTTCGGTTTAAAATACATCTATTTCACTCATGTCAGGAAATGGCGCTTTTATAATATATATATATATATATATTTTTTTTTGGATCGTAAATAATTTGATTAGGGTTTTTTTAAATGAGAATTTTAATATATTTAGTGATTTATAGACAAGGATTTTCATTTAATAGGATTGTTAAAATAATTAATGTTTATTGTTCGGTGGTCAAATATCATAAAATAATTGTCATTGATAAATTGCTTTTATTTTTTAGTTCGTTGTTTGAGTTTTCAAATAAAAACGAATTATTGAAATGAAAAATATAAAATAAATATTTGTTTAGTAATTCCTGATCTTTTTTTCTCAAGACAAACAAATCCTTTAGTTTTGTTTTCTAATTATCAAAAAATAAAGGAAATTCTAATAAAAATATAATTAAGATTTTCTTATTTATATATACATGTTATATAATTAATTACCACACACAGTGTGTATATCATGCTCGAAGAATATTCTATTTTAAATGTTAGAACACAAAATATTTTCTATTTTAACAATAATGGTAATATAGCGCGAAATATATATTTTTAAATAATAGAAATCCTTTTTCCATAAAATAAATAAAATTTATGGAAGTAATAAAGTAAAATTTTATATATATTATATAATTCAAACACATACAAAAATAATGAAACAGAATCTGTAAATAACACATTTAAAAAAAATCCTTGCTAATTCCAATTATTTCAGGATTTCTAAAACTTCAAACCTAACGCCTGAAGATAAAAGAGAAGAAAAGAAGAAAAAATAACCCAATTGGGAGAAAAAAGCGGTGGAGAATTTAGGGCAAAGAGATCATGTGGATGGTTGGAAATGGTGGGGATCTCCAGGAAAGATCCTTCTATGTAGGAGGAAATATTTTAGGCTTCTCCAGGGACTTAGGTTATTTATTAGAAAGACGGCTTCAAATATTTAGTTAGACCTTGCTTGATTAAACTTTGGGGTAATAATTACCAGACCTAGCTAACAGAGCCATTGTTTCAACTTCTTTTCACCAGGGCTGTTGAAAGTTGTTACAAAACACATTGTATAGCTTCTGTCTAACTTTTTAGTATTGTATACAAGCTTATTTAGCTAATTTTGTAATAATTAATTATATACCTTTTCTTTTTTGAAGATGTATAGATAACTTGACTCATACCTTTTAAAATGGCACTTTTATCAAAAGAGTATTCATTTTTTATTAATAGGATGCAAACTGAACGCAAATAAAACAGGGCGTATATATGCATACATTTTTTACCTTTATATGCATATCAGTTTTATTTTAGTTGAAACTTCGCTTAATAGTACGGTAGAACTTCTAAAGAGAGATTGTATCTTCATGGTTACTCCTGGAAGCGGTCTCTTATTGGAATTAAGGTGGTTACTCATCATATGGGTCTCTCATGGGAGTTTCAGTGTCTATATTTTTCTGGTCGAAGTGCGTTTAGAAATATAATTATACTTTTATAATATTATATATTATTTTTGGGAAGAAAAGTATGTATACATTTGGTAATAGTATTTTATTGAAAATGTTTGCTATTTATATCTCTGTATGTTATATTGTAATCCAGTATCGATTAGTCGTTATTGAATTTGAGACCTTTAAAAATGATTTAAATATAATTTTCACATTATGACCAAGGAAAAATTTAAAAACTTCTATTTTCCACTGAAAATGTACCTGAAATGCTTTACTGTTCTTATTTATAGAGAATGAATACTGAAAAGGAAAATATTTTAGACAATTATTTCTCGTCTTGTGACAAGGAGGTAATGATGTTCGGACCCAACACATATACGGTTAGCACTCCTCTTGTCAAGGAGGAAATGGGTTTTGGACCCAACATACGTATATAAGGTTAGCATTCCTCTTGCCAAGGAGGGAATTATCTTTGGACCCAACATATATATGTTTAGCACTCCTCTTGACAAGAAAGGAATGGTCTTCGGACCCAACATATGGTTGGTACTACCCTTGACAAGGAGAGAATGATCCTCGGACCCAACATACGTATATAAGATTAACACTCCTCTTGACAAGGAAGGAATGGTCTTCGGACCCAACACATATACAGTCAGCACTCCTCCTCACAAGGATGGAATTGTCTTCGGACTCAACATATATATAGTTGCACTTCTCGTGACAAGGAGGGAATGGTCTTTGGACCCAACATATGGTTAGCACTCCTCTTGACAGAAGCGGAATGGTCTTCAGACCCAACGTATATAAGGTTGGCATTCCTCTTGACAAGGATGGAATTGTCTTTGGGCACAGCATATATATGGTTTGCACTACTCTTGACCAGGGGGAAATGGTGTTCGGACCAGAACAAATACGGTCAACACCTAGGAAGTGAGAGAGAGAGAAAGCAAGGTAAATAACGACACTTGTCATGATGTCAAACTTAACAGCTACCCTGTCGACATTCCTAGAGACTTTGATGTTTCCCGCGGGCAGGAGTGCCAGCTATCGATATGACACCCACCTTATTTTTAAAAATTCTATTTTAAGCTGTTTATGACGGCTGGTCATGAAACCCGAGGGGCGTCTGATATTAATCTCCAGGTAGATCCCGGGACTTATTTTGAGGAGTGCGGGGTCCGAGGGTATTTTTATGGCGCCAACAAACGAGGGGCAGGTGTTGCCATTTCCGCAAAGGATGAGCCGCAGTCCTCCAGGGCGGGGACAAAGAGGTTGTTGTATTCTACATAATCCCATCAGTATCTGCCTCTTGGATGTTGCAGGAGACTGAAGACTTTGGTTCCACGCCGTCTAATTCTTGACTTAGCCTTTCACCCTGGCACTCGTCTCCTTCTGAAGAATCCTTTCTTTCTTTTCCTCATTGTGTGATGCAGGAGGAGAGAAGTCATTTGGGCAGCGCGATGGTTCTCATCATCCAACTGGCGACATAACGTGGAGATTGAGTTGCGAAGTTTTGGACTTCTTCGTCAGCGATGCATCGCAGAACTGTGTCGAATCACCATAATACATGCTTTATTACGGTTATTCAGTGTATGCGCATATAATAATGATAAAATAACTTGATCCATATATCCGGATAACCTATCCATAGTATTGAAGACAATCTTTTTATTCAAACAAATGCTACACATTTCTAGAGATAAGTTTATTTATCTTTATTAAACGTAATCTCGAGCTTTCAAGCATCTTTGCCCTTCTACAGGAGTACATGGAAGTAAGAATATTTCCGAATGAGAACTTGCTTGTAGTAATGGAGATAAATAACTCAGATTATTGGATGTAAGAATGTAACTGAAGAAAACGTGGCTGTAACATGGAAACCAAATACTCCGAGTTATTATATGTATATAGATGACTTAAATATAGCGTTGAACCTGAATAAATCAGATTATTGGATGACTAATTGTATTTGGATCACTTGGCTGTAGTTTTGAATTTAAATAACTGATTATATATATATATATTAAATTAAAAAGGCATATATTGGATCAAAATATCATTTATTTTACCATTATTTCAGTTGGCTGAACGCCAACCTTTATCAAGGTATTATATCATTTTATATTATAACACACAATAAAATGTTATAATACCTTGATAAAGGTTGACGTTTTGCCAACTGAAATAATGGTAAAATAAACGATATTTTGATCCAATATATGCCTTTCTATTTAAATATATATATATATATATAGTAGAATATTAAATATAATTTATATGAAAGATAGTTGTAAATTAATGATAATTAAAAACAAATTATATAATATTACTATTTGGGTATCAAAAAGGTTTTAATTTTTTAAGTAACAACATAGGGTTATAACAAGTTCATGCTGTTACCTCGGCAGTTACGCGTTATTTAAGAAGAACATAGAAAAAAAAGAAGAATTGAAGATATTATGGTAAGAAAAAGAGCAAAGACAGAACCATGTTATCTTTCCATCAATATTATTTATATTTTTATATAATTCTATATATAGAGAAAGAATGTATCCAAATAACTTGGGCACATATAGTAAAACGTAAAATCTTAGACCATATATAGATGTAGGTACTAAATACAAGAGTATGCTAGAAAATACGTCCATGGTTAACACAGGATCAAAGCATCATTGAGATATGATAATTATGATGAGTATTTTAATTAAATCCTCTCGCTTTGTTAGTTTAACAAACTATTCCACAGGTAACTATCCACATATAGAATAGTCAGTTTCTAATTACACCGTAGCCATATATTCCTAGCAAAAATATCCTTCAACCAAAATTAAAAAATCCCCCATGATGGAGAAAGATGGAAGAAAATTGGAAGAAGATAATTTATTAACGAGAGAGAAACTAAACAAATTATTTTCCAAGAATTGCCTTTAAAATAACTCAGGTTTAATTTTCAATTGAGTAATTCTATTTAATTAAAATTTTATTTCCAGAGAGAGATGGTATTTTATTACATTTTTGGAATATCGCGATGGAATTTAATACCGTATGGATTTTTGAGTACCTTCAGCCAAATTTCTCTTTGTTTAATCAATGTGCTCCCATTTATTTTGTAGAAATATTTGCATATCTATCTGTCTATTATATATATTATGCAAATATTATATATTATCCAATCTATCTATGAATTGTTCTGAATGTGAAGATATTACAGGGTTTTTAGAAGTCCGTCTAGTATTTAAGAAGCAAGGAAGATTCAATGTATTATAAAGAGTTCCCATTTCACCCTTTCGTATATTCAAGTCATCAGCCAGCAGAACTTCATTTCCTGAATATTATATATATAATAGGCTGATTGCTCTATAAAACAATCCTTAACTAATTTAAGTTGTATTTTGATCATCTTAGTTGAGGTACAGTTTTCATCACCTAGATACCTTACACTAAACTTGTTTTTGGAGTTTCTATATTTATATATATATAAGATGAGTAATATATTATATTTCGAAATTGGAATATCAATATTTATAGAAGTAGAAACACAAGTCGAGGAGAAGACCCCGAACTGGGTTTCTTCTTCTATAGCGAATAGGAAAAGACTATACAGTTAAACCTGTCTATAGCACCCCCTCTAAATAGCGCCTTCCTCTCTATAGCGCCCGAATTTAAACAAAATGTAAACATTTTACATTAAAAGTTACCTGTCTATAGTTGTATTAATTCTTATATAAAGAAGCTCTTCTCCCCGACTTGTGTTTCTTCTTCTATATAGAATAGGAATATCATCGTTGTCTTAAGATATATATTTAGTTGTATTATCTTGTTTGTAAAATTTAGTTTCACAATTAAAATATTATTTTGTGTTCAGTTTTGCTCTTCACTTCTTCAACTATTTTTGTGCGCTCACCTCTCTTAGACACGTCTTTATTTTTAATCGTTGATTTTAATGATAAACAGTTTATTTTCTATCAAGGCACTTGCAATCGTGTCTCTATTTTTGAAATATCAAAAGGCGGAGATATTTGAAAATATATACTATGTATAGTGAGTGCGATGGTCCTTAAAAAATGGGGAAAGTTCAATACATGCTCTCTCGACTGTATAATATACAAGTTATTAAAGAGGTAAAATAGATAGGAATTATTCTTAGTTGTTGTTGTTGTCGTGTCCAATGAAGAGCCTCAGATGTTCCCGTGCATCTCTATCACAGCAGCAGCAATGTCCACTATCTTGGGTGTGTAAAGCTGCTGCTCTGGGTCTATGCCAATTTTCTGCAAGGCTGCGGCCATTGATTCTTCTTAGTAGTAAAGGGATATAATCTTATTCTAAGCATGAAACATATGAAAGGAAATAGTATTTCATATTAACTCGTTCTACTTGCAAGATTCCTAATTTCCCAAGATAGTTCCTATTAAGATTTACAACAAAGCTCATTGAATCTTGTAAATAGTGTAAAAAATGCCCCAGATTTTCTTTTTCATTTATCATGAACGATTTTTAAAAAATCAGAGTAAAGATAAAAGGGACTAGATGAATCTTGTGTAAAAAAATAGAAAATGCAAGTCTTCAAGTACCAGTAATAAATCTGGAAAGTAACAACACGTTGTAAGTAATGTTTGTGACACACAAGATTAGCTATAAAATCTTAAATCTTCTCTTTAGTCAGGGACATATAACTGCTCTTTAATTGTCCATAAATGGGCGATAAAAGTTATAATTCCTCAATTGTGGTTTATGGGATGCCGAATGGGTCCTATAATGGGAGAATGGTTACCATGTTGATGGTTGGAATGATTTGTAGTTAGCAATTATATTTGTTTACTTTTTTGGATTTGTTGTTTTATGGTTAATAATTCATCTCTATTCGATATTACTTTCGTGACAATGTTATTTTTGTCCAAGAGTAAAACTTCTTCTTTCTTATCTCCACTCAATCATATTAGGGTATCAACCTTGTACATACTGTGTAGAGCTTGAGACTTTTGATGGTGTCTGCTGATGAGGAGTAGAGCTCATCATTGAATGAGTCAATACTGTCAATAATGTGTTTTGGGGTTGCAGGTTGAAATTTGCAAAGAGAGTGGCGTCTGTTCCTCATGTCAGAGGCGGCTATTTCATATTGGAGCTAAGTCGGCCTGCTACTGAGTCGCGCTCCCAGTCTTAATGACAAAAGCAGACGCTTACCCAGTCATGATGGTTGCCAAGAGTAAAACTTGATTTTATGGAACTACAATTATTCAAAAGGTGTTTATATAAGTTTAGTTTCGGATTTATTGCTTTTAGTTTCGTTTTCTTTCTTGGGGAGAAAATAAATATCTGTATATTATATTTATTGCACCTTATTTTTTAATAAAATATTTTGTATTCTTCTTAAATAGGTAGACCAGTATATGTTGGTCATTGAATAATTAAATAAATCATTTCTATTATATCCGAATATTCCTATTAACCAAATTCTCTCAATTCCCAAAGGGTTCGTATAATCGAAGTGGAACAGTATTTGTAATATAGCATCTCCAACCAGTTCATCACGGGGGATCCTCACTGTCATAAAGATAATAGAATGTGTGAAGATAATTATGTATAAAATATGAAAAATACTTTTTGGTAAATAAATATAATATAAACAGACTTTATGATCTGTTCCAAAAGTTAATAATTGCGATTGTATAAACACGAGAGTAACACACTGAATCACAGATAATTCTAGAAATAGAATATTTTCAGTGTTCCTACAGAAATTTGTGCGAGTTGAGAGAATATGCAACTATAGTTACAATTAAAAACAAAAAAGGCATATCCTGACAGCTCACACGAGCTTTTAAGATGGCAGAGCGCCATCTAGTGGAACAAAAATCAACTAAACGCTGATTTAACTTGTTAACTGATTTTTGACCAAGGTTTAGTTGAGTTTTGTTCCATTAGATAGCGCTCTGCCATCTAAAGAAGCTCATGTGAATGGTCAGGATCTGCTTTTTTTTTTTAAATAACAACACCTGACCTATTTTATATTTTATAAAATTTAATTTTTGATACAATAGAAGAGTAGGTAGCTCAATTTGAGTTTACACATAAAAAAGTCATAGAGATATATAAAAATTTCTAACTATATATAATTACTGTATTGTGTTGTTCACAATAAATTGCACGTAAAATGGAGTATTATATCATAATCAAATTTTCTCGGCTCTATGCTTTAACATTTATTTTACATATCTTTCCAAGAATAGACATATTTTAAGAGAGAGAGACTTCCAGTTGATAGATTCGGTCTATGTTAGTTGTAATCAAACTCGTGGATAAAACTTTGAAAGTTTCATATTTTGTTGTCGCCAGTCGTCTATTTTTTTTAAGGAGACAGAAGTAATTTTGTTCACACTTGGTTATCTCGTGTATCTTCAAAAAAGGTCACTGTGTATCAAATATCTTTCAGAGTTATTGTCTGAATCCCAATATACACGCTAAAAGGTACAACTTCCTTAAGTTTTATCCATGAGTGTATTTTGAATTAAATCTAGGGTCTCTTTATAACCCAATTTATAGAAATTATTTGAGGCGTTCACGTATATCTTCATATAATATTGTTTAGTCAGGAGTATTATAAATAGAATAATGTACGCATTTCCTAATAACACGATGCAAGAGGGCAACTACGAGGGAATATTGAAAAGTAAAGTCTCCAACATTACGACATTTCTGATCGTGAGTTGGTAGGCGAAATTTGGCAACCGGATGCAAAAAGTGATTGATCGTCAAGGCAACTATGTTTAAAAATTGCCAAATGTTCAACCTTCACAACAATGTACGCAAAGTGGTAAATAAATTACATTTCCCATGAAAAAAAAAAAATAAGAGACTGATGTAAATAGTTGTTTAATTGTTTTGCATAATATTTCATCTATAAATTAATCTCTGTGAAAATAAAAATATTGGACTGGTGACCAAAAAACTGTAAATAGATGGATTAATGTTATATAGTTGACATAATTAATTGTGATGATTATTTAATTTTGATCTTCATTGAGAATAAAATATATAAATTTTAAATGTGTTTTAAACTTGAATAACAAGTACAAAACAGAGACCTTTTCAATACACCCTCGTATTTTTATTTACAACTTTAAATGTATTATTGAATTCCTACATTATTTATTTATAAAATATTCTGATAATATCTTTCAATTTAAAAGAATCTCAATTGATATCATGATGATAATTCACTTTTTGTACTTTATTCTGGTCGCCAAGACAGCGAGAGTAAAGAATAACATTGAGAAATATCAATAAATAAATGACAAAGATTGGAAATTTCAAAAGTGGAGTAAATAAATGATGAGATGGGTCTATGGAATATAAAATCTCCAGTTATTTACCCGCTGTTAAAGCTGTTGTTCTCATCGACAATGTGTGTCTATATTGAAAATTCGAAACTATTATAGACGCGTATCAGTGGTGAAGAACCACTGAGCCAGGCCCTCCCATTAATTTTTCCATTGAAGGAAGGGCAGTAGAAAGTGTTTAATTTTTAAAAGAATCATACGCGTCTATAATAGTTTCGAATTTTCATAACAGATGGCGCGCTAATGAATTATAATGTGTGTTTGTTTCCTTTTTCTTTATAATTAGTTTGGTGATAAGTAACTCTGAAGGCTTATTCTAATTTCAAAAAGGAAGTTATTAAACAAACTTTTTAGGATAATTTGATTGAGAAAATTATAAAGATTAGAACATAATGAAACGTGGGTTTGGTATCGTGGTTATTCTAAGAGCATATGCAAATGATTTCAATAACAAACTAATTAGTATAATTTGGAGTCATTAGTTGATTATATAAAGATAATGATGATAATTTGTAAATGTGGATTTCTCTATCATCATGACTACTACAATGAAGAACTGTTGTGTCTTTGCATATTTGTTATTTGCGTACAATTTACATAGTTGTAATTTAACGTATTTGTGCTATAAATAGGACGTAAGAATGAAGTTAGTCAGTCCAGCCTTACGAATAGAGTAGTCTTGTTGCCTTAAACTTCTTTTGCTACTGTAGCTTTTAGCTTGACAAATAAATAATATTTGTTTCAAGTATAAGAGTGGTTTCGTGGCCCGAAGCGACACGACAAGAACAATGATGATATGATAATGATTATTATAGACAATATCACCATTGTAGGTTGGTTCATGACAAATTAGAGATAGTTCAAGGTTAAAATTTACATAGTCAACATCGAGGTAAAACTTTCTGTCTTGATAACGAAGACAGTGGGTTACTGACATGTCGTATTATAAGTTTTGAAGGTTGATATATGTGTGTCTATAACAAATATATGAAGACATTAAGACGCGAATGTTTCTTTTCAAAAATAAATCAAACTTCTACTGTTCTTACTGCGATGAAAAAATATTAGGAGGGCTTGGCTCATCAGTGGTGAACCCTCCCAGCGGTTTCACCAATTTAATCTACCAGACCGCTTCTTTAGAGCTCCAATACTGTATTGGATCATTCTGCTTTTATATGCTGAAGGGTGGAATCTTAGAAATGGTATTCAAGCAAACTATGGACATAAGATTTTAGGACAGTAGAATTACATTCAAGCCGCTGGGAGGGTTCACCACTGATGAAGCAAGCCCTCCCAATATTTTTTCATCGCAGTAAGGACAGTAAAAGTTTGATTTATTTGTGGAAAGAAACATTCACGTCTTAATGTTTTCATTCGTTATATATAGATGGCGCGTTATTGCTTTGTATTAATATACGAGTATGTCGTATGTCTCTCTATCATTAATTTATCATTGTTATAATAAAAATTTGTTAAAATAATAGTCGTTGGAGTAGAGCTGCTCATCCACACTTTTCGCTGTATTCCTTCTTTCAGACTTGATGGATAATGGGTCAGCTATATTTTTAAATTTTCCAAGACTGCAAGGAGGAAAAAAAGACCTAACAAAGTAACTGAACTGTGTAGAAATATTTTTTTCTTCACAAGATGTAACCATTTACTCAATAGTCTACTTCTTCACTGTGCTCTATGCACGAAAAAAGATGTATATAGTCTCAACTTTTGTACATAGATATTCTTTCCTTTTCTTCTTTTTCTCTTTTCTGAACGGGGATGCAATTTCTTCCCCTGCTTCTCATTTCTTTTTAGATTCATTTCTAACAGAAGAATCATCTGTATAAGACGGAATGTCTTAATAAAGGCTTGTGTGTGTGAGTGAATAGCCGTTGGGCAAACTTCCACTCGGGTAAAACCCGGGCGTGACTAATATTTTTAATCCGTACCGTTGTCCAATTTGTCTGACAACAATGTGGGTCGCTAGGTAAATGGGATAAACAGAAAAAAATGGGAGTGGGGAACAAATCTCTATAGAGAATTCCTTAAACCTAGCATCATATTTTCCAAAATAAATCCAATTACCAAAATCCATACAAACCCAATGAAATAAAAACAACAAGACAAATAGAGAAATTAAATGGAAAATTTGAATAAAAATATCATCATTAGAGAAAGGTTGAATCCAAAAAAATGGTTAAACCCACCGATTTATTTACATATGACGGTCATTTAGATGGCCGGAATGTTTCGAGGGAATTAAACGCTTTGTTTAGGGAAAGCTTATTGAATTAGGTTTGGAGGATTCCATTTTTAGTCTTCCGTAATTAATTTAAGTTGTGGAGAGCAAATAAAATCCAAGATGATCCAATTAAACTGATCACACACAACTTTTTATCTGAGGCGATGCCTGTTATGTTTATCTTTGGAAAGATCTTCTAGGAACACACTCTTCACTGAGGAAAATCTCTTTAAATCCTAAATCATCATAAAATTTGCCGAAGGAAAATATGCATGTGCAAACTGATAGCTCTCCGTTTAAAAATGCATCAAAACAATTCAACATCGGTATAGTTGATGATAAAGAAAGTGCTACAACACATTTATTACCAACTGTATGTTCTCTGTATTGTTGTAATAAACTAAGAGTATTCTTTGATGCATTTTTATGTGGGAGATGTGTCCTGTTTGCACATAACGATAAAACTCTTTATTAAACCATTAACAATCTATATTTTATTTCAATTTAAAGCGCTATGTCTCCCTAGGGAAACTTGTGCTGTCATACATGTATGTCTTTACATTGTCTATACATATATACAATAATTTTAGGCCGTGAATAGAAGAAAAAACGAGAAATTAACAATCTACATAAGCGATAAAAGATTAATGATAGAGGCTGCCTGGCTGGCATTCATTGTTCATGAATAAGAAACACCTCATCCAGTAAGATTGAGTAGTGAATGAAGGAGCAAACATCAAACTTGATAGAGAGATATACAATATATATACACAAGACAATAACAAGACAAACTTGTATCAAGAGAGAGAAAAGATTGAGATTGAAACTACCTTATTTCAATGTTCATTTAAGGTTATATATTATAAGTTAAATATATGTAAATTTTAAAAATAATTGATATATATTCATATATAGAAAATATATATACAAATTCTCCATTGGTGGCGCCCACCGCGGGAAAGCTTCCGCCACCGATGGACTACTGCGAGAATTTTTCCCACAGAGTGGGCAGGTCGAGGTGTTGGCTGGCATTACCTAACTCAAGACCAAGATGGTACTTGTAGATGTTAGCTTTCGCCACACTTGTCAATTTCATTGACTCAGGATGAAGGCCGGGATGAAGAGAGAGAGAACAGAATCATTTCGAATCTGAGCAGAATACATTGGCACTAAATGAACTCCTAAAATAAATCGCTGTTCTATTCAAATTATGAAAACCTAAAACAGATTTAGCAATAGATTTTGATACAATTGGGCTAGCTTTCAATCTAAATGATTCTTATGACGGCCCTGCATATGATTTATATCCTTAAGAATTGCTATTATCGCACGTAGAGTGTAGAGAAGATTAGCTTGAAAGCTATTTGACTAATTATATCAACTAAAGGAACATACCTCTATAGCTGTTTTAATGATGAAACGCAATTTAGGTTCATTTAACCTTCGTCATTGTGGGACAAGCTGTACCTTAAAAACCACCAGGATGGTCAAAAATCTCAATTTGATCAAAATATCGGAAGGTATTTTCAGCTAAGGAAGGGGATTCGTCAATTTAAAAATATGTTTATAAATGAGGTTAGTGAAGTCTCGTGATTTGATTAAAAACAACAGAGTACATAATGATATTTGATTAGTCTAGACCAGGGTTCGGCAAACTGCGGCTCGCCAGCCACATGCGGCTCTATTGGATGTGAACCTGCGGCTCTTTATATAGTTACATACGCAAATATTATTTATGCGAGTACGATTTATTGTGGGATAGAAAAAAAATTGTGGCTCTTTAAAAACTTTGAAAGTTTGTAAATTGTAATTTTGGCTCTTCCGACTCAAAAGTTTGCCGACATCTGTTCTAGACCTATTCTAAGGTCTGTGACCAGCCAGTCTGCAATACTATGTTTCCACCATGGGAATGTTGGACTACAGGTTCCCACATTTACCTGAGTCAAACAGTAGTTACACTGGGTCAATACAGACAAGGGAGTACTGACTCAGCCATAGCGAACGCCATAATTATAGAGGCAGACATGGGATCCTTGAAAACAGAAGAAGAATTTTCCTTGTCCTTTTTCCGTGTGAAAATTGCAACAATTATTTTATACGAGAGTGAAATGTGAAAGGAGAAAGAGATAGCTGACAAAAGATTTAAAAATGTGACGATGCAACTTTTTTTATTATCAAAATTTGCTATTGTTAAAACACGTAATACTATTGATTATGAATAGTTTTGACTAATATGCAATTTTTATTTTCAATTTTTCTTTTTTTTAGATGAACTTTTGAATTGAGTATGTAAATATAGTCAGTTAAAATGCATAGCGCGAGCGTGCACTGAAGAATTATAGCGATTTCATCTCTATATCGACTTTTTTGTCTTTAAAAACATTTTTACAGAAAGGCGGAATTTTATAAAATATTGAAAATAACACTTTTGTAATGTATGCTCTCTCTTTTAACTATTTTTAGTATTTTGAGCTTTTTTTCTCTCTAATCAATATCCTTGTCTTTTTTATTTCTTGTCTATAACCCTTAGATCGCTCTTTTTGCCAAAATATCAAAATAGCATTAATAATAAAAATTCTTACTGTATTGAATTCTATAAATCATATTGCGATTAAATTAATATACATTATTTGTAAATTAAACTTCTTGGTATATCTCTTCTTCGTTTGAATAATTGTGTGCTGAAGACTAAAAGTCTCAAGGATTATGCATATAAGTTTTATATGTTACTACCTGTTTGTTTTGTTCATATATAAATTTCTAATTATCATTGAATGTGATTAGCTTTAAAAAGTATAGTAATAACAATGCTTTTTATTACTGGTATTATTACTGTTTTTCCCGCATGACCCCTACATTTCTGCACAGAGAATCTGCATAAGACTAAAAGGTCTTAATAAAGCTTTTTTTTTGCTGTTAATTTTACTTAATTTGCACACAATGTACTTTGGAGTAATGATAGGCCCAACCATTCACTAGCTAACAAGCCTCTTTGGCAGTTTTCGGTCGATTTCATATCGTAGCAGCCCCTGTACTGACTAGGGCCATAACCCAAAACGATTGTATGCACGTTGTTAACTTTTGTTTACATTTGCCAAAATTGGTGCGATGACTTCTACACTCATCTCTAAATATGAGCGCGCTTTGAAGAAAATGAAAATATGCTTTGTTTTAAAGAATTTAATAATAATAATCTATGGATTTATTTACTGTAAATTACACCATAAAATCGCTGGAATACTTTTCTTAGAAAAAGAAGGTTGAACACCTTGATAATCTTTATATACATTCATGAATTCTACAGTTCTTATGATGCTCAGAACTGACAATAGAGGAGCTATTTTCCAGGCCTATAACTACCATCGCGAAATTGGAGAGGAGTGTACATCAGGAATTGGTTTAACCATGGAGATAAGCACCACCACAGCTTAATTACATGGATATACTTTTGTATATGGAAAGATAACATTTTTGATTCGAATATATTATTTGATCTAATAGTTAATTCCTACTAATAAAGATAACTGCATAGTTGAGCCAAAGGAAAGAACAAAAGATAAGGAAAGATCAAATATGCAAAATAAACTCTGAAAGAAGAATTACAAAAGCAATAACAAGACTCAGAACAAAACACTATAAAGGAATGACAATACATACAGATGGCACCTACAGGTCATGCAGCAACTGTCCTGGTGTGGAAATAACACCTACCCACATATTCTCATGCCCAGCAATTCCCGCAGCCTTGCATAAAATTGACACGTATTCAGAACAGCAGCTTTACACACCCAAGATAGTGGGTATTGCAACTGCTGTGATAGAGATGCATGGAGACATCTCTTCATTGGACACGACAACAACAAAGAGAACTGTGCACACACATATTTAACTAATGTAACCTATGAGCATGTGTGAAGATGTGTGTTTAACTCCGCCTCTTTCAGAAAGACGGCGTAGGGAGCAATCTAGGTAATGGAGAGGACAACAAATTGGATTAAGTGGGGAATTAGAAGTCCGGGATGTTTCTAATGAAATTATCGGGAGTTACGGAATTAAAACTCTTTAATTCCACCGCACACGGTAGTGATAAACGATGAGGCCATAACCTAATTAAGGCATGGGAAATCCCCTCACTTCACAGACCGTTCCTAATTAAACTGTCTGAGCTGTTCATATTTGACGGAGTTTTTTATTGTCTTGGCTGTTTGAACGGCTGTTTGGTCGGCGTGGGGAATATGACACCATTTCATTGCTAACTTTGATACTTCATTATCTATACTAAATAGTTACGTACATATCGGAAGAATCCTCTGAAATTTAAATTACAATAAAACGCAGCTTCCGAGGATATGTTTCTTATCTTATTAAATGTTCTCTGAAGCTTTCGGATACTGTTAACCCTTCTACAGGAGCATTTCGTTTGTATACTCCTGTAGAAGCTACTCCAATTTGACCGAGCTAAGATACAAGGGTCAACTCATTTTATTCACTACCAATCTCTAAGTAGCTCCTTTATGACGGAGGACTACTTACTATTAAACCTCCCTTTGAAAATTAAACGATTTATAGCCCGTCAAAGGATTCTATGGCTACTTTTCCGCGAGGATATCACGGGATTTTGGAACAGCGACCCTTTAAATTGCTACTTCTGCAATGTTGGCATCCAAGACAATTTGGTCCACTATCTATTCCATTGCCAATTCCTACATGAAAAGAGACTCGAAATTCGCAAAATTTCGGAGCTAGCTCACTACAATGAACAACATGTATATAAAATCTTTAATGCTCTCCTGCTGGATAAAACATTTGTTTATAAATATTTTAAATTTTTCAAGGCGATTGATAAAATGAGAGAAGAGGTGCTCAACTCCACAGACAACGGCTGATTGCTCCCCCTCCCATCTAAATTGCTTTTCCTCCTCACTCAAGTACATATATAATCTTTAGGGGAATCCCCTTGTAAGACAATAGTGTCTTAATAAAGGTTTTTGTTGTTGTTGTTGTTGTATACTCCTGTAGAAAGGTTCACAGTACCCGAAAGCTTGAGAGAACATTTAGAAAAATATGGAACTTATCCTCGGAAGCTGCGTTTTACTGTAATATATATAATCATTTTATTCGCGATCGAACGTTGTGTCCTACTGTACCTATTACATCCCAAACACGATGCGACGCCAGCTATCTCTGTCTTGAGCTCGATGTACCATCTCGGTGACCGTTAAGCCAGTGAATTCCTTTAATTGGTC
Source organism: Cordylochernes scorpioides (assembly GCA_030710605.1). Classification (NCBI taxonomy): domain Eukaryota; kingdom Metazoa; phylum Arthropoda; class Arachnida; order Pseudoscorpiones; family Chernetidae; genus Cordylochernes; species Cordylochernes scorpioides. The sequence continues at coordinate 29,670,532 of CP092879.1, forward strand.
CACGAAGCGTGTCGGCAGGCGTCTAGGTATGCTTCGCCCAAACGTCTTTCCAGTCAGTATGGTGTACTCCATTCCCCTGTGTCGCGGGATGTGACCGAATAATCTCAAACAATTCCGTTGTACAGAAGTCGGTCATCTTCCGAAATCGATAGTTGTGATAGTATCGATTCGCATTCGTTCTACGCGCAGTCCAATAGTTATTTATATGCGATATATATTTACTATAATCTGAATCATACAAACACTGGTTATTAAGTGCTTCTGAAGAATTTACAAAACACCATGCGAATATATAGGTGTCTGAAATTAATTAGAAGCCACGACGTCTTTCTTTTCCTCACCTGGCAATATTAGATGTTCTATTCATATCATGGCGGTGAACTATCTACTATAATATATACCTAAATGTATATAATGTCTGTTTCATTCGCTCTCTGATTGTCTGTATCATTGTCAGGTGACCTTAATCAATCAATCAGCGTTTACAGTGATTCTTTAGCTCAGAGACATTGCACGACGGAATTCTATATTAAATACAAGGTCGTGGGTTCGATTCTAGAAAGTTCTATCTTTTTTGGTATTATTAAAACTTTTTTTGTCATTCTATCTGTACTTTTAAAACATTACAGAGATGTATTTATGAGTTCATTTGATATATTAGGCTTTAATTTATATTGTAAGTTGTTGTGTTGGCGAATGTGGGCGTCTATGATGTTTTCCTTTTCCCTTCATAGCAAGGAACAATTTTTAAAAAAGGGATATAATCCAACCTATCCTAAATTCTATCTTTGCACGAATCGAAGCTTAGACCATAATCATCCTTCCAAAATTCTGAGAGACTTTCTGGGGAAAATAGTCAAACGCAAAACAAGAATGTTTGTATGGATATTTTCTTTTGTTTTGAGCAAATACCCGGTATAGCGAGAATATTTAGAAAACTAGCAGCAGAATCCTAGTTAGCCAATGGGCAACACCTTGAGTTTCGAGAGTTGGTGGAATTTGAGAGGTGAAAAGTAGGCGCTAGTTACAAATTCAGGAAATCCTCGCTTACCTAAGATATATTCTCCGCCTTAGGGAATATTTCATGGGTTATTATATATATAATATTATTTTTATTAATACTATAATTCAAAACCTTTAATATTCATTTCTCAAAATATTCTTAAGCAGAATTTCAAAACATACCACAAGAAATTTCACAATTTAACATTTTGCAATAATTCGTTAGAAAAATACGTAGGCCAAATAAAGATATGCTAAAACGATATATGATAATAAACTCATTTCAAATATATAAAACTTTTAAAGTTTTGAAGATATATTAGGGTCTTAGTATGTAATCCTTGTTCAGTAGACCTAAAGAAGGACGATTTATGTCTGTACGATCGTTTTCAAAAATAAAAGCTGTGTATTTTAATCTCTTCTTTGCTAGCTTCTTTGTTCAACTCTATGTGTAAACCGTGTAATTGATTTTACAGATATTCGTTATTTTTCTCTCGATGTCTGATTACTCAATAATTGTCCGAACAATAAACATATCGTACTCTGAATGTAGAGGATGATATCATTCAATGATTATTTAGGATTGAATAAATACATTCATTTGAACAAAATAACAATAATAGCACCTAGAGAGGCATCTCTCCCTTTAATTATGCATCAGAAAATGCATTATATTTATTATCACTCTAGTATAAAAAAAATACTAGTGAAGATGAAGAATGAGCTACAACACCGGTTTAGTCAAATTCAGACAAAAGTCAACCTGTATACTATGGTTTGAAAACTGGTGTTGTGGTTAATTCTTTATCACCAGTAGTAAAGTTTTTACTAGTGGTGATGAGCATAATGCATCGTTCTGATGCACAATTCTTCTTCTTTCTTATATCGTGATGCACAATTAAAGAGAGAAATGCCTTTCTAGATACATAAATATAATCCTACCGAAACACACGCTCACACATTCCATGTTGAATAATAATAATAGAGTTGAGAAATTGATTACATCCTCTACCTAAACCACTTGTGTCAGTAATTCTGCAGAATGTGAAAATCGAGGAGAGAAAAGACATCTTATGATTTAACCTAGTCGATTATATATAACAGGCTTATATCAATTTTATAAGTTTGATAAAATTTGTAACAAATAAATTTACTGGCAAATCCTCAATAATATCATCAAATATTATCTCTACAGACCTTACTGAAATGATAAAAAGTTATTGAATGAGAGGGCTTGTATCATCAGTAGTAAACCCTGTCAGCGGTTTCGTCAAATTAATCTCTAGACCGTTTTATAATCCCACTCTAATATGTATTTGATAATCTTTTACTCACGATTTTGTACTTTTTTTAGATTATATGAATTTAATAAAATAAATAATGATTCTCTCCAGAGATAAGTTTCTTGTATTTTTTAAAATTTTCTCAACCTTTCAGACTTATCAGCCCTTCGACGGTAGTACCACATTAACTAAACTATGTTGATATTTATAATTTAAAATGTTCATTTTTCATTCTATGATTATATTAATCTGTGGATTATTTTATTCTGTGGTGTAGATTATGTGTATATATATAGGTATTTTCTTTGAGTGAGAGTGGTTGAGAATCTGTGTGGAGACGTATGAGTTTCTAAAACTCTTTTTATAGTAATTTGACTTCATTGTAATTAGTGTCTTCAATAAAGAAGTTTTTTACTTATAATAGAAAATAATTATTAAGATTCTCCCAACAAACTAGACACCGAAATGAAGGCTATATATTTATACAAATTTTCATTATTATTTATATTATTTTGAAACTATAGGATATTAAGCAAAATATAAATATATAAATATATTAGTTGATGTGATACATACACATACACACACTCCTCTGTCGAAGAGATGATAAGTCTGAAATCTTGAGAAAATAAAAAGTTACACAAGAAACTTAGCCCTGAAATCTTTATTTATTTTATTAAACTATAGATCAGTGGGAAGAATCTTTATTAAATAAATTTGTTTGTCAGTTCTACTTTAGGATTTAATTTGATTTTGCACTAACAAAAGTGCCCTAGTCTGGGGCATACAATCTCCATAGCCTGTCGTGGGGCAATGAAACAGCACGTTATATTGCCCCCCCCCCCCCCAAAAAAAAAACAAACAAACAAACAGAGAAGTGTTTTCTTTCACCTATATTCGAACATAGCTCCCAGAGTCTGATGTAATCGACGACTCGTTTCACTAAATCCACCAATCCTAAACAAGCAGAGTAAATATTTATAAATTTAAAAATAAGGCCTCTTTTTAGAACAATTCTAAAATATTACCAAGCTATTGAGGCATCAGCGACTAATGGAATCGGTCAAATTTTCAATAATATCCATGGTGGACAACAACAAGATCAAAGCATAGAAGATTTAAGTAACATCAACCAGAAAGTGAACAAACAAATGAACATCAGCCATCCAAGTTGAAGGATGTCCATCTCAACATGACAAATCGCCACTAGCGCGTGTCCCCATTCACCTGTCCCACCCAACAATACCACCTGAAGAGGTTTCCCTTTGTCGAAAGTTGAAAGCTCTGGGAAGGTTCTCAAGTTTCAGGTATTTAAAAGCCTAAGGTTCTTTTTCCTTTTTTTCCCTCGCATTTGTGCGGGTAGGGACTACGGTGTGTGGGGAGATCTTTAAAAGATAATTTACAAATTTTCCTTTTGAAGAACACTTTTTGTGGGCTTCTCTCCAAAAAAAGAACTTAATTCAGGAGAGGCAGAGAGCGTGAAGAGGAAAAAATGAGGTGTGTTTGGTTAGATTTACAAATGCGCCCCGGGGTTGCGACAGGTACTCCCCCTCCCTCCACCACTCTCCCTACTTTACTTAAAAATAGGGGACGGGGTTGTGTTCCCTGAGGCACTGAGGAGACCTGAGAACCTCTCATTATTATCAATCTTCAAATGAAACTCATTCTGGAAACATTTTTTTAAGTAATTCATTTAGCTCATCACATTGTCTAGACTCACTCATTTGTTTTCCTAAATATTTGACAATCGTTAGCAAACATTCTTGTCATCTTGTTCTAAAGAAGACTTATTACATCTCACCTCATCAGTTTTACTTTTTTCTTTAGCGTTTATTCTATTTGAGAAGTTCATTTGGCGAAAATTTAATCGCGTGTTATAGATATTCCTCATCAAAATTATCAGAGAAGATGCTGAATTTAATTTTTTTAAATTCTTACTGCCTAATATACCCTTAATTAGCATAGAATCGTCAAAATAGTAGTTTTTGATAATATAATTGAGTGGTATGTGTGCATTTTCCAATATGAACTTGTGGAGAAAAAAACAGTATTAACCATTAAACCATCCAAACATTCATCCCATAATAGGTTATAGATTATTCAATGGTATGATGCCATTTCTAGATGTTCTAAAGCCTCTTTTCTCAAGTTATTGAAGAAGGCAAAAAAAGATGTTCCATTTTTCTATGTAAAATTTGTATTTAAAAATTATGTTATTTTATCAATTATGTTAAAATCAGTATATTTCATTCATTATATTTTACTCTGACAGAGAGGCTTTATAAACCTATAAAATTCAAATTTCGTATAACATTTTTGTTTTCAATATTTAACCTATGCTAACATAGGTTTAAAGAAAACCAATATTTATAGAAATTTATTTATTTATTTATTTATTATTATTTTTTTTATATTGATATCTATATAAATCCATTTATTGCCTTGGATTCTTTCAATACAATTATTAGGATGACAATTTATGAATATTATGGATTTTTCCAGAAACTATTTATAGAAAAATATGGAAAAAAAATTAGAGTATGCATCATCTATATTAAACACGATGTCTGTTTGCACGATTTCAACTTGGAAACTGCTAAGAGTTGAGACTTGGTTTTTTTTCAGCGAAGGTGTTCATGACCTGAAAGAAAGAATAAATCCAAAAATTTAGATTCCTATCTCGAACTTCATTAGAAATACAAGAAGAAAAAAAAAACTAGAAAAAAATCAAGATAAATATAAATTTATCTGTTAAATTAGGTATTAACACCATGCATATATATTTTCATATTATTTATATAATATATATTTATCTATAATCAATATTTACAAGTCTTCAAAATTTCAGGTTTTATTGTTTTAAAAATGGTTTCTGGTTCAAAATAGTTATATTAGGTACTGCTCAAAAAGAGCAACCTAGTATATGATATTCGAAACAATGAATAATATGTGATGGTTATTCACATATTAAAAAAAAGAGTCCAACACGGGATTCGATCCCGGTTCATAGCTGTCGGGAATCGAGGGTTTTATCCACTCGTCCTAGTTTCTCTTTTTGTTTTAAAATAAGCTATAATCCACATTAAGCAATTACTCATATTAAATCAAATGGGTCGTGGTTCTATTATTTAAAATATGACACATTTAAAAAATCATGAAAAAGGCATATCATTATCGTGCAACTGAAAGTTGCTGATGGCTTGCGCCATCTATCGGAATAAATATCAATTATTCTCGTTGATTTCTAATTATTCCAGAATTGGCCAAATAATTGAATTCTCATCGCGAGTAAGCAAGTTAAAAATGCTGAAATCGTCAATATTTTAATAAAAAGCGTTTTTATAGGACAAATAAAAATGAGGATGTAGGATAACTGAAGTCCTATAATATAAATTGATAGAAGAGATAAAATAACTATATGAGGGAAACACTATATCTTATGATAATCAGTTTTTCTCATCTATTAATGAAACATATGGTCTCACACTTTTTACACACACATTTTTTCACATTATTAAGGTAAAACTTCAATATGGCTTAGAACGGGCTGATTATCTCATTTATAAGTAATCTAATGCGTATGAACATTTATGGAACCGTAGTTTTACAATTCATAATTCCTACGACTAAATATTCGTATTACTTTATATTTGATGGAAGGGTACACGCTTGTTCAGCGGTACATATACTAAAATAGGGACGATACAGAGAATATTATCATGGCCCCTGCGCAAGGATGACACGCAAAATCGAGAAGCGTTCAATATTTTTTTAATAACAAATTCTGTACGCTCCAGGAACGTGGGTAACCTAATATATAATCTTTTCTGGTCGGTTATATGCACCTGGGCGAATCCTGTGTAGGACATAGGTCCCCAGTAAAAGGCTTGCTGTTGTTGATGTTGATAAAGAACAAAAAAGAGAGAACCATTTAAACTGCTATGATCTAATACCGTTAAAACTCTTTAACACACGGCATTCAAACTATAGAGGCCCAAGTCGTCTTTTCTCAAATTGATACTTGGATGCTTCTTAAGGCTACAATTATGAATAAATTAAATCTCTTTTATAAATTGAAAATATACTAAAAATTTAAAGACACGCTCTGTATATTTCGTTATGCAAATTAATGTATCTAATGAAGCGAGCGTATTTAATGAAGTGTGAATAAACCAGCCTACTGTGGTGTAAGGCAAGGTGTTTCACAACATTTACAGCTGAGCCTATTCTCTCAGCAGATCTCTTGTTTTGCCTGGCCTCCCCCAACCAACTTCCGGATCAACACTCAACTTCCGGTAGCAAGGAGACAGGCCCCCGTGGGAGGGAGGTACTTCCCAGGGACCTGCACATCTGGGGCACTGAGGTGGCGTTGTCCTGGTCGCAGGTGGCAGGAGCAGGGAGAATTTAAGTTTTAATCAGAGTAGGGGGACTGTGTGTCTTAACTCTATATGCTCTGGGTCTGAAGACCATTCCATCCTTTGCAAGGGGAGTGTTAACTGTATATGTGTTGGGTCTGAAGACCATTCTATCCTTTGCAAGGGGAGTACTAACCGTATATGTGATGGGTCTGAATACTATTCTTTCTTTGTCAAGGGGAATGCTACTCGTAAATGTGTTAGGTCCGAAGACCATTCTATCCTTGTCTAGGGACGTGATAACGGGTTTGTGTTGGGTCCGAAGACCATTCCATCCTTGTCAAGATATGAGTGCTAATCGTATATGTATTGGGTCTGAAGACCATTCCATCTTGGCCAACGGAAATTCCAAGTCTCTCTCTACCCTTTGTTATCATAAAGATAAAAATCTTCCTAATGTTAACTTAGTACAGTACCGCCTAACAAGAATGTGCTACAGAGACAATATGGCTCAAACTGTTTTCATAAAATTCTGTTATTAACATTCATAGAAGCGTATTCTTAAAAAAATTAAAATAAGTAAGCAAGCAATTGTCTTGATTTTGATCAAGCAGATGATAGTAGCATGTATTCTTTGTTCCAAATAGGCTTTCTATCAATTCACGTAGATAATTATAAAGGCTTTGAGTTTCCCAAATTTTCATCTAGACATGATCCCCACTAAGGTATCCACATGAAGCAGGTTGTATAAGCTGAGTAGATCAAAACATATGACAGACTTTATCTACTAAAAGGGAATACCATTTTCCTATCCGAGAACAGATGCACCAGCATTATGTGAATATTTTGATCCAAATTACGAATGAATCGCAGGACATCATTGTTAGAAAGAGACAAAGGTAGACATGACACGTTTCTTTGTCCTGATAAAGAGTCTATCTTTGGTCTCTTCCAACAATTAAGTGAATAGTAGGTAGTGATCCTAATTTCAAGGTGTCATCCATTACCACTTTAACACATTATTTCGTAAGCATTTATTATTTTACTTTAATTTTTACTGTTAGAATGCATTACGCGGAATCCTTATCAACATTTCACACTAAGAAATTTAATAAAAATCAACTATTGATACTAAAATCAGCGCTAAAATATAATACTAGATTTTTTTTAGAATTGGAAAAGAAAGTTTTTGAGAGCCTTATATTTAAAATGGAAACCATTAAATAACTTGTAGAAAAGCTAGAACTCGGATTCAAGGTTTTGATTAAAGAAAATTACCACATTTTAACGCTGATTTTAGACTATCTAAATAATTTTTCAAAGTAGCCTTCATTACCACTTTAACGCACATTTCGTTATAGTATTTGTTTATTTTTAGTTCAATTTACTTTGTTAGAATTCATTACGGAATCCTATATTCAACATATCACACTTAGAAATATAATCAAAAAGCGACTATTGATGCTAAAATCAGCGCTAAAATTTAATACTATATATTTTTTTTATAATTGGAAAAGCATTTGAGAGCCTTACGTTCAAGGTTTTAAATAAAGAAAATTATTAAATTTTAACGCTCTATACTTTCTAAATATTTTTTTTTTTACCACATAGATCTTTAATTTATAAATTTAATTGTCATTTATTGTTAGGGAAGAGCATTGCTCGATGCAAATCCTTGTAATTATATGTATGCACCTCCACAGACCTATAAGCTTATGTCCATAGGTTCCCTAAACACCCCTAAGCTGCCTTCCATAGTAAATGCTGGGTATATCTCAAGCCATTCCAATACAATAGTAATGGGGTCTGAAGATTAATTTGACGAAACCTCTGAGAGAGTTCATCACTGATGAACCAAGCCTTCTCATTCAATAACTTGTATCATTGCATTTAGGTCTGTAGAGATAAAATTTTGTGATATATATGAAAAGAAACACATTGCCTGAAAATAAATTATTACAAATAAATCTTTAATAAACGAAATAGATATTTGGTGACAGTTTCCCCGATATTAAACAAATATTTGGTTTAAAAACATTTACCGTATCTAGATTAACTCGAAGAAATATTGGTTTCTCTGAAATGACAACTTTTAAAAGTTATTTCTCAATATATTTTTCATCTTTAAGTTGAGCCGAGTCTTCCTTTCTAATATATTCATTATATTCTGTTATATAAAGGCAGAAACATATTGTAAAACTGTATAAAACGTTCCAATTTGAATTCACAAATAAAGTTCATAAGTATTTTCAATATCAAATGATTTAAATCTCCTGGATATTAATCAAACAAATGCCACAGGTTTCTGGAGATGGGTTTCTTCATCTTTATTAAACGTAATCTCGAGCTTTCAGGGATCTCTGTCCTTCTACAGGAGTACATAAAACATAGGGCGTTTATATGTTTTTATGTACATCCTGTAGAAGGACAGAGATGCCTGAAATTTCGGGAATACATTTAATAAAGATGGAAGAAACTCAACCTGTGGCATTTGTTTGACATACGTATTAAAACTAAATTTTTCTTCGACAATATTAATTAAATACTTTAATTAAAAGCATTATGAAGATTTTCAAAAATTATATATATTTAATTATTATATAAGTATAGAATTCCTTCTATATCTGTGTTTGGGAAAAGTCGCAATCTTGTTCTCAATCCTTAAATACGAAGAATAAAATATTTTGTTAAAATAAAAGAGTTGAAATCTGATAGCATATCCGAGCTGTCACGTCAGATGTTTTCTGCTCAACTGAAGCTGGGACAATGACAAAGATTATTTCAGAAGATAATGAAAATCCAAAGAGATGTGAAGATACAAACAATCAAAATCTTATCTATTCGACCATTTTTGATCGTTTATAGCAAAAATAATTATTAAATTATATTTCTAAAAAATGAAGAATATTCTATATAGAGGCTTACATAGTTTCATCTTGAAGATTTTAAAAAATGATTTAACAAATAATGTTAGTTAAATAGTTAACTAAATAAGATTGTTTTTTTATAAACATTTGAAATTATAAAATATGATTTATGATTGTTATATATATTTCGAATTTTAACACACAATGTTTGCTTCATTTGAACTTTTATTTATCAATAAAGTTTGAAGTCTGAATTATTATTATAATATATTTGTAAAAGTTTTATATATGTAGAGATTTATGTGTTGCATTAATTACACTTAGAGAATGGATGAGTAAGCATGTTTTCCTGTTATCAAAACTTGATTTTGATTTGTAAAAGAATTATCGTGTAGTGTTAAGTAATGTTTTGAATAAGAAAATAAAGTGTCAAAATATTGTAATGTAGAAAATTAGGAAATACAAACTTCAAAATAACGCGGCAATTTATTTAAGGCCAAACCTAATTATAACGAATAAAATAGCAGAGAGGCAATAAGGAAATTTACAGTGTATTAAAATATATAAATTTAAAAATATTTTCATAGAATAATAAATAATATGCTATATATATATATATATATATATATATAGTACAGAACATTTGATTTTAATATTTTCAAAAGTCATTCAAGCATTTCAAACAACAATAATAATATAAAAATACTACTAAATAAATCATACTAAATAATAAACTACAATAAATAATAAATTACAAATGGATTAATCTACAAAGTAAACGCAAAACAATCTATTAATGGAATAAAAACGAGATCAAAGAATTATTCAAGTAAATATGGAAATATAGTGGAGCAGACGACACATAAAATGGCTAGCAGGGTTGCCAGACGTAAGTTATCTATGACTCGAGATAAATCTGTGTGGTGGCAGAAGGTTGAATACTCTGTGGAAATCGCGACCACGGGATATAAATGGGTGAGCTCATCATACAAAAGGAGCTGTCCCATACAGAAGGTCGTCCGGATGTAATCACGTTAATGCTTCCCCAACGTTGTCAGTCATTTCTGGAGCTCCTTTCATCCCATCCTTCCTTCTGGCCTTAATGGCAGTGGCAGTATTGTGACCGCGTCATAGCGCATATATGAAAACTTCTTTAATAGAGAGAAATTACTTTTTCCGAACTTATTTTATTCATAGAGGAAAGAGTTATTTTTCATTGAACACCTACAGCGATCTAGAATGAGAACAATGCAATAGTTCCAATAATCCGGGGAGATCTTTTTGGTGAAAGTGGCTGAAAGGTTCACCACTTTGTGTGTATTGTTGTGTGCGAGAAGAAGAAGAAAGAGAGAGAGAGAGAAAGATTTTAATGAATCAACCCTAACTAATCTTTTTTCAGCTTGTGTTTAGCAATTACAGAAATTCACCCGGAATGAATGAAAATAATATTATAGCAAAGGTATATATTAAAAAAAAAGCATATATTGGATTTATAAGTTATTTAGCCGACCTCTGTGTGAGAGAGAGAGAGAGAGAGAGAGAGAGAGAGAGAGAGAGAGAGAGATGTAAAGTCAAACCTAACCAATCCTTTTTCATCTTTCGCTCAGAAGTTACAGAAATTCACTCGGAATGAATGAAAAGGAATATTAGATCGAAGGGAGTCGATCTTCAACGTATAGATGACCCTATAGGTTATGCTAAATGAAACAATAATTTCTTCAATTTCAATGAATATATCTTATATAATACAATAATTTTAATAGTGACGTTTTAAATTTGTGAATATAAAATTATTGAGAGTCAAAATATGAGAATGAGGGTTTGTTAGATCGATTGCTACATATAGTTTGCTTTGAATCGAAGAAAATTAGATTAAAAGAAGTGTAACTTCTTGTTTCCAGAAAATGGTAAGTCGGCCATTCAGTGTCCGACCAGAAGAAATTACAGGAAGTGCAGGCAGGTAAAGTAAATAGAAAGAGGTGTCAGCCATTGATCTATTCCCTGCAGGAGGCAATTTTCCCGCTGGTGTATAAACAGACGGAACACGCTATGTCCGGACAACCTCTAGAACAGCCAAGATAAGATCTGACGATAAAAAGTTCGGAACAACTTCAATGGAGTCATTAGCGTGTGTGTCACTGAGCGGTAGATTGATCAAGCTGAAGATAAACTATCTGTTGAATATTCAATCCCCTTACAGCTAAAACATGGATCTATATTCACGGTAATTCTCTCAGATAAAACAATCGTATCCAGATAACCTGAGGATAATTGTACCTATCGTGTTGGTTCGGTTATCTGATTTCTGGCAGAATGGATTTGCAGAAATGTAGTTTACCATCAAATTCTATTCTTTTTATTCTTATATATCCGATACATGACTCTCAGTCACCTTTATAAATGAAATAAAAAATGATAAAGATAATAAAGATTCGTAGAAAGTTTGAGATAATAATCGATAGAATTTGATAATGCGACAAACTTTCTCTACAAACCTATTCAACCAAGCCTATCATCTTCACAAGAATGGAATAAGTCTTTGGCAAATTCAAACACCGTCTCTGTGTTGAAAGGGGCATTTAAGCCCTAAAGTTCAATAAGTAAAAAAAATTGTCAAAAGAAACCTAGCTTTAGATTCCTTATTGAATTTGTCAAAGTGTAAAAGTAGAGAATAATCACACACAGGGTGAAGAAGGCATTCCACACTTGAGGCAGCGGATATGGAATATATGGAATAAGACTTATAAACGGCTGGTAGGTTTGGACTAGTGACTGAAATGGTTGCCCAAGGCACCAATGGATACTGGGCTACTTAGACCAAAGTCTGTACGCCGGAGGTTGCCCAAGGCAATCAAGACTAGGGTTAAAATCTCGTAAAAGCTTTTTCTTATGAAAATCATTCCTATCGTATGCTCTATTCTTGAACATGTTGAATGACAGCAGAAATATGGAAAATAATCGTAGGTTATGTATTCTGGAATATTTACGGAATTATTTGAATACCATTGTACATGTAAATAACCTGTTGTTTGAAACAGTGCAAACAATCACAACCTCTACTCTATCAAACGTTATTATATTCGTAACTATCCGTAAAACCTTTCTTTCATATAAGTTTATATATAAATATTAAACCTGACACATTGGATATAGATATTTATCAAAGAATATATCTCCATATATTGAGAAGAATTAACACCTGTTGATGTAAGACCTAATTTCAGAAATGCCCTCTCTTTTCCAAGAGCAGATTTAAGTGAAGCACGTGCCATGTTAAACAATCCCAAGCATTAGTTTCCTGACAACATGTCGAGTAGACAAAAGCAGTTGTTGCTGAAGTGGAATTCAGATGCAAAACACCGGTCGATCTGACAAAAAGAGGTCTTCACCTAGCTGTCATTCTCGGGGCTAAAGTTAGCAGACGCTAGGGTGGCAATCTGTCCGCTGCCTCAAGTGTGGAATGCCTTCTTCACCCTGTGTGTGTGCAACTGCTGAGTAATTCTGTATTGGCATCTCAGAATTCTACATTGGGTGATCACAGAACTCCACATTGTATCACTAAATAATATTGCAACATCGCAGAAATCTGTGTTCTCGTTGAAAAATTCTGTTTTACCTCCACAGAAATGTGTCATAATCACAGAAATCTGTGTTATTATCACAGAAATATGTGTTCTTATATTGAGAAAATTCAGTTTTAGCTTCACAGAAATATGTTATCATAACAAAATTCTGCGTTATCATCGCATAAATCTGCGTTATCATTACAGAAATCTGTGTTATCACAGAAATATGCGTTTTACTCACAGAATTCTGTGTTACAATCAAAGAAACTTGTGTTTTCATCACATAAAGATGTATTATCATCACATAATTCTGCGTTGTCTATACAGAATTCTGTGTTATCATCACATAAGGTGTGTTATCATCTCAGAAATCCAAAATTTAATTATAAAATCTGTATTCTGAAATTACAGAACTCCGCATTATCACTACATTATATTGCAACATCATATTATCTCATAGAAGTCTGTATTATCATTTAAGAAATATGCGTTATCATTACAAAAAAAAAGAAAGAAATAATCACTACAAACTCTGAATTATCATCACAAAAATTTGTATTTTCTTTACAAAATTTTGTAGCTCTTTACAGAATTTTTCAAACTCTTTTTACAGAATTTTACATTGTTACTTCAGAATTTTGCATTAGCATTTCAAATATCTGCATTATCATTCCAGATATCTGGTATCTCATTAAAGATAACTGTTCATTCCTATTATAGAACTCTGCATTATCATTTCAGATATCTAGATTATATTACAGATACCTATACATTCTCATTTCAGAAAAGTCTGCATTTTCTCATATGTATATGTATATATATATATGTATATATACATATACAAACTTGTGTATTATCATTTCAGCACTTCACGTGATCGATTAGCAAATTTGGGCTATCGTTTTACAATTCAGACATGATACGCTATCAGAGTTAAGGCAATTTTATAATTTAAACCTCAATTGAACATATCTGGTATTTTGAGACTAGCTTATGAAACTACTTGCATATATACATAACTATATTGTATCTAAGTATGTAGATTGTATCCAGAAGAGAAGATTTATATATGCACATGTGCTTTTTGCTCGTGGTCAGGATATGCCTTCATTATTTTTAATATAAACACCTGACCCACTTATCTTTTATTTTTTTCTATTGTTTTTTCATATATATATATATATGTGTATGTATAAATATATGTGTGTAAAACCAAAACAATAATAATAATTAAATGATCCATCTCCAAGGCAATAATCGTCTAACACAAAGGGGACCACCAGTTTACATTAGTTACACTAGAGCCGGCTGACAAAGCGTGATGATAGTAAAAGAGATTTGAATGATGATAACGACGTGGACGATCTATCATCATCAGAGTTACTTCTCCTAACATGATATTCTGGGCGAGAGATAGAGAGGCTGTGGATAAAAGAGATCACAATTTAAATATTAAAATGTTTATGTTTTCCCAATAAAGCAGAAATTAATCCCATAGAGAGTGTTAGTTTTTTAAATTTATATTTAGATAATATAAATATGTGATCTGTAAATAAAGAAAATAAACACGTCTTTTTCGTCAATAATTCGATAAATTAATCAATTAAAATGTAGTAAAAGAAACTTATCCCCGAAAGTCTAATATTTTAACTTAAAATTGATATACAGTAAAACCTCCATGAGAGGACACTCCGGCTAGAAGACACCTCTCTACAAAGGACAATTTTCATTGCCAAAATTACTATTTTTACTATGTAGCAACTCTCCGGTAAGATGACACCTCTCCTTGAAGGACACTTTGGCTCTGCAACTAGGTGTCCTTTACATAGAGGTTTTACTGTAGTTGTTAATGAAGAAATGCATTTAAAAATAAGTAATTATAGAAATGAGGTTATTTATAAATACCAAATAAAAATATTTTGCAGCTTATTCTACAAATAAATGAAAATTTCTTACATTTATATTTAGTTATCATTTATATATATTGTACCTAAAATGGTGTGAATCTTATTAGTAAGGTCTATTATCGTTTGAATACAACGTTTTCATCTAAAGAAAAGAGTTTGATCATAAATAAATTATTGAAAATAAATCTCTAATTAGTGAAAATTAATAGTTTACGTATGTGACAGGTGACATTCCATTAACTAATCAATATGGAAATAGCCCAGAGACATGTAGAGAGGATGTTAAATAAACCAGACGAGCCTTTAGCTTTTCCCGCCTAAATGGTTAAACGCAAAAGTTTTGGTAAACCATTTCCACGTTTAATGTATGCCTCTAACAATAATTTAACATTTTCATTTACATATAAATCGTATATTATCTGTATTCTCTTATCTGTAATACTTTTATTGAAATATTACGCATAATGTGTATATTAAATGTTTAAATATTGTTAAATAATTTTAGAAGATATATTTAAGTGATTTGTTTTCTAAGTAAAATTTGATTTGTATTAAAATATTTAGAATAATAGAAAAATGACCGATATTCATTTAAAATAATTTAACTGGTGAGTTTTCAATAATAGCATAATAATTGTAGCATGCTTTGTATTTATTTATATAAAATATTTAATTATTCTTTGATTTTCCTTCATAGTTAGGCAGTCAACAACACTGTACTTTCTTTCTTTCTCGAATTTTGCATAAGGTTTTTTGTTTTGTTTATGTATTATGGTTAACCTTGTTGTAATTAAAAAATAAAACACATAGTATTGTGACTATCCCTTATTTATAAATAGGAAACGTTACAATAATAAATAATAATAATGGTGGATTATTTTCTGTAATGTCTATAAAGCTACTAGAGCATTAGTATTTTAAGGATATTTACATAATCATTAATAATACAATATAATGCGGCATATGATTGTAGAACGATATTTGACAATTATCCCGCTAATGTTTCTTTTGACTTTTTTATTCTAAATTTATTTTTTATTATAAATTACTTTAAATAATATTTACGAACGGAAAATATGTCCAGGGTAGCCTAGTGGACATGGCATCTGCCCGGTAAGAGGAACACTGTGGGTTCGATTACTAACCCTGGACACATTTATTTTTCCGTTTATCATTACTGTTCACAATTCATCCTTCCATACTTTATCCCTAAGGTTAGAAATAATCTTTATTTCTCCTTAAAATAAATTTCGATTTTTCGTTCAAAGAAACATATGTGGGATAATTGTCAAATACCGTTCTACAATAATCAATTTACCTTAAGTCTATCACATGTATCCATCTAATTAGAGGGGCACCTCTCCCTTTAATTATGCCTTAGAACAATGCCTTATTTTATTCAGAGGGGTCGGTGGAATGGTGGTCTTGTATGTGTATAGGTTTATTGGGTATTTGCATAAGCATTGTGGATTTTTGTAACAAATCATCTTTAAATAATTATTCAGGATCATATTTAGTATCAACTTCAATTATTGGTTTGACCTTTTTAAGATGACAAACGGTGGTCAAAGGGTTCATAGTGAAGTCTTCGGCCAACATTCCCGTTGCCAAGCTTTCTTCCACGGAGGCCAAAAGTGCCTAATCTTCGAAATTTAATGGTCAAAATATTATTTCTTCATTCGCGAGGATTATATTGTCCTATTTGAACTTCTTGATCCATCAACTTGGCTTTTGCTGATTGTTCCTTCGCCAAAGAGTTTGTTGATATCACAAGATAACTGTGCTGCCATTTTAACATTTCGCAAAGTGGAAGAGCATAATGCAGCAAATATGAATATTCATTTCGGTAAGAATTTTCATTATACTTAAAGAGAAGAGGCAATATTTTCATTAATAAAATTAAACATTAATAAAATTAAATTTTTGAAAAGAAGAAAAAAAAATTCGCTGAAAAAAGGCCGCAAATATTGATTGAAATTTTGAATAAAAAATAGATAAAGATTTTAAAAGTTTTAAATAATTTAAAATTGTTATAAATAGATAGCTAAATGTCATGTATTTTAAGATATATTCTTAAAATAAAAAAGAAAGAAAAATGACGCGCTATGTTTAAAGAGTCGGCCGGCGACAAACGCAGCAAATTCCAAAGCTAACCTACAAGAGAGAAGAATCTGTGCAGAAGACAACAGCTTGCCAAGGGAGCTTCTGCTAATGAATGGACGGCGGCAAGAAAAAAAAAAAAAACAGACGAAAATGAAAGGCATCTCTCTAGCTAGGGCAAGGCTCGACGGCGGTACGAGACTGGTATTTATACCAAAATACCACGTTGGCAGCGGTATCATTTGGGGGTGGGATTAGGGGAACAACTGGCCTATCATTAGGGTGATTAATTCGTCTGGATTGGTACCATTTCCTTAGCTATGTCGACTGAAATCTTCCTCCACACCCATCAGTTTAGCCATCTCACTTTTGAATTAATATAATGGATAGGCATTGAAATGGAGTTTTGCCGCCCGTTTTTTAAAAACCATTTATTCCGGATATTCAAACCTTGGAGACACGAAAATTACACTAAATAGCTAGTTAAAATAATGACGAAAACACGTCTATTGCTACACACATATATATTTTTAAATTGCAGTATTAGCATCAATTATATTTGATAAATATATAATGCATATGTCGAATGAGGGTAGGAGCATTTTAAAACTAATATATGTCAAATATATGTTTCAAAAAATCTTTAATGGTATGAATAATATAGAAAAATCCAAATGATCATTGTAGTTAAGAATTTTTCAGTTTTAATATATACAAAAGTGATAAAAAAATTTAAATAAATATATATCCTTTTAATACCTCCTCCTCCAATGCCTTCCTCTACTGAGGGTGGGCCACGTGGTCTCTCCATATCTTTCTCCTTCAGTGCCTTCCTCTACTGAGGGTGGGCCACATGGTCTCTCCATACTTCCTTCCTTTAGTGCCTTCCTCTACTGAGGGTGGGCCACATGGTCTCTCCATATCTCCCTCCTTCAATGTTTTTCTCTACTGAGGGTGGGCCACATGGTCTGTCCATACTTCCTTCCTTCAGTGCCTTCCTCTACTGAGGGTGGGCCACATGGTCTCTCCATATCTCCCTTCTTCAATGTCTTTCTCTACTGAGGGTGGGCCACATGGTCTGTCCATACTTCCTTCCTTCAATGCCTTCCTCTACTGAGGGTGGGCCACATGGTCTCTCTATATCTTCCTCCTTCAATGCCTTCCTCTACTGAGGTTGGGCCACATGGTCTCTCCATATTTCCCAGTCCTCCGCGATTCTCTTCATCTCCTTGTAAATGTGTCGTCCAGTCCATTGTTTTAGATCGTCTGTGTATATCCCTGTCGTCTCCTTCCCCTCGATCTATTCCTTTGGATATTTCCCTCCAACACTGTCAGCAATGTCTCTCCTGCTGATCCGCGCATCACATGTCCAGTAAAGGTCAATTTACGTTGTTTTATTAACTTTATCAGCTCTGGCGTTCTGTACCTATTCGATCAAGGACTTGATTATTAGTTACCATATCTGTCCAAGGAATTTTGAGAGCTCTTCTGTAAAGGTAGGTCTCGGATTCGTTCGATTGAATATTTTAGTAATGTCCACGACTCACAGCCATATATTGGTATAGGCCAGATTAATTCATTGATTTATATATCAATATAAAATTACACGTCAAATTTGATTTTAATGTTTAAAAAATCTAAATAAACAAAGTGTAATTATTAAGTAGAGAGACAAGGCTGTATTTAAAAATAATAAATATAAGACAATATAAGCGTGGTAAATTAATCTTAATTATCTAACCTTATATAATATCGAATAATTATATGTTTGCAAGAAAGGAAACTAGTACGAATTTTTCCTTTTTTGAATACAATGGCGCGAAATTCCTTGACGTTTAAATATATGTTTGGTTGAAAATAAATGCATATATACATATTATTTTAAATGATATTTTAAAAATTCATTTTAAAATTGAATATAAGAAAAATATTACTATTTTACACATATTTTAAATTAAAGAAAATATTTTAAAAATAGGTGAGATTAATTTTCAGAGAAATTTTAAAAATATTTAATTAAGAATGATTATATATATATATATATAGTGTAAAAACTATATAATAAAAATATAACAGTGATTCTACATTTAAAACTTAAGGAGCAAACTGATAAGAATGATAAATCATATCAAGTAGATTTGGTTATATTATTCTATATATAGGATTAGAGTATGTCTAAATGACGTGTAAAAGCCGATGCAAAAGACGTTACGTTGTTAAATTTTATTGTTATTAATTATAAATATATAATTAACTAGATGATGTATTAGAAGTAAAGGACTTTTTTTTTCTCTCTATCTATACTAAATAATAACAATTTACAAATTTTATAATTTGAATTTAAATAATCAAAATAATGAAGATAATTTTAATAGAATACTTAACTATAAAACTATACAACTATTTATTTATATATATAACAACAAAAACGGTACTTTATTTAAAAATCGAGATTACAGGGAGACGTGTTAGTGGGGGAGGGGATAGCAATAGTTATATATATATATATAATTATAAACAGTATGTAAAATCAGGGTTTATATGCAAATCAAATAAAAATCAAACGACAAAGAGGAAAGAACCAATAAGATTAAGTCGGCGGCCGTAAACAGCAATATAAGACAGACCAAAAGTACGGACAAGAGTTCGTCTGAAGGAAATTAAATACTTGGAAAAAGAACCCCCTCAACAATTTCTTCAATTTATTTTCGCCAGCATTCCTTTCCATTTCAGAAAGCCTTAATACATTTTAATGGCTTTTTTTGTCCTTTCACCAGTCAGTCCTGTGGTGTATTAATTATGGAGCAAGCAAAAATTGGACTTTTAATTAGAGACGCCTGTTTAACCTAACTAATCCAATTATAATAATTTAACCCCGGTGTATTGATTCAATGATGTGTACTTGGAGTAACGGAGATTTTTTTATAACTGTTGCCATTTTTTCATAAATCCCACGTTACCTTATCCTCTTCTGAAACTTTTAAAAGAAACTTTTCATTTTCCTTAAGTTAAACAACAAGAATAACAAAAAGGCTTTTATTAGGGCCCATTGCCCTGTATGGATTCGCCATACAACAACAAAATAATACAGTACTTTTTTTCTCCCTTTCCCCATGTGCACGTGAGCCTTTGTTTGAAAAGGGATTTATTTACACATCTGTTCTAAAACCTTCTTCACTACCACTTTTGTGTATGAATCTATTTACAATTGATCTGTAGAAATTATAGAGTTCTATTGCTTAATTTTTCTTTTCTGAAATAGTTCTCAGCGTCTTCAGTGGGCTGCTAAATCTCCAGAAGGTGTTTTAAA
The DNA here is from genome assembly GCA_030710605.1 of Cordylochernes scorpioides. NCBI lineage: Eukaryota > Metazoa > Arthropoda > Arachnida > Pseudoscorpiones > Chernetidae > Cordylochernes > Cordylochernes scorpioides. The sequence continues at coordinate 29,690,922 of CP092879.1, forward strand.
AAGTTTTTTCTATTTCTTGACCTAACCTTAAGTTAAACATTAAATATAGTTTACGTTTACCAATTTCTCTTCATATACAGTTAAACCTGTCTATAGCGCCCCCTCTAAATAGCGCCTCCCTCTCTATAGCGCTCGATTTTAAATACTTATTACGATGCGATTTACATTAAAAGTGACCTGTCTATAGCACGCCCTCTCTAGAGCACCCTATTTTGGTGAGTCCCGAGAGGGGGCGCTATAGACAGGTTCACCTGTATTAAGTAATATTAAATATCTGCCATAAAAGCTCTCATTGTTAGTAGAAAGGATATACCTAATTTGTTCTTAATATCAACACAACTAGCCTTTTTATTTTAATTTTTTTTCCATATCAATATATAGAACATTTTTGTGATTTTTATATTTGAAACTTATAACCCTTAATATTTTATATCTCGACTATAATCCTCTACCCTTGATTCATCCATGTATAAAACTGTATAGATGCTTGATTTATAATACAATGTTGTATATTCATCTTTTACATTCACTAATCTAAATTTCTGTCAATACTACTAATTATTGTGTTCTTTAAGAAAATGTTGTTGTTGTTTATTCCTCAATTTGTTAAAAGATCTCCATTAGGTTCCATTGTCTCAGCTTTTCTATTATAGTCCTGAGGGTTTCCCAGAGGTATATTTTGGAGGATTTGATACAATTCAATAGATGTTCAGGAGTGGCAGGCTGGGAATCGTATTTGGGGCATTAAACAGCTTGTTATCGATTGCTTGTATATAAGTCTATGACAAGCCCTATTTGATACATTGTAAATAGCATTGCTAATTATTGTTACTGTTATACATGTATATACCCTCTTCTACTCGGAGAATCGTTATAAGATCAAAAGGTCTTAATAAAGTTTTTTGTTAAGACAACGATAAACTCCCTATTCGCTATAGAAGAAGAAACAGAAGTCAGGGAGAAGATCTTCTTTCCTATCTTTCTTCTTCTAAAGCTTTTTTTTTATGTTGTTTGTTGTTAATATTGTAGTGATGAAATAATTAGCAAGTCGTATGTCAATTAAGAACAATTTAATAAGCGAGAGAAGTTTAATTAACTCAATTTCTACAAACAAAGATAGTTTTATATGAGACCAAAGAAAGGAAAACACTAGCGAGAGGTCGCGTGGAACCACACGAGCCTCCCGTTCCATGAAGTCGGCTTATGCTACAATATTTGAACCATTTTCCATATGAATATTTGACATCCGCAATTATTTAAAGTACTGTGTAGGCTCAGTATATGAATATTGATTTCTTTAGTGTCTACGTGTGTAGATACAGTGTATATGTGATGTAGTGTAGTTGAATATATAGTTTTACATCAATGACATATCCTCAAACTGTCAAATCTACGAAAAGATAGCACTTCTAGAAACCTACTCTCTCTAAATATCACATTGGAACCGTAAACAATGTAATAAATCTTTTACCCCATTCCATAGAAAACCTCACAACATTTCTACCAAAATTCCTCTCAACAATGAGCAAAGAAAATACTCATAGCTTCTATTTGTATAATTTTCTTATTGTTTTCTTAAACCCCCATCTCTTTTGGATAAAAAGGTCATTCCATAGAAGACGTCTTGAGTAGGTGTTTACTAGGAAAATATTTACAGGGAAAGTGTACATATGTGCATACATATAAATGTTAAACATATTTACATATATAATGTATCCATATATTTTATCATTTAGGTAATGTTCATGGAATATATATACAATGTCTAATTATATATATACTTATTTAGGTAATAAAAAGGCAAACATTGGATTGAATAAAAATATTTATTTGCCAATATTTCGGTTGGCTGAATGCCAACCTTTGTCAAGGCATCACCAGGCATCATATATATGGGCTATAATATTGTAGCATGGTTAATCTGTTATTTACATAATTTTAAGTTTTAGATTGTATTATATTTGAACAGTTTGGCTTGAATTGTGTCATTGCTATATAAATGGGCGTAGCTACAATTTTGTAGTTAGACCGTTGTTACAGAGAATAAAGTTTGTTTATGTTTACCTCTCCTGGTGTTTATTTTTCAACGCGACAATATATATTAAATTATTTATTTTTAAATAATAATAATAAAAGGCTTCTGAAGATAGTTTTTTGGCTTTATTTATATATTCTCTAAAGCTTTCGAGAATTATAAACCCTTCTACAGGAGTATATGACAAGAAAGTATTCTCCTGTATATAATACTCCTGTAGAAGGGTTTATAATACCCGAAAGCTTTAGAGAATGTATAAAGAAAGAAATAAACTTATCCTCAGAAAAGCCATTTATTATTATTATTATTATTATTTACACTTAAAAGGTGTGTGTGTGTGTTGTTTCAAAAGTTCGTAAACACTTGCAAAAAATTTGAAATACCAATATTATTCGCCGTTATGTATAATTTCTTTGTATTATGTAGAAAGAAATTGCATTATGTATTCGCCGTAATAATATTATTCGCCAAGTAATAAGAAAAACAATGTTTTTAAAAAAAAAACGAACTTTTGGGACAACCTTATAATAGGATTTTATCTTTGTGTCCATTGCAGAATTAGATCTCGGTTCCTGGTTTTATCATTAATCGTCAGTGTGTACCACCAATCTTCAAGTAATTATTTAGACAAAAAGAGAGAGATAGGTTAAAACATGTTCTAAAAGTCCTAAAAGAAGAAAGAATTAGTGAAAGAGGGTCTATCCTCGGAAATTGAGAAAACTCCTGAAGGAATAGAAACCAGACGATGGCTGTTTTAAACCTAACTTAATTCCAGGAAGGAGCGTAATAAAAATTAATGGAATTTTTAATGTAGATTTTAATGATTTACACCTTTTTACTAAGGAGCATAATTTTTTCTTTACATCATCCCTTATGCAACTATTTAATTCCCATAATATTCTAGCTGCATATTACCTAGGAAGTTTAATTAGGTAGAGAAACACTTTGCATTTTTAAAAAGATTGGTGGAGATTGGGGTAAAACTTTGTTCTTTTGATAGGACCTAAGTTACAACATATCTATGTCACATTTTGTCGACATGTCCTATTATTTTAGGTATTGATGTGGTTGTTCAAAGAACATTAACTAAATATTACCTAAATAAATAAATAAATATATATATATATATGAAAAAATAGTACAAATGTGATATTGTACTGGAGTAAGGTGCATAAATTATGAAAAAGGCATCTCCTTATCGTGCAACTGAAAGTTGCTGATGGCTAGCGCCATCTATCGGAATAAATATAAACTATTCTCCTTGATTTTTAATTATTCCAGAATTGGCCAAACGAGAATTTATTCCTCTGGTGAATCTGTATAAGACCGTTGGTCTTAATAAAGCTTTGTGTGTGTGTGTATTTCAAAAGTTTTGATATTCAGAATATTTGGCTCATTATCTCTCTGTTCTTGTAAATAGGTTTTAGTTGTTTTGATCAAAATACATTGTCTTGTTATTATCATTTTTATCTTTCCTTATTTATCTCTACGTAACAATAAAATATCAAAATAATTTTAGCTCTATATGTACATATTTTCCAAAAACTTTGTAAATTTAAATTTCTCTCTCTCTCTCTTTTTTTGCCACTTTTCTGTATTTCTCAATAGTAATCTGTATATAAGATTTTTAAAAAAGGTCTTAATAAAGGTAAGGACTGTAGAAGTTTGATTTATCTGTGAAAAGAAACATTCGCGTGAAAAATAACACAAACAATAATGAGTTTTATAACTACCCCGTAATTTCTCAACTGAGAGAATGCATGGTCATCTTTCAGTAAACACTGCTCACAATTCCCAACGTGTTCAGAGCCAATCGACAATAAAAAGGACGTCCCATAAATAAATCCCACCTCATCCACAAAGGACCAAATTCCAAAGCTATCTGAAAACGTTCTCTAATCTAAATCAGTCCTCATATGTCTTGTGAGGGATAACCACATACCAACGATGATAAGAATAGAGTTGAAAGATATTATCGCAACCTTCGAAATATTTCCTTTCCTACTTTGCTTCGATCCAATACATTTAGGTTTTGTCGCGATATCGCATATAGATTATTAGTAGAAGGTAGTTTTTTTTGCTTATCCCTAGTACACATGGTACAGGTCATGCTAATGTCTTATACATTCTGGCGTCTGCCTTTACTGTATGTGCACCAAATGTCTACACATGTGAAAAGCAGTTTGACTTTGCACTTACAAATGTGCCGTTTAGTTACTTGCACTCGCTGGTGGGGTTGAACTTTTGCAATCGGGAACCATTGGAGCAGGTTTTTTTTATCAGAAAAAAAAGTGCCTAATGCAGGAATTGAACTCTGGTCGTAACGGTCGAAAACCAACGGTTTAGACCATCCTTCCACCAACCCCCTAGAAGGTACAATAAATCCTTCCATTGAACCGTCATCTGTTGAACTTCACTGACGGGCCTTTGTAAAATCAGAAATGACGGGAACTGCACTAATCCAACCTTAAATAAGATACCACCTCTAGGAGAGATAAGGGCTATCTTTATTTTTGGGATGTTGGCTCTAATGGGAGGCTCTACTGTAGCGTCCAATGGCCAGTATTGAGGCTTGAGTTTTAATAGCGTAGTTATACCTGTCGAAGAGCTGTTACACCCGAAATGTCTTTTTGTATAATTGATTGCTATATATGTAATACAATCCAATTACACTTACCCTCACAACCAGTTGATTAAATATTTCTTGATGTGTGCGCAGAGTAATGTTCTAAGACATGATAGCCTGCCCAGAAGATTTATTGAAATACGTATTGAAGATACCAGAAGAAAGGTACACTCTTGTAGAGTGTAAACTTATGGTATAGAAACCAAACATCTTAGCACCAGGCCATGGATAGATTCATTGATTGAGGATGCACACAAAGACAGATTCATCTGAAACGAATGAGATAAAAGTACACCACCTACATATTGTAGAATAGTATTTATTATTTTATTAAAAGAGTATAATTTTTGATATTTATATTTTGATACTCTGTAAACTTCCCCTATTGCGCATCTTTTGTTTATCATTCATAGTTTGTTCTTGCCTTAAATAAATTGCTGTCATCCTGAAGTTTGTCTTTCCTAATTTTCCACGTGGAAATGTGTAAATAAGCTAAAATATACAATAGTAAAATTTGTGTACTCTACTTTTGTACCATATGAATGCTTATCACAGTTGAATTCCATAATATACATTCACCTTTTTACTCAAAATTTCAAAAACCGTAGGAATTATAATGCAAACTATTTCAAAGCCGTATTTACACACGCAAGCATTAAGAAAAAACTATAAATCGATAATTTAATCAAATTCAATATGTTTCAACAGAATATATTTGTTATTTTAATATATAAAATTGAAAAACAAATTGTTAAAACTTGTTTAGAGTAAGAAGTAGTCAGGAATATAGAATAAGATAATAAATCTGAGATATAATGAATATATAAATATTAAAGATATTGTAGAAAATTTATAGGCTTCACAGAACAATGTCATTCCTTCTGAAATATATTATTCAATCCTTTTTTTTTCAGAATTTGAAAAATCAATTCTAAAACACGAGCGTTATTTGAAAAATATTGTCTAATATTTTAAATGTATTTTTAATATCATTTTTAGTTATTTTTCTTTTCTATGATATGATAAACGATATAAATTATAAATTGCGGGATAAAATATTTATTTTAGTATTTTTAAAATGATTTATAGATAAAATAACGTTTTTATATTTTAAAAAATAGACATTTACTATACACCGCTTCTTGGTAAACAAATTAGCAAAATTCATTGATTAAGATTATTTTTTGTTTGACTAATGACCAGATTTTTTTTTTATTATTTCTAATACCTTTAGTAAATTATTAATATAAATATAATCATATATATTTAAAGTATATTTTAAATAAACATATATAATAGATAAAATATTAAAGTATATTTTGGATTTCTTTTGTCTATTAAGTCGCTGAATTTATATAGGTTAATATCGTGGCTAAATGGATAAAAATGGCTATTAGTATAAAAGGAGTTATTCAGTTGTCTATGTATATGTCCCATATCTTTGTTTTTTTTTTATTTCCTTTCTTATTTATAATCTTGAATTGAGTCTATATAAGTCAACAATAACAAAAAAGTTTTATTAAGACCATTTGGTCTTATATATATTCTTCAAGCAGAAATGCTTGGTACATGCAGGAATAACAGAGCGTCTGTATAAGTCAACAACAACAATAAAAAGCTTTATTAGAACCTTTTGGTCTTATACAGATTCTACAAGCAGAAATGAAGGATACATGCAGGAATAACAGTCTGTATAAGTCAACAGCAACAACAAAAATCTTTATTAAGACCATTTGGTCTTATATAGATTCTCCAAGAAGAAATGTAGGATACATGCAGGAATAACAGAGTGTCTGTATAAGTAAACAACAACAAAAAAGCTTTAAATAAGACCTTTTGGTCTTATACAGATTCTCCAAGCAGAAATATAGGATACATACAGGAATAAGAGTCTGTATAAGTCAACAACAAAAAGCTTTATTACGACCTTTTGGTCTTATGCAGATTCTCCAAGCAGAAATGTAGGATACACGCAGGAATAACAGAGAGTATGTATAAATCCAAGGTTTTAATATAAGCGCATGTGTGTGACAATATAGCTAAGACTCGTTAGATATTGAATGCCCTTAGAGGAATATTCCATCAAACATGTTAAAATCTAGGAAGAAAGTGCAGATATAGAGAAAGAGAATAAGTTCCCAAAAGATGAAATATAGAGAGTGCAGCCGAACCTGATAGTAATTGGTTTGAAGCTCTCTAACGAAGAGGATAGCACAATCCGTCATTAGTTTTTTTATTTCTTTCTCTTTCTCTCTAGCTATTATCATTAGTTTCTTCAGCGTTCTTGGTACAAATGGAAGTAGTAACTTCACGGCACCTCCTCTAAAAGTCATTTCTATATCTTCATCATTTTACATAGTGTGGTGAATTTTCCTCGGATTTACCCTTACAAATCTGTTTATGAGTTCAATTGTCTTTATTAGGTTTTCTTGTATATAAATTTAATTAAAAACAAAAGAAACATATCCTGACCAGAGAGACTCACATGAACATTTATATTTTATATAAATTTCATTATCAATATTGATTGTGTGTAAATAGCTTTTACTTTTTTATCTTCATTTGCTGAGACTACGTGTTGAATCCATGTATAATAAATTTATTTTCCTCCAATTTACCCATACTAATCTATTTATTAGCATGATTGTCTTTATATAATTTTTCCTGTACATAAATTTTATATTACCATTAAAGTACTATTACTGATTACTGTTTTTCCTGCATGTATCCTACATTTCTGCTTTGAGAATCTGTATAAGACTGAAAGGTCTTAATAATGAATGAAATAACACTTTTTATAACACAACTATTAATTGAGATATAAATATATATATTTGGAATTTTGATATTTGGAGGTCGTATTTATTGTTTGAATATTAAAAATAAGCCTAGTTTTACATTAAGCTGATAATTTCAACGACGCTTCGGTAACCTATACTGTTAACCTCCTTTTTTTTATCAAATAATTGTTCTTCAAATTAATTTCTAAAGGTTGTATTTAGAAAGGGTTTGTTATAGTGGCACGTAGCCAGCAAAAAGGCACCTCTATCTTTTAAAAAATGTATTGTTATGATACATCTAATTGAGATTTTCATTATTCACATTTTAATGTATTCTATAAAAAGTAAAAATCACCTCTTTGCATATATAAATATTATAATTATTTCTAAAATACCCTCTAAAATATTGCGAACCACAAAATATTCTATATTTAATAGGTAAAATAGAAATATTAAAGGAATTAGAAGCTTTTTTTAGTGTTATTTGTATTTATTTGAAGCTTTTTCTCATTATTGCTTAGTGTTATGGAAAATATATAGGAGCACTTGGCTCATCAATGGTGAATTTTCCAATGGTTTCGTTAGTTTATTTTATATGACCGCTTTACTTTTGTATTTTCAGCTTAATTACTTATGTCTTTTGACAGTTTTGGGGAATTATTCGTGAATGAATTCAAGAATATAAAGCTTTGGGGACATCAGAACTGTTTTATACGCACAAATGGTGCTCCTATACGATGCTTCTCCATGAATAAACATAACTTTTTCAGATTATTTTTTCGAATTGATCATGTATATGCTTTTCTTATTATTCTATCCACTCAATTTTGATTGCTTCTGAATGATCAACTGTTTGCTTTATCAGACCTCATTAAATAAGTTTAGGATGATCTAGCGGGCTTCTACCCAAAAGGCTAAGAATTTCATTGGCCATTAAAATAGAAAACTGCTACTCTATGTAATCTGAAAATGGAATTACAAATGCAGATGGCATCCATTAAGGCATCAGCTTTAACTTGTCGATCCCCCCCAAGGTCCTCGTAGTGGTACTTGCACGACGTATCATTCCTTCTTTACAACATGGACTACGTGGAACTTTCTGATTGGTCAGGGAGCGCCCCCAATAAACATTAATAGCCAGTAAAGCCGACCAATCCATTTGTCAACAGCCCATGACGTCATTGCTACCCGGAAAGAGACTTAGATGGAAAAAAAATGACGTCACCCAGTTACTATAATTATTTTTCAGAAAATTATTGATATGCATCAAATCTCTTTGAATGTTTACTTCATTATATAGATGCGGCGGAACTAAATGAGAAACAAAATTGCAGTAAAATTGTAATCGATTTAGACTTTATTGCTATATAAGTTACACGCACGCATTGATTTGTTCTGTTGGAATATATTGTTTCAATTATCTTAATTTTATATATCTCTTCTCCATTGACATTTGTTATTTATGATATATGTCGTTGCTCTATGATGTTTATTATGAACCAATCTTCTATTTATCCTCAACCCATTTGGCTGACAGTATTCCTGGCTTTTCAGAGCTTTCTAAGTCTTCTGATGATATCGTAAAGTATTTTCCCGAAATTGTCCAAAAATTCCATTCCCGGCCTTCCTCTTCCTAGTAATTCCTTCTATCATTCCTCTAGCAATACCATTAACCCCTCAAAGTATCGGCCAAGATGTCCATTTTCCTACTGGGCTGTTAAACTCTCATATCCACGAATTGTCCAAGAATTTCATTCCCGGCCTTACTCTTCCTGATAATTCCTTCTATACATTCCTCTAGCAATACCTTAAAATAAATAAATAAGCAGGTTTCTGAAGACGAGTTTATTTTCACTTTATTAAAGCAGTCTCAAAGCTTTCAGACATCTCTGCCTTTCAACAGGAGAACATAAATAAACGAATAAAACGCCGCCTGATACCAAACTATTGGGAGATGCCCGAAAGCTTGAGACTGCTTTAATAAAAAAGAAACTCATCTCCAGAAAAACCTGCTTAATTATCTAAGTTAAACTCTCATGTTAATCGATTATGATTTAGTTCATCCAGAGTACCTGTGCATTCTAAGAATCCCTAAGTAACAATAATCTATAAAACCTCACGATCAACCATTGGCAAGATTCCATTTTCCTGAAGTTATCGGCTTTGCTGGGAGGTAGCATTCTGTTCTTCTCCCCTACATATTGGCTCTTCTTATATTCCAGAATAAGTCTATATTGAATATGGAACGTCAATTATTTCTTTTTTTACAAATATTTTATCCTCAATAAATTTATGTTAGTTGAATCTTTCATGGGCAATCTATCTGATGAATAGTCACTTTCCTGCGTACAGTTACCTTTGTAGAAAATTAAAAATGATTTCAACTAATCTAATGCAACTTATGGTGAAGGACCACTTCCAATAACGACCTAACTCGGAGTTTCTGAATTTTTGGTAGTCTCTCATGAGAGGTTCTATGATATAATAATTGGATTTTTAAAGAAAAATGTTTGGAATATGATTGAAAAATGCCACCTGTACTTTGATAAATTAATACGAATTAAATATAGAGTTATTAAACTTCTTTTTAACAGTTTTTGATCAAATTTTCTTCTTAGAGCAATCTGTCAAATATCTTCAGGCGCTATATTGTCAGAATTCCGTTAAAAATATTTTGTGAGCAGTTAATAAAAGATAAACAACTAAAAATATATTTAATTCACATAAAAATAAAATTATCTCTCTTCAACATTGAAATTCCAATATAGTTGTAATTAAAACAAAGCATATATAAGATTATAAATTTATAGTATTCCTTAATAAAATAATAATGAAAATATATTGTGAAATAATTAAATGGAATTTGCAGTCAACCATCCTATATACATCCAAAAAGGCAATTTTTCCTCAAAGCGAAGGTATATTAGGATTAAATATTAATTATATATGAATAATTAATGAGAGAGGAGATCTAGTTAAACAAAATGGATTTGCTTACATAGCGTGGAAGTCACTTTCTAATTTATATTTTAAAAAACTGAGAAGGGCAAGGGTGAAGAGGCTTAAAATGTTGTTTTTCTTTGTAGACCTGGAGGAAATTCTCTCTCTCTGGTAATCAGGGGCATCAGCCTAATCCAGAGTCAACAAGGATTGTGACACCGAGGATATAAGGAATTGTCTTGAATACCTTTTTTTTTTTTGCTTATCCCTAGTACACGTGGTACAGGCCATGATAATTATGTTGTTGTTGTTTCTTATCCCCTTGTGTAAATATTACACGAATTCCATTTCTGCGCGACGGGCGATGCGGCATGCAAATCAACATCTGATCTCATGGAATGGGTTGTAGGGGTGCAGCTTTTGTTGATCATGGCACCATGATCCAGGCACACTTTGGTGAAAGTCTGACTTTGCCTGTAGTTTGAGGCCCTTCCTAATATGGAAGCAGACGCCTTTGCTGCCGACTCTAACATGGGTACTCCTCCGTATCCCTGGAGTGGGACCCTTGCTGAGGTCTATCAACCGGGTCAGTTGAAGTCAGGATAGAAGTAGGCGACTGCTTTTACTTTAAGTGCACCACATGTCTACACAGGTGAAAAGCAGTTCGACTTTGCATTTACTAATATGCCAAAGTGCCGTTTGGTTACTTGCACTCGCTGGTGGGGTTGGATTCTTGCAAGAATCGGGGACCATTGGAGCATTTTTTTTTAATCAGAAAAAGTGCCCAATGCGGGAATTGAACCCAGGCCGTAGCGGTCGAAAACCAAGGTTTTAGACTATCTTTCCACCGAACCTCTTTTGAATACCTTCTCTCATTACAGTGACGAGGGTATACCATTGTTGGAGAAGTTGTCATAAAAGTATATAATTATATATATGTTGTGTATGTATCTATTTTTATATTCATTTAATGAGCTTAGTAGGCACTTTAACATGGATTATTCCAATTATTCCAGTGTCATACCTTCTAAAACGCTATTTCAACACGAAAAAGAAACAACTTAGAAAAATGGCAATATGAGCCTTGTTATAAATTAAAAAAAAAAATAATGTGAAGGACCCCCGAGAAAATAGAAAATAAAGAGGAGTCATCTTGTCCGGCAGATCACTGACATGGGTTTTGGAAGAAGAGAGACTGTGTAGCTATTTATATTTATAGATGGAAATTTTTCCGGGAGGAAAGCGACCTATAAAAGCTAAGGTTTATATTTTGGCCATAGATTTGGTCTAGCCATTCTTCCAGCTAAACATCTCTTTGGCAGATTGTGAAGATTTCATTTGATCCCTTGTGGATCTCATGGAATAAAGTCCGACCTGGACTGACGGTTACTTTGAATTAAAATTCCTATATATGATGGACAGTTTCTTGCGCCTAGAGCAGGGTTCGGTAAACTTTTGAGTCGGATGAGTCAAAAATAACAATTTACAAAATTTCAAAGTTTTTAAAGACCCACAATTTTTTTTCTTGACAACAATAAATAGTACTAAGTAATAGTATAATATTTGCGTATGGAACTATATAAAGAGCCGCAGCTTCACATCCAAAGAGCCGAATGTGGCTCTCGAGACGCAGTTTGCCAACCCCTGGCCTAGACTAGATGTGTGCTGCAACAAAACGAAGGATAATCACTGCGGCAAATTGAAAAAAATGTGTAAAGCTTTAAATAAAACCGTCACCTTATTGGTGTAATATAGATAATAAGTCTACTCACAATGGTAACAACTAAAAACTTGACTTTTTAAATTAAGAGGCATAATAGAGAATCTAAGTCAATAGCTATTCCCAAACATCTTTCTCAAGATATAGCATGTGCTGTAGATATTTCATACCTCTCTCATTGAGTGAACAGTTCGATGAAAAGTATTCTTTGAAAATTATTCCATTTAAAAGTATAAAGCCGGTATTTTATCCCGATATATCACGGTGGGTCAATGGTCGGATTTAAATATGCCAATATCAGTGATAAATAGAATATATTGTCTGCTCAATACGGATTCTCACAGTCTAGGTCCTTTCTTCTAAAGGTAGCATTTTTGTCTTCTTAAACTGAAATGTGGTGTTTAAGAACATTAGCGCTTGTCACGTTTCTATATAATATCCTTTTATATAAGAATACGCCTTAATGGCTATATAAAGTTTTCCGGGAGAGGAAAGTCTCCGCAAACTACCGGACTCAGGTCGGTGACAACACCAGATTTGAAAAATTGAGAAGCGTTTATTGTTGGAGACCATGGTTTCAAGCTATGGCTCTCTTCAGTCCAGGGTGGATTATAATTTACTGAGATCCACAAGTGATCAAATGAAATTTTCACAAATTGCCAAAGAGATGTTTAGCTGCATAGTAGCTAGGCCATATCGATGGCTTAGTTTTGGTGATAATTTTGACGAAAAAGGCGACTTTTATTTTAAAGATCCTAAAATTTATTTTATTGACATATTTTAAAATCGTATATATCACTCTAT
>CP092879.1:29703926-29844785 GCA_030710605.1 Cordylochernes scorpioides
AAATAATAAATATAAGACAATATGAGCGTGGTAAATTAATCTTAATTATCTAACCTTATTTATTTATTTATTATATTTAAAGAGCCTCTTTCCTCATCGAGTAGTTCGTTATTAAAGAATAATTATATGTTTGCAAGAAAGGAAACTAGTACGAATTTTTCCTTTTTTGAATACAATGGCGCGAAATTCCTTGACGTTTAAATATATTAAGAAAAAGGCATCTCCTTATCGTGCAACTGAAAGTTGCTGATGGCTTGCGCCATCTATCGGAATAAATATCAACTATTCTCGTTGACTTCTAATTATTCCAGAATTGGCCAAATACCCATTCTTGATTAATCAAGAAAAGCTAACCACGGACGCGTTTCGGGCTATTGGCCCTCATCCGCGTGGTGCAAGCTGTACCTCAACGACCAAAAAATTGGTCATTAAGGCATCCTGAAAAATCATGAAACGGGTAGTTAAGGCCAGAATTGCGTGAGACCGCGACACAATGTGAAAAAATAGTACAAATGTGATATTGTACTGGGTTAAGGTGCTTAAATTAAGAAAAAGGCATCTCCTTATCGTGCAACTGAAAGTTGCTGATGGCTTGCGCCATCTATCGGAATAAATATCAACTATTCTCGTTGACTATTTGGCCAATTCTGGAATAATTAGAAGTCAAGAATAGTTGATATTTATTCCGATAGATGGCGCAAGCTATCAGCAACTTTCAGTTGCACGATAAGGAGATGCCTTTTTCTTAATTCATGCACCTTATCTCAGTACAATATCACATTTGTACTATTTTTTCACGTTTAAATATATGTTTGGTTGAAAATAAAAATGCATATATACAAATTATTTTTAAATGATATTTCAAAAATTCATGTTAAAATTGAATATAAGAAAAATATTACTATTTTACACATATTTTAAATTAAAGAATTTTTTTTAAAATAGGTGAGATTAATTTTCACAGAAATTTTTAAAATATTTAATTAAGAATGATTATATATATATATATATAATAATTATAAACAGTATGTAAAATCAGGGTTTATATGCAAATCAAATAAAAATCAAACGACAAAGCGGAAAGAACCAATAAGATTAAGTCGGCGGCCGTAAACAGCAATATAAGACAGACCAAAAGTACGGACAAGAGTTCGTCTGAAGGAAATTAAATACTTGGAAAAAGAACCCCCTCAAAACAATTTCTTCAATTTATTTTCGCCAGCATTCCTTTCCATTTCAGAAAGCCTTAATACATTTTAATGGCTTTTTTTGTCCTTTCACCAGTCAGTCCTGTGGTGTATTAATTATGGAGCAAGCAAAAATTGGACTTTTAATTAGAGACGCCTGTTTAACCTAACTAATCCAATTATAATAATTTAACCCCGGTGTATTGATTCAATGATGTGTACTTGGAGTAACGGAGATTTTTTTATAACACTGTTGCCATTTTTTCATAAATCCCACGTTACCTGATCCTCTTCTGAAACTTTTAAAATAAACTTTTCATTTTCCTTAAGTTAAACAACAACAATTACAAAAAGGCTTTTATTAGGGCCCATTGCCTTGTATGGATTCGCCATACAACAACAAAATTAATACAGTAATTTTTTTCTCCCTTTCCTCATGTGCACGTGAGCCTTTGTTTGAAAAGGGATTTATTTACACATCTGTTCTAAAACCTTCCTCACTACCACTTTTGTGTATGAATCTATTTACAATTGATCCGTAGAAATTATAGAGTTCTATTGCTTAATTTTTCTTTTCTGAAATAGTTCTCAGCGTCTTCAGTGGGCTGCTAAATCTCCAGAAGGTGTTTTTAAAAGTTTTTTTTCTATTTCTTGACCTAACCTTAAGTTAAACATTAAATATAGTTTACGTTTACCAATTTCTATTCATATACAGTTAAACCTGTCTATAGCGCCCCCTCTAAATAGCGCCTCCCTCTCTATAGCGCTCGATTTTAAATACGTATTACGATGCGATTTACATTAAGTGACCTGTCTATAGCACCCCCTCTCTATAGCACCCTATTTTGGTGAGTCCCGAGAGGGGGCGTTATAGACAGGTTTACCTGTATTAAGTAATATTAAATATCTGCCATAAAAGCTCTCATTGTTAGTGGAAAGGATATACCTAATTTGTTTTTAATATCAACACAACTAGCCTTTTTATTTTAATTTTTTTTCCACATCAATATATAGAACATTTTTGTGATTTTTTATATTTGAAACTTATAACCCTTAATATTTTATATCTCGACTATAATCCTCTACCCTTGATTCATCCATGTATAAAACTGTATAGATGCCTGATGTATAATACAATGTTGTATATTCATCTTTTACTTTCACTAATCTAAATTTCTGTCAATACTACTAATTATTGTGTTCTTTAAGCAAATGTTGTTGTTGTTTATTCCTCAAGTTGTTAAAAGATCTCCATTAGGTTCCATTGTCTCAGCTTTTCTATTATAGTCCTGAGGTTTTCCCAGAGGTATTTTTTGGAGGATTTGATACAATTCAATAGATGTTCAGGAGTGGCAGGCTGGGAATCGTATTTGGGGCATTAAACAGCTAGTTATCGATTGCTTGTATATAAGTTTATGACAAGCCCTATTTGATACATTGTAAATAGCATTGCTAATTATTGTTACTGTTATACATGTATATACCCTCTTCTACTCGGAGAATCGTTATAAGACCAAAAGGTCTTGATAAAGGTTTTTGTTAAGACAACGAGATAATCTCCCTATTCGCTATAGAAGAAGAAACAGAAGTCAGGGAGAAGATCTTCTTTCCTATCTTTCTTCTTCTAAAGCTTTTTTAAAAATGTTGTTTGTTGTTAATATTGTAGTGATGAAATAATTAGCAAGTCGTATGTCAATTAAGAACAATTTAATAAGCGAGAGAAGTTTAATTAACTCAATTTCTACAAACAAAGATAGTTTTATATGAGACCAAAGAAAGGAAAACACTAGCGAGAGGTCGCGTGGAACCACACGAGCCTCCCGTTCCATGAAGTCGGCTTATGCTACAATATTTGAACCATTTTCTATATGAATATTGGACATCCGCAGTTATTTAAAGTACTGTAAAGGCTCAGTATATGAATATTGGTTTCTTTAGTGTCTACGTGTGTAGATACAGTGTATATGTGATGTAGTGTAGTTGAATATATAGTTTTACATCAATGACATATCCTCAAACTGTCAAATCTACGAAAAGATAGCACTTCTAGAAACCTACTCTCTAAATATCACATTGGAACCGTAAACAATGTAATAAATCTTCTACCCCATTCCATAGAAACCCTCACAACATTTCTTCCAAAATTCCTCTCAAAAATGAGCAAAGAAAATACTCATAGCTTCTATTTGTATAATTTTCTTATTGTTTTCTTAAACCCCCATCTCTTTTGGATAAAAAGGTCATTCCATAGAAGGCGTCTTGAGTAGGTGTTTACTAGGAAAATATTTACAGGGAAAGTGTACATATGTGCATACATATAAATGTTAAACATATTTACATATATAATGTATCCATATATTTTATCATTTAGGTAATGTTCATGGAATATATATACAATGTCTAATTATATATATACTCATTTAGGTAATAAAAAGGCAAACATTGGATTGAATAAAAATATTTATTTGCCAATATTTCGGTTGGCTGAATGCCAACCTTTGTCAAGGCATCACCAGGCATCATATATATGGGCTATAATATTGTAGCATGGTTAATTTGTTATTTACATAATTTTAATTTTTATATTGTATTATATTTAAACAGTTTGGCTTGAATTGTGTCATTGCTATATAAATGGGCGTAGCTACAATTTTGTAGTTAGACCATTGTTACAGAGAATAAAGTTTGTTTATGTTTACCTCTCCTGGTGTTTATTTTTCAACGCGACAATATATATTTAATTATTTATTTTTAAATAATAATAACAAAAGGCTTCTGAAGATAGTTTTTTTTTGGCTTTATTTATATATTCTCTAAAGCTTTCGAGAATTATAAACCCTTCTACAAGGAGTATATGACAAGAAAGTATTCTCCTGTATATACTCCTGTATAGAAGGGTTTATAATACCCGAAAGCTTTAGAGAATGTATAAAGAAAGAAATAAACTAATCCTCAGAAAAACCATTTATTATTATTATTATTATTATTTACATTTAAAAGGTGTGTGTGTGTGTGTTGTTTCAAAAGTTCGTAAACACTTGCAAAAAATTTGAATACCAATATTATTCGCCGTTATGTATAATTTCTTTGTATTATGTAGAAAGAAATTGCATTATGTATTCGCCGTAATAATATTATTCGCCAAGTAATAAGAAAAACAATGTTTTAAAAAAAATACGAACTTTTGGGACAACCTTATAATAGGATTTTATCTTTGTGTCCATTGCAGAATTAGATCTCGGTTCCTGGTTTTATCATTAATCGTCAGTGTGTACCACCAATCTTCAAGTAATTATTTAGACAAAAAGAGAGAGATAGGTTAAAACATGTTCTAAAAGTCCTAAAAGAAGAAAGAATTAGTGAAAGAGGGTCTATCCTCGGAAATTGAGAAAACTCCTGAAGGAATAGAAACCAGACGATGGCTGTTTTAAACCTAACTTAATTCCAGGAAGGAGCGTAATAAAAATTAATGGAATTTTTAATGTAGATTTTAATGATTTACACCTTTTTACTAAGGAGCATAATTTTTTCTTTACATCATCCCTTATGCAACTATTTAATTCCCATAATATTCTAGCTGCATATTACCTAGGAAGTTTAATTAGGTAGAGAAACACTTTGCATTTTTAAAAAGATTGGTGGAGATTGGGGTAAAACTTTGTTCTTTTGATAGGACCTAAGTTCCAACATATCTATGTCACATTTTGTCGACATGTCCTATTATTTTAGATATTGATGTGGTTGTTCAAAGAACATTAACTAAATATTACCTAAATAAATAAATAAATAAATAAATATAAATATATACAGGGTGTACCAGGAAAATTGGGACTAACTTTGACAGTCCATAAAACAAAAACTACTTGAGATTAAAAACTTGTTTTTTTTTTCATTACGTAGCCATATTCATTTAAAATGCAACAGTACATGTGTGCGCAGTGTAGTGATGAAGAGTAACCGAGAATTTGAAAATCAAGCTGCCATCATCGTTGCTCTGCGCGCCGGAAGGAGCCCCAAAGAGATAGTGGATTTTCTTAAGTTGCCCAAAACCACTATTTATCGTGTCAAGAAGCAGTTTGATGAGGCCGACAGTAACAAAGAGGGGATAGCTACAAAGAAAAAGCACTCGCGTCGATCGGACAGGGTAAGAGGCGAAGAATTTGTCAAAAATGTCAAGGAGAAGATTGATGGAAACCCTGGGAAGAGCATGAGGGCCATAGCCAAGGAAATGGACGTTGGCTCTATGATAATTGTCAGAACTATCCATGAGGACCTTGGTCTCAAGTCTTATGCCCTTCGGAAAGGTCAGTTGCTGACTGAGAATATGAAGAATAACAAAAAAGGAAAGGCTGCTGCCCTCCTCAACAACCTGAAACACGACTCTTTTGGCATGCTAAGGTTCTTCTCTTACGAAAAGAACTTTGACGTGGACCAAAAGGTAAATCCCAGGAATGATCGCTGGATCTGTAAAGACCCCTCAGAGATACCTGTCGTGATGCACACGAAATTTCCTGCCTCCGTAATGGTCCTTGGCGTTATCAGCAGTGAAGGTGATGTCATGCCTCCCCATTTCTTTGAGAAGGGCCTTAGGATGAACGCTGACACCTACATCAATGTTCTGGAGACCGTTGTGAAGCCTTGGATGGACATGGTGGCCGCAGGAAGGAAGTATGTCTTCCAACAGGACTCAGCTCCAGCCCATAAGGCAAAAAAGACACAATCGTGGCTGACACTTAACGTCCCTAGTCACTGGGGTCCTGATATTTGGCCCCCTAATTCTCCAGATTGCAATCCCTCGACTACTATGTATGGGGCGTTGTTGAGAAAGATGTCAACAAAGCTCCTCATACCACCATCCAGTCTGTCAAGAAAGCAGTTCACACGGTGATGACCCAAATGGACAAGGTCATCGTCGCCAAGGCCTGTGCTTCATTCCGCACTCGCCTCGAGGCTGTTGTAGCTAATAATGGAAACTACATTGAATAAATAAAAACTATATCCTTTTATCTACTACTGTGTCAAATTTCATTCGGATATTTTAATTTTTACTTGCAAAAAATTTCAGTTAAAATACCATTGTTGAAATTCCCAATTTACCTGGTACACCCTGTATATATACATGAAAAAATAGTACAAATGTGATATTGTATTGGAGTAAGGTGCATAAATTATGAAAAAGGCATCTCCTTATCGTGCAACTGAAAGTTGCTGGTGGCTAGCGCCATCTATCGGAATAAATATAAACTATTCTCGTTGATTTTTAATTATTCCAGAATTGGCCAAACGAGAATTTATTCCTCTGGTGAATCTGTATAAGACCGTTGGTCTTAATAAAGCTTTGTGTGTGTGTGTGTATCTCAAAAGTTTTGATATTCAGAATATTTGGCTCATTATCTCTCTGTTCTTGTAAATAGGTTTTAGTTGTTTTGATCAAAATACATTGTCTTGTTATTATCATTTTTATCTTTCCTTATTTATCTCTACGTAACAATATAATATCAAAAGAATTTTAGCTCTATATGTACATATTTCCCAAAAGCTTTGTAAATTTAAATTTCTTTCTCTCTCTTTTTTTTTTGCCCCTTTTCTGTATTTCTCAATAGTAATCTGTATATAAGATTTTTAAAAAGGTCTTAATAAAGGTAAGGACTGTAGAAGTTTGATTTATCTGTGAAAAGAAACATTCGCGTGAAAAATAACACAAACAATAATGAGTTTTATAACTACCCCGTAATTTCTTAACTGAGAGAATGCATGGTCATCTTTCAGTAAACCCTGCTCACAATTCCCAACGTGTTCAGAGCCAATCGACAATAAAAAGGACGTCCCATAAATAAATCCCACCTCATCCACAAAGGACCAAATTCCAAAGCTATCTGAAAACGTTCTCTAATCTAAATCAGTCCTCATATGTCTTGTGAGGGATAACCACATACCAACGATGATAAGAATAGAGTTGAAAGATATTATCGCAACCTTCGAAATATTTCCTTTAGGTTTTGTCGCGATATCGCATATAGATTATTAGTAGAAGGTAAAGTTTTTTTTATGCTTATCCCTAGTACACATGGTACAGGTCATGCTAATGTCTTATACATTCTGGCGTCTGCCTTTACTGTATGTGCACCAAATGTCTACACATGTGAAAAGCAGTTTGACTTTGCACTTAAAAATGTGCCAGAGCCCCGTTTAGTTACTTGCACTCGCTGGTGGGGTTGAACTTTTGCAATCGGGAACCATTGGAGCAGTTTGTTTTTTTTAATCAGAAAAAAGTGCCTAATGCAGGAATTGAACTCTGGTCGTAACGGTCGAAAACCAACGGTTTAGACCATCCTTCCACCAACCCCCTAGAAGGTACAATAAATCCTTCCATTGAACCGTCCATCTGTTGAACTTCACTGACGGGCCTTTGTGAAATCAGAAATGACGGGAACTGCACTAATCCAACCTTAAATAAGATACCACCTCTAGGAGAGATAAGGGCTATCTTTATTTTTGGGATTTTGGCTCTAATGGGAGGCTCTACTGTAGCGTCCAATGGCCAGTATTGAGGCTTGAGTTTTAATAGCGTAGTTATACCTGTCGAAGAGCTGTTACACCCGAAAGCTTGTACTGTAATAAGAAACTCTTCCCTCAGCGAAATGTCTTTTTTTGTATAATTGATTGCTATATTTGTAATACAATCCAATTACACTTACCCTCACAACCAGTTGATTAAATATTTCTTGATGTGTGCGCAAAGAGTAATGTTCTAAGACATGATAGCCTGCCCAGAAGATTGATTGAAATACGTATTGAAGATACCAGAAGAAAGGTACACTCTTGTAGAGTGTAAACTTATGGTATAGAAAACCAAACATTCTAGCACCAGGCCATGGATAGATTCATTGATTGAGGATGCACACAAAGACAGATTCATCTGAAACGAATGAGATAAAAGTACACCACCTACATATTGTAGAATAGTATTTATTATTTTATCAAAATATTATCATTTTTGATATTTATATTTTGATACTCTGTAAACTTCCCCTGTTGCGCATCTTTTTTTTTTAATCATTCATAGTTTGTTCTTGCCTTAAATAAATTGCTGTCATCCTGAAGTTTGTCTTTCCTAATTTTCCACGTGGAAATATGTAAATAAGCTAAAATATACAATAGTAAAATTTGTGTACTCTACTTTTCTACCATATGAATGTTTATCACAGTTGAATTCCATAATATACATTCACCTTTTTACTCAAAATTTCAAAAACCGTAGGAATTATAATGCAAACTATTTTCAAAGCCGTATTTACACACGCAAACATTAAGAAAAAACTATAAATCGATAATTTAATCAAATTCAATATGTTTCAACAGAATATATTTGTTATTTTATATATAAAATTGAAAAACAAATTGTTAAAACTTGTTTAGAGTAAGAAGTAGTCAGGAATATAGAATAAGATAATAAATCTGAGATATAATGAATATATAAATATTAAAGATATTGTAGAAAATTTATAGGCTTCACAGAACAATGTCATTCCTTCTGAAATATATTATTCAATCCTTTTTTTTTCAGAATTTGAAAAATCAATTCTAAAACACGAGCGTTATTTGAAAAATATTGTCTAATATTTTAAATGTATTTTTAATATCATTTTTAGTTATTTTTTCTTTTCTATGATATGATAAACGATATAAATTATAAATTGCGGGATAAAATATTTATTTTAGTATTTTTAAAATGATTTATAGATAAAATAACGTTTTTATATTTTAAAAAATAGACATTTACTATACACCGCTTCTTGGTAAACAAATTAGCAAAATTCATTGATTAAGATTATTTTTTGTTTGACTAATGACCAGATTTTTTTTCTATTATTTCTAATACCTTTAGTAAATTATTAATATAAATATAATCATATATATTTAAAGTATATTATAATTAAACATATATAATAGATAAAATATTAAAGTATATTTTGGATTTCTTTTATCTATTAAGTCGCTGAATTTATATAGGTTGATATCGTGGCTAAATGGATAAAAATGGCTATTAGTATAAAAGGAGTTATTCAGTTGTCTATGTATATGTCCCATATTTTGTTTTTTTATTTCCTTTCTTATTTATAATCTTGAATTGAGTCTATATAAGTCAACAACAACAAAAAAGCTTTATTAAGACCATTTGGTCTTATATAGATTCTTCAAGCAGAAATGCTTGGTACATGCAGGAATAACAGAGCGTCTGTATAAGTTAACAACAACAATAAAAGCTTTATTAGAACCTTTTGGTCTTATACAGATTCTACAAGGAGAAATGAAGGATACATGCAGGAATAACAGTCTGTATAAGTCAACAGCAACAACAAAAATCTTTATTAAGACCATCTGGTCTTATATAGATTCTCCAAGCAGAAATATAGGATACATGCAGGAATAACAGAGCGTCTGAATAAGTAAACAACAACAAAAAGCTTTAAATAAGACCTTTTGGTCTTATACAGATTCTTCAAGCAGAAATATAGGATACATACAGGAATAAGAGTCTGTATAAGTCAACAACAAAAAGCTTTATTACGACCTTTTGGTCTTATGCAGATTCTCCAAACAGAAAGGTAGGATACACGCAGGAATAACAGAGAGTATGTATAAATCCAAGGTTTTAATATAAGCGTATGTGTGTGGCAATATAGCTAAGACTCGTTAGATATTGAATGCATGTAGAGGAATATTCCATCAAACATGTTAAAATCTAGGAAGAAAGTGCAGATATAGAGAAAGAGAATAAGTTCCCAAAAGATGAAATATAGAGAGTACAGCCGAACCTGATAGTAATTGGTTTGAAGCTCTCTAACGAAGAGGATAGCACAATCCGTCATTAGTTTTTTTTTATTTCTTTCTCTTTCTCTCTAGCTATTATCATTAGTTTCTTCAGTGTTCTTGGTACAAATGGAAGTAGTAACTTCACGGCACCTCCTCTAAAAGTCATTTCTATATCTTCCTCATTTTACATAGTGTGGTGAATTTTCCTCAGATTTACCCTTACAAATCTGTTTATGAGTTCAATTGTCTTTATTAGGTTTTCTTGTATATAAATTTAATTAAAAACAAAAGAAACATATCCTGACCAGAGAGACTCACATGTGAACATTTATATTTTATATAAATATCATTATCAATATTGATTGTGTGTAAATAGCTTTTACTTTTTTTATCTTCATTTGCCGAGACTACGTGTTGAATCCATGTATAATAAATTTATTTTCCTCCAATTTACCCATACTAATCTATTTATTAGCATGATTGTCTTTATATAATTTTTCCTGTATATAAATTTTATATTACCATTAAGGTACTATTACTGATTACTGTTTTTCCTGCATGTATCCTACATTTCTGCTTTGAGAATCTGTATAAGACTAAAAGGTCTTAATAAAGCTTTTTTTTGTTATAGAGTGGTAAATACTATGAATAAAATAACACTTTTTATAACACAACTATTAATTGAGATATAAATATATAATGTAATATAAGAATTTTGATATTTGGAGGTGGTATTTATTGTTTGAATATTAAAAATAAGCCTAGTTTTACATTAAGCTGATTATTTCAACGACGCTTCGGTAACCTATACTGTTAACCTCCTTTTTTTCAAATAATTGTTCTTTAAATTAATTTCTAAAGGTTGTATTTAGAAAGGGTTTGTTATAGTGGCACGTAGCCAGCAAAAAAGGCACCTCTATCTTTTAAAAAATGTATTGTTATGATACATCTAATTGAGATTTTCATTATTCACATTTTAATGTATTCTATAAAAAGTAAAAATCACCTCTTTGCATATATAAATATTATAATTATTTCTAAAAAAAACCTCTAAAATATTGCGAACCCACAAAATATTCTATATTTAATAGGTAAAATAGAAATATTAAAGGAATTAGAAGCTTTTTTTGTGTTATTTGTATTTATTTGAAGCTTTTTCTCATTATTGCTTAGTGTTATGGAAAATATATAGGAGCACTTGGCTCATCAATGGTGAATTTTCCAATGGTTTCGTTAGTTTATTTTATATGACCGCTTTACTTTTGTATTTTCAGCTTTTTTACTTATGTCTTTTGACAGTTTTGGGGAATTATTCGTGAATAAATTCAAGAATATAAAGCTTTGGGGACATCAGAACTGTTTTATTCGCACAAATGGTGCTCCTATACGATGCTTCTCCATGAATAAACATAACTTTTTCAGATTATTTTTTCGAATTGATCATGTATATGCTTTTCTTATTATTCTATCCACTCAATTTTGATTGCTTCTGAATGATCAACTGTTTGCTTTATCAGAACCTCATTAAATAAGTTTAGGATGATCTAGCGGGCTTCTACCCAAAGGGTTAAGAATTTCATTGGCCATTAAAATAGAAAACTGCTACTCTATGTAATCTGAAAATGGAATTACAAATGCAGATGGCATCCATTAAGGCATCAGCTTTAACTTGTCGATCCCCCCAAGGTCCTCGTAGTGGTACTTGCACGACGTATCATTCTTCTTTACAACATGGACTACGTGGAACTTTCTGATTGGTCAGGCAGCGCCCCCAATAAACATTAATAGCCAGTAAAGCCGACCAATCCATTTGTCAACAGCCCATGACGTCATTGCTACCCGGAAAGAGACGTAGATGGAAAAAAATGACGTCACCCAGTTACTATAATTATTTTTCAGAAAATTATTGATATGCATCAAATCTCTTTGAATGTTTACTTCATTATATAGATGCGGCGTAACTAAAGAGAAACAAAATTGCAGTAAAATTGTAATCGATTTAGACTTTATTGCTATATAAGTTACACGCACGCATTGATTTGTTCTGTTGGAATATATTGTTTCAATTATCTTAATTATTTATATCTCTTCTCCATTGACATTTGTTATTTATGATATATGTCGTTGCTTTATGATGATTATTATAAACCAATCTTCTATTTATCCTCAATCCATTTGGCTGACAGTATTCCTGGCTTTTCAGAGCTTTCTTTCTATGCCAAAGTCTTCTGATGATATCGTAAAGTATTTTCCCGAAATTGTCCAAAAATTCCATTCCCGGCCTTCCTCTTCCTAGTATTCTTTCTATCATTCCTCTAGCAATACCATTAACCCCTCAAAGTATCGGCCAAGATGTCCATTTTCCTGCTGGGCTGTTAAACTCTCATATCCAAGAAGTGTCCAAGAATTTCATTCCCGGCCTTACTCTTCCTGATAATTCCTTCTATACATTCCTCTAGCAATACCTTAAAATAAATAAATAAGCAGGTTTCTGAAGACGAGTTTATTTTCACTTTATTAAAGCAGTCCAAAGCTTTCAGACATCTCTGCCTTTCAACTGGAGAACATAAATAAACGAATAAAACGCCACCTGATACCAAACTATTGGGAGATACCCGAAAGCTTGAGACTGCTTTAATAAAAATGAAAATAAACTTATCTCCAGAAAAACCTGCTTAATTATCTAAGTTAAACTCTCATGTTAATCGATTATGATTTAGTTCATCCAGAGTACCTGTGCATTCTAAGAATCCCTAAGTAACAATAATCTATAAAACCTCACGATCAACCATTGGCAAGATTCCATTTTCCTGAAGTTATCGGCTTTGCTGGGAGGTAGCATTCTGTTCTTCTCCCCTACATATTGACTCTTCTTATATTCCAGAATAAGTATATTGAATATGGAACGTCAACTATTTCTTTTTTTACAAATATTTTATCCTCAATAAATTTTTGTTAGTTGAATCTTTCATGGGCAATCTATCTGATGAATAGTCACTTTCCTGCGTACAGTTACCTTTGTAGAAAATTAAAAATGATTTCAACTAATCTAATGCAACTTATGGTGAAGGACCACTTCCAATAACGACCTAACTCGGAGTTTCTGAATTTTTGGTAGTCTCTCATGAGAGGTTATATGATATAATAATTGGATTTTTAAAGAAAAATGTTTGGAATATGATTGAAAAAATGCCACCTGTACTTTGATAAATTAATACGAATTAAATATAGCGTTATTAAACTTCTTTTTATAACAGTTTTTGATCAAATTTTCTTCTTATAGCAATTTGTCAAATATCTTCAGGCGCTATATTGTCAGAATTCCGTTAAAAATATTTTGTGAGCAGTTAATAAAAGATAAACAACTAAAAAAATATTTAATTTACATAAAAATAAAATTATCTCTCTTCAACATTGAAATTCCAATATAGTTGTAATCAAAACAAAGCATATATAAGATTATAAATATATAGTATTCCTTAATAAAATAATAATGAAAATATATTGTGAAATAATTAAATGGAATTTGCAGTCAACCATCCTATATACATCCAAAAAGGCAATTTTTCCTCAAAGCGAAGGTATATTAGGATTAAATATTAATTATATATGAATAATTAATGAGAGAGGAGATCTAGTTAAACAAAATGGATTTGCTTACATAGCGTGGAAGTCACTTTCTAATTTATATTTTAAAAAACTGAGAAGGGCAAGGGTGAAGAGGCTTAAAATGTTGTTTTTCTTTGTAGACCTGGAGGAAATTCTCTCTCTCTGGTAATCAGGGGCATCAGCCTAATCCAGAGTCAACAAGGATTGTGACACCGAGGATATAAGGAATTGTCTTGAATACCTTTTTTTTTTTTGCTTATCCCTAGTATACGTGGTACAGGCCATGATAATTATGTTGTTGTTGTTTCTTATCCCCTTGTGTAAATATTACACGAATTCCATTTCTGCGCGACGGGCGATGCAGCATGCAAATCAACATCTGATCTCATGGAATGGGGTGTAGGGGTGCAGATTTTGTTGATCATGGCACCATGATCCAGGCACACTTTGGTGAAAGTCTGACTTTGCCTGTAGTTTGAGGCCGTTCCTAATATGGTAGCAGACGCCTTTGCTGCCGACTCTAACATGAGTACTCCTCCGTATCCCTGGAGTGGGACCCTTGCTGAGGTCTATCAACCGGGTCAGTTGAAGTCAGGATAGAAGTAGGCGACTGCTTTTACTTTAAGTGCACCACATGTCTACACAGGTGAAAAGCAGTTCGACTTTGCATTTACTAATATGCCAAAGTGCCGTTTGGTTACTTGCACTCGCTGGTGGGGTTGGATTTTTGCAAGAATCGGGGACCATTGGAGCATTTTTTTTAATCAGAAAAAGTGCCCAATGCGGGAATTGAACCCAGGCCGTAGCGGTCGAAAACCAAGGTTTTAGGACTATCCTTCCACCGAACCTATTTTGAATACCTTCTCTCATTACAGTGACGAGGGTATACCATTGTTGGAGAAGTTGTCATAAAAGTATATAATTATATATATGTTGTGTATGTATCTATTTTTATATTCATTTAATGAGCTTAGTAGGCACTTTAACATGGATTATTCCAATTATTCCAGTGTCATACCTTCTAAAACGCTATTTCAACACGAAAAAGAAACAACTTAGAAAAATGGCAATATGAGCCTTGTTATAAATTTAAAAAAAATTAATGTAAAGGACCCCCGAGAAAATAGAAAATAAAGAGGAGTCATCTTGTCCGGCAGATCACTGACATGGGCTCTGGAAGAAGAGAGAATGTGTAGCTATTTATATTTATAGATGGAAATTTTTCCGGGAGGAAAGCGACCTATAAAAGCTAAGGTTTATATTTTGGCCATAGATTTGGTCTAGCCATTCTTCCAGCTAAACATCTCTTTGGCAGATTGTGAAGATTTCATTTGATCCCTTGTGGATCTCATGGAATAAAGTCCGACCTGGACTGACGGTTATTTTGAATTAAAATTCCTATATATGATGGACAGTTTCTTACGCCTAGAGCAGGGTTCGGCAAACTTTTGAGTCGGATGAGTCAAAAATAACAATTTACAAAATTTCAAATTTTTAAAGACCCACAATTTTTTCTTGACAACAATAAATAGTACTAAGTAATAGTATAATATTTGCGTATGGAACTATATAAAGAGCCGCAGCTTCACATTCAAAGAGCCGCATGTGGCTCTCGAGACGCAGTTTGCCAACCCTGGCCTAGACTAGATGTGTGCTGCAACAAAACGAAGGATAATCACTGCGGCAAATTGGAAAAATGTGTAAAGCTTTAAATGAAACCGTCACCTTATTGGTGTAATATAGATAATAAGTCTACTCACAATGGTAACAACTAAAAACTTGACTTTTTTAATTAAGAGGCATAATAGAGAATCTAGGTCAATAGCTATTCCCAAACATCTTTCTCAAGATATAGCATGTGCTGTAGATATTTCATACCTCTCTCATTGAGTGAACAGTTCGATGAAAAGTATTCTTTGAAAATTATTCCATTTAAAAGTATAAAGCCGGTATTTTATCCCGATATATCACGGTGGGTCAATGGTCGGATTTAAATATGCCAATATCAGTGATAAATAGAATATATTGTCTGCTCAATACGGATTCTCACAGTCTAGGTCCTTTCTTCTAAAGGTAACATTTTTGTCTTCTTAAACTGAAATGTGGTGTTTAAGAACATTAGCGCTTGTCACGTTTCTATATAATATCCTTTTATATAAGAATACGCCTTAATGGCTATATAAAGTTTTCACGGAGATGAAAATTACCTATAAAAACAAAGATCACCTATCCCGTCAAAAACTTTGCATCATCTATTGACAGTCTCCGCAAACTACCGGACTCGGGTCGGTGACAAAGCCACAACACCAGATTTGAAAAATTGAGAAGCGTTTATTGTTGGAGACCATGGTTTCAAGCTATGGCTCTCTTCAGTCCAGGGCGGATTATAATTTACTGAGATCCACAAGTGATCAAATGAAATTTTCACAAATTGTCAAAGAGATGCTTAGCTGCATAGTAGCTATATCGATGGCTTAGTTTTGGTGATAATTTTGACGAAAAAGGCGACTTTTATTTTAAAGATCCTAAAATTTATTTTATTGACATATTTTAAAATCGTATATATCACTCTATTATATTTTTCACAAAGAAGGTCGTGTTTAGGAAAGGTGGTTACTGATGAGAAGTTTTACTGTATTCTACCTTTTATTATGAAGAAATAAAGTATTAAAATAAGAATTTAAACAGTAGCAATGCGTTTCTTTATTCGTGTAAAGTACAAGCTTTCGGATCTTTATATCCTTCCACAGGCATAGCTATAAGTTGAGAGAATGAGGATATATAAATATACAATATTATTTACATATATTGTAATATATGTTAAATGTCCTAAAAGCTTATGTCCATAGTTTTCTCAAATACCATTTCTAAGATTCAACCCTTCAGTGTTGCATATAAAAAGAGAATGATATATACAATACAGTATTAGAGCTCTAAAAAAGCGGTCTGGTAGATTAATTTGGCGAAACCGCTGAGAGGGTTCACCACTGAGGAGCAAAGCCCTCCCAATATTTTTTCGTCGCAGTAAGGACAGTATAATTTTGATTTATTTGTGAAAAGAAACATTCGCGTTTTGGTGTTTCCATTTGTATTACATATAAAGTATTTATGTATTATATTGTATATTTATAGATCCTCATTCTCTCAACTTATGCCTGTGGAAGGATTATAAAGATCCGAAAAAGCTTGCATTCTGCATGAATAAAGAAACGCATTGCTACTTTTTATATTCTTATTTTATATTTTATAGAAATTTTCTATTCTAAAAGAGAGTATTACCACAATGGGAATGTACGGTTGGGGGGGGGGGGGGGGGGGGGGATGTTCCATATTCAATGTAAATATTTTGTAAAGAAGAGACAAAGGGGAGGAGAGGGCACAGAGCCGACAATGGAGGGTCGGGCTGCCTAGACCACCAATTACAGGTGTTGTATCTTGTTCAGGAATGTCATGGAAGGCCTCTGGAGGGGTTTAAACAACTCCCCTACATCATGTAGCACCTGCCGTTCAATGCACATCGCCAATATCTTCCGAAATTTTCGCATTTAAAAAACTATACTCATGGACCAAACTTGAAGAAGCTTCATATTATGATATCGCCTGTCGTATTTTTTGAAGGAAATAGAGACAATATTGTCCACACTTGGTTATCTCGTATGTCATATTTACATATCGCCTGTCTTTTTTTTTAAGGAGACATAAGCAATATTGTTCACACTTTGTTATCTCGTGTGTCTTCAATAAAGGTCACTGTGTATCAAATATCTTTCAGAGTTATTGGTCTGAATCCCGAAATACAGGCTAAAAGGTACAACTTCCCGCGAGTGTATTTTAATTGCTCGGTGTAATCCGAAAAGAGATATTTGGAAGATGTGTCGATGTGCAAGGAATGCTAAGGGAATCAATTAGAAGTTGATGTTAGCCATTTATCATAAGTACTTAGGCATTTTAAACTTAAACGAAGACATGGTTTTCTTTAAACAAAAATTTGAAGCTTCAGCAAAATGTAATTATATTTTATAAAGTTTTTGCATATAGCCTTATATTGCATTATTTTCAATATTTTTTTTACTAATAACTAAATAGTGGTCCTGCAGTATAAATAGAGGCCATGTTAATATGCAAGTTGTAGAGTTACCATTGTTGTTTATTTTTGACCTACTACATATGTTAATTTAACATGTAATTAGAAAAAAAATCGTTTTTAAAATTACATGGTGACATCTTCGTCCAGTTAAAAATATGTAAGAATTCTTCATAAATAGCAATACTATATATTTATTTTTATATATAGAACGGATTTTAAAGATATTGGAAACTTGACACACTTTCAGACTTTAAAGGAATTACAGTGGGTCAATCAAAGTTTATATAAATATAGTTAATAATTATATTAATATTAAGGTGAACATTCATCATTAATGTATTTAGATGCTAAATATACACACTTATAACATCGCTATTCATATTAGTTATACAAAGATCACATAATTTTAATGCCTTATTAATAGGTAACAAACTACCGAATAAATTGTATACTTGCTGATACCATGACAGAATTCTTGCTGTTATACATATAGCAATTGCTGTTAACTTGAAACCAGTCTAATACATTGAAGTGTACAGTATTTGATTGCTGTCACATAACTAGAAGTCGCTCGTTTCTATGCCATCCGTTGTTATTTTTTAGTGTTTCTATTGCTGTAATAAACAGTGGATGTACTTCGTGCAAACTAAGTGTAGCATTTCAATTTGACACTCGACGAATTTTTGTTTTGCGCTATACGTTCTGTGAACTCTTAAGACAAGCTATATGCAAAGTTGGTCCTTGACATATGCAAATTCAATAAAAAAGATTTTCTTTTCTCTCTTTTTCATCGCATAACTTCGATTTGTGTTGTAAAGCAATAATTGTGAGTGCGGTTTACTAGAAATCTTTTAAAAATATATTTTGTTTACACGAATGATTTTGTTTTCCTGCTGATTATAATTAACAAATGAATCATTTATGAAAATCCTCCCAATATTTGTATTACTGACATAAACGAATCTGATATTTTGATTGAAGTGATAACAATTTCGAAAATAAAATCTTTTTGTCATAATCCAAACCTAGACTAAAAACCTAATGTTGGAAAATCTGCATACACAAGAGAGGTGCAGAAGAGCTGCGTTGTTCTAAGCATGTAAAATCTAAGCGATGTAAAAGCAAACCAACCTGCCTGTGATACATGATAGAATTACGAAGGAAATGATGACAGTAGACCATATATGTTTGTTCTATTAATCTTCGGATTAGAGATAAAAACAGGATACTTCACGATATATCATCCATGTGCAAATCCAATAGAAATATATCCGAGATATTGTCTATATAAATGTTTATGCCTTTGAAATAAGAAAAGAAATTAAAAAGAAGACGGAAGAAAGTGACGACTTCAGAAAAGACAAACACAGAGATAATGCTTTACGATTCGTCATTCTGGGATGTGCAAAGCACATATATCTTCAAACTAACTTTGATAAAGATTGCATAGAGTATTTATTCCTAGAATCTCTTTTGTTAAACTCCAGGGGTGTGTAGAAGAGCGGGAAAGCTTGAAGGTTTGTCAAAGTATTCAAACTAAAGAAAGATTGAATTTTAGCGAGGTTTGGAGACCGTTCTAATGCAGTTGTATCTGACAAGAGTAGTGATGTAGTAGAGGAAAGGGGAGACCTACCTGCTGAAGCCGTCAGCCACGTGGAGCACAGGACCGCTGTAGCGGCCAGGAGAGACAAGAGTCCGCACCCTGCCATCAGTATCCCACAACCATCGCCGTCAGACTGGCAGACTGGATGTGGCGGCGCTACGGTCGGGCGGTACACGGTGGGACACTTGAATCCACCGTCGACCCATCTACATAACATACACGATCGTTATTATCTCTACGATCTTATACGAAAACTCACCTCTACCATCAACATTAGTGACACTCTTTATACCATTCTACCATTGTAAATATTTCTCTCAATCAAAGAGAAAATACCAGGCATCCGGGAATAAGTTTCTTTTAGAAGTTTTATTCTATAGAAGGGCTTTCGTAACCGAAAGCTGGAGATTCACGAATTAAAATGTATTAAATGAAACTTATCCCCGGAATCTTGATACTTTCACTTTGATATTGACACAAGAAATTATTTTATTGTATTATTTCTTTCAATGAAAAAAATAACACGAAAGTAAAATTGTAATAGATTCATGTGAAGAAAAAAAAAACAGTTGAACAATCTCATAACCTCAATAGAGCATTAGCACTAACTAATACTCCATAGGTATTTTGTTTATTTATTATTATTTTTAATGATTTGTATAACTGGATTATGTAAATTAGTATTTTTGCATATCTATCTCATATTTCCTACTTCAAATATATGTTATAGAAAAATTATTTTATTTCAAAATTATAATTTTATAGATTAAACTATTCTGTTAAATTGACCGCCAGAGGTCGCTTTTCCTCTATAACCTATTATTTTTTCCCGATGGCCGGCTCAAAACCTTTTGTAAATTATGTAAGTAAGTTTTTAATTTTTTTTATTCTTACGCCTTAAGTCAGGCATACCTTTCTCAAATTATATTTTCTATATTCCATAAGCTCATTTGAAACTATTTTTGATAACTATTTTCATTAATATTATTCTGTTACCACGACTGCAATATCACATACTCATGGATTCCAAGATCAAGCAAAATGCTCAACAATATTCTCTTTTCTCAAAATAATCAAGTGATAATTCTATATGGCTCTAATATTCAAAGATCAGCAGAAAATCTTTAAATCACAGTATTTTTGCATATCTGTCTCATATTTCCTACTTCATTGTATTATATATATGGATTTTTTTGTTTAAATTCAGAAAACCTCAGTAGCATAGTTATACCTGTCGAAGGACTGTTGAACCCAAAAGTTTGTATTGACGTTATATATAAAAAGAAACTCTTCCCTCAGCAAATTGTCTTTTGTTTGTAATCTGGAGATACTTTTTGTTTCTCAATTTCTCTCAATACCGTAATTCTGCATTGTCTTTCCCAAGTTTACTACTGAAATCATATCCATTGTACACTGACAAAAGTATTTTTTACTTTTATTTTTTAAATAGTAAATGGGAAAGTAAAATCTTCTGCAATATATAAAATAATAAACAAAACGGCTTCCGAGAATGGGTTTCTTGTTTATTACATATTTTTTTTATCAAGCTTTCGGGTTTTCCAAACCTTTCTACAGGAGTATATGATTTATACTTCTGTAGAATGGTTTGGAAAACCCGAAAGCTTTATAAAAAATATGTAATAAAGAAAGAAACTCACATCCTCAGAAGTCGTTTTATTTATTATTTTAATAGATAATGGACAAAACGGTCCTTTGACAATGTCTAGAAGAAATCAACAGAAAACTGCCATTCTAATCTTACTTTTATTATTAGATAGACAGCGGGTGAAGAGAGAAAATCCGTGGCAGTTTCCTCTTCATACAAACTATACCGCGAACTGCTTAGTTTACAAGTTCCCCAATTTCCCACGCAGATGCAGGAATTTAATATTTCTACCTGCCCTATAAACAATTTCTTATCAAGTTTGAATAAATAACGGGAATCATATAGAGAAATGAAAAATGGAAAAGAAAAAGTTTTATAAATCTCCTGATTTTGTAACTGAAAATTCCTGATTTCTTGCGCTATCAATCAGAATAACTATCAACTAATTTATAAAAGCAAAGGTCGCCTCTCTCGTCAAAATAAACGTCAGAATTAGACATTGTTGACTGTTGACCGTCGCCTCAATGTACCATATCTCTTCATTTGTTTTTAGATTTGCTCGTTTTGAAGAACAAAATATAATCGAAAGCTTTCAACATCTCAAAATAAAGAAACACTGCTCAAAAATATAGTTTTCTTAATTGAATATGTATTATATTAAGAAAGGATATTTAACTTTATAATATATATATATTTCCCACCAAGTTAAAATTGTTGAAGAACAATAATCGTTATTTTTATTATCGTTATTTATTCACAAGTCGTTAATTAGAGTCCTTATTAATAGTTATTCTAAATTATGCTTAGAGATTCTTCTTTAAAAAAAGGATAAATGAAACTACCCGTATTGAAAAAATTGAAAACTTTTTCGAGTCTCGGTACATAATTACCATCAATTTAATTTGGAATTTTCGGATGGCCAGTTCGGCTGAGATAAAAATGTCCCCATTGTAGCGCTATTTATCGACCGGACTGATAGATCCAGGCCATTTGTTGTCACACCAACTTGGACTGATTCGGAAAACTCAATCCGAAGAGCATAGTTACGTGCTAATGCCCTAATCCTAGACCTCTGGGAGATCTTCAAGATCAGCCAGCATCCATTCAACCTACACAACTGGCTCTTCGAGCAAGAGCTGGATGATGTCGTCTTGAAAAATATTTCTTATGTTTCAATATGCCATGTTTGGAATATTATATTTCACCCTCATATATACACACATATATAGAAAGTCCTTCAATAAGAGAAACACTGGTCTTATATAAAATTCTTCCAGGAGTTTACAAGACAAGAGCAAGGGCTGAATGATGACGTCTTCTCCATTCCCACATCGGCCAATACATGTCTTTACACGTTCTTCCTGAGGCTTCAGATTAGAGAACAGCTTGAAGACCCCTGATTGTCTGGAAAGAGGACACTTGGTCGCCAAGGAAGATTCTTTGGCTGCATAATAATGGTTCACAAACTAATGTGTACGAATATTTATGCTGGACATTGAACCTACTGTTTTAAATGGTTTGTTCTTAGATGTTGACATGTGATGCACTTACAGTAAAAACATTGATTATCATTATTATTAGGACACCTGTGACATAGATACTTGAGATATGAGGGTAAAATAAAAATAAGAGTAAAGCAAACAGATAATTACATAAAACAGTATGTATCATTATTATACTTGATTTGAATTACCTGGATATAAATTAAAATAATACAACAGGTTTCTGGAAATGAGTTTCTTCTCATTTTTAATTAATGTAATCTCAAGTTTTCGGGCATCTCTGCCCTTCTAAAGAGTACCCAAAAACGAATAATAATTAAATGTTTATTATGTTTTGCTTTGTACTCCTGTAGAAGGGCAGAGATGCCCAAAAGCTTGAGATTACATTAATAAAAATAAAAATAAACTCATCTCCAGAAACCTGTTGTATTATTTTAATTTATTTTCCAGGAGATTCAAATCAAGTATAATAATGATATATACTACTTTTTTTTTATGTAATTATCTGTTTGCTTTATTCTTATTATTTTACTTACTTTCTTATCTCATGTATCTATGTCATAGGTGTCATTATAATCATGATAATCAATGTTTTACCGTAAGTGTATCACATTTCAATATCTAATAATAAACCATTTGAAACAGTAGGTTCAGTTTCTAATAAATATTCGTACCAATTTGATCGATTCAGAAACCTTTTAAAAGAGATCAGCAATGGAAGATAAAGAGTGGATTAGGGGGAGATTTGCTTTCATCCTACGCCTTTTTATAAAGCTTCATTAGGTAAAGTTGAAACGTTTCAGAAACAACATCGACCCGGTATACAAGTTTTGCCCAGAAACCTTCATCTTGGAACGCGACAAACCTGAATTACGACATCCCCTTAACAAAGCCAAAAACTATATTTTCAAAATTTTCATCGACAAAAATTTTGATGTAGCCCTTCCCCACTAACAAATTTATGTAATTTTTAAAGTCAAAAAAGAATATCGTTGGGATTATATAGGACTCGATATTTATTTCACCCAAACTTACAATATTCAACAAGTCCTATAAGCCAGAATCGTCTAAATCACTAAGTACCCTTCAAAAATCTACAACCAAATTCAACAATGAAAACATGTTTCTCATGATATTTATTAATATATCTAAAATTCTAGAATTTAGGATGAAGTTAAAAAAAGTAAGGATGTATTGAAGTTCACACACAGCTTTATTAAGACCATAAGTCTTATACAGATTCACCACAGGAAGGAAGCATAGAGCAGGAAGAAATGGAGCTCTTATACTCTAAGCAGCACAGAACCCAACAACAACCTCCAGGTCCGACGCATGTACATTGGCCACAGAATCCACATTGCATACGTCAAGGTTAGTGTATCACTGAAAAGGCGAGTGTGGAATCAGCAGCGTTTTAATCTTCGCTTTCTTCATCCAAATGGACCACGACATTCGGCGATTCTATTAATCTCCTTCGAACGGTGACTGCGGCCTTGTAGAATTTATATAAACCAAAGAGAAGACCTTGATCAAACAGGATGCATTGAAGTTATGTTAAAAATATTGTGAAAACTATTTTTGCTATAAATACATATTAATATATTTTAGGTTTACTAAATTAACGATATAGAAACAGATGAGGCA
Organism: Cordylochernes scorpioides; assembly: GCA_030710605.1. Classification (NCBI taxonomy): domain Eukaryota; kingdom Metazoa; phylum Arthropoda; class Arachnida; order Pseudoscorpiones; family Chernetidae; genus Cordylochernes; species Cordylochernes scorpioides. The sequence goes on from CP092879.1 coordinate 29,727,982, forward strand.
GGTCAAGTTTTGAAAAATATTACCTATGCTTCAATATGCCGTGTGGAATTTGATCTTTCATTCTCATATATACACACATATATAGAAAACCCTTTATTAAGAAACACTGGTCTTATATAAGATTCTTATATAAGACAGAGAAATTGTGTAGAACAGGACGCATACAAGGAACAAGAAAAGAAGAGAAGAATTTTATGTACACATGCATATATATACATATATATATATATACATAATTGCCAGAGCGAAACCATAAATTATAGACAATAGAAGATTCTTGAATCTTTAAATCTACACTTTGCAAACCTAACCTTATTTTTGACGCGGCTGTGTAAATTTGGAAGTAAGACAAATGTTCTGTTAGACAGAGCAGTAGTGAAAATTTTATAAGCCTCTAAGTTGTGTGCTGGATCGGCATGTTTGTAACACACGCACTGCAATATTTTATCTTAATTCTTGGAGTGGAGAACAAACGTTCACACATATGTCGAATACCTTCAAGTTATTTTGACTATTGTCCTCAGCTAACATCCTCAGAGAAGTGTTGGCCTGGGGTAGATGGACAGCCCCTCCCATTAGAATCTCCCCCAGCCAGGTGTACTGACGACTTTTTTCCTCCCCGGCTACTTTCTTCACGATTTATCGTCCATCCATTTGCCGATAATTGGCTGCGATGATAGACGTGGGGCTGTGTATCCTGGGCCCCCTGTACTACTGTAGATTCATGTAGTGGATGCAATATTACACCGTAGTCTGTCTATCCCAGTATTACTATAGACTCCCGTGGTGGCTACGATAATAGAAGTGGCTTGCTATCCCAGTATTACTGTATTACTGAATCCCGTGTACTACTGTATAGTCACGTAGTGGCTGCGATATCAGACCTGGAACTATCTTAGTATTACTGTAGACTCATGTAGTGGCTGCGATGATAGACGTGGTTGTCTATACCAGTATTGTTTAGATTGTTGTAGATGTTAGGCCTGGGACTGTCTATCCCAGTATTACTGTAAACTCGTGTAGTGGTTAACAAAAGGTTTTACCATGGTTATTCACAAATAGTGATAAAGAAAAATCAATATTATCACAAATTATTTTTAAAATAACGAGCGTCAGTGTTTTGTGCCTGCAATAAACAACAATGTCTTTCCTTTACATCAAATTCTAATCCATCTATGGAATATTTCATGTGCTTAGTTGTCCATCAAATGAGGTGTGTAAGGTGTCATATGTAATTGCTATTGTTGTTTTATTGTATATTAAGTGATAAATTTCTTCACTTACCATGAAATATAACCTAATTAGAAACTTTTATGGAAGTTTTTCTATCACGTTTTTCAGCCATATATTAATTAATTCTATATGGAGAATGTTATATGTGAAAAGGATATTTAAATCTCTCGCTTCATATGTGATAGGACAAAGCTTTTCGCTGAATATATGTACTCCTGTAATATTATAAGGCATTTAGGTCTTTGCTCTAACAAATATTCGAAAAAACACACTATGTTTCTGCGATATACAGGGTGATCCAAAAGTCCCGCACAACTTTAAAAATTAATAACTCCGCGAATATTTGCGCTAGAGCAATGCGGTAAACACCATTGTGTTCAGGATGCAATGGGATTTTTTATGGCAAATAATGAAATTTTCGAAATTGATTTTAGTTACAACTTTATTCGCTAGATGGCGCTCCACCAGAATCAGCTATTCAGCGGCCAAATTGTTTGATAAATTGCAAAATATAACTGAACGACACGTATTTTTCCTTTTTGAATACCAGGAAAGAACCCTAATAATATAAAATAACAAATTAATAAAACACCACTTCGCCAAAAGTATGAAGAATTGGTTAACGATTTTCAAATACAATCAGAGATATGTAAAATAGGTAAATGCAAATTAAACATGTAGCAAAAGAAAATTGATATTTCAGATACGGTTTGTTTCCGAAGATAATAAATTTCTAATATTTTTAATTCAACTCTCACTCAGTATCGATTATATTTATTTTAATTCATTTGAAAAATATGTATCTATCTCTGATAATTTATTTCACTCTGGAATGCCGTTGTTGTTGTCGTGTCCAATAAAGAACCTCAGATGTATCCATGTATCTCCATCACAGCAGCAGCAGCAGAAACTTGTGTGTATAAAGCAGCTGCTCTGGGTCTATGTCTAATTTCTCCAAGGCTGCGGCCATTGCTGGCTATGAGAATATGTGGGTGGTGTAAGTTCCACACCAGGACAATTGTTGCATGCCCTATAGGTTCTTGTGCCATCTGGATGTATTGTCATTCCTTTATAGTGTTTTGTTCTAAGTCTTGTTATAGTTTTTGTCATTTTTCTCTCAGAGTTTATTTCGCATTTTGATCTTTTCTTATTTTTTTTTTGTTTAATTATCTTGTATATTGACAATGAAATTAGCGACAAATAATGACATTTGTTCTTTCCTTTGTCTCAACCTTCTGGCTTCCTATGCCAATTCGAATGCCATTTCATTAACCCTGATCCCAGCATGGGCAGGGATTCAATGTTGAATGCAGTTATTCTCCAATGGTTCCAGTTGGGTAAGTAACGAGTGTATTTTCTGTGTGATTTTAGTATTGCTCTTCTGAATTGCTTCTAGAGCGGATATGGAGTCGCTGTATATTAAAATTCCTTCTGCTTGATGCAGGGATGGTTGGTTAAGGCATACATCAAGGGCTTTCCAGATAGCTGTCAGTTCACAAGTGAAGTTTGACGAAATCTGTCCTGCTCCTTCTTTGATTTTGATGTTTGTTCCATCTTGCAGTATTATGTTAATTCCGGCCCCTCCAGTACTCAGGGTAAGGTCTGAAGATCCATCTGTATATGCTGTTGAAGGGCGTGGCCTAGCAATTTTAATCAAGAATTTGTACTATGAGAACATAGCCGTTAATATTACAAACACATTAGACCTCGAAGCCCAAGGTATCAAAGTCTACCTCAATCAAAACAAAGCCATCCACATATACAATATGTATCACCCTCCAAACAATACATTTATTGACGATGGAACAATGGCTCAATTTCTTACAGACAACACTATTATTGTAGGTGACCTTAATGCCAAACATCAACTATGGGGATGTTCTACGCCAAACCCAAGAGGCAAAATACTATCAAACATATTTGACGACAATGCCTTCTCATGTGCTTAAATGATGGGAATCCTACCCATCAATCCTACAAGCTATAATACTGCACAAGCCCTTGATATAAGTTTTTACTATCCTGACATTTTCCACAAATGCAAATAGAAAATATTAAAAAGTTTTGGAAGTGATCATTTGCCTAATTTGATAGAAATTAGCACCAAGACAAAAACTAGCTCGATTAAGAAAAATTCTGGAACTTCAAAAAGGCTAATATGATATATTTCGAAAACACCATTATTAAAGCAGCCAAAGTTTCAATACCAAGAGGTAATATTAAGAAATGGATTCCAAATTATACACACCAGGCAAAAAATATTCAAAGACTTATAACTAGAAGAAATGAACTACAAAAAAGTGCAACCAAAACTAAAAATATTGTAGAACTGAACTGAACATTGTGATTGCAAAAATAAAAAAGATTATACGTAAATGTGAAAAGGGAAAAATGGAAACAAACTTGTGAAAACCTGAACCCAAGAAACCCAAATACAAAACTTTGGAATTTGGCAAAACAAATTGACAGAGTCCAGCTACAAACTGAAAACACAAATATGATTAAGAATACAGATGGTACACCAGCAACTAATGACAAAATTGCTGCCAATCTTTTAGGTAATTCATATCAAATAAGTAGTAAAATCAAGGTTGAAAAAAGGCCCGAAAGATATTCATGACTGTAAAAATGTCACCAGCACTCATAATATTTTCCACGAAAAAATCAATATGAAAGAGCTAGCTTATGCATTAGAAAACACTGACCTAAACAAGACTCCTGGGCCAGATAGAATCCATGGCCGAATGATATCAAACTTGGGCAAAATTGGCAAAGAAAGACTTCTTAATATTTTCAATAACTCCTGGAAAACTGGAAAATTGCCTCAAGACTAAAAATGCAACAATAATTCCCATTAAAAACTTGACAAATCTGCTGATGACCCTAAAAACTACCGACCTATCTCCCTCACAAGTATTTGCTGCAAATTAATGGAAAAAATTATACTCGGACGACTCACCTACCACTCCGACACAAGAAATATCTTACCAGAAGAACAATATGGATTTAGGAAAGGACATGGGACAATAGACCAACTCTTATTTTTCACACAAAAGGTAAAAGATGCACAAACAAAAAAACAACTAACCACACCATAGCTGCTTTTTAGACCTTACACAAGCTTTTGATAAGGTATGGAAAAACAAGTTAATTACAAAATTATACAAACATATCAAAATTGATGGAAAAGCTATCACTTGGATAAATGATTCTCTTAAAAATATACAAATCAGGGTCAAATATAATGGCACTCTATCTAAAACCTTCAAATTGTACCAAGGATTACCACAAGGATCAGTCCTTAGCCCAACTCTCTTCACCCTATTTATTGCAGGCATAGAAGAAATATTTTCACATAAAACCGATAATGGACTTTTCGCTGATGACATTATTCTATGGAGCAGCAACACTAACTGGAAAAAAGCTGAAAGAGATTTGAACAAGACTCTTCTCCACCTAGAAAAATTTGCTAATAAACATAAATTAGAATTTAACCCCCAACAATCTGAAACCTGTCTTTTTACTTCCGATAAGAAACTATACAAAATAAAACCGAAAATTATTCTGAAAGAACAACAATTGCAATATAATAAACATCCTAAATATCTCGGCTACACCCTGGATCCAGAAATTAACTCCAGTAAGCATATTGAAGGAGTTGTTAGAAAAGGAAGAGACCGAATAAAAATCTTGAAATATATTTCAGGAAGAGTGGGGAGCTGAAGCAACAACACTAAAATTAACTTACACATCTCTAATGAGACCAATCTTGGAATATGGATATCAAATCTATGGTACAGCATCTGAAACAAATCTAAAAACACTGGAAAGGATACAACTAAATGCAGCTAGAATTATTGCAGGTCTTCGACAAACCTGCCCTAATGATATGTACTTTACGAGGCAGACATTATGCCCTTAAAGAATAGAATAAGCTACAATCTGCCAAAATATATAAACAAAATCAAGAGTTATGAAAACAAACACAGAACTCTTAATTACATACTTAATTGGGAACCCAATATAAGACTCAAAAAAGAAGGCCCTCTCCACCTGGCCAAAAGAAATGGATTTTTAAAATATAAAGTGGAAAAATATTATTCAGCTGAAAAAATATCTCCATGCGAACCACTAACAAAATATTATTTTTAATGCCACTTTAAATGAACCCACCAACAGACAATACCAAAATCCAGAATACTTAAAACAATTATCATTAGAAATAATTAATATAAAATTCCTAAAAATACAATAACTATCTATACCGATGGTAGCAGAGACGAGTTGGGACACACTGGTAGTGGCTCTCTCATTAAAACCACAAATGGCAATGAGAAAATAAACAGAAGAAACCCAGAATTTTTCTCAGTCTTCAGATCAGAACTTATAGCCATCTATGAAGTCTTAAAATCCATCAGAAACATTAAACATCACGATATATGGATTCTTACTGATAGTAGAAGTGCCATACAACACTTGAGTCACACAGGGGAACTTAGAGACAAAGTAAGCAGGAACATAATTAGTTATCTCCAAAAACTCTCAATACCTCAAAAATTCATCTTCAATGGATACCCTTACATGTTAGCATTGAAGGCAATGAAGCTGCTGATGCGCTAGCGAAAAAAGGCACAAAAGAACCCTTGCTACAGAAAAATAAACTTACTTTTAAAGAAATAGAAACAGTAGCCAAAATAAACAAGAAATGGAGTATCCCACCTAAGCACAGTTGGTATACCCTAGAAGCAGATGGCCACCCAGACCTTTCGGTCCACAAGCCGGCATGCGAATTCTTGGGTCCCTCTTCCATTACAGGGCACCCGCTTCAAGTCCCAGGGCATCTTCCCCGTTCTCCCAGAGCTTCTGTCTGATGGTCTCCTCCTCTAGTTTCAATCCCAGGGGAATAAGACCAGCGAGGACCAATAAGGCCTCACTGCTGGTAGTGCGTTATCCCCCTGTGATTCTGAGTGCCGCTTTCCTCTGCACTCTCTCTAGAGTAGTCGCCACCTTCTGATCCCTGTTTCGGCGACACCAAGCCCTGGAAGCATATAGCAGGATTGGCTCGACACAGGAGAGGCAGAGGTTCCTAAAAATAGTACCCTCCTTCTCCCCCCCCCCCTGTTGAGAGCCAATCAGGACAGGCCTGCACAACGCCTCCCTGCCTCTCGCCACCATCTCCTCCGCCTGGTATTGCCAACCCATCTTGTCATCAATGACCTCCCCCAGGATGGTCATCCTTTTGACCAACGATACCCTCCGTCCTTCGATCCGGATAGCCGGCTTGTGTTCCCATTTGATCCCTTTCCTTTTATTTCTTATGTCCCTTGGCTTAAAGCTGAGGGCTTTAGTTTTGGAGACATTGAACTTAAGGCCAGAGTCATAGGCCCAGTTCGAGAGAATTTGGAGAGAAGTTTCACCACACTTCTCAGCCCTCGCTCTCGAAGCAGCCTCAATGATGAGGAACTGGTCGTCAGCATAGAGAACCAGCCTGGCTCCCTCAGGGAGCTCCTCCTGGAAAACGGTGTTTACCAGGATATTCCACAGAATAGGTCCGCAGCAAGAGCCCTGGGGGCAACCCCTAGCACAGTTTTTTTCCAACTTCCGCCCACCAAAACTGAGGCTAATCCGTCTATCTCTCAGAAGGTCACGAACCAAGCTGCACAAATTATCAGGACAACCCATGTCCATCAAATTTCTCATCAGCTTGTTCCAACTCATGGAGTTGAACGCGCCATCAATGTCCAGGGCCACGAAAAGAACCCAAACACCCTTATTTAAGCCCATCTCAACCCCCTCTAACACCTCGTTCAGAGCTGTGGTTGTGGACTTCCCTTCCCTAAAACCATGTTAGAAAGAGGAAAGGAGCTCATTACTCTCTAGCCAGTGCTTCAGTCGCTGAGCTAGTAGGCTATCCAGGACCATACCTAAACACACTAGTAAAGAAAGCATACGATAATCATTAGGAGAATTACCCTTTCTACCAGACTTTTCGAGAAGCACTACTCGGGTAACCTTCCATGCCTCAGGAAATGTACCGGTGTCCAGGCACCTATTGAATAACCTGGAAAGAAGCGATGGGTGCATCCTTACCAGGGCTTTCACGACCGTGTTATCGTTCCCTTCGGGACCAGGAGATTTCCTTTTCCCGAACTTGAAAGCCGTCAGTTTCACCTCATTCTCAGAAAAGGGCGGATCTACCAAACCACAAGTGGTCAGAGAGATCTCGTCCTCTGGTTCCTCGTTTCCGAAGTGCCGATCCAAGTTGTTTTTATTTTGTCTTCTGCTTTCGAGCGAGTAGGTCTAGAACACATTCTCTCTGAATTTTCTCATTGTTGGTGGATGAAACAGCACCAGTGATTATTTTGGCCGCTTTTTCTTGAACACTGTCTAGTCTTATTTTTAGTGATGAGCTTGAGGGAGCCCAGACCGGTATTGCATATTCCATTATCGGCCTTATTAAGGTGGTATATGTTGTTCTGAGAATTCTGGGTTTTGCTCCTCAATTTGTTCCACATAGCCTTCTCAGAATGTTTAGTTTTCTGATAGTTCTATTTGAGGTGCTAATTATGTGTTCTGAAAATACCAATTCCTCATCAATAATAATTAAAATAATTCTGTTGACATCTTGTCAATACATGCACAGTCTGCACTATTAAAAAAGATAATATGCATTATATACACTATGTACAATGAATATGGCGCCTCTTCCAGCGCTGCAGAATTTGGTGGAGAATCGCCAGTGGGTCTCCAGCGACACCACGCATTTTGCGATCTACGATGAATATGTAGATCGCGTACTTCGCCGCTTAGGAGATGGTGATGGCGTGGTCCTCGAGACCAACTTGAAAGATCCAGGACTGCAGTATCACACCTAGGTATTATGGATTTCTAATTTTATCAATTATTTGTTTGTTTATGCTTATTTTTTGGTTATATTTATGCCTTTTTCCCTGTGAGTGGAGAAGACGCATAGGTTTGGTTTTATTGGGTTTATGCTCATTTGAAGTTCCATTGCCCACTTCTTTAGTCCTCTCATTGATGTGTTCAGTTTTTTTTTACGAATTTTCTATGCTGCTACTTGTGTGCCATATGGCTATATCATCTGCATAACAGGCAACCATTGTGTCTTCAGTGAGGTAAGGATGGATGTCGTTAATATATAGCAGATAGAGAAGAGGACTGAGCACAGATCCCTGAGTTACACCAGTCCATGTTCTTCCTTCCTTGGAAAATTCTCCATTAACCCGAACCTTTAACCTTCTTCCCCTTAAGAAGTCTGCAATCCATATTAAGGTTTTTCTCTTACTCTGATGTTGTGCAGCTTTTCACGTAATTTCTCCCTCCACACTCGATCAAAAGCTGAGGTCATATCAAGGAATATAGCCGTGGTCTTCTTTGGCGGTTTTTCCTGGAAAGAATCTATTATTGATTGACAGAAGTAGAACAGTTGATCAGTCGTACAGTGCTGGGATCTATAGGCAGTTTGGTAGAGGTTTATTTTATTATTGTTAGTGAGCCAGACTATGAGCCTAGAGTGGATAATTCGTTCTGGTATTTTACAAAGTTTGCTGGTGAGAGCAATTGCCCGATAGTTCTTGTATTCCTTGGCATCTTTGTTTGGCTTCAGTATTGGCACTATAATTGATATCTTCCAATTCTTTGGTAGTTTACCAGTTTGCCATGAAATGTTCAGTATTCGTAGGAGTTGATTATTAGCTTTGTCTTCAAAGTGTTTAATCATTTAACCAAAGATTAGATTATCTCTTGGTGACCTCTTGGATATTTTATTGATAAGTTTAGCTCATTCAGTGTGAAGTCTCTCGAGAAAATATCTTGTTGATGGAAGTTTCTTGCTTGTTTAACTAACTGGTTTATATTATTTTTAGAGTCCTGTCTTCATTCGTATAGTTGAGTATGGAAGTGCTTGAAAGATATTCAGCAATTATGTCAGCCATCTGTTTGTTCTCGTTCGCGCTGTTCTATTCATATCGGTTAGAGTATTGGAGGATTGGTGTTGGTTTTGATTGTTCTCTAACACTCTAATCATATTCCAGTGTTGGCTGTCCTTTCTTGGGTCCATTTTTTCGCAGAATTCTGCCCATTTTTCTTGTTTGCATATTCAAATTTCTTGTTCTATTTTGTGACTAATTTCAATGAGTTCCTTTCTGTTTTCTTCTGTTTTATTTTTTAAGAAGTTTATTGATATTGTCTCTGTCTCTGATATCATTGCCTCGATATTGAGGTCCTTCGACTAAGGTATCCACAGGGCTTTACGTCTACCTTTAGGTATCGATGCTTTTGCAGCTTTTGAAATGTTCGAAGATAATTTTTCCAAGTTTTTGTCAAGCGCTCTGTAATTCAATTTTTCGTTGCACAGTTCTTCAAGCTTTTCTGTGAATTTTTTTCAAGTCGGCTTTCCTAAAGTTCTATGTTCTTTTATTCTAATGGACATTCTCAATTTTGAAGTTTAGGGTTGTTAAAATTGGTCTGTGGTCACTGATTGCACCTCTCAGGATTTTCCATTGTGTTGTGGGTGCGATGTTGTAATTTATCGCTGTGATGTCTATTGCGGATTCTGTGCCTGTGGACTTAGGTAGGTGTTCTCTCCGTTATTTAACGGTGTAAGGTCGAGGTCGGTTAGCATGTTCTCAACCTGCTGACTTTTGTTATCCTGGACAGGTGATCCCCAAATTGAACTTTTGGAGTTAAATTCGCCGAGTATGATTGTGATATCCGAAGACGCTTTACTTAATGTCTCTATTGTGTGTACCCATACAAAATTCAAAGATTTCACGAGCTGAAAGTTGGCGATTTTGAGATGCGTCAAGAATTCGCTGCATGGGTTTCCGGCAAATTGATATTGATGAAAACTGGCTGTCGAATGTTCTGTGGACAGATGATGCTCACTTTTCTCTAAACGGAGAATTTAACATTCAAAACAGCCGCATTTGGGCAAAAGAAAACCCTAGGATTTTTACAGAAATGCCACTTTACCAGCCTAGAGTTACAGTTTTGTGTGGGTTCACTTCTTTTATTATTGGGCCATTTTTCTTTGAAAAATCAATGGAAGAACTTTTAAAACCGTTTTTGTAACTGATGAACGTTATGTTTAACTTTTGAGAGAAAAGGGTATTCCCATATTGCAGGGCAAAAGCACTAAGCGAAATAACATTCATGAAAGATGGAGGACCTCCTCATATCTCCCGAGGTGCCAAACAATTGCTGAAGGATACGTTCTGTGAAAATCGTGTGATAAGTCGCCACATTATATACCAGTGGCCTCCAAGATCACCAGACTTGACGCCTTGCGATTTTTGGTTATGGGGGTACATTAAGTCGCGTGTTTATCGATGCTGGCCTACCACATTGGCCATGTTGAAGGCTTCTATCAGATGGCACGTTTTATCAATTTCAACAGATATGTTATTTAATGCTGTCCATTCTTTCATTTATCGTCTGCAGGCGGTGATTGAGAATGAAGGGTGCCACATTGAGCAAGGATTGTGACCTAACACAAGAGAGAAGGCAGTTACCTCATGTGTTATATAAGCCGCCATGTATTATATTATTTACCAATATTTTGCAGCTCTTTGTGTTGGGATATGGGGATAATAAATGCTGTCCTCACATCTTGACTATTTTTTTTTTGTGAACAGTAATATTTTGTTTGTCATTTGCTCACATATTATGTCGTGCAAACCAGAGTGTTATAACTTCTCGAATAACACTGGTACACACAATTTTTCCCCTTATGTTTAGTTTTCGCTTTTCGCTCATTAGAAGAAATAGCATAAGGAATATTTTCTGTACACCAATAACTTTAGAAATTTTGTGAAAAAAATAATACAAAATGATTTTACTACCACGTTTTTCAACGCAAAAGGTCGATTTAAAAATTATTTTTATTTGAGGGGACACATTTCTTAAAATTGTGTACAGTATAATAAACAATGATAACATTTGACAAGCCCATAGGATATTTGGAATAAAGTACGACAAATATATTTTGTCACCCCCCTCTATATTTCATTTGTTGGATCATGACAAATATCCAGTTAAATAGTCAAGGGTCGCCAATCAGTCAAGAAACTACACATTTCTTAGAGCAAGAAATCCTATTAATAGTGCCATCATAATTTTTGGTACTATATTAACATTTCAAAAATTCGTGTATTGATATCAGCAGTTTTTTTCAAACATTCAATCTATTTCACAAAACCCCATATAAAATATAAATATTTTTGCTACATGTTTTAATTTGCATTTACCTATTTTACATATCTCTGATTGTATTTGAAAATCGTTAACCAATTCTTCATACTTTTGGCGAAGTGGTGTTTTATTAATTTGTTATTTGATATTATTAGGGTTCTTTCCTGGTATTCAAAAAGGAAAAATACGTGTCGATCAGTTATATTTTTCAATTTATCAAACAATTTGGCCGCTGAATCTCTGATTCTGGTAGAGCGCCATCTGGCGAATAAAATTGTAACTAAAATCAATTTCGAATTTTTCATTATTTGCCATAAAAAATCCCATTACATCCTGAACACAATGGTGTTTACCGCATTGCTCTAGCGCAAATATTCGCGGAGTTATTAATTTTTAAAGTTGTGCGGGACTTTTGGATCACCCTGTATATAAATGATGTGTAAGGCGGCATGAAATTCTAAGCCGAGTCAGACAACAAATTATTTATCGTAAAATCAACTTTTAATTACATTTATTTAATACAAATTATCAGAAGTATTGTTGTATACTACATGTTGATGTTCTTTTTTCTTCTTTTGTGGTGGTCAAATATCATTTCTATATTATAAAATGTTAGATATACACTGCGTGACATTGAAAATGGAACACCAAGAAATAGTGGCCAGAAAATTATGCAAATTTCAGGGCAGACGCGCCTAACCGAGTTATGCAAATGATGTAAAATGCGCAGCTCTCGTGCGCACATGGAGTAAGATATAAGGGAAGGAACTTGCAGAAAGGACAGTATTCGTGTCGTTATTTCTTCAAGGAAAATCATTGTAGAAATTTTGTTCTTGTGTCAAAAGACACGTGTAATAACAGAGAATGCCAGGTCATCGTAAACGGAGGCAGTTCAAGCAGACAGACGCTTTTACGAGGGGCATGGTGATCGGACTGAAAAGGGCAGGTTGGTCCATATGTCAAATCGCAGCTGATACACACCTTGGTGCGTCCACGGTGCACCGACTGTGGAGATAATGGTTGGAACAAGGAAATGTGGCAATTTATAGGAATGTCGGTGCAACCAGAGTGACGTCAGCACGTGTGGATCGGCGTATCCTTCGACAAGCAGTGGCGGCCCCACAAGCCACTTGTACCGCCATCCTGCAACATGTGCAAGACACCCTAGATCATTCCATCTCGACCAGAACCATTTCCCGTCGATTGGTTGCTAATGGCTTGCACTCATGCCGTCCGCTAAGAAGACTGCCATTGACCCCACCGAATAGGCGCCAACGTTTGGAATGGTGCAGGGCTAGATCGACGTGGATGACGGAATGGCACAGGGTCGTGTTCTCAGATGAGTCGCGTTTCTGCTTGTCCAGTGATAGTCGCCGTGTACGCGTGTGGCGTCGACGTGGAGAAAGGTCCAATCCGGCAGCAATTGTGGAACGCCCCACCGTGCGACAACGTGGAATCATGGTTTGGGGCGCAATCGCGTATGATTCCAGGTCACCTTTACTTCGTATTCAGGGCACTATGACGGCCCAACGATACGTTGATGATGTGCTGCGACCGGTGACACTCCCCTACCTTCAGGGGGTACCCAATGCCCTTTATCAGCAGGATAACGCCCGACCGCACACTGCTCGCATTAGCCAACAAGCTCTGCAAGATGTACAGATGCTTCCCTGGCCACCGTACTCTCCTGATCTCTCACCAATCGATCACGTCTGGGACATCATTGGACGCCGTTTGCATGCCTTGCCACAGCCGCGTTCAGAAGACGAACTGTGGCAAATGGTTGAGAGGGAATGGAGAGCCATCCCTCAGGACGCCATCCGTACTCTGATTGACTCTCTACCTAGACGTGTTGCTGCGTGCATCGCCGTCCGCGGTGGTCCTACTTGCTACTAAGCCGACGCCGTTCTCGCTCTGTATTATGACTATCATTTTGAAATAAAGATCACTTATTGTTCGTCCCTGTCTCTCTCTGTCTGCCGAGTTTCATCACTTTCTGGCCACTATTTCTTGGTGTTCCATTTTCAATGTCACGCAGTGTATGTGTTTGATATATTATATTATAAATATTTATATATTATATGATTTATATTTAGAATTATGTATAATTATTTTTAGTATATTATTATGACAACAAATAATGTGATATTAATGTTAATTTATATAATTTTAATAAAGTATATTTTATGAGCATTATATATTTATAAGATGAATATTTTAATTTAATATTTGAATTAAATATTTGTTAAACAAATTTAAACTTATAATGTAAATATAAAAAGTTAATATATATGGGAACCGCTACATATGCAAAGTAAAACTAACAGAAAACGCAATGTATAATTTCTATTAACGTAACAAACCAAAGATTTGTAAGTTTTTATTATAATTGTTGGTCGATAAGAGCTTTATCTTCGTATAACCAGTTCCACAGTTGAGAAGAAAACTCTCTATATTGTTTTTAAAATACAAAGGAAGAAGACAAGAAGACACGAAGTGTTTGTTATGTCTTTTCACAAAACCTGCATATAGCTGATTACCTTATTGATTTTTATACCATTGTTGGTTTCTTTCTTTAACTCAAAGACGAAGAAATGTAAGGCGACATGTCTTAATAAAAAAAAAGCTTTTGTGGAAAGAAAAAAAAATCGACAGAAACCCAAATTGATTTAAGAACAGAATAATTCCGCGGACATATTGTCGGAGTTATGGTAGGAGTTGTTTGTCGTGGTTAGAGAATGGGCCGAGTTGAATAAATTGTTGACATATCCAGACAAACCAATAAACTTCCGTCCTTACATTATTAACTCGAATATATTTACATCTCCTTCATGACTTATCTCTACTTTGATTAAATGGAGACAAGGCTTCTACGGTTCCTCTTTCATAAACAAAACTTATTACTGCATACAAATATAAGCGAATTTAAGTAACTTATGTTATTCAGAACGTTATAATTCTTTATGATATTTAGAATTGTATTATTTCCTCAATATTATTGCAACGGATACATAATGCTTGAGCTGATTAAATGGTTAAAATCATGATAATATTGAGTCAAACTAGTGAAACAGCTTAGAGGGTTATCCACTGATTAGCCAAGAGCTCTAAATTTTTCCGCATTGTAAATAGGATCAGTAGAAATTGATGAGAAAAACTGATATTGCTCATGTTTTATTTTTATTCTTTTTTTCTCGTTTGTATAGTTTTTCATTACGTATCTATTTTCTCTTCGATTTATTTTGATAAAAGAATTCGCCGAAGAAATAATATAAGAATTTCAATTATATTAAGAACGAATAGTTTTAGGTTCTGGCAAGAGTATAAATGTTAAAATAACTGTTTAACGTTAAAGGCTGTTTGTGAGTTTTATTAAAGATGCAACTATCTCTCTCACCGTTCCTGCAGGATTATAAATGTTAAACTAAGAGGCCAAAGTAGAGTCAGTGTGTGAAAGGAAGACCTCCAAGGTACAACTATCACCGTTCCTGCAGGATTATAAATGTTAATCTAAGAGACCAAAGTAGAGACAGTGTGTGAAAGGAAGACCTCCAAGGTACAACTATCACCGTTCCTGCAGGATTATAAATGTTCAACTAAGAGACCAAAGTAGAGACAGTGTGTGAAAGGAAGACTTCCAACTATCACCGTTCCTGCAGGATTATAAATGTTAAACTAAGAGACCAAAGTAGAGACAGTATGTGAAAGGAAGACCTCCAACTATCACCGTTCCTGCAGGATTATAAATGTTAAACTAAGAGACCAAAGTTAAGAGAGTGTGTGAAAGGAAGACTTCCAAGATACAACAATCACCGTTCCTGCAGGATTATAAATGTTAAACTAAGAGACCAAAGTAGAGACAGTATGTGAAAGGAAGACCTCCAACTATCACCGTTCCTGCAGGATTATAAATGTTAAACTAAGAGACCAAAGTAGAGACAGTATGTGAAAGGAAGACCTCCAACTATCACCGTTCCTGCAGGATTATAAATGTTAAACTAAGAGACCAAAGTTAAGAGAGTGTGTGAAAGGAAGACTTCCAAGATACAACAATCACCGTTCCTGCAGGATTATAAATGTTAAACTAAGAGACCAAAGTAGAGACAGTATGTGAAAGGAAGACCTCCAACTATCACCGTTCCTGCAGGATTATAAATGTTAAACTAAGAGACCAAAGTAGAGACAGTATGTGAAAGGAAGACCTCCAACTATCACCGTTCCTGCAGGATTATAAATGTTAAACTAAGAGACCAAAGTAGAGACAGTGTGTGAAAGGAAGACTTCCAAGATACAACAATCACCGTTCCTGCAGGATTATAAATGTTAAACTAAGAGACCAAAGTAGAGACAGTGTGTGAAAGGAAAACCTCCAAGATACAACCATCATCGTTCCTGCAGGATTATAAATGTTAAACTAAGAGACCAAAGTAGAGACAGTGTGCGAAAGGAAGACCTCCAACTATCACCGTTCCTGCAGGATTATAAATGTTAAACTAAGAGACCAAAGTAGAGACAGTGTGCGAAAGGAAAACCTCCAAGATACAACCATCATCGTTCCTGCAGGATTATAAATGTTAAACTAAGAGACCAAAGTAGAGACAGTGTGCGAAAGGAAGACCTCCAACTATCACCGTTCCTGCAGGGTTATAAATGTTAAACTAAGAGACCAAAGTAGAGACAGTGTGCGAAAGGAAAACCTCCAAGATACAACCATCATCGTTCCTGCAGGATTATAAATGTTAAACTAAGAGACCAAAGTAGAGACAGTGTGCGAAAGGAAGACCTCCAACTATCACCGTTCCTGCAGGGTTATAAATGTTAAACTAAGAGACCAAAGTAGAGACAGTGTGCGAAAGGAAGACCTCCAACTATCACCGTTCCTGCAGGATTATAAATGTTAAACTAAGTGGGCCCTGGAGAAAGTTTGTTTGTGTTGAAAGCGGCGAAGAGATTTACCCAACATTAGTCTTCTGCGCGCTGGTTGTTTTTACTTCCGTTAAATAGATTCCAAATTTGTTCAACTTCTTAAAATGATTTGATTAAACCCATATCAACGTAGATAGTATTCTTAATTTTATATAACTTAAATTGTAATAAATATGTGAAATAATATATATATTTTTTAATTTAAAAAGGGCTTATTTTGTTATGCAATTTCCAGAATATCCATTATTTATATACCTCTTTAAAATGAATTTCGCAAAGAAAAATAATTTTAGTATTATATTAAGAGACAAACTATATATTCATTAAAATAAGTAATCGACTAACTGAAAAATACACTCATGGAAAAAAACTAGAAGAGTGGAGTGGAAAGTCTTTTATGTCGAGAGTTGTCTGTTTTTTTTTTAATGGAATATATATATATATATATATATATGAAAAAAAAACAATAGAAAAAATAAAAGATAAGTGGGTCAGGTGTTGATATTAAAAATAAAGAAGGCATCTCCTGACCACGAGCACATGTGCTTTTTAGATGGCAGAGCGCCATCTAGTGGAGCAAGAATAAACTAAACGTTGGCCAAATATCACGGAGCAAGCAAAATAAACGTTTAGTTTATTCTTGCTCCACTAGATGGCGCTCTGCCATCTAAAAGGCACATGTGCTGGTGGTCAGGAGATGCCTTCTTTATTTTTAATATATATATTTTGTAAAAAAAAGTGGCACTCGTATAAAAAGATATTCTAAAAAAAGTACGCAAGCAACTTGAAAAGAAATGCAGAACGCTCATTGGTCGCTTAATTGGCCTCGTGTTATTACTTCGCCTCTTATTTACTCCGCGTAAAAAAAAAGTTATTCAAATGAAAAAAAGAAATAGCCGAAAATAATAATCAAAATGTAGCTGAAAATTTTCCTCAGGTTTATAAAAAGCGACATGCAAAATTTGGTACCAATTGGTTCAGTAGTTTTTGAGTTTATCGCGAAACAGACAGACATTGACTTTTATATATATATAGAGATATATACTAGCGGATGTACCCAGCTTCGCCCGGGCTTTACCCTAGTGAAAGTTTACCTAACGAACATTTGTTAAAACAATTCTAGAAAACATCCAATCCCTACTGAATCTATACTTGGCAAGATAACTTTATGTTTGATTATCTGCTCCACCTAGCTGTACCCGTTCAAACGTTGCTGTTTTTGAACAAAAAGGCAGTTTTAATACCTAAATAATAAGTTATTAATGATCAAATGTATACAATACATCAAAATGAAAATTAAAAATAAAATTATCCCTACATAAATGTCATTTGAATATAACATATGTAAAAAATAATATATATATATTGATAATTTGAAACTCGTAAATTTAAATCTCTCGATAAAGTGAACATTTTTTCCCGGTCCCTTGAAAAATACTCGATAAGTTGAATAAAATCAATATTAATTTCATTATTCTTGTCTCAAATAAATTGCCGTGTCTTCCTGAATTTTGTCTTTCCTAATTTTCTACATTACAAAATCATCATTTTATCTATTCTCCCAATATATATGTTGAAGTTAAATGATAAAACTAACTTTGACTTGTGCGCAATTAATAGGTAGAAAATCTTACTTTTGATAAATAATCATCATCATTTAGTTAAATCTACAAATCTGCAAATAACTCTAAGGATATTCAAGATATTCAAGAAATTATTTTTCAACGGCGATTGGATGTATGGTTTTTGAATCTATAGAGAACAGACAGACATTCAATTTTATATATATTTATATATATACAAGTCACTGTGTATCAAATATCTTTCAGAGTTTTGTCTAAATATCGATATACATGCTAAAAGGTACAACTCCCTTAAGTGTTTGTCCATGAGTGTGTATTAAAATGTTTTTTTTTTTTCTTCTAATATTCACTCGTGAAAGAGCAAAACTGTTTAAAGATTTAAAAATCTGTTGCACTGCCAAAAAACAAAAATCTTATTCCATCAGCCAATTCTCAAGAACCTAAGAACAATATCGTGAATACTTAAGAATGGGGTTTAAGAGAAATTTAGGGGTTCCCAACTTCCCAACCCAACTCCCTTCAAACCGTTTTCTAAGATAGTATAAATGATGTACGAAGATACCTGCCCCACCTATACACGGAAAATTTTTGCAAAATTTTAAAAGCGAAAACTTTTGCTGTATATATCTAAAGAGAGGATTAATTAGTTAAATAGAGTTATTTCAATGTTTTTCAAAAATATTCAACCAGATGAATACAATAATCACTAAAGGGTAAGAGATAATTCTAATGCCGTAATGCTGTCGACATTTCCTTCAGAACAAACACACACATGTTATCGCACTGAGTGCACGCCCCAGATGGCTCCAACAAGTAAAGTCGATGAATAAGAAAATATTTATAAATCTTGGGGGGGGGAGGGTAATGATGCAGAAGAACCTAATCTCCTCACAGTGGGGGCAGGGACCACCTCACAGTGGGTCTACCAGGGGTGGTCGGGTAGCCAAACTGACAGACATCCAAGCTCGTTGGTTTGGTTGCCAACAAAACACAGCAAAATCTATACCTATGATATATATATGTTACATAAAAACTTTTAATTTCATTTTAAAATATCAATTTATATAATAAAATACTCTGTAAAGTCTACCGTTAGATGTCGCCACTTTTCTCTATATAAACCTATTGTTGTTTCCCGTTGGCCTCTCTGGTTAGCAGCCCCGTAAA
The DNA here is from genome assembly GCA_030710605.1 of Cordylochernes scorpioides. Taxonomy (NCBI): domain Eukaryota; kingdom Metazoa; phylum Arthropoda; class Arachnida; order Pseudoscorpiones; family Chernetidae; genus Cordylochernes; species Cordylochernes scorpioides. Next base: position 29,747,103 of record CP092879.1, read on the forward strand.
TAAAGATATTTCCGTTTCTCGTTGGCCGGCTTAAACCATTTAAACTAGGTAAATAAGTCTTTTGTTTCATTCTACTCGCCTTAAGTCAGGCAATACTTTTTTCAAATGATGTATTATTCCTTAAACACAATTAAAGCAAATTGTGATCATAATATGTTTTATTATTTTACTACGACTGTAATTTAAATACTCATGTATACCAACCTCAAGCAAATGCTCAATTTTATAAATCAAAACCTTTTTTTATAACATATATATATAAATATTAAATGTGTGCGCAATATATATATATAACAATGTTAAAAAAAAACATGTATAATAAGTTGAATATTCACCTGGAGCAGTATATTAACAAAAGAACAAAATCGCGAAGCAAAGAGTTTCTTGTAAGGTTTTTTTTATTTATCGAGCTTTCGGGCATTTCTGCCCTTCTACAGGACCAACATATTTTGGTCATAGTCTTCATTGATTTTATTTGTATATCAAAATAGTCGCTCCTATACAAATTTCCTCCATAGTTGTGTGTTCATTTAATTACAGCTTTGCATATATGTACTCCTATATATTTTAATAAATCATATATTTGTTGTCGTTTATATTTCTATAAATATAAATAGGTCAACCTTTGATGTGACCTCACTATTTTTATGTCTTCCACATTCCCTGATTATTGAAGGCCTCAAACAACTTCTACTTTCTTCTACATTCCCCACCAAAGAGCAACAAGTTATCCTAGATTTGTTCAATATTTGCCTCGCCTTGAACACCCTAGAATTCCACGGCAGTTTCTTCATACAGACGAGGGGCTCCCCAATGGGCAGCCCTTTATCCACAATCGCGGCCGAGATTGTTATGTCAACTTGGACCGCTGGATTTTGTCCCACAACCACCTGGGGATCGAGTTGTGGTCACGGTACGTCGACGACATTTTCTGCCTCCACCGAGATACAGACCACCTCCCCATTCTTAATGCTTTAAATTCTTATAATCCAGATCTTCGTTTTACACACAACCCGTCACGATTTAATTGCATCCCGTTTTTAGATGTTTTAATTGTAAATACCGAACACACCTTCCACACAACCGTTTACCGTAAAACCAATTCCGCCCCCTCCTACTTACATTTCAAGTCCCACGCCCCGATTTCCCACAAAATCACCACTGTAAAAACCATTTCCAAGCGAATTTACTCTCACTGTTCCCTCGACTGTTTCAAAAAGAATGAGAAACGTATTGTATATATATAATCATCTCTCATCCGCCGGTTATCCTCATGATTTTATCCGTCATCATTTTTACTCGCCTAATTCCACCAAAACAGTCCCTCCCCCCTACAAAGACCTTTGTGTCCTCCCGTTTTCGGCCAGGAACTCCGACATTTCTTTCTTTTTACGCAAATTCGGAATACGTATCTATTTTAATAATACCTCTTCCCTCTATACTTCCTTACGCCATCCGATTACAAAAAGTTCGATTAAAACTAATCCCCTAACCGCCACCAACGCAATTTACAAAATTCCCTGTCTCGATTGCGAACAGTGTTACATCGGAGAAACCGGTCGATCTATCTGCACCAGATTATCTGAACACAGCCGCAACATACGCACCAACGACCGCAAGTCTCTCTTATGCCAACACATCACAGAATTTCGCCACTCGTTCAATTTGGACAGCGCTGTATGCGTTTACAAGGGCGTCGGGAACAAGTATCAGCGCCTAGTCCTTGAATCTTTGGTCTCGCACTGCACGCCCAGTTTCAACCGAAAAATCGACCTCCCACCCCAATACTCCGTGTTTTACCTCGCCAATCCCCCCAGCTGAACTATTTACCTACTTTATTTGGCTATCTTTCATGTCCATAGTTTTAAAATATTTCCAAGTTGTAACCTGAAGAAGGGCATTCTTGCCTGAAAGCTTGTTTTTTACAATTAAAAGAAAATCACCACGTTTTTATCGCCTTCTTTTCAAATATATATATATATATATATATACATAGTGTGATCAATAATTTCCAGGAATGCTAAATATTTAAAGAAATACAAAAGTATAATGAAGTTTTATTTAAAATTTCTCAAAATTATCACCGTCACTATCTATTCACTTGTTCCATCTTTTTTTTTTTACAGTTATCAAAACACCTCTGAAAATCCTCATATTTCAGGCTTTTCAAAATATTCTTCGTATTCTCCTTTATTTCAGGTATTGCGTCAAATCGACGTTCTTTTAAGACTTTTTTAATTTTAGGGTAAAAGAAAAAGTTGTTGGGAACAAGGTCAGGAGAATAGGATGGCTGGGGTAGTAAAACAATTCCGTGTTTAGCCTAATAGAGTTGTACAGTGACGGCCGTATGTGGCCGTGCGTTGTCATGATGCAAGAGCCAATTTTTCTGATGCCATTTTTCGGGTCGTTTCTGACGCACAGCTTCCCTTAAACGTCGCAATACATCAATATAGTAATGTTGATTAATGGTCTGACCCTCGGGCACGAATTCATAGTGTACCAATCCCTTTACGTCAAAGAAAGTGATAAGAAGACACTTAAGCTTCGATTTGATCATCCTTGCTTTCTTGAATCTTGGTTCTCCAGGCTCTAGCCACTGGCTTGATTGCCTCTTAGTCTCGGGATCATATCAGTACACCCATGTTTCATCTCCCGTGATACCATATTTGAGCCAATGGGGATCAGAATTAAACATTTCGACTATGTTTTTGCACGTTTATTCGAGATGCTCTTTCTGCTCATTCGTTAAGAGATGTGGGACAAATATAGCCGGGGATCGTTTAAGGTGCAGATAATTCTTTATGATGGTTTGGTATGTTCCAAAAATATATATCTAAGTCTTCTGATAGATCTCTGATAGTTATTTTTTTTTTGATCGATGAATTGATTTTGAGTGCATTTTCGGGGTTTCTTATCGATAAAGGTCTGCCAGTGTGTAGATCATTCTTTACGCTTGTTCGACCAGCTTTAAATCGTGCAAACCATTCAAATGTCCTCGATTGTGATAGGGCATCTTCTTTAAAAGCCTGCTTCAACATTTGAAATGATTCGGAAGCTGTTTTCCCTCATTTAAAGCAAAACTCTATGCAGACTCGCTGTTTTTCAATACAGTTCATACTGAAATTAGAAAATGTTCTGATATACTCGAGCTTATAAATCCGAAAAAACGTAAGCGCGTGCGTCTGTGTGATCAATTTCTTTTTCTACGTGTTGATAAATGTTTTATCTATAAGGTCCTTATAAAATTATTTCATTATTTTGAATATTTTACGTGATCCAGTCTCATTCCTGGAAATTATTGATCACACGTTGTATGTCTTTTAATATATATTTTATTCTCTTATACGTTCTCATTTTTACTCCTGTAGAAGGGCAAGCTCGGCTAAATAATATATTTATATAAATTTGTATAATTGCTGTATCAACATCTTTTTGAAGTGTTCCTTTCGAAATTATAGAAATCCACTCTATTCAATTGGAAAATAAAATGCTAACTCAAAATGATTCCACCTTTAAAAAATAAAAAGTCATATAAAAATAATATTTAGCTAATCTCTCTCTGTAAATATGAATTATAAATATTATTTTAGCGCTGATAATGTTTATGATTCATATTTTCGCATATAGATGGCGCTGAATGTTATTTTCAAATAATGTTTCCTAACAGGTTTATGTGTTTGTCCTTTATGCTGAAGAGCTGTGCTCTACACAAAAATGATTATAATTCTAACAAATGCAAAAAAAAGTCAATCAACAATAGTTACTCTAAATACCATTTCCGAATTTAGAAACAAAATGCAAACACTGTAAGCACAAAACGGACATATAATAATTTTCGCAGTCTGGTAGAATAATTGGTGAAACCGCTGGGCGTGTTCACCACGACGAGCTAAACAATCCTGATATATAATTTTGCATCTTTTCGTGTGTATAGTGGTTGTAGAAATCTGTCATTTAAAATAGAACCCAAAAAACGCTAATGACAATTATAATTCATATATTCAAAGAAGACCTTCGAAAACAAAAAGTAACATAAAAAGTAATACTAAAAGGTAACCAAAAATAGACGTTCGAAAAAAAAATTGACTCAGATGAATCCTGCTTATACTTTGAAAAAGCAATACATGTAAGTGTGAGGTATTTAGATTAACTTTAAGCAAAAGAAGAGCCCACATTGCTAAGTTCCTAAGATGCTGCGGCCAAGGAGAGGTGCTTCCTGCTCCCGAGAAGACAAATGATGGCCAAGGGCCATCTATCACTAGACACATTTGTGTCCATCCTCACCTCTCTCTCTCTCTCTCTCTCTCTTAGCCTCTTAGAAGACGTCTTTCAGTGGCTGCTGGACACTGTGTGATAAACGGTGTATGGACAATCATAATTAAAGTCTTGATAGGTTAATTCCTCTAGCATCAACACCGGAAAATTCAGAATGGTTCATCTTCAAGACCTAGTTATCTGTTTGATCTAGACAATTTAAACAAGCTTATTGATTCTTCTAATCAATTGTTACAGAAATAGAGATCAAATAAATATAATAAAGGAGTAAATCTTCTATTAAAAAGGCATATATTGGATTTAATATCATATATTTTACCAATATTTCAGTTGGCTGAACGCCAATCTTTTTCAAGGTATTATAACATATCAATGTGTGTCAACAACCTTTTGCCGTAACAAGCGTGTACATGTGGACATATCAACCTAATGATGTACAGGGTAGTTGTCTAGAAATTTGTATCCCTTGGTAGAAAACAAAAAAAGGAACGAATAATTTATAATTCAAGATTTAAAAACCAGAGAGCTATATTTAGAGGTTTTGAAGATATATCAATTAATGATGTACACTCCAGTTGTCAAGAAGAAATGTCTTCTTGGATTGAAGGAAGTAACTAATAATACATAATTCGAGAATTAAAAACCGGAATACACTATCTAGAACGCTTCACGATTTTGCGTGTCATCCTTACGCAGATGCCATGCTAATCTTCTCTGTATCGTTCCAATTTTAGTATATGTACCGCTGAACAAGCGTGTATATATGTGCAGACATATCAACCTATCGATGTACAGGCTACTTGTAAAATAATTGCCTTCTTGGGTAGATGAAAGGAACGCAGAACTTACAATTCAGGATCTAAAAAATAGAAATAAATATCTAGCGCTTATTATAGATATATCAACTACTGATGTACATGGCTAGTTGTCAAGCAGAATTGTCTTCCTGTTGAGGGTACCAGGACCCTAAGAGGCCCCAGGGCCCCTCTATCTAATCCCCGGCACGTGCTGGCGGCCTATATTTAGGCAGGTCCTCCACCGCAGGATCTGGTCAGATCCACAGACTAGGCAACAATGGGGAGCAAAGATCCTTTTAGCTCTACTCTAATTTTATTTCCCATCCCCGATTTTTATCTAAATTAGAAAATTAAGCTCGGCTCTTTAACCCTCCAATTTTAAATTGGTCGTTGAACGTATGCCACGTGTGGGACATTTTTTTTTCGAGCCCTTCACCCCCCCACGTCTGCCTTTGTCAGCTTGTCAAACCTTAAATAGGGTTACATGCTGACTGGACAAGAGGGGTAATGAATGAGATGACCGTGCTCTTCAGCTACTCTCCTGATGAAATACATATTGTCGCCATTGTCCAGAAACTGATTAACCTTTTAAGATAGTTAAACTATTGAATGTCCTCTTTGGTATTGTTATTGGTTCCTTTATTACGTCATAATGAAGATTTATTAAGTCTATGTTGTCTTGTATTTATCAATATTTATTTGGATTGATGCGATTTTGTATTATTGATTATTGTGAAATGTCTGTGTTGTGTTATTAAAACTAAATATTGTGTTTTTTACTCTACGAGCCTATTCTTAATTACCCTCATGAACAAAACGTAAGTACGTTGTACCTTTTAGCATGTATATCGGGATTAAAACAATAACTCTGAAAGATATTTGATTGAAGACACGCGAAATAACCAAGTGTGAGAAAAATTACCTCTGTCTCTTTCAAAAAATTGAAAGACTTTCCACTTCCCTAAATTTTGTCCACAAGGGTATACTTCCTTTGAATAAATTTATTTTATATATTGCTTTAAACTAGCAAAATCTTCTTCTTCTTTCTTATATCCACTCAATTATATTAGGGTATCAAGTTGTGACCCTTGATGATGTCTGTTTGACAACCATCATGACTGCGTGAGGTAGAATGCGTCTGCCTTTGTCATTAAGACTGGGAACACTACAAAGTGGCAGGCCGACTTAGCTCCAAAAGAAATGGCCGCCTCTGACATAAGGAACAGACGCCATGTGCAGCCGCTCCTAACATGGAGTACAAACGCTGCTCATCCTGTATCCCTGGATTAGGAGCCCTTACAGGGTACTATCAGCCGCCCAGCTGAACCCAGGTTTTTTAGTGAGCTTGTTACTGCTCCCCCTCCTCCTTTTTCATCCGGGCTTGGGACCGGCAAAGGCGGAGTTCGCGTAGTAAAATCTAATTTTAATTAATTCATTTTTGTTCTATACCAGTTCTAAGACAGAATTAGAGAAGATAGTAAAATATTGGTAGAGGAAGAGAAAAATATTTTAAGAACCTGGCTTATCAGTGGAGAATTCTCTCAGCTGTTTCACCAGTTTTACCTACAAGACCGGTATAAATATTGTAGAAAAGTATTTATTATTTTATTAACAGAGTATCATTTTTTAAAATGTTTATATTTTGCTACTCTGTAAACTTCCCTCAATGCTTATCTTTTGTTTATCATCCATAGTTTGTTCTTGCCTTAAAAGAATTACTGGTCTTCCCGAAGTTTGTTTTTCTTAATTTTCCACGTGGCAATATACTCGTATAACAAAATTTTAATAGATTTATTAGAGATGGAATGATTGATGTAAAATTATTATTTCTCTTCCTTCTCCATTTCTAAAATCCAGAAACGGTCTTGAGAATAAATTAATTTAGGAAGAAAATAATTGAATATTCACCCTAAAATGACGCTAAAAGTTATGTCTATTATAAACTGTAATAAATAAGATTTAACCGTGTAAAATAACGAACTGTTGTCGCTAAATGTTAATGGAAGATACTGTATCTAAATAATTCTTTGTGGGCATCGAATGTGTTAAATCTTAGAGAGCCATCAATCTTCCAAATTTACCTCTCGACCTTACGGCCACCCACTGTCGCCATTTTCAAGACAAAGTCTCATATAAACACACGATGTTAACACACACTCATTAGCAAATCTATAAAGATTTGAGAATTATATATTTTGTAAAATATCGTAATTCATAAGATCCAACATTCATATAAATGACGGTACATCTTGGATCGAAAAAAATAAACTGCGTTTTTATTGCATGAATTTTGACGATTAGAACGTTCGTCTTTTGAAAAAGAAGCTTCTGAAAAAGACGAACGATCTAATTGTCGAAATATCCTTCAATAGAAACGCAGTTTATTTTTTCGATCCAAGATGGTCCGTTTTATTTGGAGATATTTTGGAGACACTATTGACGCGTATGATATTTATATTACAATAGAAAGAAATAGCAGGATATCATTGATAGAAAGAGACAAAAGGTAAACATGACGAATTTCTTATTCGAGAAACCTTTGCGTTCACCTTTGGTCTATTCTATAACAGAGATATCTATAATATATAGGTATTTTAGAAGTAAAATATTTTAAATTATACCAAGTATGGTACAAACCATGATAATTATAGTGCAGGGGTCGGCAACCTTTTGAGTCGGGAAAGTTAAAAATTAAAATTTATAAAATTTCAAATTGTTCAAAGAGTCACAAAATTTTGTTCTTGCCAACAATAAATAGTATTCGCATAAATACTACACGCAGCTTCACATCCAAAGAGCCGCATGTGACTCGCCAGCCGCAGGTTACCGACCCCTGTTCTAGTTGATAATCAGCGACTTTCATTCACAATGAGTGCGCTACCACATAACTATAGAAATCACTTCGACTTTGAAATTACAAGATGTCAGAGTATGTACCATTTTGTTACCTGCATCCAATATTTGGTTAGGAACACGGCCTGTTGAAGGCTTTCTGGGATGGATTGAATGGCAGATCGATATTTAAATAGATTGAATGGACGGGAGAAAGAAAACACGAAGAAAGATAGCGAGGAACTCAAGACAAATAAACTTAGCTCCATTGATGAACAGGACCTACTCATAGGCAGATAAACGGAAAATAAAATAGAAATAAATTTTAATAAAAATAAATTTTGGTAATATTTAGTCAGTTCATTTAGTCATGAAAAGTAAAAAAAGAATATAATCATAAAAATGTTGAAATTCAATCTCTACAGTGTCGCTGAGATTCCCCCAATGAAGAAGAACATTTCTCCATTCAAAAAGAGAGGATCCTAATGAATATAATTATTTTCCTAGATTACACAGGCTTGTTCGGCAGTACATATACTGGAATAGGAACGATACAGAGAATATTAGCATGGTCCTGCGACACTTGTTCGGCGGTACAACTGTTTACATTGGAACGATACAGAATATTAGCATCGCCCCTTATCAAGAATGATACACAAAATCGTGAAGTATTCCAAGGTCACACAGGAAAAAACTTGAAAATTATGGCTTTAGCCGAGGCTCAGTGATCTCGAGTTCTTATTTGTTCAAGATTCGTTAAAATATCCAAACCTGTAGGTCTGGTGGCCACAGAAGGTTGGAGAGAAAGACTTGCATTAATTGCTGAGAGTTGAATTATATGGCCGTTTAATGCCATTGAAGCAATGTAACAAAAAGTGCTCAAAGTAGGATTTGATCCCAGTTTCTTGTTATATATATAATCGACAGTTTATTCCATCATCCAACTAGAGAAGCTATAGCCCCACGGACCTGCTGGAGTCCAGGAAGATGCCCTCGTTAGTACGGAGCCGCTATTCTGATAGCCAAATGGACAAAAAGTGAGCTCTCACTCCGGAATTTTTATGATAAACCTCCCGAGGTTTTTCACACCGCTCACTTGTCGCCAAAAACTCCGCGCGTGGCTGCAGGAATGCGTGCGTGGCAAATGCGAATGAAAGGTGACAGCCCGAGCGCGGAGGTTTTCATAAGCAACTCCGCGCGTCTCTAAATAGAGGGCTATGGTTTTTAGGAGGGTGGTGGCCCTCTAAAAATACAGAGCGAGGATTTCGAGAAGCCGTGTGAACTTTTAGTTGTACCATGGGTGGCTATATTTGAGTCGTTCCTGTATCTCCTACATACACACACTCTCTCTATCTAATAGAGGCTGTCTTCGGAATTCACCAAAAATTTCTACAAAAACTTCTAACGGCAATTATGGAAACAAGCGCACTCTCATAAACGTTAAATCTACTCTCTCTAATAGATGTGATCTTATAAAAATTTACTAAATCGGCGCAAAGTTCCTATAGCTGCAATTATATGTCCTGAGAGATTAACAATTTCTTCTCCAAGTTTTAGAAACTCTATTAAACTATAGTTATATTTTCTCAGAAAAAAATCTTATTGTTTCCTTTTTTTTAATCTGTTTTACTATAAAGTTGTTCCAAAAGTTCGTGTTTTTCTTATAACGTTGTTTTTCTTATTACTTAGCGAATAATATATTATTACTGGTTCAAATTCACATTAATAGGTACCGCTCAGCAAGAGCAACCTAGTTCATGATAATTGAACAATGAATAATATGTGAAGGCTATTCACATATTAAACACATTTTAACGCGGGATTCAATCCCGGTTCATGACTGTCGGGAATCGAGGGGGTTACCCACTCGTCCACCGACTTTTTATTAATATTATTACGAATATATAAATATACATAATACAATTATTTTATACATAATATTAGTATTTCAATATTTTCAAGTGTTTACGAACTTTTGGGACAACTTTGTAACATGTTTAAAAATAGAAAGGCCATATTTGATTTAAATAAAAATAAAGATTATTTTGGATTTAGGTATTTTTAATATGAAACGTGATATTTCTGTAAACTGAGCGCTTTTCTTCCTCATTAAAGGTTCACGAACATATAGCATGTTCTTCCTTGTGTTGCGTGTAACCAGGCAGGTGTTGCCAATGTAAACACTTTTAAATTGGTGATAAGTCTGCAGAATATCAATTTTTTCTGTGTATTTAGCAGATTAATCACCAATTAAAATTTTTATTAACTCAGCAACACCTGCTTATTTCCACCCAAAACGAAGAAAAACTAGTTTTATTTTTCAAAAAGGTTTTCTGAAGAGAAAACGTTCTGCTTCTAGATATATTAATATGTTATATGTTATAACTTTTATGATTGTAGAAATGAACGTCTGCCGTTTATTAAAAGAATCAGAAGTAGAAACTGTAGAAATCTGATTTAGTCTCATATGAGGTCTCTCCTGACAAGGAGAACAGACTTCTTTGTTGAATAATCCTGCCATGGAGAACAGACATCTTAGCTGATAATTCTGACATGGAGAACAGACATCTTGGCTGATAATCCCGACATATAGAACATACATCTTGGCTGATAATCCCGACATATTGAACAGACATCTTGGCTGATAATCCCAACATATAGAACAGACATCTTGGCTGATAATCCCGACATATAGAACAGACATCTTGGCTGATAATCCTGACATGGAAAACAGACATCTTGGCTGATAATCCCGACATATAGAACAGACATCTTGGCTGATACCCCGACATATAGAATAGACATCTTGGATGATAATCCTGACATGGAGAACAGATATCTTGGCTGATAATCCTGACATGGAGAACAGATATCTTGACTGATAATCCTGACATGGAGAACAGACATCTTGGCTGATAATCCTGACATGGAGAACAGAATTTTATGATAATCCTGACAACGAGAACAGACATCTTGGCTTATAATCCGGACGTAGAGAACAGACATCTTGGCTGATAATCCTAACATGAAATGCAGACAACTTGGCTGATAATCCTGACATGGAGAACAGACATCTTTGATGCCGCGACTCTAACATGGAGAACAGACATCTTGGCTGTGATAATCCTGACATGGAGAACAGACATCTTGGCTGATAATCCTAACATGAAATGCAGACAACTTGGCTGATAATCCTGACATGGAGAACAGACATCTTTGATGCCGCGACTCTAACATGGAGAACAGACATCTTGGCTGTGATAATCCTGACATGAAGAACAGACATCTTTGATGCCGTGACTCTAACATGGAGAACAGACATCTTGGCTGATAATCCTGACATGGTGAACATACATCTTTGATGCCGCGACTCTAACATGGAGAACAGACATCTTGGCTGATAATTCTGACATGAAAAGCAGACAACTTGGCTGATAATCCTGACATGGGCTAAGACGCAGCTGTTGAGCGCTAAGTGTTTACTTTTACTGAAGGCACATAATTTCGCTATTCACCAAGCATTTCTCGTCATTGATTTTTTGTGGGTTTTTATAGGTCAAGTCCCACCACAAGCTAGCCCACTACACTCTGCTTCTGACTGTGACTGTTTTTTAGATATTCACAATTAACCACCATATCTGATATCCGTTGCTCAACCTGGAAACCCACATTACTCACAATAAGCCAGGGTAATTGATGATACCAGAGTGCCCCCAAGAATCTTAAGACACTCCTACCATAAATAGATATAGGAAAAGATAAAACGATTACCGATATGAAATGATGACACAAGTTTTATCTCTTGGTTGACTTTTATTGATTCCTCTTCAAATTTCTTTGTGACCAAGAATATAAAAAAGTAAATAATTTTATAAATCAGCATTCAATGGATACTTATTCCAAGAAAGCAACCTTTTCTAACGATTTCTTTGTATAAGGAAGAATTGTCTTTCTCTCACACCATATTGACATATTGGAGTAAGGTAGGTGAAGTGAATATAATGGCTTCATTCCCTATGTTTCACCGACACAACATACGTTTTTCAGTGGGAATCGTGGCACGATTGTATGCCCGGTCGACTTTCGAACATAGGGACCCGGGATCGAATCCCACATTGATCCTTTTTTTCTAATAAAAAATATTGTTTTAATGATATTACCACGTGGAAAATTAGGAAAGACAAAATTCGGGGTGACAGCAATTTATTTAAGGCAAGAACAAACTATGGATGATAATCAAAAGATAAGCAATGAGGAAAGTTTACAGAGTAGGAAAATATAAATAACAAAAATGATACTCTGTTATTAAAATAATAAATACTTTGCTACAATATGATTAGTGGAGATTGCACATATAAAAATTCACTAATGAGTGCAAATTACCCTCCCCCCCCCGCCCCCAAATAGTGATCTAGTAACCTGTAAGTGTATAAGTCAATCTGCCTTCTCCGTGTATAGACATGTGGCGCACTTGAAATAGAAGAATCTAAAAACTCAGTTTTTATGAATATCGTGACATATACCCATGGCTACTTGGATTAAGGAATAACAACAACGTTTGTATCTTTAAAGAGAAAAAGGTCAAAACAATAAATCAATGGGCTAGAAGTTACGTAGGTCAGTGGTGTCTCCCAACACCTGAAGGAGTAATGAAAACGTCCGTCCATCCGTCAGTGAAGTAATTGGGCTGTCAGTGTCAACCGAACACGGAAGAGGAGGGCAAATACATCTTAGTTCTGTCAGACGACCGATACAAACTCTGGTCTGTTTGCATATTGATTGGCTATTTTGTCAAATGCCCGGATTGAGACCTCATCAGGACTCCGCCCAGTGGTAAGTTCGATTCTTTTACATTTAGAGAATCAATTTTGGACACACGTCGGATTCAAACGTTCCATAATACCTGCTGTCTGTATTGTCCAGCGTGTAATAAACTTCTTGTTGTCATAGCATGTCGAAATATAGAACATTATAAGTTAATAGGCTTTTTAAAAAGTTAAAAAAAGTAGAATAAAAGACAAGCAGAGTGATGTAATAGAATAAAAGAACACCTCACGATTGTGTAACTCAATTTTGACTTATTGCCATTAATCTTTTGGCTTTTAATACCTTCTTCTGAAATTAAACAGATGCGGTAAATATCCTCTATGATATATAACCTGCACCACGCTGATGAAGCCCAGTAGCAGGAAGGGCGAACGTAGTTGACTTTTCTTAATTAAACAATGACCTCTCTCGAAATAAGATAATTTGTTGATTTTCATTTCAATAGATAGCAGTGTGCCATCAGCAGCATATAGTTACACAATCAGAAGGTGCCCTTTTACTTCATTAGATATTAAAATCGGCAAAGTATTATATTAAAAGATAAACAAAGGTTAGTTTCAGCAAAATAAAAAAGGTGAAAGTGAACCGTATTTATTAAAAAAACAAAAATACATCTCCTGATCATGCAACTAAAAGTTGCTGATGGCTTGCGCAATCTTTCGGAATAAAATTTCGGCAGTAAGGACGAGAGAAAGTTTATTTTATTTGAAAAAGAAAAATTGTGCTTAATACTTCGATTACGTGTGTGCAGTTGGGATTGTAGAAAGTTTTGTTTGTATATAACAAAAAATACTTTTTATTCATTGACGGTGCCGTTCTAACAATGTGAAGTTTTCAGGTAAAACAAAGGTAAGCTACAAACACTACATTGGGGTGAGAAGAAAAAAAAAATCAATATTATCATTATAATTATTTTTTTGGTTGAAACTCTCTCAGGCTCCTGGAGCATACAGAAGTCACCAACTACCCGGACTGTCCTTCTGACCTATGTCTTCTTGGTTTTATTTACAAAGTCAATGGAAGTCTAATTCATGAGGTGGGCCAGATTTATTTCTTGAGTGATTCTCTAGGGATGCTGGACTTAGGTTGGTGATCCTCAAGGGAGTTAGCCATTAGGAATCTTTGGTATCAATATTGGTATATAACAAGATTTACAATAAATATTGGTTAAATATATATAATGGTAAAAAGAATAGATATAATAAATTATCCTTTAAAATATATTACATTATATTATTAGAGTCACACACATTTATAGAAAAAAGTTAGGCAAAATTATTATTTAAAAAAAAATCTTATCATCTTTCTTCAAAAGAGAAGATAGAGAAAAAATTGCTTTCTTTCTATACATTAGCTTATTTTAAATTATTTGAAAATTCTATCATGGTTCTGTCTTTGCTCTTTTCTACAAACTTATCTCTTCGTTTATTCCTTTTTCTACCCAGCTTATGACGTGTAACGGCCGAAGCTATGCTGGAGTTGTTTTTCTCCTATTATTATATTTATTTATTTATTATATACTAGACGAATGGCCCGGGCAACGCCCGGGTTTTACCCGAGTGCGTATATATTTTAAAAACGTTTTAATTCAAATACTATTCGTTACAATTATAAATTGGCGCCATGGATGTCACTCTTGTGAAACGTCCCGTTCCAAACTGTATGTTTTTAAAATGTTTTAATTAAAATACTATTCGTTACAATTATAAGGTACTTATATATATTTAAAGGTTCTCATAAAGGTTACCGATTTAAAAGTTTATTTTATTTTATTTAAAGAAACATATTTTCATTTAAGTATTGTTATTTATTTTAAAAGAATAAGTAATTGTGCAAAACGATAATTGCCTTAAAAAGAAATTGCCTTAAAAAAAAGAAACATTCGCGGTGATTTTGTCTTGCATTCGTTTATACAATTATTATATATATTGGCATCATATATTAACTTTATGAACGGAAAAATATATGTCCAGGGTAGCCTAGTGGTCATGGCATCTACCCGGTAAGTGGAAGGTCGTGGGTTCGATTCCCATCCCTTGACACTTTTTTTATTTTATCCATTCTGACCAAAATCTATCCGTGAACTTCACACAGACAGAATAAGGCAATTATATAAGTAGATATAAAACAAACCTCTTATGTTTGATTTGACTAACAAATATATAATTTTTAAAAATTATCTCTCTCTTTTAATGGTATTATATTATATATATTTATCATTATAAACACTATACTCTAAGATACTCTATATCAGTGTTTCTCGACCTTGATTTTTGGCCCACGGACAGGTAAATTTGAGAAAAAAAAATCACGGACCGGTGTTTTTTTTTCTTAACCTTTTCGCTGCCGACCACACGTCTGCGTGTGATTATGAACCGTTCCTCAGGAGTGTAAAAGTTAATTTTTCGTGCGATATAAGATCCAATATTCTAGTTCAATCAGCACATTGAACTTTACCTAGATTTGTGATGGTGTCAGGAGAAATACAGGTTGTTACCCCTAGCGCGTCTAATTAGAAGGTTTAATTACAAAATGTTTATTGTTCATTGAAGAGAAACTACAAAATATTAAGACATTAACCTAAAATATATGCAGCAAAAGAGGTGTCTTTCCCTTTAATTGTGCATCAGTAAGATGGCATTGTGCATCATCCCAGTAAAAAACTTCACTAGTAATGATAAAGAATGAACCACAACACCAGTTTTGGCAAATTCAGACAAAATTACAACCTGTTTACTATCTTTCAGAGTTATTGTCTGAACCCCGATATACATTCTAGAAGGTACAACTACCTTAAGTTATGTCCATGAGTAGATATCTTTAAAGTGTTTCTTTCCGTACCAATGAAATTTGCAGTTGATGAGAATGTTTATCTAATTTCGAATATGACATCAATGAACAAGATGTCAACGGCTATTCTGTGACTTGTCTAGACAGCGTCGAGACAGGGCAGCGGTACTGTGAGAGGTAAGTTGAGAAGTTTGAAGGGCGGCAGGTCAGCAATCCTTTGACTCTACGGTCCTAAATCTTCCATGTTGTGACTCAGATGTCAGTGGTGATATCGCTGTGTGTCGGGTCAGCGGTGTATGGAGGCAAATAATCACTGTAAATCTACAACATGAGTTCGAATCCCAAAAGAGAAGACGAATTGCGGTTTCTCTTTGAAATCTGTCTACAAAAATTATTTTATCGACGTCTACAATTTCGAAAATTTTACTGATCACTATTTTCTATTAATGTTGTTGCGATTACGTTCTGTGGTATCGCGAGGAAACATGGAGACAGCTGTCAATAAAGGTTTATGTTTTCAGGTAACACCCGTCTACTGGACAAGTTGAGGAAAAGACGAGGAAATATTATTATAAAGATAGTATTTATAGCGAAAATATAAGATAACATCTATGTAAAAATGTGAATGAAGTTATCAAAGGTATAAATGCAAATATATATATATATATATATATATATATATTTAAGTTGGAATATCGAAAATAAATAGATAAAATGTACTGCGAAACTTTCTCTGATAAGATGTTTTTTTTTCTTGTAACAGAAATCTTATAATTGTAGATCTTCTCCCATTCTATAAGCACAAAGGTTTCCTTCCAAGGTAGGTAGATATATATATATATATATATATATATATATATATATATATATATCGATAAATTCTGTATTATACCAGCGGGAATAAAGAAAATAGATAAATTGCATTTGTTTTATTGTATCAGATAATTATGGGGAAGATGGGAGGTGGAAGATAATGTTTTTTTAAATTTGATCTTGATAGGTTTTCTGGAATCCTAGGGTCGTTAAATTCCGAATCAATCTCTTTTCTTGATACTCACTACACTCAATCTGACCTGATGATCCCCTCATCTTCAGTTGTTCAACATCTTGAGACATGCAGACATCTATCCTGCTGACCCATCTCAATCCTACATCTATGAACAGACTCAGCATGGAACTTCCTGGTCAACTGGTTGTGGTCAGCTATCCACTCAGGTAAAAATTCCTGGCACTATTCAGTACTAGTGAGCTGGACAGTTGGACACTAGGAACCTGGGTTTTATCTCTCTCTGAACAACATGTCACTCATGCGTTAATATGCTACGTGAGAAAGTAAAAAGCTAATTCTCTTTATAAATATTCTTAAAAACAAAATTTTCAACAATGGAGCTGATCATAATCCCAGAGTTCATATGGCTGCTGGAAGAAGACATTTTTGTGCCTTCATCACCATTTTCAAATAATAAATCAAGAAAATAAAAAAAAAAAAGATCCAAAATACCAGAAGGCAGATTTTTTTAATGTAAAGAATATATATTTAACTTATAATATGAAATAGATTATTCATCAAACATAAATGAATGGAAAACAAAATAAAACCTTCAAATATAATATGAATATGTGAAATACATGAAATTATAATAAATGCTTGATAGCTATTTAAAAAATTGTAGTGTTGTTAAAAAAATCTTCTTATTCAGGTGGCTCTAACTGTTAAAAGAATTGATTCAAAACCAGAACTGCTAATCACAATGCTGTTGGAATGTTATAACCACACATCCTTCAGCCATCTTAAGGAACTAGAATCTTTGCATCTTAAAGAAGTTGAAGAAAAAAAAGAAGGGATAACCAAGATGATAAAGAAATGAGAATTTCAGGAACTTCCATGGGAAATATGAAATTGTGTTTTAAAGTCCATAAACCTAGGTGAATATATGTTAGCTATGTGATCAGTTACTTTAACTACCTATCTACCTCAATGTGGCTTTGTCCACAAAAAGTTCCACACTCAACTATTGATACCAACCTATACCAAGGAAAGACATTATCAAGAGCCTTCTGCAACCTCTGGAAAAACCTAGAATTCTTGCCTGCTTGTGTGCCAATTTTATTGTTGCTGTTACCTATTCCCTTGTGCATGCACAAATATTTTGCCAATTTTATACCTTCCTGTATTATGCCTTTTAAAAATTGAACTACCTTTAATATTATAAAAAGTAATTTTTGGTCACTACACACACACACACTCGAGCGAGCGGCCACGCTTTCGCGAGCTCCGCCGTTTTCGCCTTTTGAGTGCGTGTAAAAGGCGCTTAATCTGGCAAGTGTGGTATTGGCGGAAAGCCCAGGATGTGCTGAAAAAGTGCCTGAAAGGCCCAGCATCCTGCTACAAACCGGCGAAGAATTATCGCCAAAAGAAGGAAATATGAAGAAAACAATTGATATTTCTTCTGAAAATCAAAAATATGCAAATTTGCCGGCAGGCGACATGCATGTAAATCCGGCCGCCGCGCGTGGTGACGTCACGGCGCCGAAGACTGCTGCTACGACCAGCGCTACAACAGCCAGCCCGGCCTCGCTCAACTGGGCCGACAGCGAGATGGCGGAGGTGGACGCCAACGACGACTACACAGTCGTAAAGAGCAAGAAAAGGCGCCGTATCTCACCGTCACCTGACCACGCCGCTAAACAGCCAAGCAGGCATGCTGAGAAGCCCAACTCCCAGCAGCAGAAGCGGCTAACAGGGCCGAGAACAGTGCCGCCTAAGGAGATCAAGGCAACACGCGCGAACATCGCCGACGCCAAGGCGAGGCAGGCCACTACCAACCACGAGAACTACATCTTCGTGGAGCTGTGCCCTGACATCCCGGACTACTCCTACCTCCGGGCAATGGGCGACCTGGTCGGAGGGCCCAAAAATATTACACAATTCAACAGGATGAACGGCCACTACATCGTGGGCCTCGCGAGCAAGAACCTCGCGAGCCGTCTGGTGGAGGAGGGCCTGAACATCGAGGGAACACTCCTCAAGGTCTTCCCCTTCCGCAAGAGGGCCGAGAGGATAATCGTGGCCAATCTCCCCGGCTTCGTAGAGGACGCCACCATCGTGCAGGCCCTGCGTAAATATGGAGACATCACCTCCATCGCCCCCATCATGATCAAAATGGGGGAGTACGCCTTCAGCGACGGCCGCCGGGAGGCGTTCATCCTGCTCCACGAGGGCGTAAGGCTGGAGACGCTGCCCACCCGTCTGACCATCCAGTCCAAGGGGGACACCCTATCGGCCTTCCTCTCTTTTGGAATCAAGTGTTCCAAATGCGGCAAGCAAGGCCACCGCAGAGCCAACTGCCCAGCGCTCGCCAGGCAAGGGAACGGCAGCCCCAGGCAAGCAGCGTATACCACCGACGCAAGGACTCCCCCCCCCTCCTCCTCCTCCTCCTCAGCAGCCAAGGAAGCCGGCACCGGCGCCCGCAACACCGGCGTCCCCTGTACAACCGGCGAAGACATCAACAGAGGCTCCGGCGATCCCCTCGGCGCCCCATCCTGCCGAACCAAAAGATCTTGCCCAGCCCGCCCCTGTTGCCCTCCCTGCTCCTGTGGCTGCCCCGCGGCCCCTCGAGCCCGCGATCCTTCCGCTCGACATCGAGATGTCGGAGGAGGAGCGGACCTCAACTCCCTCCACGCCTTCCAAGGGAAAACCCGCACTCTTCCAGCTGCAGGAGCACCTCAAGCAGTCCCCCAACCTCTCCATCGACTGGGACGGGCTGCCCGGTATAGACCGCGAGGACGCACAGCGGCTACTCACCTCTAAAGGAAAAATGGAGAAGCGAGTGGCCTCGCTGTCAAAAGCACAGGTCGCCGCCCTCGACCAGGTGGCCGAAACCATCAAGGCCTCGATCCCAGACTCCAACCACACCATCCGCAAGACCCTCCAGAAGACCAAGGGGGTGCTGCATAAGGGACGGCAACAATGAGCTACCGTCTCGCCAGCATCAACGCGCGAGGGCTCGCCACTCGGGGGAGGAGCCTTGCCCTTTGTCATCTCCTCAGGCAACATCACGTGGACATCGCGTTTGTCCAGGAGACAAACGCATTTCATCTGGGCAGCGGCCAAGACCTCTGCCTCGGCTACAGTGCTGTTGTATTGGCCCATCCCGTAGCCATCTCGGGATCCGGACTCGCCTGCGTCTTCGGACCAGGCGTAGCCGTGCTACAACAACGCATCCTGTGGCCGGGCCACATCGCCTTGGCAACCATCGATGTCCGCGGCGAGGAGATGACGGCCATCGCCGTTCATCTGGCGCATGAACCCCGGGAGAGAAACCGACAACTGGAGCTCCTGGCGGCGACAGCGGCACAGGAGGAGGAGGGGGCCTGCTGGATCATCGGCGACTTTAACATCAGGGATCGGGGCCCTCATCATCATCATCATCGGATGCCCTCGCCGCTCTTCTGGACCTGGCCGCGCTGGTCGACGTGGCCACCCAGTTCGACGCCGCCCACCTGCCCACCAGAGTCGCCATGCACGGCGACCAAGTCGAATCCAACCGCCTGGACCGGATCCTCGTCCCTGCTGGAGTCCTGGATCGCGTGTCCATCTACGCGACCAGCCACTACCACCTCTCGGACCACCGCCTCGTGCTGCTCCAGGTGGGCCCACCCACCACCGCCGTCTCCTCCCCCACCCAGCCTCGCTTGGCCGCGATGCTCCGCTCGGGCCTCGTTCTCGAACATCTGGCTGGTTACATCCGGGAGCTCGAGGAAGACACGGCGCACGATGACGACGACGGGACCATCTGGGATAGGTGGACCACCATCAAGGCGGGACTGCTGGCGGAGGCCAGATCCCTGCACGATCCGCGCCACACTGCCAGCGACAGCTACGTCTACAGGGCGAGACGTTACATCGCGGCGCAGCTCGAGGCCTCCTCCATCCGGGCCGACTACCCTTCGCTGCCGGACCTAGCACGCGCCATCCGCCTCCGACGCCCGGTCAGCGTCATCAGGGACGAGCAGGATAACATCATCGAGGGCCCCGAGCTTCGGCGGAGGGCGTTCGCGACCTTCCAGCCCCGCTTCGCCCGTCCCACCAGCGATCCAGCTTCGGGAGCTGCCTTCATCGCCAGCAGCGCGCCCACCACCACCCGCGAGCTGAGTGAGGAGGACCCGCTCCACCGGCCGGACATCAGCCCCAGCGAGATCGCCAACGCCATCGAGCACCTCCCTCGCGGAAAGGCCCCCGGCTGGGACGGCTTGCCGTGCGAGCTCCTCGTCGCCTTCAGCGAGGACTTCTTCGAGGAAGCTCTGGCCCGGGTGTTCGCGGCATCACGGCTCCGCGGTGCCCTGCCTCCGTCGACGCGGCGCAGCTCCATCTGCCTCGTGCCCAAGGCCCGCGGAGGTCGCGGCCTTAACGGCTACAGGCCCGTCGCGCTGCCCTCGGCCGACTACAGGGTCCTGGCCGCCATCCTTCACCGGCGCCTCAAGCCCCACCTGCGGACCCTTGTGCCGGAATGCCAGACTTACGCCGTCCCCGGGAGGTCCCCGTCATGGAACATCGCCATGGTGACGGACGCCGTCGAGGAGGCCACCGCCCTGGGCTCGCCGCTGGCCGTCATGGGCGTAGACCTGGAGTCCGCCTTTGACTCACTAGACCGCGGCTTCTTGGAGTCCCTGCTAACGTCCCTCCGCCTCCCGCCGGCCTTCAGGGCCTGGATTAACATCCTCTACGCCGGGGCGGACGCCACCATCCGGGCCGGAGGCTTCTACACCACCGCCTTCCCCCTCCTCAACGGCCTAAGACAGGGTTGAGCCGTGAGTGCCGCACTCTTCAGCATCGCCACGGGGCCGCTACTACGTCGCCTGGAGTCGACCCTCGGCGTGGGCCGACGCCGACGACATCGTCCTCCTGTTCCATCGCGACGAGGACTTCGAGCGGGTGGCGACTGTCTTCGAAGACTATAAGCAGGCCTCCGGAGTTGGCGTGAACCTCCGGAAGAGCGCTGGCCTCTGGTGCGGCGCCTGGCACAACCGCGGCGACTCCCCTCTCGGCGCCTCCTGGTCGACCACCTCCATCAGGGTCCTCGGGCTCGACATCGCCCCCAGGAGCACCGTCGCCCACCGGGAGCAGCATCTCCTGGCCCTCCTGGAGACTGCGTGCTGCAGATGGACGCCCTTCACCCGCGGCCTCTCCCTCGTCGGGCGAGCAAGAGCGGCGAACACGCTGGTGGGCTCTGTCATCCAGCACCACCTGCATGGCTACCTACCATCACCCCCGACCATCGCCAAGCTGCAGGCCCGACTGGCGAGATTCGTCTGGGGACAGGACCACACGGCGTGGCTTCCCGCCGATGTCATGGCGAGGCCAGTTGCCATCGGAGGCCTCGGCCTCCTCGACCTCGCGACCCAGCTCCAGCTCGCCTGCCTCAAGGGGGTGCTGGTCGCGCTCCGCGGGGGCAGAAATGCCTTCAGCTGGCTGGTCGGCGGCAACAGCGGGGAAGCCTGGATCCACCCTCCACCGGACGGCACCCGTCTCCAGCCCCGCCGTCTCCGGTTGCTGAAGCTATGGGAGGAGGCCTCCAACATCCTGGGCCTCAACCACCGGGCGGTCCCCACGGCTCAGCTGCTGGACCTCCCCATCATCGGCGGCTGCCGGTTCCTCCGCCCTCCCGACCTCCTGGCCCCCGCCCGCTGGAGCGGAGCCCGAGTCCGGGACCTCATCGAGGAGGAACACCTCATCGCCCGCCCTACGCGCTCGGCCCTGGCTGACGCCGCGGCCCTGGGCGCCTTCTGTCGGAGGCTGACCTCCGAGAACGCCGTGGGCTTCGGGGCGGAGTCCACGCCTTCATCCAGTTCCCTTGCTGCGGCCGTGGTGCTGCATGGGACGGCTACGCCGTTCCTCAACGGCCTCACGACCCGCTCGGCCCGACGGGCCCTGGATCGTCCGCGCCTCGCCGCCACGCCCATCTCCAGATTCCTGGCGAGATGGACGCCCACCATCAATCCACCATCCAGGATCGACTGGGCCTCGCTGCGGCGCTGCGCCTACTCGGGCCACGAGGCCGACGCGGCCCTCAAGTTGGCCCTCCACGCCCTGCCCCATCCGGCCCATCCTGCCTCGGTCGGCCCCTCTTGTCCTGCCTGCGGGTCCATCGACCGCTCCCTCGGCCACCGTTACTGGTGCTGCCGTTCCATCAGGCCTCTCATCAGAGAAGCCTTCAACATCATAGGGCGGCCCCCTGACCTGCAGGCTTGGATCTTCGGCGGGTCCGGCCTTGAGGACGACGTCCTTTCCATCCTGGCGTCGACAAAGTTGCGAATCTATCGCTACTTTGTCCAGGTTGGGCTCGGAGAAGCGGTGGAGGACCCGCTCATCGCCTGGTCCAGGACCCTCCAGCGCCGAGGTCTCCTACCTTTGTCCCTCTTGTAAATTTGTTTCATTTATGTATATATTTAATCTTCTATGTATATATTTCCTTCTCTTCCTCTCTCTCTCTCATGTGAGATGTAACATTGTCTAAGATGACAATAAATAATTTTTAATTGTCAATTTTCACACACACACACACACTCGGCCGTGCGGCACGCATTTGTCGAGCTCCGCCTTTTTCCCACCCTGGCGGGTGTATGGCTACCGGCAGTACGCCGAATTTAGCACGGGCTGAAAGCCCATTAAAAGCTGATCAAACGCCTGAAAGGCACAGCAACGTAGCACAGCCCTGTGCAGAGAAATCTGCAATTTTCAATTCGCAGAGAAATATCTCGAATACTAATGAGAGAATTGAAACTTATGCAAATTCTCCCGCCGGCGGAAGAAATGTAAATTCGGCCGGCCGTTCAACTTGGCGGCTCTCCCTTCTTCCAACCGCGGTGCCGATGCCCAAAGAAACTGGGCAGACTATGCCGAGAATGTGAATTCTGAGGAGGATGACAGCTTCACAGTCGTAAAAGGCAGGAAGAGGCGCCGCGACTCGCCGGATCTGCCTGCCATGGCCGCGCAGTCTAACAGCGCTGGCACTTCTCGCCGACAGCGACCGTCGACGGGACTGATGCCCCAGGTCCAGGAAATCAGGACCACGAGGGCACACGTCATGGAGGCCAGGGCTCGCCAGGCGTCCTGCACCGAGGAGCAGTGCTGTTTCCTCGAGTTCTGTCCGGAATACCAGACCTACCAGTACATGAAGGCTTTGGAAAAGGTGGTCGGAAGCACAGGAAACATTGTCCAGTTCACTAAGGTGAACGGGCAATACTTCGTCGGACTCGCCAACAGATCCCTGGCGGAGCGCCTAGTTCGAGAGGGCCTCGAGATCGAGGGAACCCTTCTCAAGACCTTCCCCTTCAGAAGAACTTCAATCAGAGTCACGATTGGGAACCTCCCCTTCTTTGTGGGAGACGCCGCCGTCATGGATGCTCTCTCCAGATACGGCCGAATAACCTCCATCGCCCCCAAACAGCTTAGGGTTGGAGAGTTTAATTTCACCGACGGCCGCCGGGAGGCCTTTATACTCCTCCATGACGGCATAACCGTCGAAATGCTCCCCTCTCGATTCGAACTGAGGATCAAGGGCGAGCCATGGCCAGCTTTCCTGACCCACGGAGTCAAATGCTCGAAATGCCGTGGTCAAGGTCACCGAAGAGCAAACTGCCCCCAACTCCATGGGCGTCCTACTACCGCCAGACGGGCCTCACCGCCCCCTTCCACCGGCCTTCCACCATCGACCGCACCTGGGCTGCCTGGACCGTCTCCGGCCGCGCCAACCCCACCGGCGCCTACCAGCCCAGCTGTCAGGCTTTCCGGCGCTCAACCAGATGCCCGAGTTGCGTCCCCACCATCTACGGCGCCCCGGCCGTCTACACCAGCGCCTCCGGCCTCATCTGTGCCGGTGGCGGCCCCTGTTCCTCCATCAGTGGCCCCTGCACCTGTAGATCCCGCGGGCCCTCGCTCGGCAGCAACTGAGCCGACGCCTCCCGCCAGGCCGGACTTCATTGCCCCGTGTGGCCCTCTGCCTGCACAGGGGACCCTCGGACCTGCGACCCACACACCGGATGTCGACATGACCACCACTGAGGAGCCCTCTGCTCCCTCACCAGCCGCAGTTTCAACACCCCCACTGCCTGCGCCTCAGCCTGCTGGGCCGACACCATCTGCTCCCCACAAAGAGGATCCGACACCGGCTATGACACCTCCGTCCCCACCACCTACCCCGATGGAGGAAGACCTGCCGCCGAACTCGGGTGATTGCATCGATAGAATTTTAACAGAGATCATCAGTTCCAAAATCGACGTTGGACCCTTGGTCGATGATGAAACCTCCTGGACCGACGCCATTGATGCCATCCTACATCCCCATTCTAGGGCGCCTTTCCTTGCGAGACTCTCGCCTATCTTGAAGAAAAACTACGCTGTCTTTTTCGAGGCGGCCATCGAGCGCGCTCAGGATTCCCATCCCAGGATCCTCAGCGGGTTGTCCGAGCTCAGGAGGGCCTTGGCTCCCAAGACTAGACGTCACCGCGGCAAGCGCTAACCTAATGTATATACCCCTCTCTTCTCTCTTTCTCTTTGAGATGTAACATTGTCTAGAAGACAATAAACTATTTTCAATTGTCACACACACACACACATCCACACACATGCACACTCATGCACACATACACACTCATGCACACACGCACAGACACATACATCCACGAAAATGCACACACATCTTTGCACACACGCACAGGCACACACACACACAAAGCCTTTATTAGGGACATGCCCCATACAGATTCTCCCAATTGGGTAAGGTAACAATCGTCTTGTGTTATTTACATAGGTAGTGAAATAGAAATAGAACTGGCTTTACTCCTCGTCTCAAATTCATTCACTTGTTGAATGGTCCTTACATAATGATGATCTAAAAATATTTATAGTAAGCTATTGCCTTTGATTTGTTTTCTGATATTTTGGAAAGCAATACGTAGGGTGAAATGTTGGTACATTTAATTTGTTGATAGGGCCTTCCTTTCTTCATCAAGGGCTGTACAATTAAGCAGGTAATGGGGGAGTTATTCAGTAATTTCCTTGTCACGCAGTGTACATATTAGGGTTTTGGCCTCAAACGTCAGAACGTGTTTTTTTTTTTTTTGAAGACTGTAAATAGTATTCTCGATTGAGCTATGCATCGTTTGACTGGTGAAGGAAAAATCATCGGTTAAGTAGCATTCTGTTTCTATTGACGTATGGAAATTTTTATAATGTGAATAAAGTTTGCACAGACACATACATCCATGCACACACACATCTACGCACAGAAAGGGGAAGAATACGAGCCAATGGTCGAGGTTCAACAAGGGATAATGAATGTTTTCAACAATAAAATGTTCACAAATGATCTTTATCATTAACATATACTTTCAATTTATAGCACAGAAATTTGAAATCTTTCAAATATTGTAAATAATACAATGTTATGATTCAAGATTTGTCTTTACCACAATAATCCGCTATGTAAAATTTTCTAATTGTGTATTTTACGAATACCTATCAGCAACAACAAACATATAAAAATATATCCGATTAATCAAAATGCCTAATATGATTGAATAGAGACACACAACTCTCTAAAATATACTTGACTGAACTACCAACTTTATTGAGATAATATAAAAGAACAAAGTATTTATTAATTTTATTATTTTTATTAACAGAGTGGTCATTTTTATGTTTATATTTTGCTACTCTGTGAATTTCCCTCGTGGCTTATCTTTTGTTTACCATTCATAGTTTGTCCTTGCCTGAAGTTTTTGTCTTCCCTAATTTTCCACGTGGCAATATAAAAGAACAAAAAGGAGCTTCTTGTGTACCAAATTTATCTAACCGCTATCAATAAACTGTTTTTAAAATAATTTAGGCAAATTCCTTAATGAATTGACGAATTTATATTAGTTTTAAAGATCATTTGTTGGTTGTACTTTTTTTTTTTTAATGTATGGCTAAATCAACCAATTTTGTTTATTTAGCTCTCAACGTTTCATTGACTCGCTGTTACTTCTCAGGAGAATGATTTCCCTGAGGAGAGGGACATCGAGTCACTAAACATCGGAAACTAAAAATTCATATTAAATATTATAATTTGAAAAAGTAAAAATCAATATCAGGTAAAAAGTTCCTTTTAATTTAAATTTGCAAGCTTTCGAGCAAATATACTGCTCTTCAACGGGCTGATATTCTATGTGTTTTTTTTTTTTTTTGCTTATCCCTAGTACACGTGGTACAGGCCATGATAATCATGGTGGGTAGTTAGCGACTGCTTTTTACTGTAAGCGCACCACATGTCTACACATGTGAAAGCAGTTCGACTTTGCACTTACAAATGTGCCAGAGCCCCGTTTGGTTACTTGCACTCGCTGGTGGGGTTGGACTTTTGCAAGAATCGGGGGGCCATTGGAGCATTTTTTTTTTTTAAACAGAAAAAAGTGTCCAATGCGGGGATCGAACCCGGGTCGTAGTGGTCGTAAACCAAACGGTTTAACCAGCCTTCCACCGACCCCCCGATATTCTATGTACAATCTCTAAATAATATATATATACAGAATAATTGAAAACTTTTGTTATTAGCATGTGCTCTCGCGGGCGTGCATCAGACTGTTACCAGCTAAAGTAATAGATATATTATACTGGGATTAAATATATTTACATTCCAATAATTATTAATATTTAGATTATTTGTCAGGGATATTGTTATATTGGGTTGGGAGGTCAATTTTTCTATTGATGCTATTTATTTTTGATGATACCAGTGCTTCCACGAATAATCGTTGTTGCTTGCTTTCTATGTCGTGATAATGCGCTATTGCTTGTTTGAGATTAAATGTGTGTCCAGTGGTGCAGGTGTGTTGATATATTAAGGATCTATTGTCTTTGTATCTTATGTTTCTCTCGTGTTCTGTTAGTCTGGTCTCTATTGTCCTACTGGTTTCTCCTACATATGTGGCATTACATTTCTCACATAAATATTATAATATTAAAACAGTAGATCCTCCCTGTAAAGGACACATAATTGCAGAACCAAAGTGTCCTCTAGGGAGAGGTGTCCTTTTACCGGAGAGTTGCTAGATTGTAAAAATGATAATTTTGTAAATGAAAACTGTCCTTTATGGAGAGGTGTCCGCTAAAGGGAGGTTCTAATTAATAGGAACATTATATATAAATTTCCATGCGCAAATTAAAAAAAGAAAGAAACGAAAGTTACATTATCACAAAAATAAAAGTTACAAATCCTGAAATGGGTTAATATTAATCGAGAAATAAAAATATTATTGTGAAAAAAATAGTACAAAAGTAACATTGTACTGCGATAAGGTGAATAAATTAAGAAAAAGGCGTCTCCTTATCGTGTAACTCCATCTTCAACTTTCAGTTGCACGATAAGAAGATGCCTTTTTCCTAAAAAATGCCTTGTCATATAGGGATTTATGTGTGTATGACAACTCATGTGTAAACTGTGTTAGAATGGTAATATGTAAATAGAAGAACATAAATTTTATAGGAAATTACATATTTTACTATTTATTCCTATATCCCTATGTACAAATACCTGTGTTGAAACAACCAAAGAAGGCCATAGTAAAAGACAACCCTATAAATAGACCAACGTCTCCAAAACGAACTTCGCCCCAAGTTATCATCCCATGCAGGACTTTAGAAGAAAGCGTCCTGCCAAGCCATTTTTCACTTCCCGGGCAACGCGCCAAAGAAAGAAAAAAGTTCTAAAAATGCCCTCTGCTTGAGGACGAGCAAAAAGTGATGGAAAAGAATGACAATTAAGATTGGGCCGATATTCCCGATGGAAATAGGAGATGCTAAGGAGATGCAGGGGCGATAGGACTTTCCTTATCTTCGGACCCTGGGATAGACAGACAGACAGCCAGTTGTTGGTTGCTGATAAGACGGCCAGCCACATGGCGCTCGGGGTTCCTGGAAAGGAAACTCTTATTAGCTGGAAATATCTTCATTTACGGGCTGCTAACCAGGATGGATGATTTTTGAGCCCCGATGGACGCATAGATCTGAATATTGTTGCATCAATTTTAATGCGCCCTACATTTATTCAAAATATTCTATGATATTTAATATTTATTTAAAACAGATTATTTAGATTATCATCATTCCTTTTTATAGTTGCATTCCTTTTGTAATATTTTATTGCACATATATTTTGATTGGTTACTGGAGGAAGAGAGGACCTAGAAGAAGACTGCGGATCACGACCTACGAGGAAGACCACGAATGAATAAACACAATAACTTTAAAGGGTAATTTATTTTTACTTACTTTTATTTATTTACTTTTACTTATTTGCTTTGAATATGGAAACCCGCTCGGGAAACGTGTATAACACCAAGAAGGAAGAAACCAAGGACGATGACTTTGCAAAGTTGCAACTTGGTGCAACAATATATACAAAGCACTATATACATTTCCCTTTTGGAGGGGCCTGGGGATGGGTGGCCAGGGGATTATCGCCGGTTAATTCGTATGACTCTTATTAGTATTGGCCTCTTAGAGCTAGCTCTACCTTCTCATATCTTATTTTTGTCCATAGTGCTAAATGACGAATTTAGTTTCAATCAAGATATCATGTTTTTAGAACGTAACGGTAATTAATTTGTCCGTTTATATACACATGCATATGCTTTCTTTCTTCTCTTTTTTTTTTTAACAATTGAAAGTTAAAAGAACTATTGAATCATATTTATAATCAATTGTTACAAAAAAAAAAAGATAATATAAAGTGTAATATAAGATAATGAGGTGAATAAAGGGGATATAAAAATGTAGAGAAATATGCAGTTGTTTTGAAAATAGAGCAATCCATACTTAATTCATTAGATAATAAAAGGCATATATTGGATTTATGCCTATATATGCCTTTTATTATCTAATGAATTAAGTATGGATTGCTCTATTTTCAAAACGATTTTAACCAGTTTTGGTACCGACGCGCTTCGCCTAGCCAGAACAATGGAAAGGCTTAGACTTTCTATCAACAGTTGGAAATTACACTTACATTTTAATCACCAGTGTCTCGCCGCAAGCAGGCAAAATAAACAGTTGTATATGTACAAATTTCTTCAGAAAGGGAGGCTTGAGAGATTCCTCCTCCAGACAAGGACAATGATGGGAATCGTTGATCTTGCTAAAGATAAGTGTACTAGTCGATGAAATATCGAAATACAAAGCTTCGTAGCGATGCGTTTTATTTATAAGAGGACGTCGTTAGATCCAATTTTGATCGAAATAATTACAAATTACCAAACGAAATAACTGGACTGAAGGAATAAGCAAATCATCAATCCCCATAGGCCCATCAAAATATTTAAGAAAAAAAAACATATAAAGGAACTTTATACTAGGCCATGTGAATAAATTGTTTGAACACACATACACTGTAATACAACTTGACGGTCAGAAGTATATTGAGTATATGCTTACAATGTGTCAGATAATAACTTGGTGACTAACAATATAGATAGATTGGATTGCTACAATAATTAAGGTGAAGGAAGCAATGGTCTATTTAGAGATCCAAGCAGATGTAGTTCCCATGTACTAGAACGAACAAACTGTTGCTTTAGATCGCTACGCAATTCTCAGAAAACTCTTAATTAATTACCAGTTCATTCTAATTAGATTGTGATACTCATGCATCTATAAAAGTAACACTCAAGACTTTTGCTATATAGATAATTGAGTTGTTGTTGTCATATCCAATGAAGAGCCTCAGATGTCTCCATGCATCTCTATCACATCAGTTGCAATGTCTACTATCAAAAGGTTAGAATCCTTTGATCATAATCAACAACAAGTCTCCAAGGATATGTGTCTTATTACCAAAACTTCGAGCTTTCGGGTATTCCTGTAGAAGGGTCGTTATACCCGAAAGCTCAAAGTTTTGGTAATAAATAATGTCCACTATCTTGGGTGTGTGAAGTTGTTGCTCTGGGTCCATGTCAATTTTCTGCAAGACTGCGGCCATTGCTTGGCATGAGAATATGTGGGTAGGTGTTAGTTCCACGCCAGGACAGTTGTTACATGTGATAATTGAGGTTGATTATATATACCTAATCGGTGGTTATAGTGAGGCAAATGCATATATTGACATTCAACTTTGACCAATGAGTCCATCAGCATTGCATAAACAATTTGTTGGTCGCCTCTCTTGCTCAAGAACAATTTGGATCATCTTCTTTTGGAAATTAACGTTTTGAACTCTTCTCCACCGAACATTTCTTTACCCACTGGGCTGCTACCTTTCTGGACTCAATCTCTTAGGCGGATCATTTCATAATTCTACTCTTTTGAGGACACTTTGGACTAGACAACCTCACAAATTTCCGTGACCAGCTCAACTGCTAGTTCTCGTTTGACCACTTCCTTCCTGTTTTTTTTCCTTCATCACCTGTGGAGACGGGAGGGCGATCCGTGGCAGATAATGATTACAACAATGCTACATCAAAATCTCAATGGTTTTCGAAAACTTACGTTTTATGTACAGAAAAGTTGATGAAAGAAGATTGTTTGCTTACGTGTTTTTTTTTGCCAAATGTCGATATATACAAAGGCTGTGTAACTACTATGCTAACTATTTGACAATTTAATTTAACCTAATTCCATAAATCATTTGAATTTGACAAACGCTGGTGTTGTGGTTTTGTCATTAATTTGAGTCAACTTGTTTGCAGAAACTATTAATTGATTGCGTAGGATACTTGCGACTTTTTTGACGGGAGATGTGGCTTTTCATATTTTATAGATCAATATATTCCTGACAAAATTTCATCAATATTGTAAAAAGTTACAAGAAGTTACAAACGTATTCATTTTTACAAGAAGTAAACAACTTTCCAAATAAAATTCAGTAAAAAAAAAACATTATGAGATAACTAAAAACATACGTCTTTTAGAAATATTTATATATCGGTTGGCAAAATTAAAATATCAAATATGGAAGAGAGTAGAGAAACAACAAAGAAAACAAGATGAAGAATACTTGTCGGCTATAAAATTAAATAAGGAAAACGATTTGAATAAGAGTTCAGTCAAAATTCGCAACAAAAGATTCCAAAAATCTTTAGGGGTTGTTATTAAATTGTGAGGATCGACGCGATGCCGGGGGAAAATTCTTCTTAAAAAAAATGAAAATGAAACTTTAGAAGGAATCCAATACTTGAGGTGGCTTAGAGGGGACTCGGGGTATTGTTTGGGATTCTGAGGACACTTTTAGAAAACCTCTACATCCCCTCAGGCATTCTGTTTTAACAAGATCTTAGATTTTAAGTTCTATTTATTGGTAACTTTTTACCTCTCTCATCTTCGCCTCAATTAAAATTTTAACGTAAGATTATCTTTGAGAGGAAAAATATAGATTAAGATGGTCAAAATGTAATAAAATTATTTGTTATTCACAGATTGATATAACGATTCATGTCGAAAATCTTTCTTATTATTATTTTCTAATAAAAGTATATAATATTATTTATATTTTTATAAATATTTTTTGTGCGGTTTTTATTAATAAAATATGAAGATTTCAGATGGTTTCCAAGCGATTTTACAAACAAATTCATGAGATAAAATAATAAACCGTCTAATATATTTGTATATATATATATTTTTTTTCATAATTATATATATATATGAATATTCTTAATATTAAGGATATATTAAATAAATATTTATACTAGTCAATTTTTTTTAAATTACATTTTCTTATATTATCTCTATCTCTTTTAAAATTATTCAGATATAAAAACATTTTAATATATATATAAAGTTTTCTATATATGAATAGAACAATCGATAATTAAATCTTCAGATAATCAACCCAATATATGTCTTTTTATTATCTAAATACACTACGTGACATTGAATTTGCAACGCAAAGAATTGGTGGGTAAAAGTAATGAAAATTTGCATAAAGAGAGTACCAGTAATGAGAAATAAACGATCTTTATTAGAACAGAATACAGCTATACACTGAGTGACATTGCCGTCCACTCTATATGTTGTGGGACCACCGCTATGTCAACACGTCTTGGTACTGACTCAATGAGGATGGTGTCCTGAGGGATGGCTGTCCTGTCAACCATCAGCTACAGTTTATCTTCTGAACGCGGTTGTGGCAGCGCACGCAAACGACGTCCAATTATGTCTCAGACGTGTTCTATAGGTGAGAGATCAGTAGAAACTGGTGTCCATGGAAAAATTGAAGTTTCATGCAGTGCATCTAGGCTGATGCTTGCTGTGCGAGGTTGGGCGTTATCCTGCCGACAAATGGTATTTGGTACCCCCCGAAGGAAGTATAGCATCACTGGCCGCAGCATGTCATCCCCGTATCGTTGGGCCGTCATAGTGCTCTCAATACGAATCAGAGGTCATCTGGTATCATAGGCGATGGCTCCCCAAACCATAATGTCGCGTTGTCGTGAGGTGCGACGTTCCACAGATGCGGCCGTATTGGACCTGTCATCAAGACGGCACCAATCTCTTACTCAGTGGCTGTCATTGTTTAAACAGAAGCGAAATTCATCTGAGAACACTACCCTGTGACATTCATCTGTCCATGCGGCTATATCCTGACAGAATGGCAGATGGAGATATCCGTGCAGTTGGATCAATGACAGTCTTCTCAACGGGCGCCATGAGTGTAGGCCGCCGGCGATCAATCTGCTTATAATGGTTCTAGTCGATATGGGAGAATCAAGAGTGTCGTGTACATCCTCCATATTGGCAACAGAAGTGGACTATGAGGCCGCCAACACCATTAATATGCTGTGGTAAATTTGAAAGGCAGCGTGAGAACGCCCTAATACCTCAAACATATTTTTAACGCCTTTCTATAAAGTTTTTTTATTTTTTCCTAACGAGTACAAAAGATTTTTGTCAAAACGTCGAAAAACCTCTACTGTCCGAAGTGTCTCTTATTTCAAGAACATAAAATAGGATGGTATTACGGTATAGATTCTCAATTCTCTGCAATAGAGATATTTAAATGAGTGCTTAATTTCTCTCAATTAGCCCGTCATAAAAACATAATCCACACACTGTTATTATAATAGTAATTCATTGAGCGCACTTACTTAACTATAGCCCAATACTTTTCAAAAATCACTATCCATAGTCAAAAATATTTTTTTTTTAAAAGAGCCGATCATTCTTAGCGCACTTTTGACTTCCAACTGTTTATTAAAGAGCAACTAAGGAATATCATTATACAAATATTCCTTTTCACTATTGAACCACGGACAGGTCAGTTTTGGTGTTTGGCTGGGAAGTTAGTACCCGAATGCCATATCAAGAACATAAATATAGATAACCTAGAATTCCTATACTCTTTACTTACAACAGTCGATCTCGGATGCTAAGAAACCATCCGCTCTCATTAGAACCGGCCTAGACCAGCCTTGGGCGGGGAGTTTTTGTCGAAGTCAAACTATAGAATAAAACTCCAGCTCATACTTACGGTATTTCTATTACTTTGAATTTAACCAAAGGAATAACATGTAAATACCTCCTTCCACTATGTCATAGAACAGATCAAGAGCAGAGTTCGTCCAGAAAGTTTTCGCTGAAGTAAACTACTGGAGAAGACTCAGAATACATACGATATTTTTAAATCTTTCAAGTTAATAATAAACCAAGGAACCAACCAGTGAATGCTTTCTTCCACTAGAACAGTCAGTTGTTTGACGAGGAAGTTTACACAGAAGATAAACTATAGAACAAAACATCTCCCAGCATACTTCGGTTATTTTTACTTCTTTCAATTCCAGAGTAACCAAGGAATCAGTCTGTAAATACTTCCTGCCGCCACTGGGTCCATAGCACGACAAGCAGCTTCCGTCAGGAAACGACTTCAGGAAATTGTCACCGTAAATTCGATGGAAGATCGTCGCCGAATTTATCTGCAATTAGTCGTCCTAGGTTCCTCGTAAAGTGGTGTTCTTTCGGTGCATTATGAACCGACTGCTGAGTAACACACAGAAGCAACATATTACTCCATGTTTCAAATAGCCTCTTTATCAAATTAACGTCATCGATTAAATTTGATACTATCATTTTTAATGCTATTTAAAAAAGTATACATGTTAAAACTATTTCAACAGACCTCTTATGCGGCAGCGGATTACAATCCTCCCTTTTTAATATCTAATTTTATATTCAAGAGATAAAAATAACTATTGAAAAACAGGAGAAATATTTTCAACGATGTAAAAATTTAAATCCGGGAAGTTTACTTCCGTTCAAAATATCTAATTTTATATTTCAAAGAAGAAACACAAAAAGAGGAAGTTGAAAGAACCAAATGATGTAACGAATAAT
Source organism: Cordylochernes scorpioides (assembly GCA_030710605.1). NCBI lineage: Eukaryota > Metazoa > Arthropoda > Arachnida > Pseudoscorpiones > Chernetidae > Cordylochernes > Cordylochernes scorpioides. The sequence continues at coordinate 29,781,987 of CP092879.1, forward strand.
TATTCTTTTTAAATTTCTCATCAGTCATGACAAAGACTAAAAACGTGGCACAAGTCAGCCATCATTCAAACAACAAGAAACATGTATGCTTTCTTTCCATCTGGTATATAGTAGGAAGTCCATAAATTTGAAGGAAAGAGTCAAGATGGAACAAAAACATTGGAACAAGAGGTCCACACACTCCTTCGGACGATGTTCATGAAAGATTCTTTAATCCAGCAAGGCACTAGATGAAGACTCTGTTAACAATTTTTCAAAGACGTCAACAAAGAATCCTTTGATGTAAGCCCTTACGTGAGGTGCGTGCTGGTTTTAAAAAAATCCCCTGGAGTGAGAAGATAGCGAGGGGAGGGGGGTTAAGAAAGATGAGTTGAAGGGGGATTGGAGAAAAGTCTGGAAGGGGGGCTGCAGGCTCCAAAGAGGATTATTGCAAATGTGGGGAATGGGGGGTTATTTTTACACCTTTCATCTGATCACACCCCTTGTAGATATTTCGGGGTGCCCATATAACAAAAGTTTAATCTTAAATACAGTAAGATTTGGATATAATGCTATCCCTGTTATAACGATTCCCCGCTTACTGCGTTAGTCCCGATTTCAAATAGCCTCTTTTTATATATATATATCACTATCAGTCTATAGTGCTATCTTGTTCAAGACCTAGAAATAAGGTTATAACAACATCATTTTACACTCTATATATATTCAACATTTATACTATAATAGAGATCCTGCTCTGCTTTTACATTTGGATACAATCAATAAAGAAATCAAGGATTTGGTTTCTTTTCTCATTTCTTTTATTTCTCGAGATGTCGGCCTAACATCCCCTCAACACGGAGATCCAGAAGTACAACTTCTGAAGTTTTTGTACTTCTGAATCTCCTTGTTGAAGGGCATGTTAGCCCGAAAGCTCGAAAAATAAAAGAATTGAGAAACCAAACCCTTGATTCCTAATTGATTGTATCAAAATTCATATTATAGTTTCATATCTTCTTAAAATATAGCAATTCCTATATATATTGAGACGTTACAAAAAACAATTTTCAATTGTACATAAATTCCTTTAAAATGTTACTTTAATTTTTCATATGTTTATTTTCAATTTCTTTTTCCATTCATTAAAAGTCAATGATGTACATACTAAATTAGTAAAAACTCAATAAAAACGATATGTAAAAATATACATAAACAAATGGCTTGTAAAAGAAAGCAGCAATAAATTAGTTTAGGCAAAATGTCTATTTCATTAACAAACATTTCACTTTTAAAATAATAAACTTTAAAAATAAAGTTTTACTAAACTAAAATTAGCGTTTTAAAATAAAAACGTGGCATTATATATATAAGTAAATTTCTAGATTAAAAAGGCGTTTATTGAATAAAAATTAGTTAACATACCGATATTTTGTTTGGAAGAAAACATCAATATTTATCAAGGTACAACAATGCGCATAGATCTAACTATGAATTTTGGGGATGAAATCTTTCACTCTTCTTTATTATATAGGAACAATTTCAACAATTATGTGTGTAAAAAATTTTAGTGAATTTCTACAATTATAGAAGCCTAATTCCATAGTTTCGTTAAAACACAATCACCAAGAATAAACCTACAAATGTATACTATATATAAAGAATGAACAATATCGTACTTATATATCAATCTGGTGGATGGAAATTTGGTGAAATCACTTGAAAGGTTCACCACGGATTAATTCAACATTCCCAAAAATCTTTTCCTCTTTAGAACACTAATTATAAAAAATTGTTATATACATTAAAAAAGAAATAAAGTTAAAGGATTCCATCATCGATTTATCCAGATACAACATCCTATTTATATAATGTAAAGGAACGCAATGTCACTCAGTTGAAATTATGTGGGCATACACTCATGGACAAAACTTAAGGAAGTTTTACCTTTTAGCATTATATCGGGATTCAAACAATATTTCTGAAAGCCACACTCATTGACAAAACTTAAGGAAGTTTTACCTTTTGGAATTGATATACACTGGTCCGCAAAATTGAAGGAACAACACATGTTTAAGAAAAAGAAAAGTTATATTAAGGGATATATATCAAGTTTTGGTACATTCAGAAGCTTCCATGAATTAAGAGAGTATGTAAAACAGAAAAACAAATAAAGTTGTTCCCAATATACAAAATACCACCGTCTACGTTGACTCCGCCTCCAGCACGTGCCTGAGTCTTTCTCAAAGCGTCCTAATTTTACGATCCACTAGATTTTTATTGAACCTTTTTGTTTTTTAAAGTTTTCATGGCTTATAAGCAACATTTATCACAAGGAAAAAATGGCAAGCTATTGGAAGGATGGAAGCAGGCCAATCACAGGCAGAAGTAGCAAGATGGCTTGGAGTGACAAGAAACGTTTTCTCAAGGCTTTGGAAAAAATCTCAAACGACAGCTAATGTTGCCAGAACACCCGGACAAGGACGGCCAAGGGTCACAACGTTAAATCAAGACCGTTATTTGAGTCTCCTTGTGCGTCGCAATAGAAGAATGACAGCATCGCAACTACGAAGTGACTTCAATGCAGCTACAGAAGTCTTAGTATCAACTGATACAATACGCAGAAGGCTTCACAAGAAGGGCCTCTATGCTCGACGACCCATAATTTGTGTGTCATTGACACCACCTCAAAAGAGAGCAAGGAAACTTTGGTGCAGACAACATGTCGCCTGGAATCCAGATGAATGGAGGCGTGTAATGTTCACTGATGAGTCCAGATTCTCTCTAAACAGCGATTCTCGTCGTGTCTTTGTCTGGAGAGAGGTAGGAACCCGAAATAATCCCCGGAATATGGTTGAAAGGGATCCCTACAGAAGCCAAGGTTTCATGGTCTGGGCTGGAATCTTCTTGGGCGGTCGCACACCACTCCATATTTTTCGGCAAGGAACCCTGACTGGACAGAGGTATCGGGACGAGATCTTGGCAGCATATGTGATGCCTCAAGCATTGGAAATGGGAGAAAACTTTCTTCTAATGGATGATAATGCCCGTCCACATAGGGCTGGTGTGGTCGACACTTTTCTCCAAAACCATGCACTTGCTCGGATGAATTGGCCAGCTCGATCCCCAGACCTAAATCCCATTGAGCATGTATGGGACAACCTAGGACGGCGGATCTCATCCCTCCCCCCAACCCCCTCCTAGAAACACTCATGAGCTAGAAACAGCCTTAACACAAGAGTGGGCGTTGATTCCACAGGAGCTGATAAACTCCCTAATTCTTAGTATGGGTCACCGATGTAGAGCCTGTCTATCAGTTAAAGGCGATCACACCCCATATTAACAACAATATCCAAGATATTTATGCACTGACTGCAAGAAGATCATTGCTTGACCGGCTAATTTGCATAAAATACGTGTTAGAATTCCTTGATTTCGGGTATTCTAATCAATAATGGAATAATAAATTTGTGTATAAATTTCATTGATAAATGTTCAATAAAATTTGAGATAAATGAAAAAAATATGTTGTTCCTTTAATTTTGCGGACCAGTGTAATTAAGATAATAACTCTGAAAGCTACACTCATGGACAAAACTTAGGAAGTTTTCCCTTTTAGCATGTATATCGGGATTCAGATAATAACTCTGAAAGGTATTTAATACACAGTGACCTTTATTGAAGACAAGTGAGATAACCAAGTGTGTACAAAATGTATTTGAACTGTACTCTCTTGCACAAATTAAACAGTTTTTTCTACTTTCATAACTCTCTTTATTGGCAATTTACTAATCAATACATTGGTAAATTAACTATATTTTAATTCAATATGTCTTTATCACATCTAAAGTTTCTTATAGATTTTTATTATTCAAACTAAATATATATAAAATATTCTTCTCAAAGAGAGCACAATACATTTATCTCTATAACTATAAAAATAATGAAAATATTAAAATCTGCGGAGATAAAAAAGAAATTGAATTGAGTTAGATAAATAGAAAAAAAAAGAAAATTTATACCACTAAAGGCTTGGCAAAATTCCAGGAGCCTTAGCATGGTTGTTTTAAATCAAATTTTGTCAAACAAAAAGGGAAAATAAAACCCATTTTCTATTTTAGAAAAGGATTATGAAAAACAAAGGGGGAAAGAACTGTCGGAAATAAAATATCTCATTTAATTTTTCCTTCCATTGAACAAAGTGGAACGCTGCTGTTGTCAAATATTGTTAGGAAATAAACAAATTTGACGGATTTGGAAATAAATTTTAGTGTGAACTAACTCCATCAAGCTCTTTAGTTTTATCGCCCGGGAAAAATAGAAAATGGATTTATGAAGCGGCTCCAACTTTATCTCCCAGTGAGATGAATATCGAAAAGTTTATTATTTTCTTCCGATTCTATTAGTTTTCAATTTGGGAAAGTTTTTTATTTTTTTTATTTTAGAGGGAAATAAATATTGACACAAATGACTTAAGTTGTCAGTTTGTTGAGTTGAAGGTATATTGTAAACACACACTCGCTCTGTGTGGGCTCTCTGAACTATTTTGGTGTTTTTACGATGTTAAGATGGGTTCTCAAGTCTTGACGATGGATAACTTAATGTCTTAGAGAACATAAATCAATCTTCATCGGTATTTGTGGAAATTATCCGCTTTATTACCCGTGGATGGATATCGGATGGATAGGATCGAGAATCCAATAAGCCATGGAGAATAACTTGTCAAAATCATGCCTGGGAACATATACGAGTACATGGGGGTTCTAAGGTTACCTCTTCCCATTGCAGACGGTGCAATGCAGGTTTATAAAAATATTAAATATTATAAAAATCTTTATTAAGACCTGTTGGTCTTATACAGATTCCTTGAGCAGAAATGTAGGGTACATACAGGAAAAGCAGTAATAATACCAGTAATCAGCAATGTTATTTTCAGTGTATCAAATAAGGGGGGGGGGGAGAAAGGAAGGGCTTAGCATAAACTTATATACAAGTAGTGAACAAGCAGTTCTTAAAGAACAATAGAGTATGATTCTGTGACAGAAATATACATAATTATCAGGCATCTTTATAGTTTTATACATGGAGATGGATCAAGGGTAGAGGGTTATCTATAGTCGAGATATTAAGTCCTAGGGGTTAATTAATTTGTTCATTCTCCCAGTTGTTCAGTAGAAGCCACCGAATTCATTGAGATACTTCAAATATCACTTGCAGCTTTATAAAACATTGAATAGCTAAAAGTAAAGCTTCAAACTGGCAATATACAAGATACCTACATTACCGAAATGGTCACGTTTCAACAAAATTTTGATTCAAATATTCTACTCGATAAATAATCTACGTTAAATTCATATTATGATATAGTAATGTGAGAACACACAATAATAAACGTCTATGTGCAATTTTTTGGCTTTAAAAAAAACTAGTAAAAGGTTGTCCCAAAAGTTCATGTTTTTTTATGTGTTGTTTTTCTTATTACTTGGCGAATAATATTATTACGGCGAATACATAATGCAATTACTTTATACATAATACAAAGACATAGCGGCGAATAATATATTGGTATTTTTTTTTTTTGCAAGTGTTTACGAACTTTTGGGACAACCTTGTAAAAAAGGAAAGAAAAATGGGAAGAAATTGTAGAAGATGTAAATAGGTTGACCTGAACTTTATGCTGAGTCACGATGGAGCAGAATGAAGGCAGACACTAACCAGTACCTGCCGCAGTCCAAGGTATTTATCACAACATAAGCGATGATCACTTGATGACCTTCAGGCTGAGGTTAGATGAATCCATCATTCTCTTCTTTTTGCTGACAGATTCTAACGTCCCTTTGTGTTGAATATTTATAGGTTTCCTTAGGATTCCATCTTCTATCTTGGAGAATAAACGATTTCCTTTAACCCCTTCGTGGCTTCATTAATATCCTTCAGACAAACGGAATGATTCATGCCCCTTTCTCTCCCTGGGGTCAAATGCTGGCTGGCATGATGATGATGATGATAAGATTAAAGCACTTGTCATCGCAGAGATGGATATCTTCACTCATTACTCTGTTTCTCCTTTATGTGCAAAAATGCTTTTTTTAAGGGAGCGAGGCTCTTTTTGGCCATGAATATGTTCTCGCCAAATTATATTTTTGTAAAAATCCGGAACTACTGCTTTGTAAGTTGAGATACTTGTTGACGGATTGAGATGAGCTTTACAGCTTTCACATAGGATGTCAGATATAGTTTATTATAGTTTGCTCTGATGAAGACCATTAGCTGAATGACCATTAGCGATTAAATACGTGAATATATTGTTCATATTTTATGTGTGTGTGAAAATTCTTTATTCAATTTTTGTATAATCATATGGTAGATTGCACTGGCTAAAACAATGGAAGGGTTTATCATCGATGAGCCCAGAGTATATACTTTTCTGTTTAGTGATTGTTTAAGTATTTCTGTTACAATAGAACCTCCATGAGAGGATACCCGCGCTAGAGGACACCTTTCATTTGCAAAATTACCAATTCTACTATTTAGCAACTCTCCGGTAGGAGGACACTCTACCTAAAGGACACTTTAGCTCTGCAATTAGATGTCCTTTACAGGAAGGTTAAACTGTATATAAATAATTAAATGGGTTTATATTATAAATAATCAATGAAGATATATGAATATATGAGGGTTTATGATTGTTTGTATAGCAAACCAATGTGTTATTTACAGCTGTATGAAGAAACACTTTTCACAATTTAATAATTCAAACATGACCTTATACCTTGATGGACTCGTGATTTCTGAGTAGCTTATCCAGTTCTGCAAGCCTCTCGCAATGATTTCTCTCACCATCCTTCTTTAGCAACCACCACAAGTTGTGGTCATGGAATCTTCCCAACTCACAAATAGTCATCCCGGTCTTCTCACCATATGTCATCAGTCAGTGACTCTGATGTCCAACGGTTATCTTTCTCTCATTCTGGCTACGGCCCATCTCTTTTGCAAGCATATATACATTAATCTAATCAAATGGGGAGTTTATAGCTACCAAGACGAATGTGCCAAAACGTTATCTCTACGTGTTTAACCAAAAGAGCTTACACCACATAAATAAAACAAACATTCGATTCCTATAAAATTGGCTCAAAGCGCCATCTATTGGAAGTCTGCAATCTAGAAGACTCAGGTCTCGGTGACAAAGCGACACTACCAGTTTTATCAACACCCGAGTCTACAAGATTGCCGAGACGGTCTATAAATGGTGCATATACTTTCAGTGAATAATTGATTAAATAACAAATCATCACTGATTAAAGAAATTAATATTCCCGTGAATCGAATTGGCCTCACCGCAGTTTCATATACCTTGTTTATAATTATTATTGTAAATTATTTTTAAGTGATCTTTATAACACCATTGTTATCTTATTGATAAAAAACATTTTGTTTATCTTAATTAAACGACGTCATTACTACCGTGACAATATTTTGTGCGTCCTTTTGACAAGAATGGCGACTTTTATATGTTCCTTTCTTATAGTGATTATCCTTATGACAAAATTTCCACTTAAAAACTTACAAGCCATGGTTGATGAGAATATTCTTATGAGATTAGAATGTGGCATAAAAACAAAGTTCCTCGCACGCATCTTCTTATCCGAGAGTAAATGGTCATTAGCTGAAGAATAAAAAGATGTCGGAATGCGTTTGGTATAAAACAATAAGAAATACCTATGGGGTTGCTAAACAACACTCGTTTTCATTGTTGTGAAGTGATAATTATAAAATTCTACCTAAAGAGTTATTGATTTTATTAAAATTTCGCAATTTTTAAAAAATGTGTAATGTATAATTATAATGGTATTTCTCTCCTCAGTCGACAAACCTGATAAAAGGAACGAATGCTTTACTAACAGATATTCAGAAAGAGATGGGGATAGGAGAAACCAATCTAATAAAAAATAATAAAGAACAAACATCACATTGTAATGATGTAAGTCTATCTTAACGACAATTTTATTCATTAGCTTAGCAGAATAAAAAATTGCTTAACCCTAGAATATGCAAGCATGGACTATAACTCATTCTCACAGCAGCTGCACCAATTAAAGGAAGATAATAGAGAAAAATACCTTTACTGAATAATAATGTTTTATTTTGCAGATTCTCCACCCATTTTTCTTTTCTTTAGAATTATTGGTCTATTTTCATGGGCTTTATTTATATATATACTAGAAATGAGTTAAAAGTAATAATACAAAAGAACGTGTTTTAAAAATAAACAATTCGATGATAATAAATAACAAATATTGTTAGGTTTATTATTATTATTATTATTGTATTTGAGCAGATGACAGGAGACCTGACAGACAAGAATGGATCAAGGCCAGGGGACCATCTTATCGAGGAGCCACTAGGAGAGGCCATAGAAAGACTGCTGGAGAGCTGCACGACATCAGGGGACCATAACGGCAAGGGCCACAGCACTGACCAGGAGTCAAGATAGCAAATGTAAATATATTTTTTTACTTTTACTGTTGTCATTTATTGAAGTTGTAAATAAAAATATGTAAATAGACTGACCATTCGCTACACTTTTTAGAGAAAAACTTGTAACTTTTTTGAAAAATAAAATGTATTATTGTATTTTATTAATTAATTATAATTCATATTCATAGAATTTTATTGTTACTTATCATCATTTTTTTGTTGTTTTTTTTTCTTCTTCTGTTTTTTTTGTGTTATAAATACAACTAAATCGCATTAAATCGTAATGTAATTCTCTTTTGTTGTTTGAAATAAATCGAATTGAGTCAGCTCGTTCTTTCTAGAAGAAACTTCAAAGAAAACGTGCTAATAAATATGATAAGATAAACAACATTTGAAGGCAAAAAATCTACGATTGTAAAATCGAACAAATTAAAAATAAATAAGTCTATTAATATTTGGAAAATAAAAATAAAACGATCATGTGAAGCAAAAAATGACGAAAATTTTAGTATATAGAGGGCTATTTTTTTAGTTAAGTATCTTTGGAGGAGATAGCCTAAAACTTTACAACTGTAAACTCTGTTAACCTATTATCTATATAGATAAGATATATGATAAAATCACCATTATTTATATTATTCCTTGTTTCGCAGGTGTTTCCCATATAGTTCAAGAGGTCGTTTACCTGCTTCTTGCCCTGTTTCATCATGGCCTTACATTCACTCATCAATTGGTCTGTAAGTGCTTTAGGTCCTTTCTTTATATTTCTTGGGAGGCTTGTCTATCTCAAGACTCTGCCAGTGATCCGATTCCTTTATGTACCACAGATATTCTTATATGTATGCATCAAAAGAGCCACCTATCTCTTAAAAATATATTTTAAAACAATGCTTTTGTTTTCATCCAAATACAAAACGTAATGGTTGTGTTAACGAATGTAAAACAACACTAGTTTTGTAAAATTCAGACAAAAGCCAACCTGTATACTAGGAATTCGGGCAGTGGCCTTAACGAGTGTACAGGGGCGACTTCGAGATTTCACAACTACTCTCGTAGAATGTTATTTAATGTAACTGTATTTTTATAAAGTCTTTGTGTGTTGTAAGAGATTTCATTTATCTTTCTATGTGATTAATTGGTGCTTAATTTTTAAAATTTAACATGATCTACATTCTATTGATCATATTGATATAGTAATTATTTACTTCATAAAACATTAACCCATTATGTGTAAACAATGTTTTTTTCAGTTGTGTGTTCTCCACAAATTGCAAGAGAATGCCGTAGAAAGATTGTAATGAGACTTGTTTACAACCTTGTTGTTTACACACAATCAACAGTATACCAAAGAAGTGTTAGATATAATTCAAGGCTTGTTGAGTGACAAGCAATTCATCACCAGCAATGTTCTGTCAACCGACAGACACTACTTTTGGGAAGTTTTCTGAACCTTTTCCTCACTTCTTTTGTCTTCATCTTCCTAACAAGATCGACTTTTTGATTTTGTTCCGCGATTTACTGACATTCCTGATGGTTAGAATTATAGCAACTAAAATAGGGGCTAATATTACAAATAATTATTATAACTATATACTCGTATATACCGTATAACTAAATAAAAAAACGCATCTCCTGATAGTGAAACTAAAAGTTTCTGATGGCTTGCGCCATCTGTCAGAATGACCCTTTTTTATTTATCCACCTGATCCAAGTACATTTTTACTTTCTGTGTGCAAGCTTTCATATATATAACTGTCAAAACTCATATTCGTATAAAGAAAGTCGGTGGACGAGTGGGTAAAACTCTCGATTCCCGACATCCATGAACCGGGATCGAATCCTGCGTTGGATCCTTTGTTTTAATATGTGAATAACCTTCACATATTATTCATTGTTTTGAATATTATAAGCTAGGTTGCTATTTTTGAGAGGCATCTAGTAAAGTTATTTTGGAACCAGAAACCAGGTTCTATAAAAAGAAACATATATATATAGTGTATTAAAAAACGAAATAAAAAAATAAAAGATAAAAAGATCAGGTGTTGAAATCAATATAAAAAATGGCATATCCTGACCAGGAGCACATGTGCTTTACAGAAGGCAGAGCGCCATCTGGTGGAACAGAAATCAACTAAACATTGATTTAGTCTGTTCCCTGATATTTGGCCAACCCAATTTCTTGATAAATCAAGAAAAGCCATCCACGAACGCGTTTCGCGCTTTTTGGCGCTCGTCAGCGTGGAGTAGGCTGAACCATTGAGACCAAAAAATATTTTTTGATCCCAATGGCTTCCTGAAAAACCAAGAAATGGGTATTTAAGGCCAAACTTGCGTAAATACGCTTAGCACATTAAAAAACGAAATAAAAAAAATAAAAGATAAAAAGATCAGGTGTTGAAATCAATATAAAAAATGGCATATCCTGACCAGGAGCACATGTGCTTTACAGAAGGCAGAGCGCCATCTGGTGGAACAGAAATCAACTAAACATTGATTTAGTCTGTTCCCTGATATTTGGCCAACCCAATTTCTTGATAAATCAAGAAAAGCCATCCACGAACGCGTTTCGCGCTTTTTGGCGCTCGTCAGCGTGGAGTAGGCTGTTCGTGGATGGCTTTTCTTGATTTATCAAGAAATTGGGTTGGCCAAATATCAGGGAACAGACTAAATCAATGTTTAGTTGATTTCTGTTCCACCAGATGGCGCTCTGCCTTCTGTAAAGCACATGTGCTCCTGGTCATGATATGCCATTTTTTATATTGATTTCAACACCTGATCTTTTTATCTTTTATTTTTTTATTTCGTTTTTTAATGTGCTAAGCGTATTTACGCAAGTTTGGCCTTAAATACCCATTTCTTGGTTTTTCAGGAAGCCATTGGGATCAAAAAATATTTTTTGGTCTCAATGGTTCAGCCTACTCCACGCTGACGAGCGCCAAAAAGCGCGAAACGCGTTCGTGGATGGCTTTTCTTGATTTATCAAGAAATTGGGTTGGCCAAATATCAGGGAACAGACTAAATCAATGTTTAGTTGATTTCTGTTCCACCAGATGGCGCTCTGCCTTCTGTAAAGCACATGTGCTCCTGGTCAGGATATGCCATTTTTTATATTGATTTCAACACCTGATCTTTTTATCTTTTATTTTTTTATTTCGTTTTTTAATGTGCTAAGCGTATTTACGCAAGTTTGGCCTTAAATACCCATTTCTTGGTTTTTCAGGAAGCCATTGGGATCAAAAAATATTTTTTGGTCTCAATGGTTCAGCCTACTCCACGCTGACGAGCGCCAAAAAGCGCGAAACGCGTTCGTGGATGGCTTTTCTTGATTTATCAAGAAATTGGGTTGGCCAAATATCAGGGAACAGACTAAATCAATGTTTAGTTGATTTCTGTTCCACCAGATGGCGCTCTGCCTTCTGTAAAGCACATGTGCTCCTGGTCAGGATATGCCATTTTTTTATATATATATAGTGTGTGTGAAAAATAATAGAAAAATAAATAAACATGAAAAGGTCAGGTGTTGACATTAAAAATAAAGAAGGCATATCCTGACCAGGAGCACATGTTTTTTTTTTTTTTTAGATGGCAGAGCGCCATCTAGTGGAACAGAAATCAACTAAACATTGATTTAGCCTGTCCCTGATATTTGGCCAACCCATTCGTGGATGGCTTTTCTTGGTTTATCAAGAAAACGGGTTGGCCAAATATCAGGGAACAGGTTAACTCAACGTTAATTGATTTCTGTTCCACTAGATGGCTTTCTGCCATCTATAAATGCTCATGTGAGCCTGGTCAGGATATGCCTCTTATTTTTAATATCAACAACTGACCTTTTTATATTTTTTAAAATTGTTTTTTCACACACACACACACACACACACACACATATATATATATATATATATATATATATATATATATATATAAACTGCCCTTATAGAAAAAGAGGACATAAAGGAAGGCTAAAGAGACCTCATAGAGAAGATGAGGTAAGGGAAGAATGAATGTGCATGTACAGAGAGAGATGAGTTCATTACGCCGTACACGCCATTAATGAAGGTCTCAATGTTCCATATTTCTCACTCCCCACACACTTCTTACCTGGATTCTCTTATTTAATTACATCTTTTGTTCCGTTCACGATGCTAATCTCCGGGTTGCGTGGGAGTCGGGACGTGTTGAAGCTCCCCCTCATCTCTTTGGAAACTTGAGCGGAGTTTGGAATAAACTTTTCCATCTCCCCACATGTTATAGAGAATTATGGTATATATAACACCTCTATATTAACATCTTTTTCAACAAGAGCAAAAAGGTCGTTATCAAGACTGTTGTATATATATATATGAATTAATTGTTATACCACAGAGTGTGTGTAAGCTCACAGGTAAATAGGCTCTAACCGAAAGAAAAAAGTTCCTTTGTTTAATATTGGTTTCCCTTTTATATTTTGTTCTCTCACTTGTAAATCAATAAATATAATGTTTAATTAATAATTCTTGGAATCAGTTTCATTAAAAATTTTAAGCAAAGTCAACAAAGACCTTTTATCGTTTTTATTATTTATTAATCAACACCAGACGCGATATTGAAATATTTGCGCCTATTACAAAGGAAAGAAACGAAAAACAACAAACAAATTTAAACTTAGAATTAAATATTTACATGTGGTTACATTTGGTCTTATATAGATTCTCCGATCAGAAATGTAAGGTACATACAGGAATAACAGTAATAGAACCAGTAATTAGCACTGTTATTGACCTTGCATCAAATAAGCTATTCCGATATTTTCAAATTGTTAAATTTCTTTTTAGGTATTAAGATATTTGCCTATCAAATATCATTTGGCATGCTGATAATAATTTAGAATATATTGTTTGTAAAGAGCAAAATTAAAAATATACTAAAATGATAAAATAAATGCACTAATATAATAAATCTATGAAAGTATGTTTTTATGAACATATATAACGTCTAAAGAAATTTTACAAAAAGCATTAATGTTTATCATTAATCTAATTGGATTAATGTAGTTTTGCATCTGTTCCCAATAATATATCACGTACACACATGTATTTTGTACATTTTGAATTTAACAATTTGAAAAATATTGGAATAGCTTATTTGATGCACGGTCAATAACAGTGCTGATTACTGGTTCTATTACTGTTATTCCTGTATGTACCTTACATTTCTGATCGTAGAATCTATATAAGACCAAACGAAACCATATGTAAATTTGTAAATATTTAATTCTAAGTTTTAATTTGTTTGTTGTTTTTCGTTTCTTTCCTCTGTAATAGGCGCAAATATTCGAATATTGCGCCTTGGGTTGATTAATAATACACGTATACTCTTGTATAACCAATCATTATAGATTATCTGAGTGTATGTATAGTAAACAATTGTTTTGATGATGTATTGTAAAATTATCAAGTCGAATGGTTGATTGCTCTGTCTCTATATAACTTTTACAAAGTAGCAAGCAGGAAAAATAACTTAGATTTATAGTTTTCCTCCTCCACTACATGATGGTGATTGATCATCGTGAGGATATCGTTACAAGTCGGCAATGAGAGAGGAGAATAGGTATAAGACTGGTGTCTTAATAAAGGCTTTGTGTGTGTGATATGTTGTCAAATAGAATATTTTGGAAGCTCTACTATTCCAATGAAATTGATGAAATGATGAACAAGCGAGAAGAATAAATAACGTTATTGTGGATGAGCTCTTTTGGCTTTCTAAGTGAATGTACAGATACTTAGTGTAATATCAGATTGAAAACATTGCCATGCCATATATACCCCAATTCTTTCAAAATATACATTGAAAACAAAATTAGCTTGCACAAATAATAGCGTCAATTTTGAATGATTTCCTAACCTTTGAGTATCCTATTTTTTACATCTTACAAAATGATTATCTAATCTCTGACACGTGAAAAAAGGGACAACATGGAAGCTTAAAAAATATTATTCGATTTTGTGTGAATATTCCTATATAAATAATATGATTATAAGTGTGCTATTATGATATACTAGCGAAAAGTTAAGTAGCAAATAGAAAATGATACTTTCTGAAAATTACAGAAAATTCAACCTTTTTGAAGATATTTTAACCCATAGACGTTTTGTTTCAATACAAGAGACTCGTATTCTTACACTTAATACTTTATTGATGTTTTGACAAAAAGTACGATTATTTAAATATATATGTGAGTATTAGTTACCTAAAATTATTCGAAAAATAAAAATAAACAATATTAAGATAAAGGGTTTCTTTTAATTTTGATTTTCGCAAGTTTTCGAGCAAAATTTCTGCTCTTCAACGGGCATATACTTCTATATAGTTCATCTTGATATTGTAAATAGAAGTATATGCCCGTTGAAGAGCAGAAAATTTGCTCGAAAGCTTGCGAAAATTAAAAGAAACCCTTTACCTTAATATTGTTTCTTTTTCTTTTTCGAAATATATATATAATCTGAAAGATAAATCCTTTCGCAAATAAGTTTCTTTTATCAACTTCAACCGCGAGTTTTCGAGGCTCAAAAGCTTGTGGTTGATGAAAGAGAATCATTATGCAGAAGAATTCATCTTTTAGATATAAAACTCCTAGTAATTTCTTTGTTTATAATTATGATAAGAAATTTGGAGATATACATATTAGTTAGGCGGAAAAATAAAAAAAACGCAAATTATTGTATGAATGTATATATCTCCAACCATCTTGTTATAAAATAATAATATTTTGATAGAGACCACCATACGTCTAGTATTGATGTAACAATGAAATGTAAATTTAAAAAAATCTACAATTAGTGCCTTTTGTATAAAAAGATGATTGATAGAAATTCCCATATACAGATGAAATATTAGAACAAACTACTCACCAGTCTTCAACTTGTCGACTGGCGCTCATTTTGCATATTTTAAAACAATTGGATTTATTCAAATAATTAGATGAATATATTTGTCTTTGAGTAAATCTTGGCTTAAAAATCATTATTTAATTCAATAAAATCAATTATTCCATACATTTTGTGCACATTAGTATATTATAGCTTAAAAATTTATATAATGAACTTTTTTTTTTATTATCCCTTGTGTCAATGTACAATGTTATGGAGACTATGGAGCGGAACACTGTGGGTTCGATTCCCATCCCTGGACACTTTTATTTTTCCGTTCATTATTATTCTTCACAATTCATCCTTTCATACTTCATCCCTAAGGATTGAAATAGTCGTTATTTCTCTTTAAAATAAATTAAAAATTTTCGTCCAAAAGAAACATTTGCGGCAAAACTTGTCAAACGTTGTTTTACAATCATAAGCCGCATTATATTGTATTATTTACATGTATCTTGTTTTGGATTAGTTGTGGAGATAATGAAGAAAAAATGTATTGAGAAACTAATTCTAAGGGAATTTTGGCTTTATTAATTAGTCATATATATTCTTTTTTTACTAACTTTCATTTGAGGAAAATGTTCTTCCACTATCATATGTTTTAGCCTGTGTTTATCATTGTGGGAAGTGGAAAGAATCATTTTCCTGGTTCTCTCTAGGTAAAGAATATAAGCACGATATTGTTCGAAAATTGAACAAAATTGAGGATATTAGGATAAGATTAATATATAAAGAACGAGAAGAAGAAGAAAAAAAAAATCTCCTTACTGAAACAACTGAAGCAACTGAAATTTGTTGATGGCTTGCGCCATCTATCGGATTAAATATAAACTAATAGTTGATTTTTTTTCTGTAATAATCAAAATTCAACGAGTAGAGATGATATTTATTCCGACAGATGGCGCAATCTATCAGCAATTGATTTTTTATTTTTCATAAATATGATATTCGAATATGGAAAACTAGCTTTTGAGCAAAAAGTTTAGTTATTTTGAGAGGTTTCAAGCTTTCGAGCAAATTTTGCTCTTTAACGCGAAATTCTCAAACAAAAATAAAAGTCCCAAATCAATCCAATACGTACAATAGTAGAGCGGTCTAGAGATTAATTTGGCGAAACAACTAAGAGGGTTCACTACTGATGTGCCAAGCCCTCTCACTCAATAACTTATATCATTACACTAAGCTCTGTAGAGATAATATTTGAGGCTATTGTTGAAAAGAAACACATTGCCAGTAAATTTATTTGTCACAAATTTTAAAAAAAGTATGAGACTATATTATAGCTAAATATTTGCCCGTTGAAGAGAAACACTTGCAATACTATTTATGCTTATTTGAATATTTTCTGAGTAACTATTGTTTGCATAAAATATGATATTCTTTGTATATAGCTCAAGTTGGAAATTAAAGTGAACTCTATGCAATAGTATAGCACCGGAGAGGAGAAGAGAGAAATATTCTCCGTTAAAATATAGTTTAGGAAAACAATTCGCCATACGTTTTGATGAAAAAATTAGTGGAAAGAAACCCCATGCATTAGCTTTTCACAAATTCTGGAAAACAGCACAGACAATAGGCGCAACACAGTTTATGTAGATAACTGCTATAGCAAATGAAGACATTAAGACGCGAATGATTTCTCCACACATCAATAAAATTTCTACTTCGTACACGCTTGTTCAGCGGTACATATACTATTATCCTTACTGCGATGATAAAATATATTGGGAGGGCTGGGCTCATAAGTGGTGAACCCACCCAGAGGTTTCGCCAATTTTTAATCTACCAGACCGATTCTTTAGATATCTAAAACTGTATTGGATTATTATTTTTTTAATATGCTACACTGAAGAGTGGAATCTCAGAAATGGTATTTAAGAAAACTATGGGCATAAGATTATGTTCACTGCTATGTTTACTTCCGTTTACTCATCTGGGAGAATCCTGTATGGGACGTGTGGCCTTAACAAAGGCTCTTTGCTGTTGTTGTTATATAGCCAAGAGTTAGAGGCATTGTCCATGGTTACAAGGAAGAAAGATAGAATGTCTTCCCGGATCCAAAGGATGTCCCAACCATCTTTTGTAACAGCCCATTCTGCATCGTTCTTGTGATGCGGCGGACATATTAAATCTTCTAAAGTGGGACATGTGGTTTCGCCTAAACATTATTTGTTATTGTTTTGTATAGACTTGAGCAACATTGTGTTATGTTGGCTTCATTGTGTGATATATTTGGGACAATATGGTTTCTTTAACCTTTTTTTTTCCAAATGAATTAGGTATATTTCTAATGGTTGTAATGTTTTCCCACTATGTGCTAAGTTCAATTCTCAACCTGCAACCTCAAAACAACATTATTGACTGTATCGACTCATCCATTGATGAGCTCTACTCATCCCCAGAAGACACCATCAACAAGACCTTCAAACCTGATAACCTTATATGATTGAGTGAAGAATAAAGAAGGTATATTGCTAGTCAGTTCATTAAAATCTGTAAAATTGGGATACGTTTGATTTTATAGAATTTAATGTTAATTGGTTTATTCCTTGCAAATAACATTAAATCCCACGTTGCAAGGTTCGTCATGCGATTGGATATCAGAATAGGTTGTTATATCTGATATAATTTGCGTTTTTACTTGGAATATATAAAGATATTTCTAATATTATATGGCTACAAAGTAGATTGTTTCTATGAGATAAAAACTGATGGCGAAGAGTTTCTTCAATGAAAAGGTAAAAGCTTGGCGAGTTTTAATAAAGAAACATGTCCCCATTAGCTTTTACCTCTTCTTAGAAATGATATCGGGCGATTGATCCTATTGTAAGGTAGATTTTCTTTTCATTTTATTAATCAACAAGGCGTGATATTAAAATTTTGCGCCTATTACAGAGGAAAAAAACAACAACAAACAAATTAAAACTTAGAATTAAATATTTACAAATTTACATGTATTATTCGACAAAATTCATTAAATTTATATAGACAATGTGGCTGATGTAAGAGAGTTAAATGATTCAGGTTAGAGAACAAACGATGTCTTACTTCTGTAAAGTTCAGACAGTCATAGATAAGGTGAAGAGCAGTTTGTTCAGTTCCCCCACAGGAATAATTTGGTGTTTCTGATATTATAAGGTAGATTGTATTGCAGAATTAAGATTTGTTTGTGATTTTTCCTATATTATTTTGGTATATATGTTTTGTGAGTAACAATATCATCTTTCTAAAGAATGAATTGAGCAGTGAAAGTTGGACAATTTATCCTTTCTGGCATTCAGTGTTATTTTTGAGAAGCACCTACTGCCGTTATGTACTGAAGGAGTAGGACACCAAGCATTCTGTATATTTTCTTGGAGTGAAACGGTACAATGTATGGAGTCTGTAATATGGGGTAAAACTAAAAACTTTATATATAGAGAGAACAATAGCTACCATTTTTTAAAAATATGTTTTATTAAAATGTTTTTGTAAAACGTGTGTTAAATATAAATCATGTTCGTTAGAATTATAACACAATAGCTAATCTTTTATATATAATCTTTATATATGTAACAATGGGTTGCTACGTCGTCTAATCAACTGTATAGATATGGAAAATTATAATATTTAAAAATTGTATTTTTTTTCCTTGGAAAATAAATGTAAGAATGAGTTTTCTATAGCGCCTAATAAATTGCTACGGCCAAATTGAAAAACATTGTCCCAGATAGAATTTTCTTATTTTATCTTGGAAGATGATTGTAAAAATGATTTTTCTATGGCGTCTAATAAATCGTAGAATTGTAAATATTATCTTACCTATAATTTTCTTTTTTCTTGGAAGATGATTACAAAAATGATTTTTCTATGGCGTCTAATAAATAAATAGTTGAATTGGAAATATTATCTTACCTATAATTTTTCTTTTTTCTTGGAAGATAATTGTAAGAATGATTTTTCTATGGCGTCTAATAAATCGTAGAATAGGAAAATATTATTTTACCAAGATTTGCGTTTTCTATCTTGGAAAATTAATGTAAGAAAGATTCAATATGACGTCTAAATAAACTGCTACGGCCATATTGGAAAACCTTTTTCTCACAGATAAAATTTACTTTTCTATCTTGGAATATAAATGTAGCAATGGTTTGCTACGGTGCCTAAAAAACTGTATAATTAGAAACATTTCATCAGCTATAATTTGCGCTTTTTTTTAAAATCTGGAATATCAATGTAACAGTGGGTTTCTATGGATTTAATAAACTGTAGAATTGGAAAACAATATCTTACTTAGAATTTGCCTTTTCTATCTTGGAATATCAATGCAACAATGGGTTGCTAAGGCGTCTATAATAAACTGTAGAATTGAAAACATTGTCTCAGCTAGAATTTACCCTTTCTATCTTGGAATATCACAATGTAACAATGGATTTTATAGAATTAGAATAAAATGTAAAATTGGAAAAAAACAAGATCCTACCTAGAATTTGCCTTTTATATCTTGGAATATAAATTTAACAATGGGGTTTCTACGGATTAGAATAAACTTTTGAATAACCTTCAATTAGGTAAGCGGAACACTGTGGGTTCGATTCCCATTCCTGGACACTTTCTTTTTCCGTTTATCATTACTCTTCACAATTCATCCTTAAGGTTAGAAATAATCGTTATTTCTCTTAAAAATAAATTTGGATTTTTCGTTCAAAAGAAACACATGCGGGATAATTTTCAATGTCGTTCTACAATCATAAGCCGCATTATATTGTATTATAACCTTCAATTCTTGGAATATAAATGCGAAACCAGGTTTTCTACGGTTCTAATAAACTGTTAAATTGGAGAATACATTGTCTCACCTGGAATTTGCTTTTTAAATAGGAATAGAAATGTAAAAAAAAAGGATTGCGGTGAGTTTTAAATAATTGGCCCTATACAAAATTGCCTGTGTGTTTCATGTTTAAATAGAGAGCTAAAGCAAAATTTGTTCCATTAGAGTTGCGCGGAATAAACAGATGGCGACCCGATAGGATAGAAAACTCTTTAGTTGGCGTCATTAAGAGAGAAACACGCGGATATCAGGTTTCTATAAATGGGTGATGATGATAATATTTTCTGTGAATATTTATTTTCCTTCACATTCATAGTACGTATCAATGTATTTTCTTCCTTTTAAATATGTTAACGCATTTCTATTTATAACTTCGAAAATATCATCACCCTAGGAGTAAAAAAAAAATTAAAAATAACCCTAGGTATGACTCAGGATTAAACTAATGGAATAATGAAAAACTGGAAAAATGTAAATACTATTTTAATAATATAATATTGATTTTTAATGATGTTGTTAGCATGAAACACTGTCAGTTATAGTATTTTTAAGTCAATAAGAAACAAATATATAAAAATGCTACTAAAAAAGCAAAAAGAATGAACTGGCAAGATTTTATAGAGGAAAATTGTTCAAATGATCCTTTTTAAAATGCATATAAAATTTTTAATGAATTAAGATGCTCAAATGAAAAAATGGGATCAGATAAAGTTGATAATTCACCGGGGAATCACAGTAAACGAATTAATTCCAGAATACAACATAAAAAATTAAAAAAAAATCAATTGCCATCTATCGATAAGATAAGTAATAATTGTTTTTGGTAATGTGTTTATTGTTACATATCAAATATTATCTCTACAGATCTTACTGCAATGAAAAGAGTTATTGAATGAGAGAGCTTGACTAATCAGTGGTGAACCCTCTCAGTGGTTTCGCCAAATTAATCTCCAGACCGCTCTACTATTGTATTGGAATGTTTTTTTCTTATATACCTAGATTTACTAAGCAAGGCAACTTAGGGATGTTTCGGGAACCTATGGATATAAGATTATAGGTCTGTAAAGGTGTATATACATATAATTACAAGATATTGAAACGAGAAATGCTCGTCTGTAAAAATGGTTTCATATCAAAGTTATTATTAGCAAATCACACACATTTATAAATTCAATTGCAATATATCGATACAATTTGTAATAATTATATTATATAAATGTGTTTCCTTTTACATATAATATCTAATATTATCTCCACAGACTTTACTGCAATCATACTGATGCCCTCTCATTCAATAACTCTTATCAATGAAGTAAGGTTTACCTAAACATGTACCCCTAAATTTAAAACTGATTTGTAGCACTAAAAATATATTAGCCCCTTCTTTCGACTCCTTTACTAAATCTAACAAGCTGATAATATATCAAAATGTATATAGGTGATGTCTTCTTTCCTGAGAGTTATTGATTCTCTCTAGATCTTCTAACTAAACAAAAGAAGAAAATAAAAACATTCAACATCTATCGTTAACTTTTTTTAGATATGTTACCTAAATGACTCGAATGTGCCAGATGATTACTGAGAATCTTAGCCAATTATAGACTTGCCAACTAATCCGAGGGAGTAGATCTAGTACTTTGGATGTCTCTAGAGAGATTTAGGATCTTTTGACGTCTTTGCTACTCGATATGGATGGATTTAGTCACTCGATGTCAACCGAGTGCTATCCTTCTCACAAGAACAAGTCGATCAATAGAACAAGTAGATCCATGCCTTCGACCTTTACCAAGGAACTTTCCTTCATAGACCTCTCAATATGTACATGTATATGGGACGACACTTTCTAACACACAGTCCAAAAAAGCCTATCAACAATTAAAGGTGGATAGTGAATCTTCTGAAATTCTTACCATTAATACGCCCAGAGGATTGTATAGAGTTAAACGTCTTCCCTTTGGATTGAATTCCGCAGTCGGAACCTTCCAAAGATTTATGGACACTCTTCTAATGGAGATTGATGGAGTAGCAGTTTATTTGGACGATGTTCTTATATCAAGAATAAATTGTGGTGACCTTATGAAAAAAAACTGAAAAAGTTCTTTTGCGTTTCAAGGAAGCAGGACTCCGTCTTAAAAGAAACAAATGTAAATTTTATGTTCAAGAAATTGAATTTTTAGGAATGAAAATTGACAATAAAGGAATTCATCCATCCGAAGAAAAGTTGAGAGCAATTAAAGATGCCAGACCACCATCTAATAAAAAAGAATTGATGTCTTTTTTAGGACTTTTAAATTATTATGAGAGGTTTTTAAGAAATAAAGCCACAGTAGTTGAACCTCTTCATAGACTTTTAGACAGTAATAATCCTTGGAAATGGAACAGAGAGCAAAAAGAGCCTTTAAAGAAGCTAAAAGCTTAATCAGTTCTGAATCTGTTTTAGCTCATTTTGATGATAATCTGCCTATTCTGGTCAGCTGTGATGCTTCTGAGTATGGCATTGGAGCCATATTGTCCCAAGTAGATCATGGAGTTGAAAGACCAGTTGTATTCGCCTCCCGGACCTTGAATAAAACTGAAAGAAGACATGCTGTGATTGATAGAGAAGCATTGGCAGTAATATTTGCTGTATCTAAATTTTATCAGTATCTTCTGGGGAGGAAATTCAAAATTTTGACAGACCATAAACCTCTAATTGGCCTTTTCAACCCTAGTAAACCGATACCTCAAGTTTTATCACCTCGCATGTTAAGATGGTGCCTAACTCTGTCTGCATATTCATACTCTATAGAATATAAACCAGGAAGAACAAATGGGAATGTAGATGCACTAAGTAGACTTCCTTTAAATGAATGTCCAAGTGTAGTTCCGAACCCTTCAGAGGTGTTTTTTTTATAGAATCGGAGCATGCTGCAATTAATTCTTCGGAAGTGGCAAAACTAACTAGTAAAGATCCAATCCTTTCTAAGATTAAATTCTGGGCAATGAATGGGTGGCCTGAAAGGAGAGTTGATGATAAATTTAAAGATTTTGTCTCCAAATCTAATGAAATATCAGTTCATAAAAATTGTTTATTGTGGGGGAGCAGAGTGATAATTCCTGCAAAGTTGAGAAGAGACATCTTAAATTTCTTGCATGGCACTCATATTGGCATAGTGGGGACAAAAGCGCTACCTCGAGGATTATGCTGGTGGCCCGGGATGGATAAAGATATTGAACGGATGATATCCAGTTGTGCAGTTTGTTTGTCGTGTAGTCACGATCCGCCAAAAACTGACGTATATCCTTGGATTTGGCCATCAAGACCTTGGTCGAGACTACATATTGATCATGCGGGTCCTTTTCAAGGAAAACTTTTTCTGGTTGTAGTAGATGCCTATTTTAAGTGGATTGAGGCTAAAATCGTGTCTACAACATCTACTGAAACTACCATCAATAGTCTAAAAGAAATATTCGCGACTCACGGGTTGCCGGATGTGATAGTTTCAGATAATGGTACGTCCTTCACATCGGAACTTTTCAAGACTTTCTTAAAAGAAATAGCGTAAGGCACATCTTGTGTGCGCCTTATCATGCAGCGTCAAATGGGCAGGTGGAGAGAGCTATTCAAACGCTTAAAAATCTGCTAAGAGTGAACAGCTCGGGAAATTGGACGACTAGGTTTTCTAGATCTTTGTTATCGATGAGAATAGCGATAAACAGCACGACGCAAAAATCCCCAGCTCAGTTGTTGATGAACAGAAACCTGAAGAGTCTCATAAATAAATTTTATCCTGAAAGTGTGTCGGAGGGAAGGATGAGACAGGAAGACAGGTTTATAAGAAATTGGAAATCCCATAGAGTAGTAAATGAAGGACAGGCAGTTATAGCACGAGGGTACCATGGCCCCAGATGACTACCAGGTGTAGTGCAAGAAAAAACTGGTCTTGTTTCTATTAAGGTAGAGACAGATGACGGAGAAATTTTAAACCGGCATTTAGATCAAGTCAGAGGTTGTGGAGAAAGTGAAGCAACTCCGTCTACATCGTCAACTCCACAAGAGTCAACTAGAATTGAAGACCCCCAAGCTGGTCAGGAAATAGATCCTAATGGTGAAGCATCGAGTCCTATTTTGAGAAGGTTCTCAAGATTAAGAAGGCCTTCGAAGTTTTTGAAATGTAAATTTTTGTTGTGGGGAGAAGAGTTGTTATATATTCATATTTTTATAGAGATTATTTATCATCATCAATTGCTGTATAAATACTTTGTTTTTAATTAAAATAGTGGTATGCAAAAATGGCTAGTGTTGCGTCATAATATTTTAAACTAGATACATAATACCATCTATAGACAAAATTATTGTAGATATATGGAGCCGATTCTTCTCTAATGCTTTATTTTCATCTAGCCTTATTACTAATACAAGAACAAAACAAAAATGTCTCTTAGTGACAAAAGTTACTATTTACGGGATAGCACACAAAGTTACAAATTACTAAGGCCTAAATTAATAGTAACTAGCACACAGAAAAACGTACATTCAAGAGCATAACACCAACCACAAAGAGGAGAAAAAACTCGCGATTTGTTAAATAAAATAAAAACAGTACTTATCTTTTATTTGCAGCGTTGATAAGGAGCGGACCGGGGTTACACAGGTATGCGAGGAGATCACCAGATAAGCACACAGAGAACGCTTTAAGCGTCTCCACTCGAACACACCACTCCACCACTCCTCGCATTCCGTTTCAACCCTCTTTTATGTACAAACATGGCCACATTTGTACAATGAAAAAGCGTGGGAGATCAGTTCAATTAACAAATAAACAACATTCTTCCCGAATAACTGAGAATATTAAAACTGCTATGTTTGTCAAATAATATGACATTAGCAGATTCTAAACCTCTAGCAACACACAACCACAGCCTAAGAATTCAAGAATATATCATATATTATTTATACTGAGAACCTTTGACCATCTATAGACAAAAGAGTCAATGCTTCCAGAATACTTCATTTCCATATAGACATATTACTATCTATAGCACACTCTAGACTTTTAACTACGTACAACTACAGCCAAGAATACAAGAATATATGACATACGATTAATACAGAGAGTCTTTGACCCTCTGTAGAATTACTTGATGTAGATACATGAATCCAATGCCTACCGAATGCTTTATATTCCCATCTAGACATATTGCTATTATAAGAACAAAACAAAAATATTTTGAGAACACTCTAGCACTCTAACTGTCCACAGTAACAGCATAAGAAGCTGTCACATATAAAACTTATACCGAGAGTCCATATCTACGTAGATCTACTAAATGTAGGTGCTTGTATACGAGGTGTGTTCAAAAGGTATCGCGACTTTTGAATTTTCGCGGGTTACGTATATTCGAATTTCGATCTTTTTTTGGCTTTATATTGGTACTAATGTCTCTAACTTATGCCGACAAGCTTGGCCATTTTGAATGTTCACTTAATTGTTGACAGCTGCTTTGCTTGCAGGTGTTTTGGATCGTCTTCGATTTTTTTACCTATTAAAAAAAAATGAATCAAAGAACCTGTATCAAATTTAGTGTGAAAAACGAAATTAAGTGCGTGGATGCATTCCGAATGTTGTCTGTGGCATACGGAGAAGCTACCTTGGACCGAAACAACGTTTATCGGTGGTACAGAATGTTCTCAGAAGGCCGAGAAGATGTGAACGACGAAGAGCGTGCCGGACGCCCGAGCACTTCAACAACAGACGAAAAAATTAATGAAGTGGAGAAAATGATATTGGCCAATCGTCGAATCACCGTTAGAGAAGTTGCTGAGGACCTAAACATATCGATTGGCTCGTGCCATTCGATTTTTATCAATGATTTGGGCATGAGACGGGTCGCCGCGAAATTCGTACCAAAATTGCTCACTTGCGACAAAAACAACATCGCATGAACATTGCTAATGAGATGTTGACCTCTGTCCGCGATGACCCAAATTTGCTCCAGAAGGTCATAACTGGTGACGAAGCGTGGGTTTATGGTTATGACGTGGAAACCAAAGCTCAATCATCTCAATGGAAGCTGCCGCACGAACCAAGACCGAAAAAAGCGCGCCAAGTTCGGTCGAATGTGAAAGTTTTGCTGACAGTTTTCTTCGATTGCAGGGGCGTGGTGCATCATGAGTTCTTGCCACAGGGTAGAACGGCCAATAAGGAATATTACCTGCAAGTTATGCGCAATTTTCGCGAAGCAATCCGCCAGAAACGCCCGGATTTGTGGAAGAACAAAAATTGGCTTTTGCAACACGATAACGCCCCTGCTCACACATCGTTGCTTGTGCGCGACTTTTTGGCCAAAAACAACACACTAATGATGCCGCAGCCACCGTATTCCCCAGAACTGGCCCCCTGTGTCTTTATCTTGTTCCCTAAACAGAAGAAGCCCATGAAAGGACGACGTTACGCTACGCTTGACGAGATAAAGACGGCATCGAAGGAGGAGCTGAAAAAGATTTTAAAAAATGATTTTTTGAAGTGCTTCGAAAATTGGAAAAACCGTTGGCACAAGTGTATAATATCTCATGGGGATTACTTTGAAGGGGACAAAATAGGTATTCATGAATAAATAAATAATTTTTGAAAAAACACAGAAGTCGCGATACTTTTTGAACACACCTCGTACAATCGAATTATTTTCAGTCTTCTCCAAACGTCTTAGCTACATTTAATGATTCCGTATCAACGTCTCTTAAAACTTTCTCTGTTGTAGCGTATCACTAAGTATCCTAAGATAGGTGGGATAATTCTCAACTAGCCACGGATGTCTTCGGCGCGAGCCAATTTTATGGAGCACGTTGATGATAGCTTGGTAGTCGTTTATGACCCATCAGGGGTTTAATTGGCTGGGGTCGGCTCCTTAAATAGATTAGCTTATCTCACTCACCTGCCCTAGATCCTGGCGTGGCATTGGAACAAACGTGACAAATGTACCGGACGTGATTTGTCGACCTGTGGATGAAGGAACGAGAGAGCGAGCCTGAATACTCTTCCTCTACTCATTATAGAATGATGAATGAATTGAAAGTCAATTAAAACATATGGAATTAAAGTGATGATAAATCGCGTTTTTCAGGATCAGAAAAATTACATGGATTTTCGGCAAAAATATACACTCATGGACAAAATTAAGGAAGTGGAAAGTCTTTAATTTTTCCGGTTGTCTGTTTATTTTTTATTTTTAAGGAGACTGAGGCAATTTTGTCCACACTTTGGTATCTCGTTTGTATTCAATGAAGGTTAATTGTGTATGACATATATCTTTCAGAGTTATTGTCTGAATCCCTATAACATGATAAAAGGTAAAACATCCTTAAGTTTTGTCCACGAGTATATACACATTCATAGAAAGCGAAAAAAGAACAAGCAAATAATAGATAGGCAATGAAAAAAGGGGAGAAACATTAAAATATTCAAAGTGAAAAAAAAAACGACTTGTTAAAAGATACTTTCTTAAGTTTTGTCCATGAGTGCATATAATTACCATTCTTTCTGTCAAAGAAAGTTCATTTTATTTTGATCCGTCTCAGGTAGAAAACTATTTTTAACAATTCCAAAATTAATTTAGTTTGTGATGGTATCGATATTTCTTTTTTTTTTTTAATATGTTAGCGACTTCCACAATTTAAAACAGGGCCATCTTTGTATATGTTGAAAGAATCCTTTGGGAATATATCATTTCGTTGTTATTGAACCTATGAATTGTATAATTGTAGCCTTTGGAATCTTCGCATTGATATTCTAATATTTCTTTATTATTCAAATAATTTCAAATTCATATTTTCACATTTGTGGTAAAAGGAAAGTCCATATAGACCTTCATAGAACTATAATATAGTGTTTTATTTCATAAGGATTTATTCCCAATTTGTTTCTAACATGTGCCTAGCTGTACCTAGGTTAGAAAGATAATGGAATTGCAATTTTGTATTTGAAGTTGTTCGTGAAATTAACTGAATATATTTTATATATACTGAAAGTTTCAGATAAAAAATGACTCAATATAATCGTGCAAAGAATTGCACTATATGTATGAGTAACCTATTCAGGGCAATGTATTAAAACATCTGAAGACGAGAGAAAAACAAACAAAATTTCTATAAAAAACAAGATATCTTGAGATAGGTATTGCTTTTGGAAAGTCGCAAATACTTTATGCGAATTCTAAATTGTATTACTATATTTTATAATGCTTATTCGTAAGGCAAAACATTCACTTGGGGAGATCCAGAATGAAGCCGGGTCATAATTTATAATAGCAACGAATGGTATTTGAATAAAAAAACAACATTTTAAAGATACTTACGCACTCGGGGGAAAAATGCTATCGGGTAAAACCAGGGCGTTGCCTGGGTCATTAGGCTAGTTGTATATAATAGCATCCCTTTGTTTATTTCTCTCATTTGATTTTTCAACCATTGACTGAGTTAAGAAAATGAGTATTACCTGATCGTGCAACTAAAAGTTGCTGATGGCTTGCGCCATCTATCAGAATAAATATAAACTAATCGTTGATTTTTAATTATTCCAGAATTGGCCAAATATCAAACCATCAGCAAATTTTAGTTTCACGGTCAGGAAATGCCCTTTTTCTTAATTTATCCACCTGATCCAAGTACAAATTCACGTTTGTTCTATTTTTCACAATGACTAAGTGTCAATTTCGAATTGTTAATTGTCGAGTTGACAGAAATCTTGATGAGACAACTCCAGCTTACAACATCCTTGACTTTATTGCCCCATTTAGTGGAAGGTAATCTATTTAATTTAAACGAAAGATTTTACGAGGTCGTTTATACCCTCTGATAGTATTTGATAAGAGTTTGTATAACCAAACCCATCATTTCTTCTTATCATTTTTACAACACCAGATATTTGAAAAGGAAATCATACCTTTATCGGAATGTGACTTTTGGAACATAACAGAAAACACTTTCAAGCTTTCTTTCTTCAATGGAGCCAATGAATGACCTGAAAATGAAGTAAAGACTTTTTGGACGATTTTTTGCCCATTGAAGAATGAAAGTAGAGAAGATCGCCGTTATGTTAGTAAAGAAAGGTTTTGTGATAGATTGAACTTTTCAATAAAAGTTATAAAGGAATACTAAATATTCCATATGGCCATCTTCCTAGGAATCACTAATAAAAATTTCTGGCGTCCTTGAAAAATCTTCCAAGCAATAAATCTGATTAGTTCGTCTCATAAATTGGACTTTTGCTGATCTTGTAAATACAAGGTTGTCCCAAAGGTTCGTAAGCACTTGCAAAAAATTAATTTGGATATATATTTATAATTTGTTGCAGGTGTTTACGAACTTTTGGGACAACCTTATAAAAAAAAGCATAATTAAGAAAAAGACATCTTCCAATCATGAAATTGAAATTTGATGATAGCAAGATGGCCCAAGCCATCAGCAACTTTCAGTTGCATGATCAGAAGATGCCTTTTTCTTAATTTATCCGCCTCATACTAGTACAATTTTCCTTTTTACTATCTTTTCACAAAGAATAATTATGAAGGCCTACCACAATAGTTGACATTTGTTTCCTTGTGAAATACACGAACAAGATACAAGTGATACAAGATACTTGTATCAACAAATATTACCTCTTTTGCAGCTAGTTTAGCATATCCTTTTGTAGAACGACATTTGAAAATTATTCCGCATGTGTTTGTTTTGAACGAAAAATCGAAATTTATTTTAAGGAGAAATAACGATTATTTCTAACCTTGAGGATGAAGTATGAAAGGATGAATTGTGAAGAGTAATGATAAACGGAAAAATGAAAGTGCCCAGGGATGGGATCGCCCGGGATTCCCATCCCTGGGCACTTTCATTTTTCCGTTCATCCTTTCATACTTCATCCTTAAGGTTAGAAATAATCGTTATTTCTCCTTAAAATAAATTTCGATTTTTCGTTCAAAACAAACACATGCGGGATAATTTTCAAATGTCGTTCTACAACCATAAACCGAATTATATTTGATTATATCCTTTTGTATGTTTGCTTCTAAAGTATCTCTATTTCTAACTATAGAAACAGACTAAAATATCGCTATTCCAACACTTTTGTCCAATATTTCTATTGTAATTTGGTTTATAAATATATTTTTTGTTCTATTATCTTATTGTATATCACTCAGAATTATCTGAGAAAGAAGAAATGCTATTTATAGAGCTAAGATACTTCCAAGACACGTCAATAATCTATTATCTTTTTTAGGAGACAACGTCAACCCCTTTCTGAAGATAAATCTTCTTCAGGAGTGTCCTAATATTTCTGAAAAAAATGAAGATAATTAAAATATTCTGGATCATCAATTTCACAAATATAACTTTCACTACGTCTTCAAACCATTTTAGTTTTAAAATTTGATACATAAAGATGGAAATGAGATGGATTTTTTTTTCAACTCTTCGCTTTTTCACACTATAAGGTAGAAATTAAGAGCAACATTTTATCTCAATAGAGTTCTCGCATAAAAATATTATTGAATATATTTCAAAATATTAAATAAAATTAATCAGGCCTCCAGGGAAATATATCAATAATGATACAAGGGATTATTTTATTGAATATTTAAAAATCACTATTGAGAAATTTAGAGTATCGGATATGAAACTCATTAATGATGATTAAATTATTTTGGGTCAAATATCAATATTCTCCGATATTTCGATATATATTTTTATTATCATTCATAGTACGCATGGTACAGGCCATAATAATCATAGTGGGTAGACGTTGGCGACTGCTTTTATTGTAAGTGTACCAAATGTATATATACATGTGAAAATCAGTTCGACTTTTGTACTTACAAGTGTTCCAAAACCTAATTTGGTTAGTTGCACTCGCTGGTGGGGTTGGACCTTTTCAAGAATCTGGGGCTACTTGAACATTTAATTTTAAATTAGAAAAAAGTGCCCAATGCGAGAATCGAACCTGGGTCGTAGCGGTCGAAACCCAACGGTTTAGACCATCCTTCCACCGACCCCAAATACCATTCTAATTGACGGTGCGTTGACTCTCATTTATATTGTTGGGGTCGCCGCCAAGTGGCCAGTCTCCACACGAGGAGACAGCCGCGACGCCTCCAATTCGGGCCCGTCCTCAAGTGGTAGCCAAGTGAGATACCTGCCATTCATTTTAAAAGAGTTAATTGGCAACGTTGCTGGCTACGTCGCCATGGTGCCCCGGTGAGGTACGGGCCCTTAAACCCGAAAATGATTAAAAACCATCCTGATTGGATTTCACCTTTTATCAGACTAAACATTAAATGAACATTGCTATCCTATTCCAGAGATTTCATCGTATTGACCATTAGAGCATTATCTTCTAGCCCTACCGAGGGGCCCGCACCAAGCAGACTGATCACTGTGGCAATGCACCAAGCGAGCAGTAAACCACCAGAGCTGTAACACAAGTGATCACCCCCGAGTCAGGAAGGAAGAGAAAGAGAGTAAGGGAGTTGTGTAAAAATGTTTTACAGGGAGAAGAGATTTAAAGGTCAAAATTAAAATTAGAAAAAGGAAAGATATAGTTATAAAAAGATAGTTTAAGGGGATCATAAAAAAATGCTGAATCCGATGGTAATGCCCAAAATTAAAAATGAAAAGTGCCCAATGCGGGATTCGATCCTGAGTCGTATTGCGCTAACCGATTCTGGTTGTCTTTATCTGGACCTTTGAATATGATATCTACAGGATTCCATCATCTTCAGTTGATTGGTAATCCAAAGCATGGACACATTCATCTTCAATTCTGTACTGCAACCTATTTTACAACGAATATATGTAAACATGGACCGCAAGAGATCAACTCATATATACACACATAGAGCTTTATTAAGACCATCGGTCTTATATAGATGGAGCTTCTATACTCCAGGCAGAGTAGAACCCAACAGCCTCCAGTTCCGACACATGTATAGTGGCCACAGAACCACCGTGCAGAGATTAGCGTATTTTTCCTTTTTAATATTGATAATCGACGTATAATTATTCCTTTTTTAACATATTCTAAACGGTCTAAATCGTTGTTCGATTTAGTATATTTTGACAGTATCAACCCATATATAAATAAAAACGATTCAAATATAGTCCGCGATATAAATAAAAGTTGAATAAAATAGTAGATATCTCTTAGTCTTCTTTCATAACATTAGAGAACTCTTAGGAGCTCTGGTCTTATTGATTATTTACTCAATTTTCGGAGAAGAGGGGGGAAGTCAATACTTCCAGGGAAATGGCCTTGCAGCATTTGGGACTTCCCGTTGTAAAAGTCCAGGAGTTCATGACAACTGATGCTGGGAACAATCCTCAGCTGTCCATCTGGAGATAGCTACCTGTCAGAGGGTTTCATTTATTATTTATTTTATTCGAATCCAATTAGAAGATTTGTGTTCCATCGAAGTACTACACAAATCTCATCTAGACAATTGACAATTAACATAATTTTTATTGACATCTTGTCAATACATGCAAAAGTGCACAGTCTACACTATTTTAAACGATAATAATATATAACACTATGTACAAAGAATATGGCGCCTCTGCCACCGCTGCAGAGTTTGGTGGAGCCAGCGGGTCTCCAGCGACACCACGTATATCTTATCTAGATGTATATATACAAATTAAAGTCAAAGTAGAGAGTTAAGTAAAGAGAATATATAACTTTTAAGCAATAATATATTGCTATTTACACTATTTACACAACATTAAAGATATATACAATTAATATAACAATTGTATAATTTCTCTTTCTCACTGTTCAGAAGAACCACAGACAGTCGATCATCTTCGCTTCAACTGTCCAGCATTCCCGAGACATAGGATGCAAACAGATATACTGCTCGGACTGACCCATCTCAATCCTAGATCTATGGTCAGCCTTCCAGACTCAACCTCAGCATGGAACTTCCCGGTCAATTGGTTCAACTCAGCAATCAAAACAGGATGCGAGTAAAAGCACTCAACACTAGTCCATACTAGTGAGCTGGACTCCCCGGAAAGTTGGCGTTCTACGCTCCGGGAACCTGGATTATAAATATCTCTCTCTCTCATAGGTTTTAGAGTTTTATATTTATAATAATATGTGGTTTAATGAATAGCTGGTTATCCTTCATGAAATCTTTTAGCTTAAATGGCTATTTAATCCTTTTTAATTTAGAAACAAAATATTCAGGGTTGTTAGATGTTTGAAAAGTATATATATTGTAGCGAAGTATTTATTATTTTACACTAGTATTAACAGAGTATCATTTTTTATGTTTATATTTTACTACTCTGTAAACTTACCTCATTCCTTATATTTTGTTTATCCTTCATAGTTTGTTCTTGCCTAAAATAAATTGCTGTCTCATCCTGAAAATTTTCTTCCCAAATTTTCCAAGTGGCATTTTGGTGGAGAGGCTGGGTAAGTTGGGGAAGACAAACTGAAGATCGCCGAGAAGAATTTGAAGCCATGGGTGCTGTGATTTACATTTTTAGAGACTTGCTATAGGATTCCACAGCCGTGTCAAAGCCAAGACTTCCCTCCAAGATAACGATGTCCCTATAGACGATACGACGCAAAGCCGCTCTTCACGCCGCAAGAAAAAGGACGCAAAGGTGCTAGGGACAAAGTTCCAAGACTTCGATGGAATCCTTGGCAGAAGCACGTCAGATCCATGTCAGTATCTACAATAATTGCAAGCTGTGGGTCACAGCTCCCATAGGAAAGGGGCTAGCGAAGTATTTATTATTTTACAAGCATTTATTATTTTACACTAGTATTAACAGAGTATCATTTTTTATGTTTATATTTTGCTACTCTGTAAAGTTCCCTCATTCCTTTTCTTTATGCTTCATAGTTTGTTCTTGCCTTAAATAAATTGCTGTCTCATCCCGAAGTTTGTCTTCCCTAATTTTCCACGTGGCAATATATTTTGAATTCGAATTGGAATACATATTTTATATTTAGCATATCAATATTTGAGTGAAGAGAGCACAGCGCCATCTGTATGTTGGGAATAGAATCATTCAGCGCTTTCTCTTTTAAATAATAAAAAACAGATTTCTACAATTGGTGAATTGAGAAATATCTCTAAAGTCGTTGGTCATCAAATGTTTATGTAAAATAGTTCTTTGAATTTAGTGTTATTGTTTGACGCAAGCATCCCTTGTGGGGATATCGCGCCGAATTTGATGATGATAATAATATTTATGGTAAATTTTCCCTGTAATTATGCCAATTTATTTCTCAAATTTCTCAACATGAGTTAACTATTATATTAATATACTCCCAATTATAATTCCAGTAATTGTATAAATTTGTATTCTCTACGTACAAACATACATGAAAATTCGAAATTATTTTAGACGCGTATGATTATTTTGAAAATTAAACAATATCTACTGCCCTTACTGCAATAGAAAAATTAATGGGAGGATCTAGCTCATTGGTGGTGAACCCTCATTTTTAAAGAATCATACATGTCTATAATAGTTTCGAATTTTCATAACAGATGGCGCGCTAATGCATCATAAAGCAAACATACATACTATCCTCTACAAACATAGCACTGAATAATTTCATCCTTCCTCATCAATACGTCTTCATGAACTTTATAATAATATGTAGATAAAGAAATAGGTATTTGGGAAATAGTACGTGACTATACGCACTATGTTATAGTGAAATTGTATAGGGTTAGATTGTTTTTGTATTCTACTGATGTTTATAAAACTGACATCCTCAGAGAGTTTAGCTAACAAATCACAGAAAAGTAAATTTCGTCTATTCAAATGACGGCTAAATATAATGCAAAAGTCACTTATAGACACAGGATACCTTAACATAGTACAGGTAGCCATTATAATCATGGTAGTTAGTTAGTTACTATTCACACTGTAAATACATTACATATATTCACATAGATGGACATTTTACCTGGAGGATATTGATTTATAAAAAGAAAATGAATCTATCCTATAAATATAGAAGCGAAAAATGAGCGCCATCTATTGACCATTTCTCAAACTAGCGGACTCAGGTCGGTCGAAAAGCCACAGACCAGCTTTGTTATATTCAGCACGTCCACCTGGAGACCATGGTTTCGACCCTTTGTTTTTCAGGATGGGGTTTTGATTCCGTGGGATCCACCCGTGATACAAGAGTTCATCAGTAATCACCAAAGAAGTGTTTAGCTTGAAAAGTGGCTAGGCGAATTCTGTAGCCCCAAATGATGAATGGAAATTAATATATATTCATGGATAACATTTAAGAAGGTTGTAACTTTTAGTATGTACCATGGTATATCGGGATTCAGAAAATAACTCTGAAAGATATTTGATACATAGTGACCTTTATTGGAGACACACGAGATAACAAGTGTGAACCAAAATTGCCTCTGACTTCTTCTTCTTCAAAAAAAAAAAAAAAAAATTGATGACCGGCGACAACAGTCTTTTCACTTCCTTAAATTGTATCCATGACTGTATCTACACATGTAAAGATGCAGATATACCTATGTATTTACAAGGTTCCAGAGCCCTGTATGTAAACTTGCATTAGTGGGGTTAAACTTGCTCAAGAAATGTGAGCTCCAGAAACAATTTTTTCTTAAGAAAAAAGCGTTAAGCTTGGAATTCGATTATGGTTTTTGGCTATCAAATATCGACTGAGTATCAGCACTACTTCAATTTAAGATGCATATCTATAACTATCTATAACTTTTTATAAGTTTTGTTTCAGCATGAGAAAACCGTTAAAGTTGGATTAAAGAGAACTAATGGTTACTTGGTACCTATACAACTTTTACAAAGCAGGGAAAAATAACTTGAATTTATCGTTTTCTCCTCCGCTACATGATGGTAATTGATCATCGTGAGGATATCTTTGCAAATCGGCAACTAGAGAGGAGAATCTGTATAGACTGGGGTCTTCATAATGGATTTTTGTGTGTGTGATAAAAAGAAATTACGTCAGTAGAGCGTTTAACGATAGGAAAATTGTGGAATCGCTATATTCTAACAGGGAAAGGAGTTTGGCTGAGAAATCCTTCAATTTTGTATTTTAAAACAGGTTTAAGACGCCTGAATCTCAGAAGAAAACTCTAAAAAGATTTCAAATCGTATTAAGAGCTCGATTTTTGCCAACAAAGTAATTCTTAAATGCCTTTGTAAACCCATTTCTAGTTGGGATCAAATTTAATTTCACTTCTAACTACGTTTGCCATTAGCTTTCCCCGAATTGTCGGCCGAACCCTGGGCTTTTAATTTTCTGAAAGGAGAAATCCAGTTAAAAAGTTGAAAATTGAAGAAAAAATTATTGATTGGAAATTTTTATAGAAAAATCCGGTGGTTCGGGGTGTATTGGTGTACGCTGTCGATTTTCCACAATCATTTCACGGGCTCGAATCCCACGCATTGAATACTCTTTTTCTTTCAATTAAATGAAGTAATAGGTTTCTGGGAATGAGTTTCTTTTAATATTTTATTGAATTCTCAAGATTCCTGACATTTTTTCCGCCTTTCTTCAAGAGTACAAAATGAATAACAAACATTATTGTTCATTTTGAACTCCTGTAGAAAGGCGGTAATACCCAAAAACTTTAGAATACATTAAAAATGAAAAGAAACTTGTCTCCAGAAATATTTTGATCATTTAATTCATATACAGGAGATTCACATCTAATGTACTGTTGGAATTGCACAAAGGAATGACGATTATTTCACAAGTTCAACCTCACAGGTGACTGCACGTAACCAAATGGAGATTCGGAAACCTGTATGTTTAAAAGTCAAATTGCATTCTACATATGTAGACATGTGATATACATACTGTAAAAGCAGTCAACAACCTGCACATACCATGATTATCACGACCTGGTAATACATGTGTACTTTGTATAATAAAAGAAAAAGAGAAAACTTCTTGATACCAAAGTGTTGTGAAGATAAAACCTACTCTGTATATATTTATAGAGAGAAATATAGATATAAATACACTATATATAGTGTAAAATATGAATGGAAATTTTGTCAGAGGGAAATTGATCTATAAAAAATAAAGGTCGTCTCTCCCGTTAAAAAAGACGCTTAAACTAAATTCTAAAAGACAACCTTTATTTTAATAGATCAATTTCCTCCCGGCAAATATTTCCATCTATATTTGGTCTAGTCACTTAGCCAGCTAAACACCTATTTGGCAGATTGTGAAGATTTCAGTTGATTCCTTGTGGATCTCATGGAATAAAGTCCGCCCTAGGCTGACGAGGGCCATTAGCCTGAAACCATGGTATCTAGGTGGGGGCTTCTCAGCTGATGTCGTGGCTTTGTCACCGATCTGAGTACGCTAGTTTGCGGAGACGTTCAATAGATGGCGCTTATTTTTAGCATCTATTTGGATGTAAGAGGCGACCTTTATTTTTATAGTTTAAAATATATCTGAATACAAAGTGTAAAAAATAGGAATAGTTATTTTTGCCTAATTCGTTCTACTTTATTTATTGTGATTTATTTACATGATCTATGTATCCTCTATTTGTAGCCTATATATCTTATTTGTATTGGTTCATTAATATTTTAAATCTATTAATCTTGTCTGAAGGACGTCTCCCTTGCTGAAGAGATTTATGCACATATACAAATATATTGCCACGTAGAAAATTAGGGAAGACAAAAACTTCAGGAGGAGACAACAATTTATTTCAGGCAAGGACAAACTATGAATGGTAAACAAAAGATAAGCCACGAGGGAAATTTATAGAGTAGCAAAATATAAACATAAAAATGACCACTCTGTTAATAAAAATAATAAAATTAATAAATACTTTGTTACATAGCTTCTTCCCTATGGGAGCTGTGACCCACAGCTAGAAATTATTGTAGATACTGACGTGGATCTGACGTGCTTCTGCCAAGGATTCCATCGAAGTCTTGGAACTTTGTCCCTAGTACCTTTGCGTCCTTTTTCTTGCGGCGTGAAGAGCGGCTTTGTCGTCGTATCGTCTATAGGGACATCATCATCTTCGAGGGAAGTCTTGGCTTTAGCACGGCGGTGGAATCCTGATGTCAGTATCTAAAAATGTAGATCACAGCACACATGGCCTCTAGGTCTTCTCGGCGATCTTCAGTTTGTCTTCCCTAATTTACCCAGCATCTCTACCAAAATGCCACGTGGAAAATTAGGGAAGACAAAAACTTCAGGAGGAGAAAACAATTTATTTCAGGCAAGGACAAACTATGGATGGTAAACAAAAGATAATCCATGAGGAGAATTTACAGAGTAGCAAAATATAAACATAAAAATGACCACTCTGTTAATAAAAATAATAAAATGAATTAATACTTTGTTACAATATTATGATGCATTAGCGCGCCATCTGTTATGAAAATTCGAAACTATTATAGACGCGTATGATTCTTTTAAAAATAAAACAATTTCTCTGCCCTTACTGCAATGGAAAAATTGATGGGAAAGCCTGGGTCATCAGTGGTGAACACTCCCAGCGGTTTCGCCAGTTTATATATTTATAAATGTATGTAATTCTGCTGTCCTCAAAGCTTATGTCCATAGTTCATCTAAAATACCCATTCCAAAAGTCTAGCATCAGTTAACTATGAAAGGAAGATCGAAAAATGTAATAAAACAGCGGTTTATGGTAGATTAGACTGGAAAAACCGCTGGGAGGGTTAAACACTGAAGAGCCAGGTCCTCCTATTGATTTTTCCATTGCAGTGAGAGCAGTAGAAATTGTTTTATTTTTAAAAGAATCATACGCGTCTATAATAGTTTCGAATTTACATATACAACTGTACATATTTTCCAACATTTTATCTGCACGTTATTTATTCCGTTATTATATATTATCCTTTATTTGATCTTAATTATTCTTTCTGTAACAATGAAGAATCAATGAAATTATTTAAATTGTCAAAAAAATGTCTATTAATAATAACACATACGTAGGTTTTTTTGCTAAATAAAATAGTTTAAATATCAATTCATTTATTTATTCTGCGAGCATCATTCGTTTATGCGTGGCTCTCCAAATTTCTATTTCTTTTATTTTTTCTTTATTAAGGAACAGAGCAGCATTGGTAAATCTGATTAGTTGATATTTTTTTTTGCACAAATAATTTTGAAACTAGAATGATCTAACTCAGGGGTCGGCAAACTGCGGCTCGCGAGCCACATGCGGCTCTTTGGATGTGAAGCTGAGGCTCTTTATATAGTTACATACGCAAATATTCTTTATGCGAGTACTATTTATTGTTGACAAGAAAAAAAAATTGTGGCTCTTTAAAAACTTTGAAATTTTTCAAATTGCAATGTTTAACTTTTCATATTCAAAAGTTTGCCGACCCCAGATCTAAATGATAACTGATGTAGTATCCTAACAAAACTGCTGAAATGTACCTGGATATAATACACGGGAGAAGCTGGATACAATCAGTTAGTAGTTAAAACCTTTTTTTGTGTGTTTTTTTTTCACTTTTTAATATATTATTTTTACAAGTACACTCATGGACCAAACTTAAATAAGTTGTACCTTTTAGCATGTATATAGGGATTCAGACAATAACTCTGAAAGATAAATTCATGGACAAAACTTAAGAAAATTGTACCTTTCAGACAATAACTCTGAAAGATACACTCATGGACCAAACTTAAAGAAGTTGTACCTTTTAGCATGTATATCGAGATTCAGACAATAACTCTGAAAGATACACTCATGGACCAAACTTAAAGAAGTTGTACCTTTTAGCATGTAAATCGAGATTCAGACAATAACTCTGAAAGTTAGATAGTGACATTTATTGAAGACACACAAATTAACCAAGTATAAACAAAATTTCCTCTGTATATTTAAAAAACAAACAACAAAAAACAGACAATTCGTGGCATGGAACACTTTATACTTCCTTAAGTTCTGTCTCCATAAGTGTAGTTAAAATCTTATAATTTGTTATATATGTGTGAAAAAATAATAGAAAAATAATATAATAAAAAGGTCAGGTGTTAATATTAAAAACAAAGAAGGCGCGTATCCTGACCAATAGCACATGTGCTTTTTAGAGCGCTATCTAGTGGAACAGAAATCAACTAAACGTTGATTTTGTAGACTGTTACCTGATAGTTGACCCCGCTCTGCCATCTAAAAAGCATACGTGCTATTGGTCAGGATATGTCTTCTTTATGATGATGTCCTGTAGAAGGGTTAATAACCCGAAAGCTCGCCCATATTAAAACCTTTAAGAAACACATCCTCGCATGTCTTAAATTCTTATACTTATATATATGTTATATTAAAATATTATTTTATTTAAAATTATATTTGATAGATTGAAATTCTCTGTTAAATCGACCGCCAGAGGTCACGCTTCCCCTATAAAAACTCATTGTTGTTGTTTCCCGATGGCCGGCTCAAACCGTTTTTGTAAATTATGTAAATAAGTTTATTTTTTTATTATTATATACGCCTCTTAAGACAGGGAGTACTTTTATCAAATTATGTTTTTTTATATATTCCTTTAGTTCAATTAAAGCTATTTTTGATAACTATTTTTATTAATATTATTTAATTATTACCACGACTGCATAAAAATATCACATACTCATGGATTTCAAGATTAAGCAAAGGCTCAACAATATTCTCTATTCTCAAAATAATCAGCATTAAGTAATAATTCTATATAACTCTAATATTCAAAAATCAACAGAAAATATTTTTATTTATAATATATATATATATTAATTAAAAAGGCATATATTGAATCAAAATATCATTTATTTTACCTATGCATCAGAGAGTTGATTTCTTGGCTTTATTTATATTCTACATTAGTGAACGTTTAATACACAAACATCGAGGTTACGTAGGTTTCTTTTTATTTGAAGAATTTATAAATGCTTCTATTCGATTTTAAGTTGAAAATTCCTATATAAAGAGACGACTATATATATATATATTTCTGTGAGACATCAGAACATTTAAGAAACCATTAAATCGTACAGTACAGGAAAGAGATTGTCACAAACCACGTAGAAACTGCAGAAGACCAATCCTCTCCCACTGCCATGTTCACGACACCACAATATGACAAGCCAGGTTGACAACCCTACGACATCTGTATTTAATTAAACTGAGGTTCCTGAAGCGTAAGATGTCACCAACTGTCTGGATTATACATCAGAGAGTTAAATTCTTGGCTTTATTTATATTCTACAATAGTGAACGTTTAATACACAAACATTGATTTTTTACGTAGGTTTTTCTTTCTCTGAAGAATTAATAAATTCTGCTAAGTCGAGTTTAAGTTGAAAATTCCTATATAAAGAGACGACTATATTCCTCACTAACATAGATAGTCAAGCCGCGAAGTTAATAAAAATATTAACTTGAATTTTCATTGATCAAAATGTCAAAATCGACTCCTAAGTCTACCAAGACGTCATTCTGAGGAATTGTCTGCTTCCATGGACTCGACAACACTTCGCCGGTCGTAATTTTGTACTCCAGCAAGACTGGGCCCATGGCTCCCAGTCGACGATAGCCTTCTGCCAGAAGAATTTTCCAGAGTTCTTGGACAAAGACATGTGGCCTTCAAACTGCCCGGATCTAAACCCGATGGACTACTCCGTGTGGAGTCACTTGGAGCAAAAAGTCTCTTCTTCTCCCCACAAAAGTTTGGGTCCCTAAAAAAGGCCCTGCAGCGAGAGTGGGCCAAGATCGACGTCAAGTACCTGCGGTGGAGTCTATCACCAAACACCTCCTGACCTGCATCAAGGCCAAAGGAGCCCACTTCGATATGTTTCTTTAATAAATTGTTTCCTTTATGTTATTTATTATATATGATTTTTGATTTTTACAATTATGTGTTCATTTCACTGAGCTATTGCAAAAGGTTTTTATGAACTATACTTTTCAGCCACCCTGTATATATAAAAAGCGCTTTTTAAATACGATACATTATATTCTACAGATGAAGTTATAGACAAGATATCTTAAAGAGCGCGGAGAAGAAAGTTTTATTAGCTCAAAGGTTTACCTGTTAAAAATAAATAAACGCATTACAGAGGACTTTTGAAAAAAAATCTTTTTTAATATATTCTCTGTGTGTGTGCAATGTTTCAGTTTGATAGCTTTGTTTCTACCAGAGAATTTTGAGTTGAGAAGTATGGATAAAATTGGTCCTTTGTCAAATTTCGTTATAGCACCTGATAAGGCTATGCGAATCTCAGATTCCTCCCAAGATCCGTTAGTTTAACAAGATCTCACAATATGAGAGAACTAACCTACTTTCCTGAGAGACACTAACTCAATCATATATAAAAAACAATTTAAAAGATCAAATCTCAAATTAACTGAAGAATCTTACCTAATTACAGCTTCTACTGGAGAGAAATCCGGGGTGGATTTTGAATTTTAAAAATAAAACAATAAACAATCGATCAACAATGGGAAGGATTCAAAACAATGGTTATGAGATTACATTGTTGGAAATTGTTTGTATAGATAGTATAGTCAGAGGTGTAACATATAAAAACATCAGTAGAATATATTCAGTGTTGAGGTTATTATACTCTGATAGGTTTAATGATAAAATAAATTTTTGATTGAAAGTGAGCACTTTTTCTGATTCAAGATCAGAATTGTAAATTCTCACAAAACAGGAATTTTGATACGAACCTCAGGAGATTGTAATAATATAAAAATGTTTGGGGAATCGCTCCTGTCTTTAATCTCAGGTTATCCTTCGATACATCTGATGATAAGATAAACACACTGATGAAAAGTGATTTTTATTTTCTCTCATTGATATTCTAACCATTGAAGTAGAAAGAAACACAAAAATCAACCACATTTGGTCAAAATTAACCAAATATAACATCTCCCTAACACATATCGACATTTGAAGAGATTGTAATAAGTAGGAATTCAAGAAGATTCCGCTGAAGAATTACGAATCATCAAACAATTCGAAGAATATCACGATCTTATGTATGTCGAATATTGCAACGGTAACAATACCAATCGTCTGCCAAAAAATGTCAAATGCTTGTATCACATCCACATCCCTACAAGTGGTTTGAAAGCTTTAGCAAAAAGATCTTCTAACGTAACAACCTCCAAGAAAAGAATTAAAAAAATCTCTAATGAGAAAGAAGAGGCGGCATCCTTTCTTGGAAGAACGTCAAGGCAATTAGGAAAAAAGATTACCAAACAGAAGAAGTATTTATTGACATGCGCAGAGGACAGTGTGCGGTGTAATCAGCCCATATGTATGCTGATCAAAGAGGTTGTCTTCTCTCTCTGGTTTAACTGTTATTGGTTTTTCTCAATTTATACAGCAGTGGCCCCTGTCGTTATCATTCCTCAACGATAGCAGAATTAGCGAGACATAGCACAAGTAAATACACCTCATACCTAGTTAATTATTGTAGAAGAACGATTTGGTTCGTAAGCTTGTACGAATTTGTTATGTAAAAAAGAGAGAAATTCTTACTCTAATATAGTATTGATTCTTAGTTAAGATACGATACTTAATCTTGAAGATAGAGGCTGCCTGGCCGGCATTAATATTTATTTAAAAAATAGACACTTCGGCCAGTTAAAGTTTTATTCTCTCAACGTGTCAACAAAATCTTTTGTCTTCTTAAGGAGAAATAAAAATAAAATATTTGGCAAGGCGTTAAAAATTATTCTGAGGTTGCCGGGGCGTTCTCACAATACTTAATGTTAAGGATCAAATAACTCAACACTGTTTCTTTAAAAAAAAAACTATATCAAAATTCGAAACTATTATAAACCTGTATGATTCTTTTTGAAAATAAACAATTTCTACTGTCCTTACTGCAATGGAAAAATTAATGGGAGGGCCTGGCTCATCAGTGGTGAACCCTCCCAGCGGTATCGCCAGTTTAATCTACCATACCGCTGTTATATTGCATTTTTAGAACTTCCTCTTATAGTGATACTGATGCTAGACTCTTTGAATGGGTAAGTACAGTAGAAATTGTTTATTTTTAAAAATAATCATACGCGTCTATAATAGTTTCGAATTTTGATAACAGATGGCGCTCTAATGCATCATAAAAAAACTATATATATATGACGAACTTATACCATTAGTGAAATGTATGAATATGAACAAGAGATTTGGGAAGGCTATATTGTTAGGAGAGAGGCGCGCTGCTGGAGGCGGTTGCTCATGTGCCACTTTTTAAAAGCTTACTTATTTT
This sequence comes from Cordylochernes scorpioides, assembly GCA_030710605.1. Lineage (NCBI taxonomy): Eukaryota > Metazoa > Arthropoda > Arachnida > Pseudoscorpiones > Chernetidae > Cordylochernes > Cordylochernes scorpioides. The sequence goes on from CP092879.1 coordinate 29,826,422, forward strand.
GGCTACATCTTTTCTCATGGACTTAACTGTAACCTTTTACAACTTATTCTTATTAACTTTCATGTATGAATATTTTTACATAATTTTGTATAATTATTTTCCATACTTTCCTATCGTTGAATTTTCATACTTTTTGTTCTTGAAGAATATTTAAGACAATAATCTTTAGTTAGAAAGTGTTCTTTCTAAAACCATTAGTTTTTGAATAAACGTCAAAAGTCGAATGTTTTGTATTAGTACATCAGGTCACCAGCGCAACAATATTCATCAGAGGTGAACCTTCTCAAGAGAATTTTTCAGACTTAATCTACCAGATCGCTACAAATATTTTATGTTTATTCTGTTTATATAGTTTGTTCTTGAAGATTTAATGTTGGTGATGGTGTTAAACGAATATACACTGCGTGACATTGAAAATGGAACACCAAGAAATAGTGGCCAGAAAATTATGCAAATTTCAGGGTAGACGCGCCTAACCGAGTTATGCAAATGATGTAAAATGCGCAGCTCTCGTGCGCACATGGAGTAAGATATAAGGGAAGGAACTTGCAGAAAGGACAGTATTCGTGTCGTTATTTCTTCAAGGAAAATCATTGTAGAAATTTTGTTCTTGTGTCAAAAGACACGTGTAATAACAGAGAATGCCAGGTCATCGTAAACGGAGGCAGTTCAAGCAGACAGACACTTTTACGAGGGGCATGGTGATCGGACTGAAAAGGGCATGTTGTTCCATACGTCAAATCGCAGCAGATACACACCTTGGTGCGTCCACGGTGCACCGACTGTGGAGAAGATGGTTGTAACAAGGAAATGTGGCAATTTATAGGAATGCCGGTGCAACCAGAGTGACGTCAGCACGTGTGGATCGGCGTATCCTTCGACAAGCAGTGGCGGCCCCACAAGCCACTTGTACCGCCGTCCTGCAACATGTGCAAGACACCCTAGATCATTCCATCTCAACCAGAACCATTTCCCGTCGATTGGTTGCTAATGGCTTGCACTCATGCCGTCCGCTAAGAAGACTGCCATTGACCTCACCGAATAGGCGCCAACGTTTGGAATGGTGCCGGGCTAGATCGACGTGGATGACGTAATGGCACAGGGTCGTGTTCTCAGATGAGTCGCGTTTCTGCTTGTCCAGTGATAGTCGCCGTGTACGCGTGTGGCGTCGACGTGGAGAAAGGTCCAATCCGGCAGCAATTGTGGAACGCCCTACCGTGCGACTACGTGGAATCTTGGTTTGGGGCGCAATCGCGTATGATTCCTGGTCACCTTTACTTCGTATTCAGGGCACTATGACGGCCCAACGATACGTTGATGATGTGCTGCGACCGGTGATACTCCCCTACCTTCAGGGGGTACCCAATGCCCTTTATCAGCAGGATAACGCCCGACCGCACACTGCTCGCATTAGCCAACAAGCTCTGCAAGATGTACAGATGCTTCCCTGGCCACCGTACTCTCCTGATCTCTCACTAATCGAGCACGTCTAGGACATCATTGGACGCCGTTTGCATGCCTTGCCACAGCCGCGTTCAGAAGACGAACTGTGACAAATGGTTGAGAGGGAATGGAGAGCCATCCCTCAGGACGCCATCCGTACTCTGATTGACTCTCTACCTAGACGTGTTGTTGCGTGCATCATCGTCCGCGGTGGTCCTACTTGCTACTAAGCCGACGCCGTTCTCGCTCTGTATTATGACTATCATTTTGAAATAAAGATCACTTATTGTTCGTCCCTGTCTCTCTCTGTCTGCCGAGTTTCATCACTTTCTGGCCACTATTTCTTGGTGTTCCATTTTCAATGTCACGCAGTGTATAAAAAGAGGCTTCCGTAATGGTAGAAATTTCACAATTTTTGCTTTGATAGAGGACAGCTCTTTCGCTTAAGAGAAAATAGAATAAATAAAAAAGCGCCTATTTAGTTAATACACACTTTAGTAAAAACAATGCAATAATTCCATTTTAGTAATTTCACTATGTAGTGTTTACTAATATCGTATCTTTCACTTAAACGCAAATAATATATGGGTATTCAATTTTACCTGTTAATAGCATTATTCTTTATTAACTTTGTTAACATCTTATAACGCGATATCCCAAATTCAGGGATATTTTTAAAATAAATTTCTAACATCATATCAAATTGGCCATATAAAAGGAGAAAGGTCAAGGAGAGAAGACAAACATACAAAAGCAATTCTTTCAAAATTTCCTTCCCTAGTATCGACAAATAAATGCAGATGTCGCTGAAGACATGCTCATCAACTTCAACTGAATACCTCATCAATAGACGAAGTTCGCTTCAACATAATCAGACTTCTAGGGAGAAGTTTCTTTTCAAAATCTTTAATCATCAGCTTTCGCGGGCACGAAAGCTCTTCTACAGGTGTTTTATTTCTCCTATAGAAGGGCGTTCACGTGCCTGGAAGCTAAAGATTAAATATTCTGAAAAGAAACTTCTTCCTAGAATAAAAAAGGCATCCCCTTATCCTTACGCCATCTATCGGAATAAATATCAACTATTCTCGTTGATTTTTAATTATTCCAGAATTTGCCAACTTTTCTTAATTTATAAACCTTATCCCAGTATAATGTCACATTTGTACTATTTTTTTCGCATTCTTCCTAAAAGTCTGATGTTTTTCCTTAACATTAATCGAATTACTGGTAAGTTCTTTCAGCCATTTCACAAGTTTATTCAATATAATACTATTGTTTCGTCCTATAGAGAAAGTACTTTTCTAAGTATTACTTGGTGAAGGTTTTGATCAATATTGTGAATATACTTCCAAAATCTGGGAACTTTCACTGATGAATTGAATATTTTTATATTATTGGAATATGAAAATCGTATCAGAATTATTAATCTTAACAAAAAAAGCAAATACATTAAGGTATTTATATATTGTCTACAAATAGATAAATTTAACCAAAAATTCTGTGTGTGGGTAGGATTTCCGTATTTATCTGTTTTTATACTATTATTGGTTCTCGTTAGTGCTATATAAATACTGAAAACCTACGCATGTAGGATCATAAATATAATTTCAAATAATTTGGACCCATAAACTATAAAATATTAGTAATAAAAACACTATAAAAATAATTCTCACCCACTCTGTTCTCAAAATATAGAATTCATTGAAAAAGAAAAATATTATCCAAGGAATTACAATACAACGAATATCCTAAACAATTTATCAAATGAAATACTTATAGAAATAGAAACCCATAACAAACAATAGTCAAGATCAGAACTCAACATGTACACTTCCCTTCAGTTATGGAATCAAAATAATATAATACCCAGAACTCTCAAAAAATACAATGTCAATATTAGATACTAAACTGCGCCAAACCTAAGAAACCTTCTCCGTCACCCTATAACTAAATGAAACCCAATCCCCCAACCTTACATACAGTATCCATGCAAATATTATGCATCATCCTACATTGGCTCAACTGGAAAAATCCTAAAAGAGAGAATTAATCAACACAGGACAGCCTTCAAAAATCATAACCTTCTATCGTTACTTATACCATGCAATTAAGCAAGGACATATACCATAGTCTGAAAATGTAATCGTTTTATACAACAATTTACAGGATGAACACACAAGATTATTTCTGAAGAGCTGGGCATCTATAGAAGATAAAAATAAAATCAATAGGAAGATAGACATACCACACACATACAGCTAAAACAAAAACGGTCAAATATAATATAAATATCAATTTATTTCTGAATATTTAATAATTCATTTTAAATGTCGTGGTTACACACCAACCTATTTTATATAAACAAAACTTCTCGTTTATCACCCGGATGACCAGCTTACAAGGGGTTTGCATTTTTTAGAAGAAGATAGGCGAACAGCTTCGTCGAATTATCGAATTACGTTTTTTAATCAATATAATTTATCCAAAATATATGATTTGTTTTAATATATTAAAACGGATTCGTAGATTTTCAACATATTCCATATGTCAAACAATGCCACAGGTCTCTGGAGATGAGTTTAATTTTCTATTTATTAAACGTAATATCGAGCTTTTGGGTATCTCTGCCCTTCTACGGAGTACATAAACGCCGTTTATTTGTTAATGTGTATTTCTGTAGAAAGGCAGAGATGCCCGAAAGCTCGAGATTACGTTTAATAAAAATAAAAGAAACTCATCTCCAGAAACCTGTGGCATTTTTTTATTGATGTCCAGGAGATTTGAATTAAATGATATTATAATATGCATATATAACCTCGGTAAGGGAGTCAATGGAAGGATGGTGTAAACCGTTGGTTTTCGACCGCAACGACCCGGGTTCGATACCCGCATTGGACACTTTTTCTGGTAAAAAATGCTCCAGTGGCTCCCGTCTCTTGCAAAAGTTCAACCCCACCAGCGAGTGCAAGTAACCAAACGGGGCTCTGGCAAATTTGTAAGTTTAAAGTCGAACTGCTTTTCACATGTGCAGACATGTAGTTTACAGTAAAAAGAGTCGCCTACTTCTACTCACCATGATTATCATGGCCTGTACCACGTGTAATAGAGATAAGCAAAAAAACAAAACAATATATACATATTAAGAAAAAGGCATCTCCTTATCGTGCAACTGAAAGTTGCTGATGGCTGGCGCCATCTTTCGGAATAAATATCAACTATTCTCGTTGATTTTTAATTATTCCAGAATTGGCCAAATACCCATTCTTGATTAATCAAGAAAAGCTAACCACGGACGCGTTTCGGGCTGTTGGCCCTCATCAGCGTGGTGCAAGCTGTACCTCAACGACCAAAAAAATTGGTCTTTAAGTCTTATATATACATATATATATACATTATTTTTATTGTTATATATAACCCCTCTCTCTCTATTAAAAATTCCAGATCTAAGTTTTGTATGTAACCTAAACATTTAATGTAATCTGAACATAACGCTTTAAGACAAAAGGTTCTAAGTCAGTCGTTTTTAACATATTTTCAACTACCTACTTCAAAGTTACAAGAGAGTTTCGGTGACACGTTGAAATTGTGAGCTGATAAGAATGCTTGAATAAATTCACTTTATCAGGCATGTATAGTTGAGAATGCATTTTTCAAATCTATCGAGTAAAATCACATATTTAAAAAAATGTTGTATTTGCCTTTAAAAACATAATTCGATATATATATATATATAGATATATGTGAAAAAATAATAAAAACATAAAATATTAAAAAAGGTTAGCCGTTGGTATTAAAATCAAAAGAGACATATCCTGACCACACGTTTACACCAACTTTTAAAATTGATTACTGTTCCTCTAGATGGCGCTCTGTCATCTAAATGTTCATGTGAATGTGATCAGGATATGCCTCTTTTGATTTAGATATATCTATACAAAACATGCTTTTACAAAGGGTGTCGTTTAGATAACCGATATATTGACAAATAAATATTTTATTCAATCAAATATATACATTTTTATTATCTAAAGATTTAAATATGGATTGATCAAATTTCAGAATAATTCGCGATATAGTAGTGAGGGCACACCTGAGAAACTATCGTGTCAGATTTATGTTTCCAGACATGTCTGGATAAACACTGGTCGACGTGACAATCCCGCTGACATCTCACGGACAGGTGAAGAAAGCCAGACAACCTCACCTCTGTTGCCTGTCCTGCCTATGTCATCGCTGTATCAGCGGAGCGTCCTCTTCAAAATAGCACCTCCCCCTCCCCTCACTTCAACGAGGGGCTGAGAGAAACACAAAGACCGGTTTCTGAGGAACCTCTTCAATGTCCCGTCAGAAATTAATTGTCTTTGTCAATACGGTGCTTTGACCTTGAGGTAATATTGTAGGTCACTGACAGAGGATTCAAATTTGCTGAGTCGAGAAAGAGTTTCAGAGAAAATTTAGAAGATTCGCGACAATTTGGAGGAGGTTTAGGACAGCGCTGTATTTCTATCAATCCGCTGTAGTACATTCCAACTGTTCTGTGGAGGAAAAACCTGACACTATAAACTAAACCCTTGTATGATTATTTCTTCACCTCTCATATTTTAATTTTTCAATATTTATATATAACCTTTATGAAGACTTTAGTCTTACAGATATATTCTCCTGAGAGATATAAAGCAATATACCTGACGCAATATGGAAAATAAACAAGAATAAATAATGTACATATACACTCATTTGGAGAAAACAGTGGCAATTCTTTCTACACTTGGTTATCTCGTGGGTCTTCTAATATCTTTCAGAGTTATTGTCTGAATACAGATATACATGCTTAAATGTACGACTTCCTTAGGTTTTGTTCATGAGTGTAGAGCGCTATAATTCTTTTGATATAATATCATGTACATAGGTTTGATATCTCTCTTGTTGTCTAGTCCCGTCGTGATAAATTCCTGTACAATTATAGGTTCTCAGACTTTTGGTCTTTTTTATGTTTTAAAATAATGGTTTTCTTGAGGGTAAATCAAATTGAATGAATGCGAAAAAGGATATACATCGATATGCATAAGTTAAAGACTAAGGTTATTTTATTAAATTTGAATAAAAACGTATAGATTCTAATTTTGTTCAAAAATATATGTGTCATACTAATTTTCATATAATGATTTGCATACACCCATCTTAAACCTTTTAAACTATGCAAAGCGACAGTCATTCGATAACACTGGTCAACAAGATTTTTGCACAAGAGAACCTGATTATGTTTCTAGTGTAACTTTTCATACTGAACTCAAAAATCTAATCAGAAATTTCCCATCACCTATGGTTTTTGCGTGACGGTCTTTTTTTAGTATTGGGATAAATACACTAAAAATTGCAAACAATGTCACGTAACTGGTTTATCAAAAAATATTTTTCTTTGTCCACAAAGAAATAGCATCTTATCTACATGTCCTGAATCCAAATATACCATTAGTTTTTTTCTATTACACAATATTTCTGAGATACACCTACTTGAATTTGGAAATATTGTTAATATATAGGCATATATGAACGAAACATATTTATTATTGAAAAGCAGTGACAGTGGATTTTCTTCTATACTTTGCTTGTGGTAGATCCCTCTTGAGTGCCCAGCAGTCGTCGGCAAGCATAGCGGGACTCCATTTACCTTGGTACCGCTTCTCCATGCTTGATTTAGCTTGATGAAACCTCTCACCATGCTCATCGCTAACTGCGCCAAGATTGTCTGGAAAGAAATCTAGATGTGAATGCAGGAAATGGATCTTGAGGGACATGTTACATCCCAGTGCCTTGTAGGAAAGCAACAGATCATTAACTATGTCTCGGTAATTTTCAACCTTGACACTTCCTAAGAAGTTTTTGCAAACGTTTCTAAAGGAATTTCATGCTGCTGTTTCAACTTCATTCAAACTATTTTGAAAATTTCCATCCTGCTGCAATTCTCGAATCTGAGGTCCAACGAAAATGCCTTCTTTAATCTTCGCTTCACTTATACTAGAAAATTTTTGTTTTAGGTAGGCAAATCCACTGGCATTTCGATCCATTGCCTTGACAAAGTTCTTCATTAATCCCAGTTTAATATGTAATGGTGGTAAGTAAATATTTTCTGAATCGATCAGGGGTAGATTTGCAATATTTTTATATCCTGGAGTAAAGATTTTACGGTTAGGCCAGATTTTTTTAATGTAATGCCTTTCCCTATCTCTGCTATCCCACTCACACAGAAAACAACAAAATTTTGTATATCCAAGCTGTAATCCACGCAAGAGAGCAACGACTTTCAAATCGCTGCATATTTTCCAACCGTATCTTTCATATTCTATCTTTTTCAAAAGCAGTTTCATGTTTTCGTAAGTCTCTTTCATGTTGGATGCATGTATTTATCCCAATACTAAAAAAAGATCGTCAGGCAAAAACCATGGGTGATGGGAAATTTCTGATTAGATTTTTGAGTTCAGCATGAAAAGTTACACTAGAAACACCATCAGGTTCTCTTGTGCAAAAAAAAAAGTTTTTTTTTGTAGACCTGTGTAATCTGAACTGAAGCGATTTTTAGCTCTGCACCTTCGTCTTCATATAAATAATAGTTGAGATTACCATTTCTATAAACAAAAATATTAACATTTTATTGTTTAAGGAAAAATATAATTGCACTCATACGTACTTTTGACCCTAAATGCCCGTTGCTTTAATTTTCAGAAGAAGTCTCTAAGACTAGCTATCTTGGTTGTTATGTTACAGCCTGTATCAATCACATTGACGAGGGACAAGAGCCTGAAACGCCTAAGTGTTAGGCTTTTCTTGATTCATCAAGAGAAAGCGCATTCGGCCAATATATTATGGAAAATAAATAAAAATAATCTATTAGTTGATTTGTATTTAGATAAATGAGAGACAAGCAATCAAAAGCTTTCAATTACACGATCAGAAAATGTATTTTTCCTAATTTTATTGTGTTTTTCTTTAATATTTGAATACCAATGTAGAAAGGAAACAAAACAGACGCCTAAAAAGTATTCCTAGAAAACATTAGGTAAGGCTGAAAATTCGGCAAAGATTTCAAATACTTTCAGTGGCTGGTGAGTCACGATGCGCCCCCTATAATTTGGATTCGGGCCCTGGACCTTATGATGCGGGGTCATTACCTTTTGACAGCCAAATTGGCCCATTATCTGTCAAAGTGGCGAGGGGAGAATTAAATCCTCCACCTATGGACGGAACAAGAAAGTGAATTATAAAAAAGTAGCCCTTGTGTGTTGTCCAAATGATGGTCCAATTTTATATTTCGAAATTATTTTTTTTACTCATCCATTTTTATTATAATCTCTGTTTCTCGGAAGTCAATCGCAGGTTCTTTTAATGGATGAGATAGGGAGGGGCAAGTAACAGCTCTCCGATAGACTTTACAGCTCTCAAAATACATTGAGGTAAAACTTGTGGTTGAAAACTCACGGCAGTCCCCTACTCACCAAGATTAGCATGATCTGTACAATGGGCTAACAATGTCAATACAAATTGTAAATATTCTAATGGTAGATTTTCAATAGAAATGTATTCCTACAGACCTCACTGATTTAGAAGGCTCTTTCACTTTAGTGATGATTATCATAATAAAGTCGCCTGTTTAATCTTCAGATGAAGAATGCCCTCCCAAGAATATTTTTGTTTGCATTTCAGTAAGGTCTGTTGAAAGAAATTCACAAGGTTGTCCCGAAGGTTCGTAAACACTTGCAAAAAAACTGAAATACCAATATTATTCCCCATAATATTATTCGCCGTTATGTATATAAACTTTGTATTATGTATAAAGTAATTGTATTATGTATTATTATGTATTCGCCGTAATAATATTATTCGCCAAGTATGAAGAAAAACACGAACTTTTGGGACAACCTTATAATTCAAAAGTAGCATTTAGGGAACTTACAATTTTGAAGAAATTTGAACTATTTCTCACGGGTATGTTTCTATTTTAATAAAACAATTTATTCAATCATTTTAGTATGGTCGGTTGAAATTTTTTATTTATTTAAACGGTATGGTAGATTAAACGGGCGAAACCGCTAGAAGGGTTCCCTGATGAGTCTACCTGTTGTATATATATTTTAAGTTTAATTAATTAATTGTTCCCACAGAGTATGTGGGTAAGATCACAAGTAAATAGGTGCTAACCGTAAGAATATAAGTTTTTCTTTGTTTACTATTATATAAGTTTATCTTGTATTTTGTTCTCTTTCTTGTAAATCAATAATGTTTGATTAATATTGTTGCACCAAGTTGCAGCTTTGCAGGGTCGTCGACATTGGTTTCTTCCTTCTTGGTGTTATACACGTTTCCCGAGCGGGTTTCCATAGTCAAAGAAAATAAATAAAAGTAAATAAATAAAATTAAAAAAAAATTAATAAATTACCGTTTAAAGTTATTGCGTTTATTTATTCGTTGTCCTTCTCGTAGGTCGCGATCCGCAGTCTTGGTCCAGGTCCTCTCTCGCTCCAATAAACAATCAAGATATATGTACAATAAAATATTACAAAAGGAATGAAACTATTAAAAGGAATGATGATAATCTAAATAATCTGTTTTAAATAAATATTAAATATCATAGAATATTTTGAATAAATGTAGGGCGCATTAAAATTGATGCAACAATATTCTTTGAATCAGTTCTTTAAAAAGTATAAGTAAAGGCATCACTACCTCGTATGTTTCTTCTTTGTTTAATAAAACAATTTTCTACTACCCTCACACTGCAATGGGCGTATATAGACGTATGTTTGGCGTCAAAAATCGTTCAAATATGTATAACAGATGGTGCGCTAATGCATTCTATTAAAAGTTACAAATTTACTCGATAGCTGTCAGTATAAAGTAGAATATTGTAACAGTAAGACTGAAGCAAACATCAGGGGAGGAGCTATTGGTCAGGATCTCCACCGCCTCCAGATGAAAGATGACGGCTAAAAATACGGCACTTGAGGGCAGGAGATGTGCTGTAGGAGAGGACAGATCTGTGTGTGTTTGTGTCATGCCCTGATACGACAGTGAAGGGTCATAGAAACAACACCATGTTGTTCTGACAATCCAAGAAACATCTGAACGATAGTTTATTTATGGAAATTGATCTTCAAATTTCCTTGATGACTGGATAAAGTATATATTGAGGGACACAACACTCGTCAACCAGATGTGGAATTGACTAACCTTGGTCCGCAACGTTTATATTTATATATATATGTAATAGCGGTCAGAATATGCTTTTTTTTATTTTCAATATATATATTAATACGATGCATTAATATTGATATTAAATGTAATGATAGTTCAAAGTTTTCATATATATTAATTAAAAAAGATTCATATATTGAATTTATAATTATTTTATTGTTCCAATATTTCGAGGGTATTTCTATCAATCCGCTGTAGTACATTCCAACTGTTCTGGAGGAAAACATGACACTATAACTCAAACCTTTAATTATTTATTCACCTCATATTCTAATGATCAATCAATATAACTTTTATTAAGACCTTCAGTCTTACAGATAGATTCTCCTGAGAGATACAGCAATGAGTGGAATCAATATGGAGAAAGAAACAAGAATAAACAATGTACATTTAGACACATAGACAAAGATAATAAATATTGGAACAATAAAATAATTATAAATCCAATATATAATTTTAATTAAGGATTGCTCAATCTTCAGAAAATAGATTAATATTTAATTTAAAAGGCATATATTGGATCAAAAAAAAATAATTTATTTTACCAATATTTCAGCTGGCTGAACGCCAACCTTTATCAAGGTGTTATAACATTTTAAAGTGAGTTGTTGTTGACACACTTTAAAATGTTATAACACCTTGATAAAGGTTGGCGTTCAGCCAGCTGAAATATTGGTAAAATAAATTATTTTTTTTGATCCAATATATGCCTTTTTAATTAAAGATTTATCTATGGATTGTTCTATTTTCAAAATATATTAATATACAATTATTTTTATAGACCAGTTCCCTCCCGGCAAAATTTCCATATATATATTTGGCCTAGCCACTCTATCAGCTATACACCTCTTGGGCTGATTTTGTCAATATTTCATTTGATCTCTTGCGGGTCTATAAAGTCCGCCCTGCACTAACCAAGATAATTAGCTCGAAGCCATGGTCTATAGGTGAATGCTTCACAGTTTGCCAAAGCTGGTGTCGTGACTTTGTCACCTACCTTAGTTCACAAGCTTGCAGTCATGGTCAAAAGATGGCACTTAGTTTTAGCGTCTATATTTTTTCAGATATTTTTCAGAATACGATTTTCGTATGAAAGATTGATTTTTAAGGTGATACTTTTTTTTCATATTCTCTTAGATTACAACATAATTATGTACATTGTTCTAATGTTAATGTATTTTGAAGGAAGAGTGGTACCTATTTTATTACAAACTTGATTACTTTATCCAGTTTTAAGATATTTTTTATTATATCTAGTACCCGTAATACAGGCCATGATAATCATAGTGGGTAGAAGTTGGCGACTTCTTTTACTGTATGTGCATCACATGTCTACACATGTAGAATGCAAATTTTACAATCACAAGTGTATCATAGCTCCGTTTAGTTACTTGCACTATCCGGCAAGGTTGGACCATCATAATGAGTAGAAGTTGGCGACTTCTTTTACTGTATGTGCATCACATGTCCACAAATGTAGAAAGCAAATTTTACAATCACAAGTGTGTGATAGCTCCGTTTAGTTACTTGCACTATCCGGCAAGGTTGAACTTTTGCAAGAATCAGAATCCATTAGAGCATTTTTTAATTTTAAAAAAAGTATCCAATGTAGGATTCGATCCTGTGTCGTGGCGATAGGAGTGATAAGATTCAACTATGAAACTTCCTTTCTATTCTATTTATATTCTAAAATAACCTGAAGTCATTCTTCGTGTTATTCTTCTGGAGTTTTAAAGAGTTTACATGCCAAAACCTTTTATTATTAAAAATCTATTCAAAACTTTTCAAACAGAAATAATGTAATATATTTTTCTCTCAATATATAATAAGTATTTAAAATATGTATATAATGATGTGTATATAAAGCTAAGCAGGGAATCAAAAGAGCAAAAACTACAATCTCTCACGCAAAAATCTCTATTTGAAAAAAGTAAAATTTCCATCTATATTTAGTAATAGAAATGTGCGTTTCATCAAAAATAAAGACTAATAAAAACTATATTTTGGAAATCTAAAAGCATAAACGCTGAGAAGGTTAACCACTGATGAGTCAAGCCATCTCATTCGATAACTTTTATCATTGCAATAAGGTCTGTAGAGATAATATTTTATGATATATGTAAAAAAAGAAATACATATTGTGTGAGTCATGAATGGAACAACAGAAAAAAACCCAATGAAAGAATTCCCATAAACTCAGCCTTGCCAGTAGCGCGCGCGTGCACCAGAAAAACCCATCAACAATCTATAATTGAGAGAGAATATAATTAAGAATAAAAATTTAGATGATATCAATTTAGATTAATTAATCAAGCCCACCGTATAGAATAATAACATAATTATTCAATGGAGGAGGTATGGGGTGGAGATTAAAAACTTGGGCAGTAGAATCTGTGTTATCTAATGGGGCGTGAACCAATGGGAGCTCGCTCTAATTACGTAATCATCCATGTCAACAGCATGGAGGGAAGGTATGAATAATAACATCTGGTGGCGGGCCTTTATTGATCCAGGATTTACGGAATTAAACCGTTAAGTACGGGGATTTTTCTTTTTTTTTTTTTTCAAATAAGACAAACTTTCTACTGGCCTTACTGCGATAAAAGAAATATTGGAAGGGCTTGGCTCATCAGTGGTGAACCCTCCCAGCGGTTTCGTCAGTTTAATCTAACACACCGCTTTTCCTTTTTTCAATGCCTTCCTCTACTGAGGGTGGGCCACATGGTCTCTCCATACGCCCTCCTTCAATGCCTTCCTCTACTGAGGGTGGGCCACATGGTCTCTCCATGCTTCCTCCTTCAATGCCTTTTTCTACTGAGGGTGGGCCACATGGTCTCTCTATATCTCCCTCCTTCAATGCCCTCCTCTACTGAGGGTGGGTAACATGGTCTCTCCATATTATCTCCGCAATCCTCTTCATCTCCTTGTAAGTGTATCGTCCAGTCCATTGTTTTAGATCGTCTGTGTATCCCCGTCGTCTCCTTTCCCTCGATCTCTTCCCCCGGAGCTTTCCCTCCAACACTGTCAGCAATGTCTCTCCTGCTGATCCACGCATCACATGTCCAGCAAACATCAGTTTTCGTTTTTTATTAACTTTATCAGCTGGCGTTCTGTACCTATTCGATAGAAGACTTGATTATTTGTTACCATATCTGTCCAAGGAATTTTGAGAGCTCTTCTGTAAAGGTAGGTCTCGAAGGCTTTAATTCGTTTGATTGAAGATTTTAGTAATGTCCACGGCTCACAGCCATATGTTAGTATAGGCCAGATTAGTGTATTCATTGGTCTTTGTTTCATCATAATATTGGTAGTGCCCCTTAATATATACGGGTATTTATTGTTGTAGAACGGAATTTGGCAATTATACCGCAAATGTTTCTTTTGAACGAATATCTAAATTTATTTTAAGGAGAAATAACGATTATTTCTAACCTTAGGGATGAAGTATGATAGGATGAATTGTGAATAGTAATGATAAACGGAAAATAAAGTGTTCAGGAATGGGAAGCGAACCCACAGTTTTCCGCTTACCGGGCAGATGCCATGCCCACTAGGCTACCCTGGGCATATTTTTCCGTTCGTAAATATTATAAAGAGTAAATTAAAATACAATATAATGTGAAGCTTATGATTGTAGAACGGAATTTGGCAATTATTCCGTAAATGTTTCTTTTGAACGAATCCGTTTATCATTACTCTTCACAATTCATCCTATCATACTTCATCCCTAAGGTTAGAAATAGTCATTATTTCTGCTTAAAATAAATTTAGATTTTCGTTCAAAAGAAACATTTGCGGTATAATTTCCAAATTCCGTTCTACAGTCATAAGCCGCATAATATTGTATTATAAATTACTTTATATTTGTTTTTACAAAAAGCTTGATTTTCCGGACGATTATTATTATTCAGATATATCCGAGACTGAAGGGTTGAATCTTTGTGTTGAAGTATCATTAAAGTATTTGTATTCAAAGCTTGTGTCCATAGTTGGATTAAATACAAAGTTTCAATATTTAAATGATTTTTTTATTATATTACAATCTATAAAATAAAAGAAGACAAGTATCTTAAACTTAAGATACTTGTCTTCTTTTATTTTATAGATTGTAATATAATAAAAAAGCTCTAAGAAGAATCTCTTATTCTTATTTAAATGATTTATATATGTTATTATATTGTCTTTAAAGCTTATTTACATAGTTTGTTTAAATACCATTTCTGAGATTCCACCCTTCAGAATAGCATATTTAAGCAGAATGGTCCAATACAGTATTAGAGCTCTAAGAAGCGGTCTGGTAGGTTAAATTGACGAAACCGTTGGGAAGTTTCATACTTCTTCGTCGAAATATTGAATTTTAAAGCGATTGATCGAAGAGACAGACTGTTATTATTTTTTGGAATACTTTGCTATATTTAAAAAAATCTGATAAGTATTAATAAATAGGCATCTCTCCTGATTGTGCAACTAAAAGTTGCTGTAGCTTACGCCATGAATAAATATCAACTAATAATTGATTTCTAATTATTCCAGAATTAGCCAAATACCTTTTTTTGATTAATCAATAGAAACTAAACCTGTACACCTTTCGGGTTGTTGGCCCTCATAAGCGTGATGAAAGCTATACATCAGCGACCAAAAAAGGCAGATGACGCAAGCCATCAACAACTTTCAGTTGTTCAGGAGATTGATTTAGAAATTTAAGAGTCGGTGGACGAGTGGGTAAAACCCTCGATTCCCGACAGCCTTGAACCGGGATCGAATTCGGCGTTGGACCCTTTGTTTTAATATATGAATAACCATCACATATTATTCATTGTTACAAATATCATAAACTAGGTTGCTCTTTTTGAGCGGTACTTAAAAAAGTGATTTTGGAACAAGAAGAGATTGATTTATCCACCTTATCTCAGTACAATTTCACGTTTGTACTATTCTTTCTGATAAGTATGTTGAATAAGATAGTAATGTAAATTTATTCTTTAGAACATGTTAATTCACTATTGGATGAAAGACTTTTCCTTCCTATCCTCTACATATTCCCAGACTTATTTTTTCCTTTCTTGTGTTCCTTTCTCTTGAAAATAAAAATAGGTTAGATAAATATTTGCTGTTGAGATAAAAAAAATAAATAAATGGAAGGCAGCACGCACGCACGGCAACCAATTTAGATGCATTTAGTGAATTATTGTTTGATATAAGGAATCTTCGATTGGTTCATTCTTTCTTATCGATCCATGTTTATGCATAGACATTGTGTTTATCAGGAAAAAATATTATACTTCGCTAAAAAAAATGTTTATCTTTTAATACTAGAGAATATAATAAAGAGAGAGATTTATTACATCGTTCATATATGGTTATATAAGGTTGAATACAAAATAAATAAATATATAATAATAAATAAGAATAAATAGGTTTAAAAGAGATAGAGAGAGAGAGAGAGGTAAATATAGAATAGTTTCCCAAAAATATCCAAAAACAAAAGAATTTTAGGATATGTTAATTGATTGCAAGAAGCTCTTCGTCTCACGAATTTGTACTTTTAATAATTTACTGATCCAGACGATTGTCTAAATTATGATATGGTAGTTTGTATTTTAAGTGCAAAAATAATTTAATAGTACATTAGAATGGCTTCTAGTTGTTGTCGTGTCCAATGAATAGCCTTATATGTCTCAATGCATCTTTATCACAATAGTCGCTATGTTCTCTATCTATGATGTGCAAAGCTGCTGTTCTGGGTCCATGTCAATTTTCTGCAAGGCTGCAGCCATTGCTGGACATGAGAATATACAATAACAAAAAGCTTTAATAAGACCTTTAGGTCTTATATACTGATTCTACGAGCATAAATGTAGGGTACATACAGGAATAACAGTAATAGTACCTGTAATCAGCAATGTTATTTATGGGGTATCAAATAAGGGGGGGGGGAGAAGGGAAAGTCTTAGCATAAACCTATATACAAGCAGTCGAGAAAAAGCAGTTCTCTTTATTAAATAACAATATTTACTAGAATTAACAGAAATATACATAATTATCAGACATCTTTATAGTTAAATGACACGAGAATATGTATAGAATGGCTTAACACTTAAATAATATAACGATAGGAGCCGAGTATTCCTCTAAAATCCCGGATATATAAGCAAAATAGCCCAATACAATATTAGAGCGGTATATCAAACATGCGAAACCGCAGAAGGGTTCAGTACTAGTGAACCATGCCCTCCCAATAGTTTCCATCTCTCTCACCGTAGTAGAAAGTTGATTTATTCACATATATATATATATATATATATATATATTGATGCAGGATAGTTTCAGAGACATAGTAATGTGCTTGTTTCAAAACACATTTAAACCCAAAGCAAACACATATAAAACCCCAAAAAATAGACCCTCCAACTAAACAGAAGGGAGTCGACACAGTTGGCCAGATGGAAATATGGTCACCTGCGCCCTCTAGTCTATAAAGAGGGAGCCAGAAGCTTCCCCATGTGCACTAGGTGCAAAACCGAAGAGGCCACTCCCCAACATATACTAAATTGTATTGGAAAGGACAAAGGATCCCTGTAGAAAGAACCAAGAAGAGGTTTTAAACTTCTTTATGAGCACGACCTCCAAGATCTTGTCTAATTTAGACAAATAAAAGGATAAGGAAAAAAAACCATTTAAACCTATACGATAAATTACCATATATTTTAGGTTAATCATTAGAAACTATTGCCTTTTTTTCAAAATGAAAATTTTATATATATTTTAAACTTTTTAAACATTAATCCTGAATATAAGGCTACCACAATCTATTAAATATAATATACAAATACATTCTTTAAATTTCTATAATTGTATTCATGATAAAGTATATAATGAAACTATAAAAATAAAAATGATTTTTCAACTGTTCGGAAAACATTCTAAATACAACATATCGATTTTTTAAAAAGAAACAAATAGAGAATACAATTTTATGTTTTCTAACAATATTTATTATTAAAGAATAGAGATACACGTTAAAAAGAATAAATGAAAGAGAGTAAAACAACTAAACATTTTTGTGAGAAAAAAAGAAGAGAAAAATAAAATTAAAAATAAAGTTATTTTCGTACCAAACGATAGCTGCTATTTTCCCGCCAAAAGTGGGTCGCCTCATAATTATTGCAAACGATAGGGAGCTAATTGAAAAACATCCGGGGTTTCCCTTGGGAACTTTGTGTTCCCAAATAAATGTGTTAATTGGGACTTTATAGTTGTTAGACTACCAGACTAGAATGTTTTACTATGGTTTATGTTCTGATCTAAACATTGTAATATGTTTTGTTCCATTTTAATTTTGGAAGCTTTAAATTCCCAAATAGTGTTTTGCCTTTATTTTTTTCTATGTAAATAATAGTTAAAATAGGCTAGTAAAAACCGTCGAGGGATCTCACAAATGATGTAATTAAAGAAAAGATAAAAGTTAAAATATTTAGCAATTAACATCAGTAATTACAGTTTTGTGTTTAATTAACAAATTTGGTCGCTCGTTAAATTCGAGAAATGCCCTCTCGTTGTTTCAGAGACATCTTAAAACAAACTAGAAACATGGTTAAATAGTAAATTTGAGAATAACCTACGAAATCATCAATATGTTATATGTTATTCTAAATTATGGATTAAAAATACA